>CM072515.1:51102033-51267033 GCA_036898135.1 Oncomelania hupensis | reverse complement strand
GACTAATTCGCCTCATCGATCAAGTTTTAAACGAACAGCGCTTTGTCAGCACCGATTGTCATCTTGCTTGACAATTTATTTATGGCTATTCCAATTTGAACAAGTCCGGCCAGTTTTAAAAAAACCTCGCGTAGTAGCACAAGCAATTTTAGGTAAAACAGATAAGTTAAAGTTCTTTGGTTTTGTACGTAACGGTGAATACTCTTTGGTACTGATTCACACAGAAATGAATGTGGACCCTATTTTTGTGGAAAATAGCAAGGTCTAAAATTATTTGAATAAAATCGAGGGTTTCTGAGTTAAAAATGTGTATAAAAACAACTATTTAAAGCCAAGCGTTCTTACATGAACTAAAAACGATTAAAACTTTCAGTATATATAAATATATTGCAGCTTCAAAACGATAATGATAATATGCTGCACTTCTGTGCATATAAAACAGTTAATTAATGTTAAACAAGCGAAAACAAACCAATCGGATTATAACCGATTTTATGGAGACTCGTTTGAGTTCCAATAAACATTCACTAACAAAACAACAACTGAGCTCTCCCCCTCCACCCTCTGCCCCATTACCCATTTTTCCTCTTAATGAAATGAACTGAACATTACATCCCTTTGCGGAAAGGAAAGTGAAGTGGCAGAGGTACGGCAGCGAAACTGCTGCGGATCAGCATTTGAAACAATTGCTTTCTTAGTCGCATAAAAATACTGTGTATCCCAACAGGGTTTAACACTAACCTATTGTTCTACTGCCGCTTATCTGCCTTTCCCTCTTTCCGTTCCGGAAAAAAAAGAAAAACGAATATTTAGCTATGGTAAGGTTACCTTTGGTATAATTTTATTCTTTCAATAGTGTTGCTAGTCTCACAGATCTTTTCACGTAAGCGTTAAGGACGTCGTGAATTTATTTCCACTGTGTGGTATCGGCCAAAACAGTGTGATGATTGTATCGCCTTGTAAAGCGTCTCTCTCCACAAAAATGATGCTTAAGGCGCATAAACAACTCCTTCTAACTCGATTTTGTTGCATAAGACTTGGCACTTTTTAAGTCTAAACACTGGCTGAAACGAAATATATTCCAAGAATGCTTTTGGCTATCAACAGTTCTGTTTAGAGAGTAGAAAAAAACAGAAATTCTACGATCGCTGAGAAATGACGACTGAATGTTTGTGAAATGTCAATCTTGAGTTGTTCACCCAAGGAGACTGATCCCTGGTTAGATGTCTCAGAAATAATAATAGCTCTTATTTCAGTGGCGCAGTAATATGCACCGACAAACACACTTAGACCTACTGCTGACTGCAGTGGCAATATCATGAAAAAGGTCTCCTATATCGCCATCGATATTTCTAATGGTGCACAGAAATTCTGTACCGATGAACAGCACAGTAGTATACTGTATAGTAAACAGAGTACCAAAGTAACACCACTTAGTTATTGCTGGCTGAAATTGTAATATAAATAACATGGGACATTTTCTCGTATAACATAGTCTGCTTTTCTGAGAGTAAAATTGTACATAGGGCCCCAAGTTTATTCCGAGGGTACACAGACACTGTACATTGCGCACACCACAATACAAGTCTAAGTGTACACATCAATTTTTCATCAATGCACAGCGTAGCCGTTAGTCATGTGATACTGTTGTGGGTCCACGATGACGCTGGTGTATCCCGCTTGCGGCATGACGGGGTAAGATCGCTGTGCCTGCAAAGTGGCGGCAGCACTGCCGTACATGGAGGCGGCCGGAGAGTAGCTGTCGTAGCCGTAAGCCGTAGCTGCTTTGAGGCACTGACTGTAGTCCTGTGTAGCGCCCATGGAGTGCCCGATGCCGCCCATGGTAGTCCCCATAGCCGTGCCCATAGTACCCATAGCGTTCAACCGCATCGAGTTATGTAGTTTGTCGTTCCCGTAGTAAGAGTCTGTTTGAAAGAGGGAGGGGTGGCCTAAACCGCCAGCCATACTTCCTCCTCCTGCGATGACGCCATTCCCTCCACTGATGACGCCATTTCCGGGTACATCACTTCCTAAAGCCATGCCCATGCCTACAGCGCAAGGGTTCGTTAGGCCGTTAGTGGCGTCATTGTTGTTATTGTTTAATAAACTGTCGTTGCTGCTGCCGTTCATGTTTGTGAGGTTGGCAAGATTACTGTTGTTGGACCTGTGTGTCAGTACCGAGGGCTTGATTGGCGTGCTGTGTGCAGTAGCTGGGGTGCCTGGGCCGGTGGAACCCGCTCTCAGCTCGCTAGCACACGCCGACATCCCTACAGCTGTGGAGGGCGATTTGTTGAACGCAGACCCGGTTATGACGCTAGTGCTAGCACCGTTGGCGGCATAATCTGTGATGACGCTGCTACCTCCTCCTCCACCACCACCACTACCACCCACGCCGTTACTGACCACGTTACTGTTGTTACTGCTGGTGTCTGCGGTGGGCTGGGTGGTGGTGGAGTAGGCGGTGGATGAGCCACGTCGTCGCATGATGACGGGATGGGGGACGGCCGATTCACGCTGCTGTTGATGGTGATGAGAGTGGTTGCTAGGGGAGACGGTTGCGCCCCCACCCCCACCTCCGCTACCGCTATGATCGTGTCTCTTGCCATAAGCTAGCACCCCGGTATCTGACTTGTCCATGACAGGTTCAAATTTAGACGAAGACGTCGTCGTTGAAGACCGTTCTGAACTCTTTCGTCCATTACCACCTTGCTGCCTTTGTTTCTCATATTCCTCACTACTACACACATCTACCTCCGAGGCGGAGGATTCGGAGCGGTTGCTGAAAGGGGCGGCGTAGGACGAGGAGGCTTGCTGAGCACCGTAGGGGGTTGTGGCGGAGGATGACGTGGGATCGTCTCTAGAACTGGAGCGAGAGCAAGTGGCTTGAGCGCCCAAAGTCCTATAGTCACTGCCGTAGGGCATGCCTAAACCCAGACCTCCTCCGCCACAACCACCTCCGCTGCTGCTGCAGTCTCTAGTGAGGGTGGCGGAGGCTGCCTCTTGTTGCTGACACAGCCGGGAGTTAGTGGCGGCGGCAGCGGCGCTCTGAATGACGGCATTGGATGACAGATACCCCGGGTAGGCGGCAGGATCGCGAGCCGGGTAGAACCGCTCCTCGTAGCCTCGGTAAGGTGACCTCTCATCGAAGTAGCGCTGGTGGGAGTGAGCAACGGCGGACGGGTAAGAATAGACGCAAGCTGCGTCACGGTACATGGCCACACCAGGGTGGGGGTAAGGGGTAGAGTACAGCGCGCTGTATCGGTCCATACTCTCCGCCGTAGTTGCGCCGTACATGCCGTACATACCCGACCCCACACCCCCTGTCACATCCGCCGACATGTAGTCGGCAAAACCTCCTGTAGGAGCCGCTGCCTTCTCCTGACTGTACTCTCCAGCATGAGTACTAGTTACTGACGGTGGCTCTGTCGGCGTTTCAGTACCGGACGAAGTATACTGAGGATAAGGAGATCGCCGAGCTTTGGATTTTGATGCCTTGGCCTTGCCGCCGCCGCTAGTGGTGGTGTTGCTGCTGCTGCCGCTGGCGGAGGAGGTCCTGTTGCGTTCAGCCATGGCGGAGTACGGGGACAGGTCCTTGGCAGCCATCGTTTGTTCAAGTTGTATCTGACAATCTTTGTGCATCACCTCGCTGAAACAAAACACAAAACTCAACCTTTTTAGCACTAGCCAAATGAAGAATTTGAAATAAAGAAAGAAAGAAGGATACAAAATATGTAAGAAGAAAGAAAGAGATGTTTCGTATTTCCCGTATGCCGCCAGTCCCAAGCAACACTGATTAATAAATCTATGAAATCAAATGACTTTAAAGGCTAGAAATACTGCTGAGGGGAAGAGTGAGTGATGCTGCATGCTATATTAAATGCAAGGGCCGGAGATCATAAACAACACGTGTCCCAATTTCCTTGGACCCTCTATAACATGTTACATAGCACAATACATAAGTAACTAATTCCGATGCGTACAAAACTATCGATCTTCTTCTTATCTTCAAGACGAAATGTTCCAAAACGACATTCCGCCTCTCGCTAAGTTTCAGTCGCCATCCAACTACTTATTCCAGTTGGCCAGAAAATCAATTACGGTTTCCAGAAGACGTCGTTGCACAAGAGACCCTTGGCCATGCAGCCTGGTAAAGGCGCGATCAAAGCCAGAGGCACAAAACAACCCTTTTTACGCTAAATTCCACTGTTAAAATGACTGGTAACAGTTAGTATTAACAGACGAGGGAACAATGGAACATTAAAACGTTTAATAGGGTAAAAGACTTTAGGCTCAGAAGCCTAGCCTTACAACCTGTCCTAAATAAGCATGTACGTAAGCACATAAGGAATTAGTGAAATAGGGAGAGGGACAGGCAGAGGGAGATGAAGGGAGGATATATGTGTGTGTGTGAGAGAGAGAGAGAAAGAGAGAGAGAGAAAGAGAGAGAGAGGCAGACAGATAGACAGACAGAGGGAGTCTTTCTTTTAGCAACTCTTTGACGGGCATGTACACTGTGTAAGAACAACTGCTTTACTGCTGTTTTGGATGACTTCATCTAATAATGATTATTATACTTAGATGCTGTCATTGGTTCATTCTCCTCTCTTAGGCGAGGCTTCTTTCGTCCGTGTTTAGTTCTCTTTTTCTTTCATTTTGGGTGGTTGTGGGTTCTTATTTAAACCGATAGGAATCAAAACCTAATGGTCTCTGCCTGTTTCCCAGTATCAAAGGTCAGATGTCGGAAATAGAGAGAGAGAGAGAGAGAGAGAGAGAGAGAGAGAGAGAGAGAGAGAGAGAGAGAGTGAGAGAGAGAGAGAGAGAGAGAGAGAGAGAGAGAAACAAAATGTGTAAACTAGTTAAAACTCCATTCAAATTGTAAGATACAAACAAATTAGCAACAAAACACTCAGGTTGCATTTCAGGACTATCCGTAATATCAGCAGGCAAGACCAGTTTAGCACTATTGGTCACACGAGACCAGGATGAATATGACGGATTTCCCCCCTTTCCCTGCCTTTCTAAAAAATACTTGAAAATTCAGGAAGTCTTCCCTTCCTCCATGGTGATTTCAAACGTCTCTTGAAACCTCTCACTCGCTCAACCAATCCCAGAATCCATCAGTCGCCATCCCATAATATTATTTACCCATGATCTCCCCTCACCCACCCAATCCCTGAACAGAATAATTATACAATTTCGTACTCTCTCTCTCTGTCTCTCGCTCTCTCTGTCTCACAGTCGCCATCCCATAATATTAACTAGAATCTCCCTCTCTCCTCTTCGTGAAATACACACTTCCGCTCCTTTCCAGAAAATATAATGGTCGGCTTAGCTGCAGTTGTCCCAACACTGTGGCGCTCGCTACATTCGTGTAACACTCACCAATTCTCTTTCTTCTTTCCTTTCAAGGTTGAGGAGGGTACGTGGGGACACGGAGAGAGAGAGAGAGAGAGAGAGAGAGAGAGAGAGAGAGAGAGAGAGAGAGAGAGAGAGAGTTGAAATGCATCTTAGAAAATGATAATTCGTTTAAGCTAATTGGTCCAATCGGAGTGAGAAAATTTGTTTGTGTGTGTGTGTGTGTCGGGATGGGGGAAGTGAAGAGACAGTGAAAAGACGGACACATAAACAGACAGACAGACAGTGAATTGGGTAAGCGACTGATGGCGGTTCCCAAAAAGTGACTATTAACGTTTTCCTCAAAGCGCTGCAACAACCGACGCGCCCAGTTTTTCCCTCTCCCCTAATGCAATTGAATACTTTAAAAAAAAAAAAAAAAAAAAAAAAAAAGGGCCACAGCAATGCGGATCCACCAACAATTATCAACGGACAACATCAATCGTAGCAGTGAAAGCGATCTTGACGCCCTGTTTGTCCACCCTTGTCCGGCCCTTGAAAAGCTGGCCCACAGAATGGGTCAAGCATGGCCAAACAATCGGCCGCAGAATGGTCAAGCACAGTGCGGAAAATGACCAGCCCTGTTTATGGGGCAACATTGCATCTGTCAGAGAAAGAGGCCAAAAGCGGTTGGCGAGTGGGTAGGGTGCATTCAAGAGGACGGGTCCAATGTTTTGTGGGTGGGAAGGTGAGGATAGGGGAGGAGGTAGCCGGAGTAGAAAATTTGAGCTGGGTGAGGAGGGGAGGGAAGGGAAGGGAGGACAAGCATGAATGAGCGTAAATATGAGAGAGAGAAAGAGAGAAAGAAATAGAGAGAGAGAGAGTGTGTGTGTGGGGTGGGTGGGCGGATGTGGGAAGAACAGACAAACACACGGGCAGGCAGACAGGGAAGAAAAACAGACACTGAGACAGAGGCAGGCCATAGCGAAAGGCACGGCATCTGTTCTGACCGAGGTCACCAAAAAGAACGGCCCGGTCTGACCCAAAACAAGAGCTAGAAGACCCAAGTGAGTCGATAAAGAATTTGGAGGACTGAAAGGGCCGTTTGGACAAGAAGAAGTGTGTTTATATGCTTCTTCAGTACCACACTACAGCTGCGATGCCCAGTCCCATTCCATTTAAAATCCTTCAGCTATATAATTATTATTAATTGTTCTTAACATATACTGGGCTTTACTCGCTCAAAGATTAATAAAATATATTATTATGATAAGTAATATTATGATTCCAAAATGGCCATAACTACTGAATTCTTGATGTGGGGTAACTGTAAAATCATTCAACAATATTTTGCCTAAAATGCTGAGTTTGGGTTTACTATAGCGAATAGAGCGACTTTAAGACAGCTACGAATCGATAATTAAACTTGGGAAACATATTGGTAACGAAACGCAGAAGAAAAACCTTGCAGTAGCAGCAATTAATGAAGGAGAAGAAGAAGAAGAAGAAGAAGAAGAAGAAGAAGAAGAAGAAGAAGAAGAAGAAGAAGAAGAAGAAGAAGAAGAAGAAGAAGAAGAAGAACAAGAAAAAGAAGAAGAACAAGAACACGAACAAGAAGAAGAATAAGAAGAAGAAGAAGAAGGAGGAGGAGGAGGAGGAGGTGGAGAAGGAGAAGAAGGAGAGGGAGGAGGAGAAGAAGAAGAAGAAGAAGAAGAAGAAGAAGAAGAAGAAGAAGAAGAAGAAGAAGAAGAAGAAGAAGAAGAAGAAGAAGAAGAAGAAGAAGAAGAAGAAGAAGAATGAGAGGAAGAACAAGGAGAAAGTAAGAAAGAAAGAAAGAAAGAAAGAAAGAAAGAAAGAAAGAAAGAAAGAAAGAAGCAGAAGGAAGAGAAGGAGGAGGAGAACAAGAAGAAGAAGAAGGAGAAAGAGTAGGAGGAGAGGAAGAAGCAGAAGAAGAAGAAGCAGAAGAAGAAGAAGAAGAAGAAGAAGAAGAAGAAGAAGAAGAAGAAGAAGAAGAAGAAGAAGAAGAAGAAGAAGAAAAAGACGAAAGAAAGAAAAAAAGAAAGAAAGAAAGAAAATAATGAATTGAGATATTCATTGTGGTGACTACGAAGAAGAAGGAGAAACAATTGTAAAAAAAAAAAACCAATGAAAAGAAAAGGGATTGTGTGTAAGTGGTAGAGGACAAATCACTGATGCCACTGACAAAGAAGAAGGATATGAAGAGGAAAAAAGGTGAAAACAGGGATGAAATAGCATCGTAAGAAAATATTAGAAAATGGAATGCAAATGGGGGTTGGGGAGGAGGGGGCAAAGTGGGAGTGATTGTGGAGGGGATGAGAGAGGGTGGGGGGTGAAAAGGAAATCCACTGAGGCGACTGAAGATAGCTGATGGCAGTAAGGGGAAAACGAGCGAACGATTGGTCGCCCTTTCCATTCCAAATGGGATCGATGGCGCCCCTTGCTTGTTCAGCTGCTGGTGATCGCAGAGTGACTCCCCTTGTCATCGCAGAGTGACTGCCCTTGTGCACACATCTCGCGAGATGATCTCTTGATTTCCCGTCCGCCATTAAACAGCTCGTTGTGCACGTCAAAGGCTGGAGAGGAATAGGCCTGAAGGGTTCTAATGATGTTGGTTTTCCTGTTTTGGCGTTGGCCAAAAGACCAAAAGAAAAGACGGAATTTTCCCTTCTCTTTCTTTTCGTCTGCATTCTTTCAATTTTGCAATTACGATTAAGCACACAAAAAAAGAGGGCGGCTTTCTTTGAGAGAAGAAGATGGTGAAAATTTTGATTTCATAATGAACCACTTAGTTACTCATAAGAATCTGCACTACCTTACCAGATCTGAACGTTTCAACATATTAAGGTATAAAACATTTTAATTTACAGACAACAGTCTAATAGGCTTATCACCAATTCGTGAACAGACGTGAAATTTAAAAAAACAAACTGAACTTTTGGTTTCACCTTGAAAAGGTGAACAAAATTTTCTGACTGCAAGCTTGCCATGCGACGGCCGGTTGGTTGCAGACCATCAATCAATTTGATACTTTTTTTGACCAATCTTGATTTTGAGAAGAGAAACAAAGGACTCTCCAGAATGGTCAGAAAGGGGTGGGTGAGTGGGGTGGGATCCGTGATGAGTGATGTGTGTGTATGAGGCGGGGTGGGCAGGTGTGTGTTTGTGTGTGTGGGAGAAAGAGGAAAGGGGGGAGGGGCAGTGTGGCCAATTCTGAATTGTGAGGTGGACAAACAAACAATTCTCGAGGGTGGGGTGAGAATTGCTGTGGGTGGGGGGACGGGTATTATAGGGGAGTTGGTTAGGAGCATGGATGAGAGTGAGTGATAGTAAGAAGGTGTGCCTGAGTGTGTGCGAGTGTGTGGGGGTGTGCGTATACATGTGTGTGTGCGAGTATGTGTGCGAGTGTGTGGGGGTGTGCGTATACATGTGTGTGCGAGTGTGTGTGCGAGGGGGTGGGGTGAGGTGGTGGGATCGACCGGAAATCAAAGGGAGGTAAACAAGGCTGTTCTAAAAAGGGGGTAAGGGTGGGAAGAGAGAAAGACAAACACTGTTTGTGCCTTTTGACAATTTCCTTGTTGAATGTTTTATCAATCGATAAAGTTTATACTTCCCAGCTAAGATGAACATGGCTGCCAATTGTGGTTTTAAAATGAGGCTGTGGGAAGAATGACAGGGTGTGAAGACAGAAGAGGCAGAAGGTGAGGAAAGAGAGACAGACAGACAGAGACTGGGAAACAGAGAGATGGGCTAGGGAAATATATTTTAATTGCCTTTAGAGTATTTGACAAACTTGAGACAAATATGAAAGAAGGCAGGTTAGATGATAGTGAACGTTATAGGAATATTCATCTGTAACCGTGACCGATTTTAAAAAAAAAAATGTGACAGAACCCAAAAAGACATTTTAGAAGAGACAACAAAGACGCCGCATCGCTTACGATTAATACATAACAAATAAAATTATATAAATACATCGTGAAATTAATAATAAATAAATAAAAGAAAACGTGTAAAAAAATCGTTTTACTGTATTGTTAATTGAGATTGAAAGTCAACAGAGAGCAAAGACATGAAATAAAACGCCGAAATAACATAAAATAATGTGCCAGTGTACTTACCTCAACACGTGATTGACACTGACGATACAGTGCGGCCTCGATGATCGGCTGTTGTGGACGATGGTTGCGTAACTCTGCATCCACACCCATCCCCCATCCTTGGCCAGGAAGCGATAATACTTGGTGGTCACTTGCCCCTTCAGCAACACTGAAACGTCATCATCATCATCATCATCATCATCATCATCATCATCATCATCATCATCATCATCATCAGGCCAATGATAACGACAACGGCGACAACAACACCAACGATGATGATTGATGGTGATGAAGATAATAACAATATTAATTGTGGTAATATAATAATAGTAACAGTCTGAAGGAAAAGCAGTTTTGAGAAAACAATACATGCACACGCACACACACACACACACACACACACACACACACACACACACACACACACTATCTATCTCTCTCTTTCTCCACCTCCTCCTCCTCAAACTACCACCACTCTCCCACAACATTTAACTAAGTTGAATAGTGAATGGAAAGCCGCTACGCACGTCTCCAAAACGCAACAAAAGCGTTCCAACTACGAGGTATGCCTTTAAAACGTAAACGTTTGCAAGTGGACTTAAATGCGTCTTAAACTAAAGACAAGACGTGATTTGTTTTGCTTCTCTGCCTATAGAAAGTGGGGGATGTAACGACGGCTGCTGATGTTGATGTGTGTGTGTGCCGTGTCAACGGGTTTTGCTGACCTCCCACTCCCCCGCACACACGATTTTGACCCCTAGAACACGTGAAAGGGACACTAGGGGATTGGGGGGATAGGAGAATCTTAACGCTAGACATGTGAAGCTATTGTTTTGCTTTATGCCTATGCCGTACGATTCTACAGTCAGGATTATAGAGTAGGTTACCACAATTAAGTCTTTTCTCTACAATTGCTAATCATCATCGGAATACTTTAATTGTATTTGTCCATAATTATTATTGTATGGAGCATGTTAGTACTTGCATGGGGTATTGCAGGAACCTGGGTGGGGCCGGATACTATGTGGATGAGATCGTCAAATGGGTAGGGAAACGACAATGATGAAAGTAACAATCAACGAAACAACCCGCAACACTCAGGTCCGTATTTGATTCAACATCTATAAATGGGTACATAGCTCTGGTTAGAATATCTGGAATGGCAAAGGAAGCGGTGACGGGCTCTGAGACAACACTTTCAATAATTTACCTCTCCGAAAGGGAATCGGAATTCATGGAAACTCTTTTTTTTTTAGACGCAATCGAAGGAAGCGTTTTGGTGACACGGAACAACGCAAGATGGAATTTGGAACGTCAGGAATGAGATTTTATTGGAGGCGGGTGGGGGCACATGGAAATTCATTCGAAAGGCGGCCCTTCAGACAAACAAGAGATGGGAGGCAACCGTAGACCCCATCCTCCACGCCCTCCCACACCACTCTCACCCACCCCCACAAATCCAACAACCCCACTCCTTTCTCTATCCACCACCACTATGCCTGCAATAGCAGACTCTGACTGCATCACTCCCACACCACTGTTAAAATTAGTTGCTAACTCAAGAAACAGTATGGAAATCCTATAAATAAACCTTGAATGCAGTATAAACATTTTCTGTATCTTACCATTATAATCACTTCCATCCCACCAACACAACTTAAAACAAAAAACAAAAAAAAATCCCTGTCTTACTACACTCATAAAATAATTGGTGGTGTGGAAAGAGCAGCCTTCTTCATTTTCTTCACCTGATTCCAACATAGCCTACACCTCCCTCTCTTCATCAATAGAGAATACTCTGCAGTTTTAGCGTGGAAAATTCGGTGTGCGCTTGCCTTATGACGACAAGGCTCGGGAGTTTCCGTTATTGATTCGAATCTGGGCTAGCTTTTTCTTGACGCATGCTTTATTTTCGCACAAAATTTGTTTAGTTTGTTTCAAAGGTTGATGCCACATGATTATTATTAGGGGAGGGAAAGTAGAAAGATGATGATGATGATGATGATGATGATGATGATGATGATGATGATGATGATGATGATGATGATGATGATGATGATGATGATGATAATATGATGACGATGATGACGACGACGACGATGATGATGATAATAATGACGACGACGATGATGGTGATGAAATGCTGATTATGAAAATGATTTTTGTGATGATTCTGCAAGTGCTCAGGATGCTGCTGATCATTATCCTGCTGATGATGAATCTGTTACTGCCATTGCTTCTACGAATGATGATAGTGACAACGACAACAACAACAACAACAACAACAACAGCAGCAAGGCCAAATAATAAAATTAAAATCTCCTACGCAATCCCATTGTAAAAATCCCCATTATTTTAGCGACTATTGCCCTTTCCGTCACGGGGAAAGACTTGCATGGAATGTGTGTAGTGTCAAGATTTGCAGTTTGTCGCCAAAACATCGACCTGGGAGTCAAGCTAGAGTGGCAAATGTAGCGTGTTTGACTCCTGGTTATTGGCGCCTGGATTATGTTGACGGACTGCATGCCTATCCCCACTCAGCCAATGAGCCCTTCATCAGCTTGTACAATGTACAGTTGTAGTGTTGGAAAACAGTAACAGTGCAAATTCATTTTAAAATAAACTATACCCAATTTGCATTTTTATGTTTATTTTTATAATTTATTTATGATTATTTTGTTATATTTATTTATTTATTTATTTAAGCTTTTATTTATTTATTTATTTAAGCTTTTATTTATGTACGCATCTATCTAATCTAATCTAATCTAATCTAATCTAATCTAATCTAATCTAATCTAATCTAATCTAATCTAAATCAATCTATCTATCTATCTATCTATCTATCTATCTATCTATCTATCTATCTATCTATCTATCTATCTATCTATCTATCTATCTATCTATCTATCTATCTATCTATCTAATCTATCTATCTAATCTATCTATCTAATCTATCTATCTAATCTATCTATCTAATCTATCTATCTATCTGTCTGTCTGTCTATGTGTCTTTGTTTTCTCTCTCTTTTTTTTGCCTCAGTTTTTGGGTCCGCTTCTGACTTTTTTTTTTTTAATGTCGAGCGTTTGCCCTCTTCATAGGCTTTTATCATATAATATGGTTATTCATACATCAGGCTTATACATTGAAATCTGGTTATATCTCAAGATCTATCTATCTATCTGTCTAATCTAATCTAATCTAATCTAATCTTATCTATCTATCTAACTACCTATCTGCATGCTATATATTATTTTGTATAGTTCATATAGTGGACACAATTTGTTCAAAGAGCACTAAACACATCAAGGCATAAACTCTGACAAAATGTGAAGTGGTGAACCCAAATGCTATTAAAAAAATATAAAGCCATATTTTTTCACGAATTTAATATGTAGCATCCTCTATAATGAAGCTGAGAATTTGAATACAGTGGTGTATACAGACGGAATTTAAAAAAAAAAGCACTACACTAAACATTACGTTAAAAACTTCTTGACTGATACACTCGTGTTTACAGATCAACAGAAGAAAAAAAAAAAAAACACAAATACAAGCAAAACAAACAACTCCACCTTGCCGTTATTAATCTTTTGGCTGCCGACTCCATCGAAAAAGAGAGAGAGAGTGAGAGAGAGAGAAAGAGAGAGAGAAAGAGAGAAATAGAGAGAGAGAGAGAGAGAGAGAGAGAGAGAGAGAGAGAGAGAGAGAGAGAGAGAGAGAGAGAGAGAGAGAGAGAAAGAGACAAAGAGATAGGGAGAAAGAGATAGGGAGAAAGAGACTGAGACATAGAAAGAGAAAGAGGAAAAAGAGAAATAGACAGATAGAGAGACAGAGACAGAGAGATAGAGAGAGAGAGAAAGAGAAAGAAGAGAGTGGAGTGTACAGACGTGAGTACAGAGAAGCTAGACAAAAAAAAAAGGCCTTGACGGGAGTGACAATAGAAAACAGTGGACCCGCAGCGTGATCTTGTTTGGTTACGAGCCTGCTGAGAGCTTATTAACCTGAGAAAAGAGACGCAAAATTAAGCACAGACATTCTTGGCATTCTTCGCGGCCTTTCTTTCTTTAGTCTCGTCTACCTGAGACACGACGCACGTCAGTGCAAAAAAACTGTCAGGTGAAATTTTGTTTGTAAAGAAAAAAAAAAGGGAGGTGACTTTCTTTTTTTTAAAAGAAATGACCGAAAAAGAGGAGAGGACCGGCGACTTCTTTTTAAAAGCATTGTTGAGGCGCAAAACTGTTTTCTTTAATCGCATTTTTGGCGCCTTGAGCAGCTCTTTGTGTAAATGAAATTGTTAGAACAAAAAGGAAAAGCATCTTCAGCTTTGTGGGGACATTCCTTAAAACTTTCAAATAAACAAGGCACACCCTCAAACAAAGAGAATCCGTAAAGTCTCAATCTCTAGGAACGAAATGTATACTTCAAGAAAAGTTATCTTTTGCAGCAGTTAATTGTAAATATATGACTCGGAATATCATTTATTTTCAAAATAACCTAGCTAAATGAATACAAAAATAAGTAAAATACAATTTGTCAAAAAAACACACACACAAATGAACAAACAAATTAATAGCCTAAATGGTACTTACAAGTGTGATGAGCGTATCTCATGTGTAGAATATCACAGGCATGGATATAGTGGTACAGAGTTTTCTCTATTAAATCCTGAGGTTCGTAACCAGTAAGAGCTGCCACTCTGCAAAATAATAATAATAATAATAATAATAATAACAATAATAATAATAATAATAATAATAATAATAATAATAATAATAATAATAATAATAATAATAATAATAATAACTATCATATGATGATGATAATGATGATGACGACTTCAAAGATGCGGATAAAATTGAAGATGACGACACTGAGGTTGAGGCTACTGCTGACGAAGGTGACCATGACGTTATGCTATGTTACTTCTGTAGCTGCAGCAAACCGTTAATGGAAATGACGACGACACCACCAACACCACCATCCACCATCATCGACAAGGACGACTCACCTGGCGTCTAAAAAGATGAGTTTGAGGTCGAGTGAGGCTCGGAACATGAACATATCAGAGAACATCTTGATTTCTGTGACGGCTGAAGGAGGGAGGGAGTGGCCGACAGCGACTAAGCCCACATTCTGGTAGCAGCCGTCGTAGGGAGCGATGTCCATGGTATACTGCTTGATTTTCAGGTAACCCGAACAGTGAATCACCTGTACACATTAGAAAACCACACTGTTTAAAATGAACAATAAGACTATTGTAAACAGTGGAGTATCTGCTAAAATCATTTGCTACGACACGCCACAAATAACTTAATAAAACGAATGAGGAAAAGTAGGGTAGAGGCGGGATACTGCGATCGGATTAGTTTACCTCGTAGATTTAGACTATAATTATTACCCATATCATAAATACACACAATTGATATTTTACCACCTATGGTGATTCGGCCGCTGCTTTTACCGGTACACTGGGTAACAGTGCGTCTAACGCATCTACCATCTCAAAGAGCTGCTCAAGGCACTCGCTTATATTGGAATCTTACTCAAAGAATCAAAGACGCCAACTTGCTGCATCATTCGTACTTTTATCAAGCGTTTCAAGTCTCTCCGATTGACCAGCCTGTTTGTTTGAGCATTAACATGGCGCTGAGGCGACACTGACACAACATAACGAGTCATTACACAAAGTTTACTCCCGTTGAAAAAAAACAACTCCACGTCAACATCGAGGATCGAACCCAGGTCTTCTGCGCTCCAAGCTAGTATTCTGTTGCTACAGACTGAGTTTGTGCATTCCTAGCGATTTCTCCCGAATGATCCATTGTGTTACCACTATATCAGTGCCATCAACTCTCCACTCTCCAGGGCTGAGATTTAGCAAGCCAGGCTAAGGAGCCAGCCGGGCTCCTAACCTGGGAAGTTGAAGTTGCCAAAATATTTCTCAGGTTGCCAGACCTCTTGATTGAAAGCACGGTCTTTTTTTTAAACTGTATAACTATTGCAGCTAATAAACAAGATAAATTTCAACAACAACACTGTTTCATTTTTTAAAACAAGCACTGTATAATTTATTCATCATCGACATTCTCCTCCTCAATGTTCCAAAACTTGAAGGAGCTTGGGTGTGCCTTCTTCAGATGTTTTTTTTTCTTCTTCGGACTTTATTTTTTTCTGGAGGCTCCGAGACACCGCTTAAAAAGCGCTACATCATTCGAGATTGACAAAAGACTGAGAATGGGGAATATCGAAAGTACGGCAAGTCTCGCGTGACTCATCAAGGAAGTCAGAGACTCGTTCCGATACACGCAAGGAAGCAAGAAGGCTAGGATCTCGCAGGGCAGTAGCGTTTCGCGGCGAGGGAAAGAAGAAAGTCTCGCGAGAAAAGGCTATTTTTACTTCGCAAATCCCTCGCTTTGCTAGCGTTACCTAACTTCCTAGCATGCATCGGAACGGGTCTCCGGTGCTGACTGCAGAAGCGGTTGGCGCGTGTTTTGTTTTACATTGCAAGTCAAAAGTCCGTGTACAGGTACAGAATCTCTACCACTGGCGGTATTTTCAAGTCGCCAGCCGGGCGAATGGTACCCCAAATCGAGCTCGCCACACACTATTTTTAGGGGCCATTGGCGAGTTGGCGAACGTTAAAGCTCAGCCCTGTTCTCACAATCTTTTTCAAGATTCAAGTTCATTTATAGTCCTCAATTACGAAAGGATGTCATTTTCTTGAACGTTGATGTTTCATATTGGGAAACACAATTCACATAATTATGAATAAAGCTACGCGACACGAGTAAATAAATGTTTTTCAAGGCTGCAACGCAGAACTCAAATTCAATATAGTAGCAACGTTAAAGGTTACAAGGTGGCATAGTTCAAGTTCATGCTAATAATGATGAAGCATGCCTGGGATAGAACACAGTGGTTCATGCCGGGCCATACATTTTATTCCTTCAATGTCGTGCTGTGAATTTATATCCCTTGGGCTGCGGACTGAGTTGGCGTATAGAATGAAGGAAGAGACACTCAGATACAGAATAACATTAGATTAAAAACAGGATTTAAACATGTAAATTTAACATTTTAAAATTATTTTCCATGCCAAATATTCATAATGCTTGGAGCTGCGACTGATTTCGTACACAGACTAAAAAAAAAGAAGGAAATTGATTTAAATGCAGCGTAACAACTATATTAAAGAGGCGTTGCGTTACGTAACATTCAACCCAGTTTCAGTGCCTGAAGCGTTTGCAGGATAGTATAAATATATAAAATAGTCTGGAACTAAAACCATGTAACGGACAAAATAGTTTTAATTCTGTTAATAATGGGTGTCTTATTGCCAGGTTTGAATACGACCCAAAAATCTGTGTGACAGAATAGAACCCGAATCGCCTGCACCCAACGCGCACCAAAGGCCATAAAGCCACAATGATGGTTAGGTAGGTTAGGTAGATAGATTAAAGTCCCACGTCACACATAGCGAATAGGGGACTGGGAAAGGGGGGAAAGGGGATTTGCCACAATGAAACCGTGTCCTTTCCCTAAGTATGCCCTTCAGGAAAGGGGAGTGCTAACAAGGCGCAACAGATAAAGACGACGTTTGCTCTTCTGAAGGCGTTAACACGTGCAACATGTAGAGCTTAACTTTGGTCCCAAGAGTAGTTTAGACTTAATCATACCCATGGGACCTTTGTGTGTAAACACTCGACGTCGCCATGTATAAACATTTTTGGCGTTAAGTTCGGTTAGTGGAGTATATTGACAGCTTATTTTGATTCAGAGATCGATGACCTGCACTCATTCATACTGCATTGTGCTTCTTCTTGGGGATTCCTACGCTAAACATGGTGGTCGACTGATTTGCAGTTGCAAGGATGTCGAAAAGAAGAACCATAAAGAGGATGACGGAAAGTATGAAGAGCCTCCTAAAGCAGAAGAACGTGGAGGAAGACAAAGAAAAGAAGAAAAACAAAGTCATCAACGACACAGAGATATTGCAGTTGTCTACAGATGTCTCGAATGCTGCCGCATGTACCGAGTCGGCCGTCGATCTGGAACCTTTGCAGCTGTCGACATCCGACAAGAAAGAGGTCGTTGGCAACGACGGTCCAAAAGTTGATTGCAGCACCTGTAAAGTAACTTTGAGGGAAGTGGGTATTCTCAAGGAAATGCTGACAACTTTGATCAAGAAGATCGACAAGCTGGAGCGATGTCCACGCACTTCTGCGATCGCGACTGATGGGGCAACGCCAAATTCAACCGACAACAAGGCCACTACGTCTACGCCTTCCACATCACACAAACAAGGCTCGGGTGAGTCTAACAAGCCGATTATTAACAAATCTGATGATGCAGGGCCTACGATTCATAAGTCCGATCAACGCGAAAAGCATGCATCGTATGCGGATTCCGTGAAAGTAAAAAAGAATCATAGCAGGCTACAAAATGACGTCAAAATGGCTGCTGACGATAAACATACTACCGGAAGTGACGACAAGCGTTCTATGGCATCTAGGGACTTAGAAGCAAAGAGCTTATATACCAAGAGGGTTCACTCGGGGAAAATTACTTGGACATCCGGGAAGTGCGATAACTCGTGCTGAGGAAGAGTTATCTTGCATGTATTGCAGCGCCGATGGCGAAGATGGCGGTAGAAATGAAAGTGAAGAAAGCAAGTAGGTCGCATTTTTGTTCGGGAGGAGGGTGCAGTAACATGCGGAACAGAGACGGTTGTGAAGGAAAATCTTTTCACGTTTTTCCAGCAGATGAAGAAAGGTAAGTAATACACAAATTTTGTTACCTAGCGATCTATTTAGACCATTTGGTAATCGTAATTTCGACCGGAAATCTCGACTCTGACTAATATTATTTGTTTTTAACCAGAACCTGAAATATTTTGTGACATGATTTCTCGAGGCTTGCTGTAGGCACGTAGGCTTAATCCGTAAAATCGATGGTTATACAGAGGAATTGTTTTTCTTCTCGTAATGAGAGTATCTACAGTATTCTGAAAAAGATTAAGAATAGAGACGACAACAGACACAGACACTGAAAAATCGGTCATTTGTCACTGTCAGTCATTCTCGTCACCGTAGTGTTAAATTGTATAGCAATGACAGCTACTTATAAATAAATTTACATGAAAGTTTAAACAATATCTCAGTGTGCAATCTAATAAGTTCTTTCATGTAAAGACTATCACTCATGGACTCGTACTAGAGTCATACACACAAAAATAACATACACTCACATCCACTCACAGTCACACTACTCTACTGTCTACATCATACATGTATACACACACTATCTTATTTTTTAAAATCTCCCTCCCCCCAAAAAAAAAAACAAAAAAACACACACACACATAAAAACGTTTTATTATTATCAACTTACTAAAACTTTTAATAATACTCGCAAATTTAATAAGTATTTTACTAATAGAGTGGTAACCCCTTGGAATGACCTGACTGCCGAGGCTGTGGATGCTGGATCACTTAATGCGTTCAAAAATAGTTTGGACAAATTGTTTAAGGATAGCATCTACTCCACCAAGTTGGAGGTTAAAAAATTCTAAATTGGTAGGCACTGATGCCAGGGGGGTGGGTCTTGGACCCTCATTAAGATTAATTATGAGGGCCAAAGGCTTTTAGCCTGCACGCCGAACTATGCTATGCTATGTATCCTATCCTATCATAATCTGTAACTCTGAGGACGAGGTCGTTGGGGCACCACAGATGACCCAGTTTAACCAGCATACTCCATCTTTCTCTGCCCTCAGCAACCCTGATATGGTTTCGCTCAATGTCAAGCCAGTCCTTTCTCGAATGTTGTACTCCCACCTCTTTTTCGGTCTCACTCTTCTTCTAAAAATCAAGATCAGGTTTTAGGGTCAGGGGCAAAATGATAGGGTCGGTCGGGTTACCCTAATCCAAACTTTTTTTTTTTTTTTGGGGGGGGGGGGGAAGAGGGTGACCTAATAAAAAAAATCTTTTGTCCGTACTTAAAATAATGTAGACAATTTTATTTCAATACTAATACATCAGTGATATTATCAGTGCCATGATTAATCAAAATATTTGCTGTACATGTAAGGCACACACAAAAATACCTTGGATCAAACATGACAACAAAACATAGGGGTCGGTTAGTCGGTTGATTATTTTATTTTAAATTTGTTTCCTTAGTCTTAAAATGACGCAAAATGTTATTAAAATTTTTTTTGTCTGTTTCATAAAAAATAAAACCAAGTGGTAGGGTTGGCGAGAAAATGATTAATATTGTTTTAGTTAATAAAACTGTATTAATGTTTGATATATATAATGCAATTTTCAGATGTCGTTTATGGGTCCGCAATTGTAGGAGAGAGGACTTGAGGTCACTGTCAGCAAAAGAAATAAGACAGAAAGGGTGCAAAATATGCAGCGACCACTTTGAAAAAAGCCAGTGGACAAACAGTGAGCAGAAGAGGCTAAATTGGAATGCCGTTCCCACCATATTCAATGTCTCCAACCCTCCGCCACAACTTGACATAAGGAGACCAAATGTGAATGTCAAGAGGGCCAGAAATTCGAATTCATTGCATGGCATAAAACGGCGTAGGCACTGTGTCACAACAGGTAATTTATTTTTCAAGTCCTAAATCCTAAATGTAAACTGAAGTTAACAACTGTAATACAGTGCTTAGGTATTGCTCGGATTCTTCTCTGTAGATCTGCTTTCATGGTCCATGTCTCACATGAGTACAGGAATATGGATAGCACCAGTGCATGAAGGAATCTGATTTTATACTTCAGGGTGATGATGTTGTCTCTCCATACAATCTTCAGTCTGGCAAATGCTGCTGTTGTCTGTGCAGCTCTGGCGAGGATTTATGATTTTGAGCCCTTGTCCCTGATTATGGTGCCCAGATACTGAAATTGGTGTACAGTCTCTCAACTATCTACATCCAAATCCAAACTGAACTTATTTTCTCATTAGCTTTGAAATTCTGTTTAGGTCTGGAAACCACCGATCGCTGTCTGATACCTGAAGCAGCTGCAGTGGAAGTGCTGACAAGACCTGTCACAGATCACTGTGTGACACCAGAACCAGCTTCAGTGGAGGTGCTGACAAGACCTGTCACAGATCACTGTTTGACAGCAGAACCAGATTCACTGAAGGTGCTGGCAAGACCTGTCACAGATCATTGTCTGACAGCAGAACCGGCTTCACTGACAGTGCTGGCAAGACCTGTCACAGATCACTGTCTGACAGCAGAACCAGCTTCACTGACGGTGCTGGCAAGGCCTGTCACATTAGGTTAGTGTCCTTTTGGATCTGTAGTGGGTAAAAGTTATTTTGGTAGAATTCTTATAAGTATAGTTCGAATCTTGTCATTAGGTGCAGGGTTCGACACAAACTTTTTAAGCTAGGGGCGGATATATAGTGCCCCAACTACAAAATTTTATGAGGCGGAAATTCAAAGCTTGTGGCACAAATCATAACGATTACAAAACAAAGACTCAAATTTGGTACAGAAACATATACTGACAGTGGATATGTGGATCGCTTGGACAGAGAAATGTGTCACAGCTTCCTTTCAATCAACTTCAATTTATTTCTGAGCGCACATTACAAAGTAATATTATTAAACAGAAGGACAAGCAAAATAATAATAATAATATAATTAAGTGATTGGGTAATTATGGAAAAATGCTCTTTTACTATTATTATTGTTATTATTATTATTCATTGAACAAATCTGTAAGCATGAGTCATGATTAAATAAATACTTAAAAGGAACTAAGAACTAAAACAATAATAATATTAACTAAAAATAAAGTAGAGGTGTGGTCAGAAATAGGAAAATTTACATTTAATAATTTTCAATTGAAAGTCTTTTGTAAATTAAACAAGCAGGATTCAGGGCAGGGCGAAGTACCACTGAGCAGATTTTCAACCTCAGAATAATCTGTGAGAAATATCTACAGCACCAACAACATCTATATCATGTGTTCATAGACTTCAAGAAGGCGTTTGACCGAGTCTGGCATGCAGCTCTATGGGCAACAATGAAAGTGTACAACATCAGCCCTAAAATTATTGAAGTCATCAAAAGCCTGTATGACAAGGCTACCAGTGCAGTCCTCCACAACAGCGCCATCGGAAACTGGTTCAGAACAACAATCGGTGTGCGTCAAGGATGCCTACTCTCTCCAACACTCAACATCTTCCTAGAGAGCATCATGTCAGATGCTCTTGCAGACCATGAAGGCACAGTCAGCATAGGGGGTAGAGCAATCTCCAATCTTCGTTTTGCAGATGACAATGATGGATTGGCTGGAGAGGAACAAGAACTTTAACAGCTGGTACAGAGGCTTGACACCACCTTCAGAGCCTATGGAATGGAAATAAGTGCAGAGAAGACCAAAATGATGACCAACAACACCAGTGGCATCAACACGGACATCAAAGTCCAAGGCCAATCCCTCAACACAGTGCATAGCTTCAAATACTTAGGAGCCATTGTATCAGACAATGGGTCTCGACAGGAAGTCCTCTCCAGGATCGCACAAACAACTGCTGCCCTGACAAGGTTGAAGCCCATTTGGAAAGACAGGACCATCAGTCTACATTCCAAAGTAAGACTGCTGCGCTCCCTTGTCATCTCAATCTTCCTATATGCTTGCGAAGCATGGACCCTCACAGCTGATCTCCAACGAAGAATACAAAGCATGGAGATGAGGTGCTACAGAAGACTTCTGGGCATTTCCTATACCCAACACATCACCAACGACAAAGTCCGACGGACCATCACACAAGCCATTGGACAACACGATGACCTGCTCACAGTGGTGAAGAAACGGAAACTCCGATGGTATGGCCACGTCACCAGATCATCAGGCCTTGCAAAGACTATTCTGCAAGGCACAGTGCAAGGAGGTAGAAGAAGAGGGAGACCGAAAAAGTGGTGGGGGGACAACAATCGAGAATGGACTGGTTTGACACTGAGCGAAGCCATCAGGGCTGCTGAGGACAGAGAAAGATGGAGTATGCTGGTTAAACGATCATCTGTGGTGCTCCTACGACCTTCGGGTTACGGGACAGGATAGGATAGGATAGGAAATTAATTTTTCTTAAATGTTTCTTTTTTGCAGAATTGCCAAGGAAGAAGAAACAGCAGAAAACTCTAAAGAGCCTGAGATCCAAAGTGGCCTGGTGCCAGAAACACCACAAGGGGCGGCAGACCACAAAGAGTAAAGTACTTACCACACACAACAGAGGCGAATGGCTGTGGAGGGAGAACTGTCCAAATTCATTCAGGGGCCAGCCCTTAATTTTATCTTGTCACAGCTTAGACTGTGCAGTAAAAAAAGCAAAGGCAATAGATTTAACCACAGTGATAAATCTCTGGCCCTGGCCATTTTTCATACCAGCGCAAAGGCGTACCGGCTTCTGAAGCAGATTTTTATTTTGCCCTCTGTAAGTACCCTCAGAAAGATCATGAGAAATATTCATATCTACCCTGGCTTTAACGACCACATATTGGAAGCATTGAAGGTTAAAGTGGCTGGAATGGATGAACATGGCAAGTTGTGTTCTGTGGTTTTTGATGAAATGTGCATCAAAGAAAGGGTGACATACAACAAAGGAAAAGACTATGTTGAAGGCCTTGAAGATTTTGGATACATGGGTCGAACACGGTATATTGCAAATCATGCAACTGTTTTCATGGTCAGAGGCTTAACCGTACCATGGAAACAGCCAGTGGGATATTTTTTGTCTTCTGGGCCTATTAAAGCAAATATGCTGCATGCTCTTTTACTTGATTGCATTAACAAGTTGACTGCTATTGGACTTGTGGTGAAAATAATTGTTGCAGACCAAGGGTCAAACAATAGGCAGGTCTTCCAGTCATTTTGCAAAGCAAGTGAGACAAGTCCATTTTTCCTTCACAATGGACAGCAGATATTAGTCATGTATGACCCACCCCATTTGCTAAAGAATATTCGCAACAACCTCTGCAAGACAGGTTTTGTGTTGAATAATATAGAGGTCAGTTGGAGGTTCATTGCACATCTATATGAGTTTGACAAGCAAAACTCGGTAAGACTTGCACCCCATCTTACAGATAAACATATTTACCTCCCAGCATTTTCTACATTGCGCGTCAGATATGCAACTCAGGTTTTGTCCCATTCTGTAGCAGCCGGCATTTCCACTTTGGTGGCACTTCATGTTCTGCCGCCAGCTGCAGGGGCTACTGCAGAGTTTTTGGACAAATTTGACCAGTTGTTCAACTGCTTTAATAGTGGAAATTTGCATTCTGCACAACCAATGAGGCATGGCATAAGTGCAAAGACGCAGCATGTTGAGTTTTTAAAAAACACTTTGGCTTGGCTCAACACAATCAGTCTTCCTGTGTCTGCTAGATCAACCATGTTGCCTTGTCTCTCAGGGTGGAAAATGGCAATCCGGGCCTTGCTGTTGCTGTGGCAGGATTTGCAAGCTAACCATGGTGTGAAATTTTTGATGACCAACTGCCTTAATCAGGATTGTATAGAAAATCTATTTTCTGTAATTCGTGCTAAAGGTGGCAACTGTGACAATCCCAGTGCTGACCAGTTCAGAAAACATCTTAGCCAGACAATGACAGACTCGTTTTTTATTCAGGGGGCAAACAGCAACTGCGAAGCTGACAGTTTCAGTTTTCTATTAGATCTGAATGCGTGTGAAAAGTTTACAAATTTGTTAACAGAGTCACCGGAACAAAATCAACAAGAGATTGATGCCCAGTGGGCTGATGTTCTCAGTATTGCCATTCCTGCCCCTCGAGAGCCAGCTGCTTGTCTGGTTCAAGACAATGTACTTGCATACATTGCAGGATACATTGTCAGGAAGCTGGAGAGCACTGGGTGTTTGTGTGACATGTGCAGTACTATGTTAAAAGGGTCTCCCAGTGGGAGCACCACAGAATTACTACTATTACACAAACAACATGATTATCTCAATGCAGGTGCAGGGCTGGTTGTTCCCACTGCAGTTCTTACACAGGCCTTAGGCATTTTGGAAACAGAATTTGTTGCATGTGTGGAAAATGTCATGCATATGACATCTGTGAGGTCTAGACTTTTGCTAAAATTGGAGAATAGCTTGCCTGTTGGTATGTTAGTGTGTCCAGTAAACAAATGTGAACCAGCAAAAGCTGTCATTGGGCTCTTTACGAACATTAGATTGCATTTTTCATTGACTGAGTCAAACAGGTCTTTTGAGAAAAAATCTGTGAAGAGAAATCGAAAACTCATGAAGCTTAGACATGAGTGAACTCAACACTTTACAATTCAAGATTGCTCAAACTAAGCTCATGTCTAGCTGCTATTGTTGGATGACTTTACATTCTTATCAATCCTGAAATTATAACTTTGTGTTAATTTTAAGTTCTTTATTTATTCTTTTTTTTTCAAATTGATTTTAATAATGTTTTTCTTCCTCTCCCCCTTCTATCCCCCATTTACCCCCTCCCCCTTTCCTACTAGCCAAATATCTTATCTTTTTTCCTACCTTCCCCTTAATGTCCTATCCTGGTCTAAAATCACTTCGGTGAATAGACGTTCAATGAAATAAACAAATGTTATTCTTAAAATTGAATGGGGGTATAAATATTTAGGTGCCACTTTTTATTTACTAATAATACTTTTTGTAAAGAAATGTAGGAAGCTGGATTTGCCACTTACGTTCAGCTTGACCTATTTATTACATGTGTAAAACCCATAGTGTTGTATAACTGCCAGGTATGGCACATGAAAGGATGAACATGTGTGACAGTACAGTTAAAATGTAAAAAAACAACAACACCGTATTCTCAATGTGAAAACCAGTATGCCAACTTGTATGGTTTTGGGTTAAGTTGGCTGTTTTCCTATTTTTAGGGATGCTAAATGCAGGTGACTGTGTTTTTGGTTTAAACTTTGATGATTGTTGTAATGATTTCACTAAAATGTCAGTACTTCAGTTTTCACTTTGTTCCTATTTGTTTATATGAGTTAAAATCTCTCACGGATTTATCACTGTGGTTAAATCTCTTAGTCTTGGCTCAGTACTGTTCGTTGTATACTAAATGATCTTGGGTTTGTCCTTCGTATGTTCTCATGGTTGCAATTATTTCTTTAATTGTTTTAAGACCTTGCATGGTCAAACAGCACTTGAATGGCCAGTTCTTGTGAAATATATAATCACTACTGTTGTATTACCTGTAGAATATTTAAAGAAACGTTTTGATTTGAAGATTACTTAGTTCATGTGTAACCCTTATTGAGAATTAACTTGTTATGATTTAGGCTCAGTTCTCACAAACTGCTAATCCAATTCGAAAGGTACATGAATATTCTGGGAGAAGATAGAATGTGTTCTTTGTGTGACCTAGATGAAACAGGAGATGAATTCCATTATCTGCTTAACTGTATAAATTAATTATTAAAAGATTACAGACTTTCTCTCCTGCCACAACATTTTAGAAATTCATCTAATTGTCAACAAGCTAAATCGATTGATGAACATCGGAACGTACACATTATTAATAATAATAATACAGGATGCTATATACGCGCCTTTCCCCAAATCAATCAGGCTCAAAGCGCGGCGATCTATACCAACATACACGCTCACCTGTCTCATTCACCCTCACACACACCAAATACACATCCAGCACTCAAACAGGTGGTGTAAAGGCAGGGAAATCGCTATTAGAAGACGGAAAGAAAATCGAATTTTTATTTTTGAAATTTTTATATTGACTGCGTCCTGTACCATTATTGAAGGGAGGGAGGAAACCGGAGTGCCCGGAGAAAACCCTCGGTGACCTCAATAGTCTCGTACCTAAGTCACGTTCGCCCCTTGCGGGAATCGAACCCGCGACCTTCGGCATAGGAAACCGGCGACTTATCCACTGCGCCACGAGGCCACCCCTCTGAACCTAAGCAGTTTTATTGGAATATTGTTTTCACTTTTTAAATTACACATTGTTTTTTTCCTGTGGTCTTTTTAATTTGTAAATAATTTGATCAATCTTAATGGACATATGCGTATATTGTCTTGATGTTAATCTGTGTGTCGTCTTTGGAGCTTATGGCGTTGTTAATTATATCACCTTTTTTATGCTGAGAGACAATGTATACACATGTATAATAGTACAGTGTCTGATGCATGCATATCCATGTATATGTGATGTTTATTTCTGTATAATTATGTAAATAGCATTTAAAGTAATGTATACAATGTTAATTTGATTGGTTGCTGTTTCGATGCTGAGAGGCAATGTAAATATATAGTGTCAGAGGTAGTTTCGATGTTATGATAATGTGGATTTAAACATGTAAATAGTGCCTGGAGTAATTTATATGTGATGTTAGTGTGTGTAAACGTGTAGGACATACATGCACATAATGTCAGAAGTTAGTAGTTAGGTTTGATGTTAATATGTGTGAACATGTCAATAGTACGTGAAGTAATGTACAATTGATTTTTATACACTTGCAAATAAACATGTAAATAGTGCCTGAAGTCATTTTGTTGTGACATGTGTGGAAAATGTCCCAATATTATTAATATTAATTTGTTTAGTTATTGTTTCCAATGTAAGTATCAGTATTATAATGGTCATATTTCTGTGTGTATTTTGAATGTTTGCTGACAATTAAACTGAAATTGTTTGTTAACAGAATTGGAGGTTTTACGCAATTTATCTTGTTTTTTTTCTTTTATGTCATTCTGTCCACTTTGACAATCTTTTCGTCATAGTATTCTTTCATCTGTCTTTCTGTCTGTGTTTGTCATGGTACTCTTTTATCTGTCTGTCTCTCTGTGTTTGTGCGAGAATTTGCAAATTACTGTATAAATTAAATGAAACAATAAAAAGTTTTGGAAATACATTCATGCATTTAACAAAGCCGGATCAAAGATTATAATTCATTCGGTAAATATTCACTGAAATAAATAACCTTGAAAAATAAACAATTGAAAAATTAATTCATTTTTATGTATTTCATTTCAATTGCAATTAATGTAAATCTTAATAGTTTCACTTCTACCAAGTATTTTTCTAGTTAATTATTTTTATTTGAATGCATTTCCTACACTTATTTATATTTTATTCCAAATAAAATGCCATACTCTTTAGTTTAGTTGCTTTTTTTTCTTTTACTGTATACATATTGCTTTCATTCTATAAATTTAATTTTATTGACATTACTTTTGTTAATTCTCTCACATTATGTTTAATGTTATTTAATCCTAGTTAATTTCGTGAATATATTATTATTTAGTGAATTAATTACAATTAAAAGATTGAAAACTATAAAGTTGTTCTTCTTGAAACAAGCTGCATGACAAATTAATTTTATACATATATTTTTATTGAAATTTTAAAAAATTGTTTGTTTTTATTTATAAATAATACGTACTTAATACCACCAACATCTGGTGGTTCTAACACTGCATAATTCCTGCAATACTTAGCAATGTTTTAACAGACAGAATGAAGGTCTAATCGGTCAGGCGCGCCAACGGGAAAAGGGGAGTAACTCGTACCGACAGGAGTTGCTTCCCATAAACTGTCCAACTTTCGTTACACAGGCTTATGAAGGAGTCGACTATCTTGGTATTTATAGTCTTTGTTAGAAGTACAAAGAGACACCCTTCCTACAGTGTTGATACTACACGACTCGACGATGGATCAAGTAGACTGCAAGCGGCTTGGCCTTGCGTACGGGTTCCAGGCAGAGTCGCACAAAGTTTTCACGGTAGACGAGTGTGGGAAGGCGTTGCGGAATGCCGTGAAGGAGCGAGAAGAGGGGCCCGATTGCGTGGTGACCCACTTCGGTATAAACGATCTCAAGTCCGGCGATCCGATCAAAGTAGCAGACAAAATGTCAGCTTGCATACGCAGCATCAAGGCAGAGCATCCGAAGGCCAAAGTGGTGGTCAGTCACCCCACTCCCGTTCGACGTCCTAAGCTGAATGCTGACCGTGGCATTTTTGTGGCTACAACAAAAGCTGCACTGGTCGACGAGGATAGGGTGTCGTACGTTGACTATCATATGCCCAATGTACAGAAGCTGGTCAGTCCAGATGAAATACACCCTACAGGAAAAGGCGTTACTTTTGTGGCGAGAACCCTAGGCCGCCACATTGAGTCTCTCTTTTGGGAGAAGAAGAGAAGGCGAGGTCAATACAAGCAACACCACAACCGACGCACTCGAGGGGATGGCTCCCAGCAAGATGGCTCAACTTTAGAGAAACCATACGGTGAGCGATACGATCGTTACCGGGACGTGCACGGACGCGGGGGTTCTCCTGATGGGCAGCGCTGTGGTGGTTCTATCGACAGGCGACTCGACGGGCAGCGGCGCGGTGATCATCAGGACGGTCAGCGCTGGGGCTACTTGGACGGGCAGCGACGTGGTTGCTACACGGGTGGTCAGTGGCGTGGTGGTTACACGGACGGCCGACGACGGCGCGGAGTTCCCCATGACAGACAGCGGGGCTACGGTAACCAGGGCTACTGTTCACACACGAGCCCCATGCAACCCCACTCAGGTATGAACATGATCCACAGGCAACCTCCAGGCTTGCCTATGCCAGGATTACCTCCTATGGGGTTCATGCAACCGTCCATGCAGTGGCCGCCTATGGGATGCCCACAGTTCCCTTTCTCCAAGCATCCAGAGCATCCATGTCATTTTTAAATTTAAGTCTACTATGGTGTTATTTTTAACTATTGAATATTTCCTCTACCTACGTTGTGACTCTTATGACAAGATCTAATCAAGCACGCATTTTTCAATGGAATTGCCGTTCTGTGTCGAGTAATTTATTAGCGTTTAAGCACGCTGTGGAGCAAGAAGAGTACTGTGTGCTTGCTCTCCAGTCACTGGACGTGCAAATTTATAAACTTCCCAAACTAGACAACTATTTTTATCCCCCACTGTGCAGTTTTGACAAGAATACTAAGAGAGTTCAGACAGCTGTTTATATTCGACGTGACTTGTCTTACTGCAATCTTGATGCATTCCCAGTGCCAAAGAACACTGACGGCGTGTATGCAAGTGGGGTGTGTGTGAAAATTAATAATAGCTGTATACTCAACGTTCTCTCAGTTTATTTCCCGGGTGGCCCAAGGCAAGATAATTCTGACTGGCTCAAACATTTTGATTTTTCTAAGGGCAACTGGGCTATACTTGGAGACTTTAATGCTCATTCGTCAATATGGGAGCAAGACTGCAAGTCTAATACGTGTAATCGTTTTACAGAAAATATTGTTGATTCCCAACTCATTTTGTTAAATGATGGCAGTATAACAAGAATACCAGACATACACACACATAGACCTACAGCAATTGATTTATCACTTGTGTCATGTAACATAGCCCTTAATTGTCATTGGTTTGTTGAAGAAGATAGCCTAGGTAGTGATCACCTGCCAGTCATTCTAGAAATACATAAAAAGATAGAAGATGACGACCACAGCAAGGAAGATAAGATACCTAAATTTGTGTACAGTAGGGCAAATTGGGGACAATTTTCACATTTTCTTGAAACTTGTGATGGTGAGAATGTACGTGACGACGATGTAAATGTTTTCTATGAAAATTTTAGAGTAGCTGTATACCATGCTGCTGAACAAGCAATACCCAAGGTTCGCCATAAAGGGTTGAGAACACATTGCAATTCATGGTGGAATGATGAATGTAAAGAAGCAGTAAACAAAAAGAAAGAAGCTTTTAAAAATTGGATTAAAGATAAAAGTGAAGCAAATTTTAACAATATGAAGCAACATAAAACTAACTGTAATAGAATCATAGCGAAAGCTAAAAGGGAACACTGGGTAAAGTTTTGTGAGAAAGAAATTACTGAGTCAAAAGATGTACATAAAGTTTGGAAAAAAATTAAAGACATGAAAAATCAACCTAAGGCACAAACCTACCCCATAAAATTAGAAAATAATATATTTCCCTCTCATGCAGAAAAGGCGGAGGCCTTTGTGACTGTCTTTGCTGAACTAAGCTCTACAAGCAGTTTAAGTGAGACTGTTCGCAACAGTAGAAAAGAAAAGGAAGGGAAAGAAATGTATACAGATCCCCCTAATAATGATGAATTGTTTTTAAATTGTCCTATTACTCTTGATGAACTCAATGAAAAATTACAGTCTTTTGCAATTAATACTTCAGCTGTTGGAATCGATGGCATTTCGTACCAGATGCTGCACCATTTACCTATAATTTGGAAGAAAATATTACTCTCACTTTTTCAAAAATGTTGGGAAAGTGGAGCTGTACCTAAAGTCTGGAAACAGTCAGTAATAGTTCCTATCTTAAAGCAAGGTAAGTCTGCGACATCTGTAAACAGTTATCGTCCTATTGCGTTAACATCCCATGTAGGAAAATTATTGGAAAAAATTGTAAATGAGAGATTAGGTTATTTTTGTGATAAAAATAACATTATTCAACGGCTCAAGCTGGATTCCGAAAAGGTCGTAGCACAACAGACCATTTAGTTAAACTCACTAGTCATATTAAAAAACAGTTTTCTAAAAGAAAAAGTGTGCTTGCTACTTTCTTCGACATAAAGAAAGCGTATGACAGTGTTTGGCACGCAAGACTTTTGTATAAGTTGAAAACTATCGGTCTCAGTGGAAACATCTATTCGTACATAAAAAGCTTATTGGTGGAAAGGACTATTTGTACTAGAGTAGGACACACATATTCTTCTAATAGAAATATTGATATGGGTATACCTCAAGGGTCAATCATTGCACCGTTACTTTTTTCTCTCCTAATAAGTGACCTCCCACGTGTATTATCTAAAAATACACACGTTGTGCAATATGCAGACGATATCGCTATCTGGATTAATACAACACTTAGAAAACGAACCAACAAAAGAACAGTGTTATACATACAAAAGCTGTATCAGCTTGAATTAAACAACCTAAATTTGTTTATGCAAGAAAATGGTTTGCAACTGTCTGGTGAAAAAAACGAGTTTAATGTTATTCAATAATGGTATGAATCCAAAACAATTACCAGTCCTTATATTAGAAAATCAAGTGTTATCCTATAAGCAAAATATTAAATTCTTAGGTGTACATTTTACTCCCATGTTAAAATGGAAATCTCATATTGAGTATTTAATTAAAAAAGCAATGCAGAGGTTGAACTTATTAAAGATTTTAAGTTTTCAACCATTTAGCCAAGACACTAACACTTTGTTGCATTTAGCGACGTCCCTTGTTAGGTCAAAGTTGTTATATGGCCAAGAAATTTATTTTTCAGCCCCTACTTATCTCTTAAACAGGCTTCAAAGTATTGACAGTAAGTCCATTAAAGTGGCCCTGGGTGTTCCAGTGCACACAAACACATTAAATGTGTATAAGGAGTGTGGTTTACTGTCATTGTCAGAACAACGCAAATTAGCAACTGCAAAATATTTGATACGGGGTTTGTCTGTAGAGAACTCAGTAAAAGAGGAAATTATAAACTTTTCGAAAACACAATATCCAAAAGTAACACAGAATATTTCTTATATTCAAACAACACAAGACTATACACAGGACATTATGAGGGAATGTAATATTGATATTGCAAACATTCCGATAATGCCTGTTTCTCCAAGAATTCCACCTTGGGAACACTTAAAAGCAGAATTTGATTTAGATTACACCGAGTTAAAGAAAAATGAAAATGATAATATGCTTAAATCTGAGTTTCAAGAGCATATTTCAAACCATTACTCGCAACATTTAAAAGTGTTCACAGACGGTAGTATACTCGAGTCGTCAGCATGTGGTGCAGGGTTTAGTATACCCGCACTAAAAATCAACCGTTCTTATTGTTTGGGTAATAATTTATCAATATTCACATGTGAACTTGTTGCTATATTAATGGCTACAGAATACATTTTATCTATTCCTAAACAAATACTTCAAGTAGCAATTTGTGTTGATTCTAAGGCTGTGCTCCTTGCCTTAAGAAATTGGAAAAGCAAAAATCGTACAGATTTATTGTTTGAAATACGATTTCTTATACATTGTTTACGTATGAGAGGTACCAGTGTGACTTTTTGTTGGGTACCATCTCATGTAGGTATTTATGGTAATGAGCTCTCGGATGCGTTGGCTAAGTCAGGAGCGGACAATTCTGACGCTGTCATGCTCAAGGTTGATTTAGCTGCATGTGAATATTTTGCCCTTCTGGAAAAAGTAGCTTACAGAAATGTTAAACTAGGAAGTGCTGTAAAAGGTCCTAGAAGTGTGTCAAGGCTGGTTTATAAATTACGATTGAATTCATGGAGTACGAAATATGTGAAAGATATTACATGTATATGTTCAGAAAACATTACAGTCCAACATCTGATTGTTGATTGCCCAGTGTTGCAATCAATGTACAAAGACAATGGTGTAAACATAACAACTTCTGACATTCGAGAAGTTGTGCGAAGTCCTATTATTTACGATATCGTAAACGTCATCATGAAATCGTCCTTATCAACAGTGTTGTAACTGATATCACTACAGTTGTTTGTTTCATTGTTTTGTAATTAAATTAATTGTCTAATATCACTGTCGTGAAGAGACAATAAATTCAACTATTGAAATTGAAATTGAAATATACTGCATTGTATTCATTCTTTGCGACAAGAAGCAAGGAATTGCGTCCATTCTGAGGTCTCACAAGGGCGCTCGCTTTCTAAGATTTCGCATGTTTTTAACGATTCCCTTACTTTCACCCATCCCACCCCCATCCGTCCCTGTGTGCGTTGTGTTGTAGCAAACTCACATAACTGCAAACAGCGTACGCCCTTAATTAGCACCGGATGAAATAAATTAATTCAACAACGTGTGTCCCGGAAATTAAGCACGTGTATGCCGTAAAATTAACTTTCGCTGTTTGCAAATAAAAATTTTAGAACTAGAGAGACATATCAGCCTAATCATATAAATCCTAATTTTGTAGGATTTTGGAATTATCAGAACAATATACATGTTAAAAAAATCCATGCGTCATATAACTGATAGCGCAGCTTTCAAGGCTTGTCGTGCGGCGAGTGACACAGCTGCTTGCAGTTGCACGCAAACTTACTGCGTAACAGGTTCGAGTGATCGCAATGGAGACCAATAAACCATCATCAATCATCAATCAACAATCATCATCATCAATCATCAATCATCATCATCATCATCACCATCACCATCATCATCATCATCATCATCATCAATCATCAATCATCATCATCATCATCATCATCATCATCATCATCATCATCATCATCATCAAAATCCTCATTCTCATCACCATCAGCGGCGACTCCAATGCGTTTGTATTAGGTTTCAGCTTACACAAGAAACTCCACATTCTTAAACTTAAAATTTACTTGTTTATGGTAGATAGGTTCTGAGGTACCTTTAACACTTGTTTAAGAGGTTATCTATAGCTAGTACGAAGGAATAAGAGCAACAAATTAATACATGTTAGTGTTATCATTTTAACACGACATTGATTGTGCATCAGAAACCTAACACTCTTTGATCTTAAATGTCATTGTTTGGTAGATTGGACTCTTGATGGGCTATTTAACACTTGTTTAAGTAGTGATCAATCAAGGTTAGCTTCCTCTAGGGATGCTGATTAATCTACAAAGGTGGTACTTGATGCTTAGTACTGTAAGCCGCTATGGGATTTTCGCAGGCGCGGGCGAGGAAAGGAATTCAGGCATGCGATACCTGCTCGTTGAAGGGAGATAGATTAAGCTCGTTTGTGATACGGATACGTTCAGTGATAAGACTCTGAGTCTAGGACGAGGAAACGGTACTTTCCATTGTTAGAAGATACCTCTTTGATGCTGATCAGCACTAATAGTAGCGGCGGCACCAAAGTATGTCCACGCTTTCACGCTCTCGATAGTAGCCCGGAGACCTCTCTTTTCTCATAACGAGCTTTGTGAGAATGGTTCCTATCTCATCTTTCTCTACTCTCTGTCTCTCTCTCTCCATCCCTCTCGCTGCCATTCTTTCCAAGGATCTAAATGGAGCCAGGTACCAATAAATTAACAAACCGGGGCGATTTTGTATATGTTTGTTTTTCATCACATTTGATAATCACTGACCACCGTTTACTAACCGGGATCTGACATTGCTTAAAGTCGCTAATAAGGAGCGTGTGACCTTATCACTACGTTGCCTTGCCATTCGATTTGTACATATCATAGTATACTATTAAATTTACTGAAGCCTGCAGTGTGAACGAACATTTCCAAAATCTGTGTAAACATTCAGGACGGTGACAAGAACACGAAACTAAATATAACCGAAATGACACCAACCATAAGCATGAAGAACGAAGAACGAATCGCAGAAATGTTATAGGGTGCGACAAAAAAAAACAAAAGATAAACAGTAAGATTCATTAGAGCGACGAAAGAAACGATACCAGAACAAAGAAGGAGAAGCAGATGAAAAAAGATGCACAGAGCAAGAGCAGGCGGAAAGCCTGCGAGGCAGATGCGACCATTTAAAGCGGCGAAGATGTGTCCTATCAGCATGATTGTCAACGAGGACGGTGATTACAAACACCTCAAAGTGTGTGTGCTCTTTTGTTATCGTGACACTGTCCATAAACCACCCTAAAGCGTCACGTTGTCGCTCTCTGCACGTGCTAACAATTAAAGACTTCATAGGGCTGGTAAAAGTATATGCATACAGGCAATAAAAATGGTATTGCGCGCGCATTTGTATAATTATGCTGATGTAGTCTGCTTCTTCCAAAGCAGTTCTTTACATAGCGCATTACATTTATTGTACACGTATAGCGCTTTACCAGCTCAATTCCTCTTCAAGGCGCAAGTCAAAAATAAGGTCAAACTCAAGTCGCCAAATTGCAGCGCTCTGAGCACTGTTTAACGCCACAAACAACTGAGCCACCTTCATCGACCTGATTACTTAAGCCTATGACCAATAGATACTTTTAACAACATAACCGGTTTCCTTAATATGCCATGATTGCGAAGACGCTCTTGGGATTTGGACCACTATGCTAAAGAGCAATTTCAAGAGGTTGAATCTTGTGATAACAAAACATTATCCTGCTAAATATAATTCGAAACAAGGATCCAACGGAATATTAGGCGCGCAATTTACTCCCACAGCCACTAGCTGGTCCTAAATCTAGACACTAAGCAGCTCAAAGAGCTGCACAGGGCACAGGATCGAACAAGCCTCCCAAGACGTCAACGTGCACAATTCTGTAACAACACACGCTGCACATCTCATGCACCAGAACTTTCTGCTTAAGTTACTGGCTATCATTTGTAATCACATAATTATTTTCCTCTGGGAGCTCTCACCCATTCTGAGATCATAAGCAAAGGCTGCAAGCATGCTTTTTCTGTGATATTTAACCGTTATAAATCCGCAGCACAGACACACGTGCTGTGTCGTCGGCAATTAAGGTCGGACCTCATTCTCTGCAGTTCATGAGGTACAGGACCTTAAGTCGGGTACTGCAGAATTTCTTTTTTATATTCTGCTAACTTCTAAAATTAACTCCGAAAGGCATGCAATACTAAAGCAAAAATGATAATCAACGAATTACATCGCAATTCCCTAGTTACCATAAGTGTGGATGATTCTTACATAGCTCACATTATCAGCTCAAAGAGTTGCTTCTTATAACTGAGACACAATTAACAGCACATAATGTTTAAACAAATAACAAAAATCCGTCGTGCGTAATTTTTTTGTAAAAGGCATTCGCTTGGTACATTACTTCGAAAAGTAATGAAAAGACACAAGGAAAAATAACAATAAGTGAAACGGAAAGGAATTCAGATTTATAATCATACTTTTCACAAATACAGGTGAAATTATGATCGCTTTCCCCACAAAAGCACGGCAGCCGCTGCCAGGGACAGCCAGGACAAAAGGGGTAGGACGCATCAAACAAACACACAAGCGTGACAAATTATGCTACATCTTCTGAACATAAGCTCGAAAGACAAACTCTCAAATTCTCGATGAAGAAGACTTTAATAAAATAACCAACCAACCAACAGACTCTTACCTTATATCCTCCAGCAGTGAGACCCGCATTCCGTTTGGCAAGAACACACTTCATCCTTAGGAAAAACGACCTCTCTATCTCGATATCTGCACACAAAATGTAAAACTTCGAATTAACTCACCTGAACTAATACACCAGAATCACATTACATGATTATTGCTTTAGGTCCAGCGGACTCTTCCGAGCCAAATCAGGACCACACACCAGAATTAACACAATTAAGCAGTCCAGTTGGTACTTAGATCACCAAAAGTGCCGAGAAAGGAAAAGTCGCACCACATTCACACCAGTAAAACCAAATTATACGTCCGTGGGCAGGTAGGTACTTGGGTCTATCTAGAAACTAGGGCGAGAAGATGGGCTCAGCCCCAATGGCAGGTCTTGAGACGGTGCATGTACGGTGCTTTTCAGCCGGTAAATTATGTCCGGTGCTTACCTTGCAATATGTGAGCGTGGTAGGGGTGATGGACGGTGAGAAGAGCAGTCATCTCGTCGTGATCGGCTGGGTGAATGTACTCGTAAATGCTGCCTCCCGTCAGCTCCACCTGTGACAGTCCCAGGTGGACGGAGGCCGTCTCCGAGATGTACATTATCTTGCCGTCAGGAGCTATCACGAAGATGAAGCCATCCAGGGTCTACAAACAAAATGAGAACACACACTGAATATTATCAAGAGTCTATGCGGTATTGCAGTCAATGTGATTTGGCATAAAAAGTCAGGAAAGGATTATTTTTGTTCTGATCTGTCTATAATTTGTGGAAAGGCATACTTTGGCAGGAAAATTGTTGTTTTCGGTTTCACTAGTCACTGAATCATTGAAGACGATCTTTAGAACAGCTTTGAACAAAAAAAAGTAAAACAAATAAACACGACTGCACGCTCTGAACGTTGTGGTCTTGGACACATGCTGTGTGCTGTTTGCTGTGGGAAGAAATATATGTATTGCATTTACGTTTTTCTTCAAATGGATATTATATAGGATCCACTACGTGTCAAACAAACTGCAACCTTTTGTTTGGTTTTGGAAATGGGATGTTGGTCGGAGAAGAGCCAATGGTTGAAATTTTCAACCATCAGTTTTCAAGCATGTACGATTGGATGGAGGAATGGGGAAATGTGGAGGGTAAAGAAAGTGGTGGTGAATTAGGGGTGGAGGGGGGTGAGGGGTGAGGTGACGCCGGAGTGGACAACGTGGCTGTTGAAAGAAGAGACAATTAAACTAAAACATGGCATTGATTTCAGAGCCTAGAGGATGACATCACTAGGACTGAGAAAAGCTGGATTCGTTCAGGGAATTCCTCCAGTGTACAGTGCTTTGAAAGCGAACACACAGTCCCACTAAAATCCAGAGTCACTGTCGCCAACATTTCCCTTAGAAGGTACTACTCCTGCTGTTATAATACAGAGATTATTCAGGTTGGTAGCAGAGCTTCTCTGGATGGACGCGAAGCCGCCGCGTGCTATCGTTTGCTTATGAAAATCACTGAGCCCTTGTCGAGCGCACTTCACCCCAGAGACTTGCACTTTCAGCTCAGGCCAAAACCTGCAATGGAGAGTGAATTCAGACGCTCTCGGATTTGTCAATTCTCGCCAGGGCGATATGGCAACTCTCGCCGTATACCGAGAACGTTTCTTTAAGAAAACAACAACAAAGGAATATTATTGTTCACAATTATATAACGCACTTCTCATCTCAGTCTCAAAGAGCTGCTCAAGGCCGAAATCAGGATCAAACTCAAGACATCAAAGACCCTTTATGGCAAGCAAAATATCATGAAACACTGAGCAATCGAACGGCGAGTGGAAGTAGGCTTCTGCCTGTTTATTATGAGCCTGTGAATTGCCATTTCTGACAAAATAACCGGGTTCTTTTACGTGCCGCGGAATCAACAAGGACACAGAAAAAAAAATCATATTAAGAATATTTAGAGAAAGTCAATCTTGTTGACAAAACACTCTTCCTAAAATTATAATATAGAACGAAATCCCAAACCGCCTTTATGCATGATAGATGAACAACACCATAGCGTCTGAGTAGCTATTTCTTGCCAAATCGTTATGGCCGATGAGACAACGATAGACTGGATGGTGGAAACTCTTGACACCAATCCTAGCGAAGAAGCGATGTTATGCCGGTGATGGCACAACAAAGCAAAGCAAGTCATTTTTTATCAGCCAACAAATTCTAGAACATGAAGACATGCATTTTGGAAGTGATTTTTTTTTTTTGCTAAATTAATGTCGCCGGAATTGATTAACATTTTTCAGGGCCAGGCCGCCTGCCTCAGCGACCTCTGAAACTTTGTCACGGAAGTTCTGAAGCTATAGTCCTAGCAAGGAAAGGTGCGTTCAGATCTCGGATACTTAGTATGGTGGCACCCCAACAGCAGTCGTTGATACTCTGCAGTATCAACTGTGGCACTCTAGTCCCTAGCAGGGGAAAATTGTTCCAGAGCATGGCACACACAAGTAAATGTGTCGCTACAATGGGACTATTGAGCTACCGACCTATATTTACTCCTGTGTACGTGACTGGTCTCAAAACAATTGCGTTGCGTGGCTCCTCCGCCATCGACCTGCCATTGACACAACGCAAACACCACACACTACCTTCACGTTCATCTTTTTTTCTCTCCTCCCTTTGACCTCCTTTTTCCTTTTTCCCACAAAAAGTAGGCTTGTTGGGAGGCGATAAATGTTCTAGTACGTCCATGCCTGTCTGCTTCAACGGCCTGCCTTCCTTCCTTCCCCCTCCTCCAAAATCTACCCCCCCCCCCCCCCCCCATCGCATCCGCCCTTTAAGGCCTCAAACACTATCTATCCTATCCTATGCTGCAACTGGGAAATCGTTGGGGTACCACAGATGATCGTTTAACCAGCATACTACATCTTTCTCTGTCCTCAGCTTCACTCAGTCAAGCCAGTCCATTCTCGAATGTCTTCCCACCTCCTTTTCTGTCTCTCTATTCTTCTGCCTCATTGCGCCGTGCCTTGCAGGATGGTCTTTGCTAGGCCTGATGCTCTGGCGATGTGGCCATACCTTCAAAGTTTCCTTTTGTTCACCACTGTGAGCAAGTTACCGTGTTATTCAATGGCTTGTGTAAAGGTCTGTCGGACTTCGTCGTTGGTAATGTGCTGTGTATTGGAAATGCCAAGAAGGCTTCTGTAGCACCTCATCTCCGTGCTTTGTATTCTTTGTTGTAGGTCTGCTGTGAGGATCCATGTTTCGCAAGAGTATAGGAAGATGGTGATGACAAGTGAGCACAGCAACCTTACGTTAGGGTGTAGACTGACGTCATAACTACCGCCTCAAATACACCCATTTTAAAATAAGCCAGATTGGACTCTGCCTCAAGGTTTAACTCCTTATATAATGGACATGTCACTTTGCCAAGACTCCCATCTAAGCCAAAGTTATAAAATTGTCCTAATTAGACTGAATGGACACGAGTATTTCACAGGAAGTCGCCTCTAACATTAAAACAAATCTGAAGACAATGCAACGTCTTAAATGTTTAAGTTTTGGTAAACCACGGAATTATCAGCTTTCTGTGAAGTAAAAGTAACAATTTAGCAATGCACCCTGTACTCGCCCCCCCCTCTCTCTCTCTCTTTCTCTCTCTCTCTCAATGCCTGCAGTCACCATTGAAGTGGCCGTCCACACAACTCAACAACTCAAGAGCGATTAATTCATTCAACAAATGCCGTGGCACAAATCTTCACCGACACTTTGAAGCGTGGGCGACGTCCTTTAACGATTATTGAAATTTCAAACAAGAGAGAAGAAGAAGAAGAAGAAGAAGAAGAAGAAGAAGAAGAAGAAGAAGAAGAAGAAGAAGAAAAAGAAGAAGAAGAAGAAGAAAAAGAAGGAGAGGAAGAGGAGATGGAGAGGAAGGAGAAACGGAGGAGGAGAAAACGGACAACAATTAGAAGAAATTTAAACCCAAAAATAAAGAAAACAGACGCTGATCAAAGATTTTTACAAAATAATTTTGAGAAGGAGAAGAAGAAGAAGAAGAAGAAGAAGAAGAAGAAGAAGAAGAAGAAGAAGAAGAAGAAGAAGAAGAAGAAGAAGAAGAAGAAGAAGAAGAAGAAGAAGAAGAAGAGGAAGAAGAAGAAGAAGAAGAAGAAGAAGAAGAAGAAGAAGAAGAAGAAGAAGAAGAAGAAGAAGAAGAAGAAGAAGAAGAAGAAGAAGAAAGGCAACGGTGGATGTTTGAAATCTCAAGTCACAGCAAAAAGGAAGAAAGTCTTTGAAAAGCAGTTAAACTGATTGAAAGGGGGCGAAAACTCAATAAGGGACTAATTGATGGCTTTAAAAACTAAGCGAAGAGACGATCCGGAGTAATCCCTAAAGCAGGAAGACCCTGTCAAGGCGACCGCCGCCCCGCTGACAGGTCAAAAAGCCCGGCTGATGGACAAGAGCAAAGGGCGAGAGCTAGAAACAATATCAACACTCAGTGAAGGCGACGTTGAAAAAGTCGGCCCGTTTCTCAAGAAGATGACTGCAGATTAAGAGCAAGAAAGGGGAATATTACATTTGGCGCAAACGCGCAGGATGTAGAAACAACGCCAGCTCAAAGGCCAACGGGTGATGATGACCAAGAATTGAAAATGATAGTGCTACTAATTCAAAAGACATTTGCCACCTTGAGGTCCTGACATTATGCCGTTTTGATGGAGTTTGCAAGCTTGAGCCGAGAGATACTGTCAGAAGACTTGTTCTTTAGCTGTGGAGATAATCACCAAGACGAAAGCAGAACAAATCGTTTGTTTTCAGCTAAAGAAGTTTTCACGCCCTACTGTAGACTTTCTGATTGTTGTGCTGTTTGCTGTTCCTTTGTTCTTTCTCTCTCTCTCTCTCTCTCTCTCTCTCTCTCTCTCTCTCTCTCTCTCTCTCTCTCTCTCTTTCTCTCTCTCTCTCTCTCTCTCTCTCTCTCTCTCCTCTCTCTGTCTCTCTGTATCCTCTCTCTCTGATTCAGTCTTAGTCTCTCTCTCTCTCTCTCTCTCTCTCTCTCTCTCTCTCTCTCTCTCTCTCTCTCTCTCTCTCTCTCTCTCTCTCTCTCTTTTCTCTGATTTAGTCGGTCTCAGTATGTCTGTCTGCCTCACTCCCCCCCCCCTCTCTCCCGTCTTTGCGTTACTCTCTCGTTCATTGAGTTGTGCATACTTCACCCGCCATTTAAATAAAACATTACACTACTAACATTTAAAAACAAACTTCCAGTTGACTGGAACGTTGGAGAAAGGTTTTAAACCCAGGGAAATAGAGGGTTAGTCTCCTCCTCCTCCTCCTCCTCCTCCCTCCCGCACCCACCCCAAAACCACCTACCCCCGCCCTCAGCTCCTGACCACCCCTTATTCCACCTCCTCTTCCTCTTCTTCCACCCCCACACCACCAACCACAAAAACAGTAGAATTGGATGCAACGTCCAATGACACTAATACTTGGGTAATCCTGGTTCTATCCCCTCACTTGTCCCCATTCCTGTCTTTCAGGCTTGTCAGGAGAACTGCTGGAACTCTTATCTCCACACATACACAGTCTGCAAACCGCATCCGTATCCTCTGGAACTCTACACGACTCGCTAAAGACGAAACTCTCTAGAACGATTCACCTCTGGCTGGTTACAGCGTGGGTAAAGAATATAAAACAGTAACTCTTTGTCCCGCACATTTACACATTCTGCTAACCCCCATCGTCACGTTCTGGAACTAGGTGAAAAGCCTACTGCAAGAGATACTGATGGAGAGTGTGTGGAGAAAGATGACGAGTCTAATGTAAAAGAAGAAAAGTCTATTGCTGAAGATGGAGAGCTTGTTGCCGAAGATGAAGAATATAAAAGATGAGTTTATTGCAAGATCTACTCTTCTGGATGTTGCAGGTTCTCGTCAGCGGCCGCAACTGACATGAGATTTGCCTCCCTTGCTGTCAACCAAGGGCGTGTAATTGTCCGGAAGTCGCATTACGAGTCATGCTCGCGCATACCTAACAAGGCTTCCGGTTAACGGTAGACGCACAGCCTGGTCCTCCCTTGAGCAATCTTTTTGTACCCAAAGAAAAAAAAGGTTGTGATGAGTATGTTTTGTTGTGGTTTTTAAGCATGTGCTATGTGTGTGTGTGTGTCTCTCTCTCTCTTCTGCTAAGTCCCCACGTGACTATGTGTGAGGTGTTCAAGACTGTTTCTATTGTTTCTGCATTATACGAGATTAACTGACTGAATAAACTCGACTAATTAAATTAAAGAGAGACTGATAAAAAACCACACCTGGGTTGTCAAAAATTACCAGAAAGAACAGAAAAAAAGACCCCACTAACTTGCACAAATCAATTGCTTGATTAATTTGTTCATTTAGTGGATGGGTTCTAATATAGGCCAGGCCTACCGCTCTTTACATAGCATTTTGACGATCTTCGGCATTTGTATTGATCGGCATCTACACTATTGCCGCCATCACCCAAAGTCAGTCGCCCGAGTCTCTTGATTAAATTATTAATGGTTTGATTTAGTTATCCGAAGTTTTAACAACTTAATAACTGATCGATTTATTGATTCATTCATCTCTTAATTCATTTCAATTTATCAGCATCTACACACCAGCATCACAAACCACCAGCACCGCTTAGTGGGAAGAGAAGAGGTCATGGTTCAGGGATCAGCGCCACAAGAGGTCAAAGGTCAGCACGTGAGAAAGCCAGGAGCGGCACGCGCCCGCACGAGACGCCATGCTTCCAACCGGAATATCACAGAGACTGCTGAGGCAGACGACGGATCAAGCCTAGAACTCTTGACACTCCGTTTGGTCATGCCCGGTTATCTGCCCTTCTCCATTCGGCCAGGGGACGTGACTAGGCATAGAGGGCGCTCGTCTGTTGCAGAATTACCGCGCTTTGCAATTATCTATTCATGAGACTGGACCAGGCCCTGTTTGCCACGGTGACGACGACGATCCTCTCTTTTTCTTCCTCCTCCTCAACCTCTGTCTCACACACATACTCTCATCCTCACTGTAACGGGATTTTCGATCACTCTTTTTCTTCCTCCCATTCCTCTCACTATTTCTTTCGTTCTTGTTTCTCTGCTCCTCCCTCCACCCCTCATGTTTTTTAAAATACCCCGTATTCCCCCCCCCCTCCTCTATATCTCTCCACTCTCTCAACCAATGACCTCTTTGCATCTAGACTACTTCCATCCTGCTCTCTCCCTCCCCCCCCCTCTCTCTCTCTCTCTCTCTCTTTCTCTCCACACACAAGCAAATGTCAACAACCTCAGGCGATTCCTGAATACCCTACTCTTGCTCGTTTCCAACATTCTCGTTCAATTGACTTGATTTTTCTTTTTCGACCGATTCATTTTAGACACGCCAGGAAAATCCTCTGCTTAATCGCGGCTCTCTTATTCCTACCTCTGGTTTTATGACAAGGTTTTCATTCCTCGGTTCTACGGCTGACATACGAGTGCATTAGCAGAGGGCAAACCCTCAAGACCTTAGTCACCTTAGCATAAACTTTTTTTTTCAAAAGCCTTTATACCAACTTTCCTCCTAACCATCTGTGTAATCATCATCAACTTTGATTAGACTATTTTACTGATTTGGATGTTACTTACTGTGACGATACTGGAGTGCAAAAATAAAATAAGATCAGAGAAAAAAAAACTGGTGACATTTGCTGCCCAATTCAATGTATCCAATCCTACCCGATCCTATCTCGTAACTCGGAAGTCGTTGGGGCACAACAGATATTCGTTTAACCAAACCAGCGTACTCAATCTTTCTCTGTCCTCAGCAACCCTCATGGCTTCGCTCAATGTCAAGCCAGTCCATTTACGAATGTTGTCCTCCCACTCTTTTTATGTCTCCCTCTTCTTCTGCCTCCTTGTACCGTGCCTTGCAGGATAGCCTTTGCAAGACCTAATGATCTGGTGACGTGGCCATACCATCGGAGTTTCCGTTTCTTCACCACTGTGAGCAGGTCATCGTGTTGTCCAATGGCTTGTGTGATGGTTTGTCGGACATCGTCGTTGGTGATGTGTGTAACAAGAGGAAGTTTTACCCAGCACATTTTAAGATTTGCCTTGTTTAGTCAGTGTAAACTTAGAAGGTCACTGTTAGTCTGTAGCAGACGACAGAAGTGATCATGCGTAACACAGTTGTAGCTTGACGCAAGCACAGTTAGTGACATCATCGCAGCCTACGTTAGAGCTTCGATTTTACAGCCAATTGGATTTTTCAGCCAATGAGAACACAACTAGAGTAGGTAGAACCAGTTTTGGCTGATTCAAGCAGAGAGGTAGAAGGGTCAGTCTACATTCAAACTGCCTAGAGTACACAGCTACGTTCTAGCAGAAATCTCTCCACTGATAGACCAGGGAAGCAGGGCTTGTTGAATATTCGAATTCAATCAAGTTAGCCACGGCCTGACATTGTCAGAAAGGTAAATGAACATACTTTTGTTTCATCGTGATGTATTTATATTATTGTTGAATTATGTTTGTGGAATTTGCTATGCTTAGAATTGAATTGTTAGTCCAATGTTGCCCGACCACATGGCGAGCATGACCATGTTTGACGCCTTGTTGTATACCTGACGGAACCACTGTTGTTTAACCTATATGTATGCTTGCAGACTAGTGGCTGTATCAGAGAATGTGTATAAGATTAATTCTTTCTCTATGTGTATAGTTAGCCATGATTTATATTAAATATGTATAGGAAATTAGCGTGGAGATTCCAGTGGACCACGGACTTAGCGAAATGTTCGTCGCTTATATATATAGAGATGTGGAGCTAATCCCTGAGGGCTACTTCGGCCTTCAGTGAGACGCTCTGCACACACCTAGTATACAGGGTTGTACAGAATTTCGTCTCATATGTTACAGACGATCAGGCATTGTATCGTGAGCCCAACTAGGCGAACAACAAAAACAAGTCGTCGCTGAACGTTGGATGCCGAGGCATCGAAAGCACTGCGCGAAGATAGCCCACCAATCTAGCCACATGGAGAAGACTCCACCACAACACAGCATATCAAGGAAGCAACCACAACGCAGCGCTTCAACCACACGGTTAAGTGCCCCTCGAAACAGTGCACTAAAACTGGTATCACAGGACCACAGTAGTCCATTCTTCAAGAACTCTGACCATTAGGGCAGAAAGTATCCAGTGCTCGATGAAGATAAAGTAGCTGCCTAGAACTCTCAAGAGCAAACCATTCGCATTGACATTTGAACTTTTAAGTTAGTTTCATACGTCGAAGATCGTATATAGAGTAGAAGAAATAAATGTGTGATTTTTACTGTTATCAAGTGGCTTCATAGCCGTGTGAAAGCTAGTGTGACAGTGATCTTTTACCACTTTTTTTAATCTATCTTTGTACCCCAGCCTTAACACAGACCGAGCTAAAGAAATAAATGTATTAACTTAAGTCACAGGGAGATTTTACTAGCGGTCCTGCATAGACTAAGACGAGTGGGTAATAGCATTCCATTGTGCAGAGCCCAGCAACAATAAAACCCCACGTCATAATGTGCTGGGTATAGGTAATGCCCAGAAGTCTTCTGTAGCACCTCATTTCCATGCTTTGTATTCTTTGCTGTAAATCTGCTGAGAGGATCCATGTTTGCAAGCGTATAGGAAGATGGAGATGACAAGGGAGAGCAGCAGCCTTATTTTGGAGTACAGACTGATGGTCCTGTCTTTCCAAATTGGCTTCAACCTTTTCAGGTCTGCAGTTGTTTGTGCGATCCTGGAGAGGACTTCCTGTCGGGGCTCATTGTCTGAAACAATGGCTCCTAAATATTTGACGCTATGCACTGTGTTGAGGGATTGTCCTTGGACTTTGATGTCCGTGTTGATGTCATTGGTATTGGTGGTCATCATTTTGGTCTTCTCTGCACCTATTTCCATTCCGAAGGCTCTGCAGGTGAGAGATCGTGATCACTTCCAATGTCTGCTCCTGGAAAAGTGCGTTTCCTGCCAATGTTGACGCTTGATCTGAAGCGATCCTTGACCATGATGTAGTCAATCTGGTTGTGATGCTCCCCGCTGAAACTGTGCAAGGTACATCACCTGGATTGTTTGTGAAGACCAAGCGTGTTTGCCAGTATCAGATTGTTGTATCTGGCAAACTCCAAGAGCCTCATAACTCTGTTGTTTGTCTCTTTGTTCCTGTTCCATGTGTCTCCCCAGTTGTGGTACGCATCTTTACCAACCTTAGCATTCTAGTCGCCTTGTATTATGACTATGTCCTTCTTCGGCACTTGGTCAAGAACAGCCTGCAGATGTTCATAGAAATCATAGACATAGTTTTCGTCATAGTTTGATGCTGGGGCATAGGCCTGGATGATTGTGATGGTGAAAGGGGCTGCTCTCAGACGGATGGTAATGAGTCTACTGGAGACTGGGCGGCAACCCATGACAGTGGCTAGAATGTCTTTGTGGACCAAGAATCCAACGCCGTGTTCGTGCCTGTCATCTCTGCCGCTGAAATAAAGCTTGTGGCCTTTGTCGGTCGTTGTTTCACCTAGATATTTCCAGAGCAGTTCGCTGATACCTAAAATGTTCCATCGATAGTGGTCAAGCTCGTGGGCCAGTTCTTCTAATTTTCATTCCGCAGTTAGGGTCCTGACATTCCAGATATGCAGATTACTTGAGAGTTTCTTCAGCAGCACACTCTCATCCCGAATCAATGTTCAGATAGCAAGCGTCGTACTATTGTGAAGAGAATGGTCTGACTTTTGTGTCCGACTTTTCATTTAAACTATTTTTTGCTGCCAAATAGTAGTTTCATCTTAAGCCAACATACAGCAGTTAATTAGACGGAGAAAATTGGAATCTGCTGTCACTCCAAAGCTATAATATTTAAATTTAAATACAAGAACAATAGTAAACAAGGAAGACATGTCTACCTGTAAAAGGTGAGATCCCAGTTCTTTCTCCATAGGAGTCCTGGGAGGCGTTCTTTGTCCCCATGCATCACCAAGTCCTGAAATATACAAATTTACCATTAATAATAATAATAATAATAATAATAATAATAATAATAATAATAATAATAATAATAATAATAATAATAATAATAATCACAACAATAATAACAACAATATTAACAACAATATTAACAACAATAATAACAACAATAACAACAACAACAACAATTAAAGAAATCACCACCATCCTCATTTTCATATCATCGTCGTCGTTGTCAACACCACCACCATCCCGCCCCCCTCACCACCAAGACAACAAAAGCAGTAGCAGCAGCAGTAACGAAGGACCAGAAAACAAATATAGAACGTTTGAGGTGTGAAAAACATAGCATGGTATGGATTTAGTTAGCACAGATGTTCGATTTAGTATTTTCAATAATTCAAGAAATAATCATTGAATATAATATTTAATTATTAATTCATTAAAAAATGATGATGATGGCGATGATGATGGTGGTGGTGACGATGATGATGATGATGATGATGATGATGATGATGATGATGATGATGATGATGATGATGATGTCATTCACGAAGAAGAAGAATGGCGAAGCCGTCGATGTTAACGTGAACAATAAGGATAAGGAATGATGATGATGATGATGATGATGATGATGATGATGATGATGATGATGATGATGATGATGATGATGATGATGATGATGATGACGACGACGACGACGATGACGACGACGAAGAAGAAGAAGAAGAAGAAGAAGAAGAAGAAGAAGAAGAAGAAGAAGAAGAAGAAGAAGAAGAAGAAGAAGAAAAGAGGAGGAGGAGAACAGGGAAAGAGCTGACAGCTGCAGACAACTTGGTCGTGTCCCACACAAGTGTTACTAGAGATAACGATGTACCATTCCGCAGCATGCAACTGAGACGCGAGTGGTAGAGCATCCAGCATTTCCCATCCTCTTATACACCACTCATAGCCCCCTCCTCTAACGCTCCCTCTTTATCCCGACCCCATTATACACACTCACGGAGTACTGGGGACCTATCACTCACTGCTCCATTAGCCTCTATAATGCATTTAATAGACCTGCACTTCCATACTGCAAGTATACATGCTACAATAACACGCTCACTCCAGTGCATTTTCACCCCATCGGACACATTCTCGGGTGAACCACAAGACCTGGAATATATTAGATCCGCAGCTGACGTTCCGCGCAAGCGATGTTTTACTTTCGGAGTTTGTTTGTCAGCTAGTTATGTCCTCTGCGCTTCCGTATCAAGTATTACCAAGTAACGTAGGTATATACAAACTGTCAGCTTTGTTAGACCTAATAGACTATGATATTGTAGCTAACTAAAAGCGCCAAGAGTAAACTACAGACAGAAAAGTTCGGGCCCTTGAACGATGAACTGATTCTCCAGAACTATATCTCGGTACTGATATTCAGTAAAGGGACCGTGAACGAAGAGCTGATTGTCCAGAACTATACCTCCATACGGATGATAATCAGTAAAGGGCTCTTGAATGATGAGCTGATTCTCCAGAACAATACTTCCGTACTGTGAAGAAATAAAGAATGCATTGACTTGACTTGATATTCAGTAAAACGCTTCGATTGTGATTAAAACGGCGAGGCCTTGCTAAGGATGTGGCGCAGGGCAACACAGCATCCTTATCGAACTCCTGCCGTCAGTGATCGACCCCAAAATTAGCCCTGTGTTGACTTGCCAATGCTCTTTCATGTTTCCCTTTGCCCCCCACCCCCCCCCACCCACCCCTCCCCTTACCTTCCCCTCTCGCTCCTTTCAGCTTGACCCTCTTCCAACTAAACTTCACCCCATTCCACCGTAATTATTATTCTATTGCCTTCCTTTCTTCTACTGGGCGCCGCCCAATGCTACACAAATACTGAGCTCACGAGCTCATGAGACCCCCGAGCTAAAGTTCCAGTTTCACTCTGCTCTACATTATTTTTATTTTTTTTAATCAACGAGTGATATTACAGGAAGAAAGTGCGAGGGTTAGAGTATGAGCTATGGCAGACTGACGTAGGACAGCGCCAAGGTAAGCATATCAGAGGTAGGATAGTGTCAGCTATAACCCTCACCAAAAAAGCATTAATTCCTTTCTGATTTCCTCCACCCCCTCACAACCCTCCCACAGCCCTTCACGCCCCTCCTACCCCCTCCCCCTCAAAATAACAACAAACGAGTTAGATGGGGAGTAAAATTGGAGCATTACCGCTGCAATGATTGCGTCGATTGAGTATACATGACAGCGTATTGATCATCAAACTCGACCCTTGCTCCCCACACCAGAGCTCGCATGCACGAATGAGTCGACTTTACGATTAAAATGAGGTATATAATTATAGAAGAAGAAGAAGAAGAAGAAGAAGAAGAAGAAGAAGAAGAAGAAGAAGAAGAAATAGTTCTGAAAACTAATTTTTTCCAATGAAATCAATGCCCCTACTAGTGAAAAAGAGGTTCCTTCTCGTCCAAGCGAAGTTTCTTCTAAAAGCAAATGAGGATCCTTTTTTTTTAATAAAAACGAGACTCCTTCCATTGTGAACACGAGACTCCTTCTGGTGAAAGCGAGGCTGCTCAGACCGGAAATGGGTCGTTTGGAGTGTTCCCTCCCCTACTCTCCACCCCCAAATCTAGCATCGTCTGTCTCCAAGTGCGATTATCTGCTCTTCATTTGCTAAAAGATGGAGGCGGGAAGCTGTGTGAGTGTGTGGCGATTGCGCCAGAGTTATAATGGTGGTATGTTTCTGTTTTACTTCAGTGTGATGGTGGTGGTTGAGATCTCTAAATAACATTTTGCCAGATTAAATTAATTGTATTACTATAGTGAGATTACAGCCCAAAGAACAGCTCAAGGCGAGACCATCGACGTCAAGCGTTTTCACAAATAGTTTGCTTAACTACATTAAGTCAGGATCAAACCAACACAGTCCAAAACGCGAGCAAGAAAGACTTGTGTCATTGACAACAGTCACCCCTGCTGCAACATTTTCAACTTAACTTCAGCATACTTAACATCTCAAAGAGAGACTCCAGGCGGTGACCTGGATCGGGATCTAACGCAAGAATCCATTGATCGTTAACTTGCAGCATCCAGTGCGCTGTCAAAATCCATGAACAACTAAGCCACCCTGATCGACCTAAATGTATGCTCTTTATTTGAGTCTGCCTCTTTGATCGACTGGGTTCTTCAAGGTTCTGCTGCAACGACGTGCGGGGAGGTGAACCACAATAACAAGAGTAATCACAGAACGTCTACTCCTGTGAGAACAAAAAATCTCATAACTGTCGAGATGCGAATCAATGTGTTCCCGGACAACTCTCTTGCTAGGCTTTAGTTGAAAACGCGAAATCCAAGTGACAGTCGTTTACTCTTCAGCATCCGATAGCCGTCAATGACTTGATAGCTAAACAAGACCAGGCTCTGAAAGTGTTGCCCGAGCGCCACACCTTAATCAGCACTGAGCGGTCAAAGACCAGCTAACGATGAGCAGAGGTCCACCAATCACACGTTGAAACCCGATACTAACCATCCGTGGGCTACCCACCCACATCGTTCCACATATTTTCAATTACATGTCCGGTATCAATGTTGTTGCAGAATATTTTTATATGAACCGAAGATACATTATAATAATTCGGAGATTATTAGAATATTCAACTTCATGCATTAGGGCTGATACGATAGGGCATTGCAGTACTGTTGGAATATACCAGTCAAGGTCACTGTAGTATTGTTGAAATATATCAATCAAGGTAACTGCAGTACTGTTGAAATATACCAATCAAGGTCAATCAAAGTTTTCAGAATCGGAGCCATAAATTTTGTACACAAAAATGCATACATTCGTTGCTGATCATAGAAATGGTGACTGTCTGCCTCGCCCCCCCCCCCCCCCCCCCACCCTGCGCCCCCTCCCAACCTTAAATTCCTAATCTCTAAATAGACTTCAGAGAGTGGGAGATGGGGATGGGGGAGAGAGGAAGGAGGAGCAGGAGAAAAGAGGATTAAAGCACACACACCGAATGTGTGATGGACAGAGGGGTGCAGAGTAAATTACCTGGTCGCCGGCGGTGTGTTTAATCAAGAGGGCCTGTGATAAAAGGTCTCCATTTCCAACAGGCCAATAAAGCCTATCCGATTACTACAGTCTTGTTTGTCTGCTTCCGCCGTTAAGTCCCCAAATACACCTAGCCTCGCCACACTTCCTTGATCAACGGGGACGCGTGTACTACTGTCCGCAAACAAATGAGTGATTCTGTACTTCACGCACCAGCGCTGAAGAGCGTGATCACCGCGACTCCTCGCTATTTAAAATGCTTTGAACGTCCGACTGATGATACGAACGAATTCAACTACCCAAACAGTATAATGAAGACGTACTGGTAAGGAAGGGTATGAAGATAAATATTCGTACAGTTGGCGCACCATGCTGGCACAAAGAGCTGACTGAATGCAGGATCGAACACAAAAGGCCCCAGATGACAAGTTGCTGCATTCTGAACACTGTTCAACGCTGAACCATCTTATTCTGAACACTGTTCAACGCTGAACCATCTTAATAGATAAAATATGCTCTACCTCTTCGACTCTCGAGTTAAATGTTTAAGGCCAGCGCCTTGAAAAGCTCTTTGAGATCTGGTAAAAGCGTCATGTAAGAACTATTCACAATGTTCAATTGCAAGACCATCCTGATCCCAATATATTCGACTTCGCTTTAACCTGGAGGTCCCGCTAAACTTTGTTTTTGTGTTAGGACCCAAGCCAGTGTTTGTTAATTTCCGTCCCTTTGGCCGGTCTTCTTTCACTTCTTTCAACACTGTGCTTTCTACAGTTCCGCCTCATTCGCGCTTCGTTGCTTTATCTGCACAAGAGAAGGATTTTTTGCAGATGCTGACTGATTTCCTCAGAGGCAGGTTCATTCCCAGAAAGGCTCCGATCCTTATTTATGCGCTTCGAAGGACGAACCGCTTAGCTTGCCTAGCCAGATGTGAGATAGTATATGAAACACGTTCAATCTTGAAAATTGCTCTCAGCAATAGTATTTCGCTTAAGGACTGTCGCGGCCCAAACGTTTCGCAAATTTTGTCCCCAACAGAATTTCACGGCTAGCGACGCTGCTTTTTGATAGTTTTGCTTGAAGCGTGGTCGCTTTACTATGTTTTGACGTAAACTATAGTCACACACATCCATTTTTACGTGAAATACTGCCGCAGTGACTAAATTTCACGACAAAACTGTGTTGCATGAGGCACCTATTCCTGCTTTTTAGATGCATTGAGGAACACATCTCAATTACTTTGGTTGCACGAGAAAGAAAATCAACAATGTGGCAAACGATAGAAGAAAAATGGTTTGCAACGCTTGGGGTCGAATTACGGTTGTCGGACGATGAATGTCGTGAAGGGATTTCGGGGTGAAAGGCCGGAGGTCGGTGACGAGGTCAGCGTGGGGAGCCGAATCAACAAATTACCTGACGTCTAATGTTGACGTCTTGGGGGTTTTCCCGTTACACACCTGTAGAGCCAAGGTCCTTAGACTTATCTTTCAGCAACTGAAATAAGGTTTCCCAACTGTTCTTCAGACCAGTGCGGGTGGTTCCATTACTCGCTACGGGAAGAGATAAATCCTTTCCAGTGATCTTTCAGCTGCGGGGATAAGAGGCGTCAATGTTAGCAGAGACAGTATTAGAGCTATGATGCTAGGGACCTCTTGTTTGTTTGTTTTGTCCGAACCAGCATCATGAGGGCGATGTCCGTATCACCTCCCTTGCTTTTCTTTACCTTCCCTGATCTACGGAGTTATGAGGTGTATGAAAGTATTTCCTTTTCTCAGGGCCAGATTATTTTAAAAACTAGTATACCCATCTCCCCTCTCTCACTTCCATTTTCCTTTCCCAGGTCTGCGGAATGAATGGATCTATGTTGCTATTTCAATCCGTTGAAAGGCCCAATATTACAAGGCAAAGTGCATTCAGACAGGAAAGTACCATAAAAAAAAAAACCTTTCAAATAGTGATAGACTACAATGAATGAATTAATGCACTGGGAAGTGGGCGCGGTCCTCGTCTCTCTGCCAAAGAAAACAGCAGGCAGCGTGGGAAGAACGCGGGAATCAAACCCTGGACGGATCAGAACTCACAACTTTCATCTTGATGTGGTCGAGACAGACGTTGTTGCCGAGTTTTCTGCAACACTGAGTGTCAGATGTTGTATGAGGTACGTAACGTTTATTCTTACTAGCAAAAATTCCCCCACCCACCCACTCTCTCTCTCTCTCTCTCTCTCTCTCTCTCTCTGTACATTGCAATAGGAAGACTCATAATAAGATATTGTGTAGTTTAAATTTTGATGTTTTATTCAGATGCAAATACGTTGTCCTAGTAGTTTGGTTTTCATTTTAGTTAGTTCAATACCTCAAATCAAAATAGTAAAAGACTCTTTTAAATATCGTTCCCTGAATTGTTTCTTCCCTGGAAGCCTTGCACAAAAAGAGGTACTGATGTATCAGGATGAAGGGTCCAACGCCAACAGAGTTCTAGATGGTTCCGATGTAGCTCGTTCATCTGACAGGTAGCTGGTTCTCCCATGTTGATCTGACAGGCAGCCTGGTGTTCCACGAAGCAGATCAGAGGAGCAGAACGGTCGAGGCGTGTTTGGACAGATTTCTATCCCGCCTCCGCTAAGTTTGCATAAAGATGATAGGTGGCCTTTGATCATAGGCGTACTGTCTGCTTAACAAAACCTATCCTATCTAGCTTTGTCGTGTATTCTACTAGGCCCATTCTACTTCCACGGCCAGGTTTCTTGGGAATAAAGTAGTGTGTCTTTTGGAAACTTAGACTTTCTTTTCCTTCGAAAGAGCTCCAGCCTTTGATTTAAATCAGCTTGAAAACTATATTATCCGATCTTTTTTTTTTCTTCAAGTTTTTGTTGTCACCAGATACAAACATACAATAACAACAACAAATACCTTTTCTAGTTTTCAATAAACAGATAAACATTCACACATGCTGAGACGAGCATACACCCAAGCAGAGCTCTTGCTTTGAGAAACGAACACTGGACGCTCAGAAAGGCCGACTTGTCACAGTTGCAGGTACAGGATAACAGAATTTATAGAGGTCTGAAGTACTTGAAACATGATGCCGAGGTAGAAGAAAAACACCAAAAAAGCAAACAAAAGTCCACTGTATATTTGTGAACTACTCAAAGCTTTTCTATACAACATCCATTTGGAAGAAAAACGGGACAATGGCATTTGCTCTCTCAGCCTTAAAATATTGTTTGGTGGCATTGCTTTCTGTTCGGAGCAAAAGATATTGTATTTAGCTGTCAACAAGAAAAGATTAACAACTCTTTCAGTTCTTTTATCATTTTTAACTCCTAACACAATTAGTTCCCTTTAAAGTATAAGCCCTGAGCAATGCGGGGAAGTATCGGTGATCCAATTGTGAATTTCAATCCTATAATTTTGGCATTTAGGGTATTATCCGATCTTCAACACAACAGAATTTAAAAAAAAACTTTTTTTATTCTCCATAACATGCATGCAGATAATATATTTTCCATTTTCAAATGCTAAATGAGGATGGACATATAAAAAGAAAATGTTACAACATAAAAAGAAGAATTATTAGTTCTTTATGTCACATGTATAAAGTCATACTCTTTGGATTTCTATTTCTTTCGCAATAATATCTACATACATATTTGGTATTTTAGGAAAATGAAAAAGGAAAGTAGAAAGGTGGGAAGAAGGAAGAGAGAGGGGGGAGGACGAGAGAAGAGAAAGAGAGAAAGAGAGAGAAAGAGATTGAGTTAGAAAGAGAGAGCACCATGGGTCATTATCATTTCACAACACAATTTGTTTTGAACAAAGTACGACCCGAAAAATTGGAATAAAATTGGCATTAGTATCAGTATTTCAAGCGGACTTGAAATCATCACAATCATTTTCCCATGTTGAGTAAGAAGTGGGATTATGTCGGGGCGGAGGAAAACTAGGGGTGGGGAGGAGGAGGAGGAGGAAATAGACAGGTTAACATTCCACACATCGTTCTTCACTAAATGACGAGCATATATTCATCATCCCCAATCAGTACTAACAAGTACATCTTACAAGAGCGAAACGACAAACCAGAACAGAAGGACAAATGCAATGTAAAGGACCCAACTAAAGAAAGAGAGTGAGAGAGGGGGGGGGGGGTGAGAGAGAGAGAGAGGGTGGGAGAGAGAGAGAGAGAGAGAGAGAGAGAGAGAGCGGCAGTGATGCCTTCAAGGCACGTGTCTCTTATAGCGGGTGACAGGAGTGCTGCACGTTAGCATCCCATGGGTGGTTCTGGACTGAGAGAGCAGAATGGAGGATGGAACGGAGAGAGGGGGGTGGGAGAGAGAGAGTAAGAGAAAGAGCGTTTTTATAATTTTTTTAAACCACCATTTTGATTACATTATCTACATTCCCCCCATTGACCTCAATGTCGCCTTTAAATTTATCTTTTTGTTTTCCTCGTCACCATTTTACTTTTAAACTCGTATATTCTTATAATCCAAGGCCGAGGACAGCGAAAAATAGTGGAGAACGAAATCGCGGAACAATTATCACTAACTAGACCACTTGGCTGTGACTCTTCTCTCGTGGTCTCACGCCTCATTAGCGCCCCCTACCAGGATAGCGACGTCACCAACCGCTTCTTTCCCCTTGACTTCATTTATCTCCTCTTGTTCTCGCTTCATTGTCTAAAGAGACGTCGCCCTCAGCTTTGACCAACCACGATAACTGTGTTATGAAAGGGCTATGATTTCTTAATGATAATTATTATTACAACAACACGATCCAGAACAAAACCAATAAACAATTAAACACTACTACTTCTACTACTACCACTACTACTTCTACTACTACTACTACCACCACCACCAGAACTCACATACTGTAGGTAATCTCGTTTCAGGAAGAGGAACAAAACGAAGATGAATTATGAACACTGAAGTTTCACGTCCAGTCCCCTCTTCCTCCCTCCCCCACCCCCTATTTGCGATAGTGCAGATGTGCATAATCATCGCAAGGAAGAGAGGATAGGGACTTAAATCAACACTGAACATCCAGCGCAGTCATACTACTAAGATGGACAGCGAAATATGGCCCCTTTTATCCTCCCCCTCCCCCTCCCCTTCTACCCACTCGGGAATGGAACCTGGGTCATCGGTGTGCCAAGCGAACGCTCTACCATTTAGCTACAGCGGTGAGAGAAACGATGCCTAGTGCTTCAACGTTTTCACCTGAAGTATACAACAAAGAGGCAACAAAGTTGGCGCCTTTCATCTAGATCTGACTTTTTACAGAAACGTAAAGCGAGAAATGTGTTGCAAGAACGCAAAGCGGGTGATTCAATGAAATTTCTAGTAAAAGATAATTAAGTTGTCTCATCTTATTAGTACCTGACTCAGTCGGACATGAAAATTGACCCCCCTACCCCCCCCCCCCTCCCCTCCCTCCTCCCTTCCCAGGAAAAAAAATCAAGATTATGATATGTAACTCTCAGTGTCGATGCTGGTTTATTTTCAAGTGCCTTTTTAAATGAACGCGTCCAGACGCCTCTTTACCCGAAAGTCAACAAATAGAATAAACCCAACTTGGACATGACCGAAAAGATTAACGGTTGACACCAAAGGATGGAGTTTGTTCCCTTCCTTTCATCTCTGACGTTTTACAGAAATGCAGACGAAGAAATCTCAATTGACGTCTGATAGAAATGTACGCTAAAGAAAATATAGTTGCAAGAGCTGACAGATTTATTTTATCGAGTTATCAAATTACATCATTAAAATCTTTTAAACAATAACTCTCTTGTCATTTTTTTACGGTATAAAAAAATCTCCCGTAAAATGTTCAAACAGTGTGGTCTTTTGTGTACTTACTTGACTAATGGACAAAGCCGAGTGGCATGGGTGCTCTTCAAAGAGGTAGAGAGACAGGGTGTTGGTGTTGGAGAGAGAGAGGGAGAGATATGGAGAGAGTAAGAGAGACAGACAGACGGACAGACACAGAGAGAGAAAGAGAGGGAGGAAGGGAGAGAAGTAGGAAGTGAAAAAGGAAGGGAATGAGAGAGAGGGCGGGAGAGAGAGGAGAGAGACAGAGAGAGAGGAGAGAGACAGAGAGAACGAGACACAGAAAGACATGAAGATCGAAAGGCACCAGGTGTGATGTTAAAGAAGAAACCGCTAGTTCTATATTTGGTTTGGTGTTGAAATAAAGATTGTTTCTTCTCGCAATAAAAAGTAAGCAGTTCATAATTATGCTCACTTTTTTTTTATACAGAATAAAGAAAGAACGAAATTTAAAAAAATTAAAACGAAGAAAGAAAGAGAAAGAAAGAAAGACATTGAAAGGAAAAAAGACATACAGGCTGAAAAGAAGAAAATGTAAATGAGATGCGAACTCAGCTGATAGTTCCATCTTTGTTTAGTTGGAGCAGTGAAGATAGATCTTTTTGGCGAGCAAATGTACAATAAATATATTCCGTTCTTACTGTGAAAACTGGAGACAGGGCATACACAGAAGAGTCCCATGCACTCACTAGTCCCGATGGTACTCTAAACATGAAAAACACATTTTTACCTTTTAGCGTCCAGAGCACGGTATTTGTACGGTCGTAATGCCCCGGGGATTGTGTTACTCGCTAACGCTAACGCAGGTCCTTTGCCTGAAGTGTGGTTTACTTCTGTGTGGACTTATGGAACTGTTCTTTTATCAGCTGAACACATCTTGATCAAACGGCAAAGGATTTTTTTTAAAAACCTGTTTGGTTGTAGGTCTACGTAGAGGTTAGGGATTTTTTTTTTTAGTTCATTGTTATGTTGGTTGTGCTGATTGAAGGGCAACTTTGTTTTATTCAGTTAACCTTAAATGCTGTCAGTGTCATTCCAAACCCACCATACATTGAAGCTTAACAAAAATGTGTAGTTTATTCCTGCAATGTTGTTTTCATTTTTAATTCTAAATGCTGAAACTTCCCCGTCTAAAGCAGAAACTCGCCCAATGTGTTCTCTCTCTCTCTCTCTCTCCCTCCCTCCCTCTCCCTCCCTCTCTCTCTCTCTCTCTCTCTCTCTCTTTCTCTCTCTCTCTCTCTCAAAGTGCCATAATGCCTTACATGTCCGCAAGTAACGAATATAATAGCAGAAGTGATTTGTCTCCTTTTGAAGCTATCGCGTCATGGCTATGCACGACGCGCACCGCTTCGAGATACCTACCACCCGTTCTGATTTCACCATGCACCCAAAGAAACCGCCCAAAATGCTAACAAAATCGTCACAGATACTAATCATGTTGTTACACTATTATTACGGACTTATCACTACTCCAAACAGCAGGGAGATAGCACTTTTCAGCATGAAACTCAGACCAGACATACCTTTTCTTGCACTGATGGTCGGAGTTGGTGGTCAGTTGATTTGGTGATAAAGCAGGTTCACAACTCGTCTCTACTGTTCTTCCCCAGAAGCAGAACGAATCATCTGACCTAACATAGTAGATTGTATTCCTTTCAGATGCGAGACAGATGGGTTTGTGGTTAGGGTGGAATTGTCCAGAATACTCAGAATTACTGTTAATTGTTATCTTTTCAAACTCATCAGAGGGTGCGATATATTTATTATTATTATTATTATAGCGATCTCAGAAGAGTGCTCAGATAGAAAGATACTTTATGCAACACACAGGATCCCTCCGTCCTTGGTGTAACTTGTCTAGTCCCAACTATGTAGATGGTAATATTTTCATACTGATCAGAGGTGAATGGGCGGTGTGGGAAGGGGAGAGGGATGTGGGTCGGGATAGGCCAGATCTTCAGTCTCAACACAGTAGCTGACCAAATGAGGCCATATTTTCAAAGTAGGCACCTCGGAAGGCTACTCAGATCGGATAGATCCCTCACGCATCACGCGGAATCCCCCTGTCAATGGTGTTAGCCGTCTAGAAACTAGCCGAAGATAATGGTCAAAGATATAATGTACTGCTGGGTATATGCGCCTGCCTAATCATCTTTATGAGGGATCACGCTGCTCACCAAGGGTGGTATTCAGCAAGCATTTACCCAGGGGATAAACAGTAGGTTACGGAATTACTCACCGCTTCGCGGATTTATCCACAGGATAACTGCTTCCTGAATATCACTCCAAGTGCCCAGGTCCAGGGGATGGCGTAATAAAAAGCGAGAGAGAGAGAGAGAGAGAGAGAGAGAGAGAGAGAGAGAGAGAGAGAGAGAGAGAGAGAGAGAGAGAGAGAGAGAGAGAGAGAGAACTAGAAAGACACGAGGGGCCGGGTAGCTCAGTTGGTAGAGCGTCTTACTAGTAACCGAAAGGTACCTGGTTCGAATCCCGGATTGGCCAATGTGTGACCATATTATTTTCCCCTTACCATCAACTGGTTCGCTGGTGTCAGAATAATGTGACCAGTAGTCACCTATACGCTTCGGTGTGTGTGACTATAATCTACAGTTACACTTTAGAGAAAGAGAGAGAGAAAAGAGAGAGAGAAGAGAGAGAGAAGAGAGAGAGAGAGAGAAGAGAGAGAGAAGAGAGAGAGAAGAGAGAGAGAGAAGAGAGAAGAGAGAGAGAGATTGTTTTAAAACGGAATCTGCAGTGTCAAGTAAAGTACATATTTAAATAAATCATATAAACGTTCTTGTGTGTACTGTTCCCAAGAAGAAGCTGCAGCAGAAGCAGAAGCAGAAGAAGAAGAAGAAGAAGAAGAAGAAGAAGAAGAAGAAGAAGAAGAAGAAGAAGAAGAAGAAGAAGAAGAAGAAGAAGAAGAAGAAGAAGAAGAAGAAGAAGAAGATGATGATGATGATGATGATGATGATGATGATGATGATGATGATGATGATGACGATGATGATGATGATAACATCTTTCCCCCAACTGTCTTGTTCAACAAATTACAATATTACTACCTCCAAGTGAGAACCCCTCAGAACGTACTAGCTACATTGGAACGCACTACAAAGTCTTATCAGATTTATGTTATTACCCCCATTCAAGGTCTGAAGACCCCGAATATATAATGATAAGGAGAATGGCGCGAGGGGTAAATTGCAATTCTTACTCAAAACACCAGTAAAAAGAGAAACTGTAGAAAATAGAAAAGAAAGGTTTACTGAAATACACCTTTTAAACTCTCGTGTATGTCGGTATTACACCCTTTTGACGCGTTATCAAGTGCAACAATTCTGAGCTGATTATGTCCCTTTGTGTTGTGAGACCGGAACTTATGACGAGTCCTCTCTATTGTACTTGTGCACCCCTAAGAACGACACACGACAATGAATTGTGTATTGTTTTGTTTTGTTAGTTTAATTTCGGAGCGTCTCACTCCTCTGTACCATCTTCAATGTCACAATGTAATTCTTCTTTGCATCCTCTACATTTATCTTCTTCTCCGCCACTAATCATTTAATCATATTCTCTTTTAACCTTCATTCCCGCTTCTTACCCATTTCTTATTCTTTCTTTCGATCCATTCTTTCTACCCTTCTTTCTATCTTTTTAGTTTTATTTCTTCTTACTTAACTTTTTTTTCTCTTTCTTTGTCTTTTCTACAACAGGTCAACCATCAAACAGAAAAAAGCTGACACCAATTACAAAGCGCTAACTGTTGCGAGATAAATGTTTCAGTATAAATCAGGCAGGTGCTGAAAACCATGTTTCTTTGAACTTGCATAAGATTGAAGGTGCATGGGGGTGGGGAGGAGGGTTGGTGGGTTGGTGAGGGGAAAGGATACAAAAAATATATAGAGGGTGTGTGGGGAGAGGGGGAAAGAAGAGAGAGGCTATAAACTTGCCTCAAATGATATGTAAACCCTCCCTCTCTCCTCTATTTCCTCCATCCTCACCACCACTCTCCTTCATCAAACCACTTTTTTTTTCATAACTGTGCGGCGCAAGCCAGGAAGTACAAGTTGTAATATAAGTGGCAATGACACTTTTTGAAAAGAACAAAAAAAATGCGACGCCTTGTACAGTAGTGTAAGTAAGTGGAGGCAGAATGACACTGTTATGAAGAACTGACTTTTGCATTGTGTGCGATTGTGCAGAGCCGGGTGGGAGGTCCGACGGCTTGAATCAATAATCTCCCCCGTGTGCGTATGATGGACGCAAGATAGAGTACAATCCCTAGCCCTAGTACTTTTTTTTTCAGGACAGGAATACCACCTTCCATCCCTCCCATCAACGCACAATCCTTGTTACTTTTTTGTGGTGGGGAATGGCAGGGTTAACTACCGACAACAATCTCCCCGACCTCATCCTCAAAATAACAACTGGAATCATCACCGGAACAGTCACTCCACCAAGCGCCATACAGGAGATATTCAGGTTGCTGTCTCAGTGAAAGTACAGCATCCGCAGGGCAGTGCCACCCAGGATGAGTGGGAAATAGGACCCAGTGCTTGCAAGTTTTATTATTATTATTATTTTTTATTATTATCTTTTTTTTTCGCTCTTTCCCGTCTAAAACAGGAGCATCAGGATCTTCAAAGTTCGTGCTATGCAATGCACGCGTGCGCCGACAAGATCTCGGTTTATACTCTTATCCGAAATTGTAGTTGTTTTACTGTTCTTAAAAATTGACCCTACCTGTCTACGTACAATTCTTTCATTTTCTTCCTCCCACAGAGCTTGACATTGTCAGCGGCTCAGGTAGGGAAAATGGAATTTTCATAATATTGTGTGTTCTCATTGCAACAATACATGTCAACTTTAACCAAGTTACCGCTCCTTGTAAATTCAGCTATTCAAAATCCGTTGCAGTCGAGCTGGCCACTTCTTCAACTTCGTATCTTTCGTTCTTTAAAGTTTAATTCCTTTTTTATTATTTTAAAATCTATTTAAAAAAAGAAGAAATAAACAGTAACTGTTCAATTCTTATTTCGCACGAGATACAAGCAAACCTCAATGGCATGCGCCCTGACAGTTTAAAGCGTAGTCTGACAAATCTCCGACACTCTGTATTGGTGGAGAGTGTGGGAAAGTTTAGTTGTGTCCAGTGGGAGTGCTTGGCGTGGCTGATTGGCAGGGAATGGCCGGTGAACGACTGACCATTTTTCTGGCACTAGCACGTGCTCACGCTATGCGTCCGCTCGTTATCCGCATGACGGACAGTTGAATCTTCCTTGCAAGGCCTTCAAAGGACAATCAGGACCCAACGTCTCTCATAACTATCAGCGAGGATCAGCGGTGAACAACCTTTTCAACAATGACGCGTGTAAGCTGTCCACAAATATTCGAGTCTTATGTAGCCAATGCAGTATTAACTTTTGCCGGTCATCGCTTTCGGAGAAAAACAATTTCATTACTTAGAAACGAACCAACGTTAGTGAACACTTAAATTAATTTTTCAGACATGCAAAGCTTTTACTCAAAGTTAATATTATTATTTTATTTTTAATATTTTTTGCGGGGTGGGGTGGATAGAGGATACATGAACTTTCAAAGCGACAGAAGCAAATTCGATTTTCTTAAAAATGAGTTGTCTTATAAATCAACTTGAATTATAAAAACAATACATGAAGAAGTACAGCGAACACTAACAACTATAATTCTTGTGAAGAGCTTTCTCATGCGGAAGAAGAATTCGTAAGTTTTGCTAAAGGACAGCAAAAGGAAGATTTTACTTGAACTCTCGCTATTGTTGTTTGTTATTGTTGAATAAATCAAAGCAATCGACGTTCAATAGAGACAATACTTTCTGTGGACAATATCCAATCCACGATCATTGAACGAATAATCTGACTTTAAAACCTTACGAGCATCACGGGACACCGCGTCGTTCCTCGTTTCCAGTGAATACGCAGGTTGGGATCAACGTCCCGTGACTGCTTCTTCTTCTTCTTAGTTAGATTAATGTCCCCGGACACATGGAGCGTATAGGGGACTTTGCCCGTGACTGCATGCAACAAGGCGTGTGATATACAGGCATTGGACCGCAATGCGGAGTCGTTTTCTATTGGTCCCTGTGCGATGCTTCCCAGGTAATCAATGTCGCTACACGTCCACAGAGATCACCTTCTTGCTTCAGGCAGGTGCCGTTAAATGTAACTGGTTGTCGTGGACATCCTCCCATTCCCCTCGAATTCAATACAATCAGCTTTTTTACAATCTGTTCACAATTCAGTGGTTTTAGACTAATTAGAAAGAAGGAAAAATCCACATCAGTGAAGTAAAGTAAGTTTTAAAATAACCATAACAAGTTTTAAAATAGCTTAACCACAACAATTGAAATTATCAGAACCATTTCTTTTAAGCGAGTTTGATTCCATCTCCACCTCACTTTTCAAAGATTGTATCAATAACCTCCTTCCAGCCATCACCAACATAGCCCAACCCCCACCCCCTCCCCTCCATCCCATTCCTTAGCTGCTCTCTTCATCCCCCAACCTCCCTCGACTTTTATATTTTACTTGTAAATATTCTTTTTCATGTTTGTAGTATGATTTTGCATAGTTTATTAATAAGTATCTTTTTTTGTTTCACTTCTTTTCTTATGTATATCGATGTTCATGTTAAGTATACATGCCTGAGAACTGCACTTTGCACTGCCATTAGGAAAAAGCGCTATATAAATACCTTTATTATTACATATACACACTGGGGATGAAATATACATGCTTAACTTATATACGTCAGGTAAAAGAGGGTTTTCTCAGTGTTCTCCAGTTTTCTTCCTCCCTTAATGCTACTACTGGATGCAGCCAATCTGTAGGCTATTTCACAAAAGTGCAAAGCTAACTCTCTATCTCTCAGCTCTCTCTCAGCTCTCTCTCAGCTCTCTCTCTCTCTCTCTCTCTCTCTCTCTCTCTCTCTCTCTCTCTCTCTCTCTCATATATCCTAGTTCACATTTCGCTTGCTTTCTAATTTTAAAAAAGAACAACGGTGATAAATACGTGCACTTACATATTTAGAAAGATACCATTCTGGCACATCTGAATACGCACAATTGTTTACCTGCTGTCATCAAGGTGCAAAGGGTTATCATAGCTTCACGCCATTACCATAACTCCCACCCCCCACACGAATCGCAAGAGGCCGTGACCACGTGACACCTCATGACACCACGTGACACGCCAAAGGGAGACCATTCTGACTGACAGACTAGCAGATAACCCCTTTCCAGGCAGGCGCAATGGGCCATAACTCTACACAATGTCTGGTCAAGTCGTTAGCAGTTATCTTTGAGGTAGGCGCGAACAGTTAAGTAAGGAACACTTTAAGATAAGGTCTTGTCCAAACAAATGGAACGTCGTACGACTATCTGAGATTTTCTCAACACAAAAAAGAGACAATCCGCCACAGCAAAGGAGCTAATCAGCAATACTGGATTGTAGTTTCTCAAGACATAAAATATAATATTGTCTACAAAAACATGAAAAAAAAAAGCTTTCCGACAGTGCGGACATGAATTTAGTGAAGAGAAAAAAATCCACAGTCAAAAAATAGTAACAACGATGGATCATCTCACATAACCAAATCAGATTGTATACTATATAATTTAGACTACTACTACTACTACTACTACTACTACTACTACTACTACTACTACTACTACTACTACTACTACTACTACTACTACTACTACTACTACTACTACTACTACTACTACTACAGCTATAACTGCTGCTACTACTACTACAATATAGATTTATAACGCGCACATCTATCGTCGTTACAGCAATTGAATTCGCCAAAAAGAAGACAAAGAAGAAGACGACCATGAAAAAGAAGAAGAAGAAGAAGAAGAAGAAGAAGAAGAAGAAGAAGAAGAAGAAGAAGAAGAAGAAGAAGAAGAAGAAGAAGAAGAAGAAGAAGAAGAAGAAGAAGAAGAAGAAGAAGAAGAAGCGGTTGTTCCGAAACTCCTTACAGCGCTATCTCGCAATGCCAAAGCATCGCTCAAGTTCTAAGAAAATCGCTAAGGCTCTGTCCATAGACCACAAGCAGCCATTCTAGCGTTCATCTAATCGATTTCTGGTTCCCCAGCCTCCGCCCGCATTGTTCAGAGGGCTGTGCTTGGGGCTTGTCCAAGAGGGGAAGGAAGGGCGAGAGAGACAGAGGTAACTGTACCACAGACCTCCTTCCTTTTTGCTCTGCGCGGACCTCTTTGCCAATCTCGTGCTTGGTGGCTCTAGCAGGCTCGGATGAGTTGTCCCTCGCATATTTCTAGTTCTGTACAGACGTACCTTTCTTGCACTAGAATCCAGCGCGCGGTCTCTGAGGAAAGAGGCTGAAGTTCGCTCATTTGTAGTTCTACACTCCTGTTCTTGCTTTATGGTAGGGGAATAGCATCCAACGAACTAGGAACTACAGAGGAGAGGGAATATAATATTATACACCATAATTATACAAGGCGTCCCTTTTGAACACTGCTTATAACATTGATAAAATATAAATGAATTTTGCACAAAACAAAAAGCATTGTGATTCTTACAGTGGTAGAATTTAATTGCTGGTCTCCGATTTCATCTCCCGTTGGCGAGAGCCGCCCATAACGGTTTGTCGCTTCACTCTAAGTCTTATGTCTTACGTCAGTGTCAGGTGGTCGGGCGAGATAAGATACATTGCTAAAAATATATAATCATAATTCTACAAGAATGATTTGTGGTACTGTGTACCGATTGTCATTCCAGAAAGGACTTCAAGACAGCAGCTCCAAAACATCAAGAGGAGAAACTACAGAGGTATACCACAACAGTACTGTATACTGTGTAATATCAAGACGAGAAAGTGCATGGCAGTATGAAAAGAGGGGCAAAAAAGCAAGAATGTGCACCTGCAGGGTACTGACGAGCTGCAGTCGCAGACCAACCGCAGTGCACTTTGACAGCCGTTTGTCAACATCCAGCGCAAGAGAGGTTCCCCTTACCTACCACGCTTCCACCTGAACGTCCACAACCCTGGCACCCGTAGCCCTGTAATCCTTACACCCCCCCCCTCTCCCTTCCCCACCAACGAAGCCGTGTAACCCCAATATTCCATCACTCCCCACACAACACTCATCCCGAGTCTTCCCACCCTCGCCCTGCTGTGTTTTTTTTCCTTAAGTAAACATTATTTAATTGTACTGACTGGATAAACTGAATGAAGAGGGTACAAGTTATATACACAAAGCGTTGCGCTAAATTCATCTAAAATGACTTTGAGAAACTAGTTCATCTAATGTAACAATAGGATTGTTTAAAATTATCTTTTTTTTTCAATGCGCGAATCCTTAGACTGGAATTCATGTAATTGATCTGCAACTATTATATTTGGAACCTGCATGTTTGCTCTCTGACATACTTTAAACAAATTTTTCTGAGCACATCCACTCATGCTGCATTCATTAAAATCAGAACAATTAGAACATTCTAGAGTTAGCAGTTTACAACAGCCTACATCTGCTTAAGAGGGAAAAAAACATCAATAATTATTGACCAATTAGAACAATCTTCCGCCTTCCTGTAGTAAAACAAGGATTGTAGGTAACTGGGAAATTAAAACAATTATTACTTCCTGCTTTGCCAAAGACAACTTATGAAATCATCATCATAATCATCATCGTCATCACCATAATCATCATAATTATCATCATCATCAAGCTCAGTGGTGGTAGAAAAGGCTTAAATCCAAAATCTCTGTGGTGCCACCATAAGTACAAGAGTCGATGATGAGTATTACAATAATTATCTGGTTTAATATATTGTTATACTGAAAGAGGAAAAAATGGAAGTAACACTTTTCATACTATCATCACATCACAAAAAGAAAACCTTAACAAGGGCCTAATAACTTATTCATCGCCCTTCAATCAAAGACTTTGAGGGGGAGGGGAAGGGGAGAACGCGTATATAGCACCAGTATTAAATTATAGAGAATTTTTTTTTTAAGTGTTCGTCTATTAAAAAAAAAAGCATACACATCGGCTGATTGTTTGATACTAGTGGGGAGGCAAGCGCGAGCCTCGGGGCTGGTCTCAGCTATGCTGTGTGCTGGACATGATCAACTGTGAACATAATATGTACTAAACTTATGCCCATTTAGTCAATAAAACTGCTACGCACAATCAGTCACCGTGTGGGTATGTCGTAGTATACATTAACGCGAAACAGTTTATTAAAGCGAAATAGTTTCTGTTCATGTAGTCTCCTATATGCTTATGTGTTGGGGACTTTACATGTATGTAACGTCAACGTCTGTTCATCATGCAACTAAGTAGACATGTCGTCTGTTCATATTCAACCCTCCTCCCAATTCCCTGGCCCAACCACTGTGTGTGGTCCTTGTAGGTCAAATCGACAAATAATGTACCCACAAGATCTCCACAAAGCGAGATCTGTATGAGCATTAAACCCCCACAGTCAAAACATGGAGGGAAGAACATTTTCTGCGTTCCAGGTGGCAAACAGCTCGATTCAAAGCTGAATGATTATGATCGCAGAGCTAGAAAGGTCACCTTAGGTCTGTAGTTCTGATATGCATGAGCCCCAGAAGTTTCTTTTTTCTTAAAAAAGCAATTGGAAGAAATAGAAGGTGTAGTATGAATTAACCCCGCCCATGAAATATGGTCGTACCGAGGAGTCTTCGCATAAAATGATGTTGCGTCCAATGAAAACTACAGGGTAGGATTCAAAAGTAATGAGCCTTTGTTAAAAAAGACAAATTTATTGAGCAAATCGGTATGTACAACTAATAGTCTTCAAAATAGGCACCTCCTGCATCAATATACTTTTGTAGACGGCTTTTCCATGACTCGAAGGTGTCCAGGTAGGCCTGTTCTGGAATGGCTGCAAGGGCTGCTTGGACATTTGTTTTCATGTCCTCGATCGAGTCGAAGCGTTTCCCTCGTAGCGCTGATTTTAAGCGCGGAAACAAGAAGAAGTAAGGAGGCGACACGTCCGGACTGTAGGGAGGCTGGGGGACCACCGGAACGTTCACCCGTGCCAGGTAGGCGCTCACGATGAAGGCGGTGTGGCTGGGCGCGTTATCGTGGTGAAGCTTCCAGCTGTCCTCGATGTCCCTTCGCTGGCGCGCGACGCTTCTTTTCAGCCTTTTCAGGACTTCCAAGTAGTAAGCAGCATTCATGGTCTGTCCGGGCGGGACAAAATCGTAGTGGACGATCCCCTTCGCTCCGAAGAAGGCGATAAGTTGCTCTAACGAACTTTCCATTCCGCCGTGTAACACACTACCGTACAGGGGTTCCCGTCAAGGCTGATCCTACCGCTCCGAAAGCTCGAAGGCAACTGAGCTCCGTTGCGTTGGGAAGCCAACACCCGCCATCACCGTTACTGGCAAGTGGAGCTCGCGGAGAGGTACGCTCGCCTCAGAATAAAATGAGGCTCATTACTTTTGAATCCTACCTTGTATGTCGCGAATGCGTAAAAAGACATCGCTCCAGGTTAAGACTAACAGTATTTTAAATAAAATCTGGCCGCAAGACAGTTTTGGTTTTACAACTGCCAATAAATTAATGTCGTGGACACTGTTGATGAGGAGTTGTTGCTGTAGCCATTTATTTGTTTATTTATTAATTTAATTAATTAAGTTATTGATTTTATTTAACGTCTATTCACATCTGTGATATTATACAATGGCATTCTTGTGCAGTTCAAATGTGCCGCTAAAAAAAACATAGGCCGTATTTAGATTTCACAACATGAAATCGTGTTGCAAATTCAAATGTTAATGAGAAAGCTTGTCACCAGCGTCAGTATTTTACAGCGACTGTATTTAATGGGAAAGAATCTCACGACTCTGATGCAAACTGTCGGTGACAGAATTTCAATGTCACAGTCGTTTAAAAATATCAAATGCTTTTTTTGTTTTAATTAAATCTGGTCGAACAAGTATAGTCTATACAGTCTTGTAGCGGCGAATTCTCGTGTGAAATACTCTCGTTGCGACCATATGTCACGAACGCAGGTATTTCATACGAGCCCCAGAGAGACTGAAAATCTATTATTGAGAGGACTAGGCGAAGTTTCTATAGCGTTGCAGCGACAATGGTTGTATGAATGGACAATAGGACGGGACAATAAGACGACGACGTGATGATTCTCAATGCCTACTGGTCAGTCTCGGTCAATGGATGTTCAGACAGAGTGTTTAGGGCTTCCTATAGGCTTACTCATAGGCGAGAATGTGTTTTCAAGGTCAAGGTCTCTCGGTCAGTGTCCACAGAGATGAAAAGATATCTGTCTGTGATGGCTATGACCACTGTCCAAAAGTCTAGCCACGCAACGTCATGGAGGTCACAGAGAACACCAAGGACATTGCCTTGGGTTATTCCACTTCACATGCTAAAAGGTCGTTGCCATGCTAACAGGTTGACCCTGTTATGTTTTGAGTCTGCGACTGTAGAACAGATTAACTGCAACAATGAAGGTTGCTGACTAGCGATTATTAGATTATTTCTGGATAGGGTAGGGTGGGAGGTCATTACACACGCACGCTCAAACACAAACACTTACGTACGCACAAACACACACACATCGTGTCACTACACAATCAATTTATAATTCTGCAAAATTGCTATGCAAATGGGAATCTGACGTTCTTAACAATCAAGCGACGGTCATTGGATAGATTGAGAAAAGCGAGCGCAGGAAAATGATATTGAGACGTATAAATGAACACAGACCGCTTTGGTCATGATGGACATTCTCAAGTACTGACCACTGCTCTGGCGTTAGGAGACACAAGACTATGTGAGGACTGACACGTGATGCCAGAGAAACTAAAGTCCTGCGAAGTCACAACAGTGTCTAGAGTTCATCACAAAATGAACTTTATCATCGTAGCTGTACTGTTTAATTAAACCGCCGTCGTACTGGTATATTGAGGGAGAGGGAAGAGAGATCAAGAGAGAGAGAGGGGGGGGAAGAGAGAACAAGAGAGAGAGAGAGAGAGAGAGAGAGAGAGAGAGAGAGAGAGAGAGAGAGAGAGAGAGAGAGAGAGAGAGAGAGAGAGAGAGAGAGCTGTTCTCCAACTACAACGAGATGTGAAACTTCTGCTACCAAACTGTGTAAGGCCGGCCTTTAAGTGATGATTTCTCTATTACTACCGTCAATAATGAAATCTGCAACGAATAGTATACAAACCAAATTACCCAGCAATGAATAAAGAGACGTAGCAGAAGGAGAAGAACTCGGAAGATTAGAAGAAACAGAAGGGGGAAAATAGTACGATAAAAGAAGAAGAGCGACCGAGAGAAAAAATTAACTAGAATTAAAAAAAGGGAAGGAATTAACATAGCAGTGGCTCTCCACTCGGAGAAGGGCTATCAACAAACAAGCGATTTGCATGACCAGGAGTTGAAACGTGGAGAAGGTTCATTAGCATTAAGACAATGAGCTAGCCACTCCACAAGATCACTGACAAAGTAGTAGAGTCGCACACAAAAATCTGATCAGCAACTGAAAGGAATATTGCCAAGACTTGGCTTAGAAGTAGAAATTGGTAGTACAGGATGGTTGAAAGGTCACTCCCTATTGACAATTTCTTATAACATTTGTAAATAGTATTGTATTTGCATGAAACAAATGCATTGCGATCCTTACAGTGGTAGTGATTTCATCTCGCAGTAGCGAAAGCAGCTCATAATAGCTCGTTGCCTTACACACCCGTGAGCTCTTTCAACTGACGAAAGACATAAAAGTTCTAACCTTCACACATAATTATACTCGTAGAAACAGGACATAGTATGCTGTTCTTTATAAAACGCACTTACCAGCTCAAAAGGCCGCTCAAGGCGCTGCCAAAATCAGGACCTAACTAATGCCGTCCAAGACGCCAACTTGCAGCACAAAGCGCACTGTCAAACGCTCCGGCCAACTGAGCTATCCAGACCGCCCTGTGTCAGTTATTTTTTATTCATTTTTGACAGAATTACCGGGTTCCTTAAAACTGTCGCAGAGGCGCGAGAGACTTTATAAACATTTGAACTCTCTTGGAGAATTCATTAACCCGTATCAATTTTATTTTTATTTTAATCACAACTGTGATTTTTGACCCCCCCCCCCCCCCCCCCAAAAAAAAAAAAAAAAAAAAAAAAACAAAAAAAAACAACCGCATGGGCGACGGCCAGGACCTATCACGTTCCTGGAGAATCCATTTACAAGTTTTTACTCATTCGCTGTCGCGCCGACTCGTTTACAATAATAGTGAAAGTGGCATGGCGGCTTGAGCATTGAGAGTTATTGGCCCCTGGAGAGAAGTGATGTCAACGTTTATCGCCTCTTGTTTGTGTCGCAAATTGGCGGAGCATCCGGAGGGTCCTGGACAGAAATGAACAGTTATCTACTTCTCTCTCTATTACGACGGCAACACGCACGCAACTGGTTGCTCTGAATCTGCTGTTCTTGAATGTGTTTAGTGGTGTAGGCCATATCAAGGGAGGGCGATACAAGGGGGAGGTTAATAGTGCTTGGCTGCAGATTTAATGAACTTTTACGCGAGCGGATCGAGATAATTCGCACGGTACCTTGCATATGGAACGAGCCGTGAACGGTCGTGGGAATGAGTTTAACAGCCGTAAGGTTGTTCGCCCTGGCTGGGCCTCATTAGAACATTGCTGTGTAAATTCTGTTTAAAATTGGCATAAAATCAGGATGGACCTATAGATCCACCCAAGATATCAACTTGCTGCATCAAGCGTGCTGTCAACGTCCTGGACAAACCTGATCGCCCTCATGTGTATGAGTGAGCTTTACTTGTTTTAATACTTGATACAATGACCGGTTTCTTTAATTTTCCGCTAAAGCGACATTGGGAGCTAGAACTATACACTGTCATCAGAGGTTGTAGAAACTTCCTTGAATGATGCCTCGAATGCAAATGTCGTTAGTTTTCAATGCATCGTCTGTGTGGCAGTCGTATAGCTCAGCCGTATAGCTGTGGGGAATACATTGATGTAAAGAGACGGACACACATTCTGTATCCAGTATCTCAGGCACGGCTTTAAGTCCTAAGATACACCGCACTGGGCAATCTATAATTACGTGGAGGTGCATGAGCGGTATACAAGACACACAGACACACACACACACAACTACACAAACACACCCGCCCCCATCCCAGTATTCATTCAGCATGTAGCAGAATGAAACCTAGCTGCTGCTGAACCAGTCAATGCCTTCACGATCTTAAAGTTACATGTCAGGAAGGTTAAGAGCAGGCCTAATACTCATGGAGGTTTGGAGTAGTACATCAGAATAGGCGACGACGTGGGACGTGCTCCCATCTATGGCTCATCATCTGACGGCTGTCAGCGCCTTGTAAGCTCTCTCCCAATCACCACTCCTCAAGTTTCAGACCTCCGCTTATTTAAAGATGGAGCAGAGATGCCAAAATAAACAAGCGAAATGCTCTTGTGGAAGGCTGGAGGCCTCAAACGCAATAGCACAACTTCCAGAATTTCCGAGACGAAAGAAATATCCAAGTAACCAAATAAACGAAAGTGAACTAGAACGCTAGAACACTTAAACGTTTTAGCTTAGGTTTTAAAGGAACGTCCCACCAACCTAGCTCAGTGGTAGATCTGGCACACCTGATGACCCAGGTTCGAATCCCGGGGTGAACAATATAAAAGTGGCCCATTTTCACTGTCCGTATCTGCTGTATGATTGCTCTGGTGGTTCAGTGTTGATTTAGGTCCCTATCCCCTTATGCCTGGGATTGTTATCCCAGTATGCCAGGTCGCCAACGGTCGGTGGGTGTAGACGTTAAACTTCAAATTTCATTCAATTCATTAAAGAAACCTCTTAGAATATGTACAGGTATCCTATCCTATCCTGTCCCGTAACCCGAAGGTTGTAGGGGCACCACAGATGATCGTTTAACCAGCATACTCCATCTTTCTCTGTCCCCAGCAGCCCTGATGGCTTCGCTCAGTGTCAAACCAGTCCATTCTCGAATGTTGTCCTCCCACCTCTTTTTCGGTCTCCCTCTTCTTCTACCTCCTTGCACTGTGCCTTGCAGAATGGTCTTTGCAAGGTCTGATGATCTGGTGACGTGGCCATACCATCGGAGTTTCCGTTTCTTCACCACTGTGAGCAGGTCATCGTGTTATCCAATGGCTTGTGTGATGGTCTGTCGGACTTCATCGCTGGTGATGTGTTGGGTATAGGAAATGCCCAGAAGTCTTCTGTAGCACCTCATCTCCATGCTTTGTATTCTTCGTTGTAGATCTGCTGTGAGGGTCCATGCTTCGCAAACATGGCATTGTTACTGTACAGGTATAAGTAGGTATAAGTTTCAAATCTACCAGAATGTATAATTTAAAGATGGTGAAAAAAAAGTGAAAAGCATAAACACCGTAAATGCTTGCGTCTAACATCAAGCAAGTACTCACGTACCACACGTACCACACTGTATCAAAGATGAAGCAAACCTCGCTAATAAAGTGTGCATGTGGATGAATAAACTGGAGTCTTAAAAACCTTTAATGCCCACTCTACTATAAGAATAACACGCGGAGCGCCGGCCAAAATGTTATTCTATAATTACGCCCATATCAATGTATATGCATATATTGCAATAATAAACTCTTGCATGCAGTCCAAAAACCTAAAGAGAACTAAATATCTTCAACTCCTCAAAAGTCGGTGATACTCAGTATTAACTATAATATGCTTCACTTATCTGAGGAAATGGGTGTGAGTCTCATAGATAAATAATCGTAGACACGACCGGATAAGCGGTCTGCGATTGTTGCGATAATTTCTCTTGATGAGTTTCTCAGAGCTACACTCTTTCACCGGCACTTTTACCATCACCACACACAGTGACAGAACGACAGAAACAAATACAATACAATACAATACAATACAATACAATACAATACAATACAATACAATACAATACAAATTTACTGTAAGAAAGAACAACAAACAAACAAACAAAAAACAACACACGCACAGAAATTTAAACACCTACAAACAATTATACATACAAAAAACACTCACACACATGAACTACCCCCTTCTCCGTTTCTTTTTACTCGCTCGGAAGATTCTCGAAAGAAGATGAAGTCAAAACTAAGCAAGAAAGAAAAGCCGACAGAAGAAAATCAAGCGAAGACATGGGGCCATAATGACCTGACATCCCTTTCCATTTGTGGGTGAGCTGCCCTTGAGCAGTTAATGATGGCAGAAACTAGTGGCAATTAGACGTCATCCTCACTCCCCTCCCCTGGGGGACATTGAGAACTCTCACTTCACTGTCACAGAAAGACAGAAAGAGTGCAAAGAAGGAGGGGATTGATCGCGACGAGACGGAAATAACGATACACTGCGGTGGCCGTCTAACATATAAAGACAATTTACTGTATTTTTTATTGTTCTTATATTTGTCACACGCACGCACACACACACGCACACACACACACACACACACACACCCGCCCACTCTCTCTCTCTCTCTCTCTCTCTCCTACGCACACACAAACACAGAGTTATTTTTGGTATACTGTAATATAACCCGTTAATAAAAGCCAATGCACGGTTTGCACAGTGAAGCAGACTTGTGCATGCAGTGGGTGTTTTTCAAGTTGCATATTGCACTTACATTATTAGCCTACATTGTAAGATAAGGTCCAACCTGATCCGATTCTCTCAAGAACTACTACGTAAACAGCCTTATTAACGCAAGACAACAACAAAAACGCTTACAAGAACACAAAAGAGCAAACACAAAAGAGCAAACACACGTTCCCATAATGAGACCAGCCAGAGGAAAAGACAAAACAGGTCACCAGGCGATTTAGAAAATTGGCCAAATTATCTTCCTTGTTAGGCAAATATTAGGGAAAAAGCATTTTCTTCTGCTCGAAGAAAATACTGACTTTTAGAAAAATCGCCTCGGCTACTCTTTCTAAACCGCTAGGATCTCAAATCAAGCTTACACTCCACAACTATTGTAGAAAGTATACATCGTGTATGTCTGCAGCAAAGATTGTTGGGTCTGTGCACTCACTCATCTTGCGTTCTACCATATGAAACAATTTGATTTTATCGCAATTTTATATAATAATAATAATAATAATAATAATAATAATAATAATAATAATAATAATAATAATAATAATAATAATAATAATAATAATAATAATAATAATAATAACCAGTACCAACATAAACGCTCACCAAATGTAGCACACAAACACACACACAAACGCACACACATTCACATATACACTCACATAAACAACAAACTCACATTCCTCACTCTGACATGTGGTGTAAAGGCATGGAGATCGCTATTAGAACGAAAAATGGGATACGTTTGTAGTTTTTTTAATTTAGATTTAACTGCACCTATACCATTATTAAGAGAGGGAGAAAACCGGAGTACCCCAAGAAAACCGTTAGTGACCAGGCCCGATATGCCTCATACCTAAATTAAACATTGCACACCCCCCCCCTCCCTCCCCTCTTCCTATGTGGCTCGAACTCATGCCCTTCCATTCAGCGTTAGAACATTTGGTATTGGAACCTTTGACATTGGAGACTAGCGTTCTGCCTCGACGCTAACAGACAAGATCACCTAGTCTTTGTTCCAGCTTTCTCAAAGCAGAGCCCTCGAGTGTGTTTAAAGATCGATCATCGTATGATATTTACTTAGAACTTGTGTGTGCGTTGTATAATGTTTAAATAACCGAGTGCTAATCGATAGCGTATTAGTACAGTAGTCTGTACATTTCCGAAACGATAGCAACCTCTGCATGACAACGACGATGATGATGGTGGTGGCGATAGTGATAACGATGACGATGATGATGATGATTGTCAGATTTGTGTCTTCTACTCAAGAGGACTCTGTATGTCCGTGACCCGTGAGGATGAGACAAAATCTGGAACGGAAGAGTTCTGGGTCTGCCATTGTTTGTCTTCGGCTGTAGGCAAGGGAGACGACTGTGGCTGTTGACACAAAGAGAGAGGAATATGGGGGGATAGTGGAGTGAGAGAGAGAGAGAGTGTGTGTGTTTGTGTGTGTGTGTGTGTGTGTGTTGGATGGGGGAGGGATGAGTTGGGGGTATCGTCAGTTTTTGGACAGCGTGCTGTCCTGCAATCCGCTCTGTGGCCGTGATGGAGCTTTGATAGAAGAGAGTCAGAAATACAGTTCCACTGCTCCAGTCCAGCAGAGAGACCGAGAGGAGTCTAATCTTTTACCAACAGTGGACATACTATGATAACCAGCTAACTGAACGTGAACAAATTTATGCATCATTTGGGTATTTGTAGTAGCACATTCCGAGTTTAGCGTCCACTGAAACTATTCATACCGGAGAGTGCAACAGTATGTTTCATTTAGTATTTAATCTCATCAGAAGCACGTTTGTACAATAGCTTCCTTAAATATTATCACATAATTAGTCATTATCCTTTTTCTGCGATATTATAGAGACAAGAACACACAATAGAAGCTACGCCAGTTTTATTATATATAAACTGAGACCGCATCGAACTGTAACCACCATCAAATAGGCTCATATGTTAATCATGGTCTTGCATTTATTTACACAACACATTCTTATGTCATATAACCCCAAGACCATTTCATAGGTGAGACAACTACTGTGTTTTACAAAAACCTTTGGTCTTCTAAACACAACAAAGCAGAGAGATTTTTATTATTAGCCGGAAAAGAAACAGGTTTGTATTGTTCAATATTTTAAAAAAATATTAAACCGCATCCAATACTCTTACTAACTTTCAAGCAAAACACATAATACTAATGTTTCCGTGTTAATGGAGTACAGAACCCAACTTTCGGAAAGAAAAAAAAAACAGTACAAACCCAACCACATGCAAAACTTACAAAAACACTATTTTCCATTTAGTATAAGAGTCCAACTATGGAGAAAAAGAAAACAGTAAAAGAAGCAACAACCGTTTTATGCAGAACTAATAGAAATAGGAGTCGGCTGTTCTTGAATCTGTCAAGATTATCTCACGTTGAGAAGGACCTGGCATGTTAATAACAATACAAACACGGCATGTAGCTTTCAACGTTGTAAGTACTCTAAAGCAAGCACAAGTCAGTTTTAAGAGAGAGACATACAAAAGAAAAAAAAGTGAACATCTCTTTACGTCAATTTGAAAATAGGTCCATTTGAATAGCACGAACACAGACACACACAGAAAACGTATTTTTACATCGAGTACAGAGAAATACAAGCATAAATTCTTGTGCACTGTCTCCATTCTGTCTCGTCTCTCCTTCCCCAACCTCTCTCTGTCATGCGACCACTACCACTGTCGTCACCTTCAAAATGACCAATAATAACCACACGTCATTCTTAAGCAATTTTAACATCTTTCAAGGCTCTCAATAATGGTAAGCAACGTACAGGAAAAATTAGTATACAAAAATATTTTTGATAGTGGAAACAAAATAAAAAACTACCTAAGCAATCAAAATTTCAGTTTCCTGTCTATCTGCTTTCTCTCGACCACATTCAAGTACTCCGTTTCTTTGTGCGCCTGTGTGTGTGTGCGCGCGCGTGTGTATGCATGTATGTATTTGCGCGTGCGTGAGTGTGTGTGGGCGTTTCGTGCGTGCGTCTCTCTCTGTCTGTCTATCCCTGTCTGTCTGCCTGTTTGCCTGTCTGTCTGTCTCTCTCTCTCTCTCTCCCTCCCCACCTCCGTAACGGAGATGAAAGCGAGAGATTATAAACAATGCTAGGTGGTCACGGAAAGACCAAGTTTGCACAAGATGGTAATATTATGCTGAACAATTTCATCCTTCTTACATTCTACAGAAAACGCCAACTCAATCAAACGCGACTCGCTCAGTAGCCTTTGTGTAAAAAGATACTCCATTCTGCCAGAAATTTACTCCAATTCGATGTTACAGGCTTAATTTGGTTCTTAGTACACCTAACTCCAAAAGCGACTCAACAGTATCTCTTATGAATCAAGGTACCCCCTCCTGGTAAAAACGTACTCTAACTGATGCTTCCGTTCTGACTAAAATAACCTTTCCAAAACGATATTATCAATAACATTATTTAATTTAAAAACGTTACTACCGTACGTTAAAAAAACTACCTGGATCATATATTGTGTTTTGCTTGTTAGAAAAACTACTTCCCAGAAATGACATGTCCATATTCTTTATGAGGACAGTTAGCCCTAGGACCGTTTGGCAGAAAACTACTCTGTCTAGATGCGGTGCTTTGGCTGTTAGATTTGAAGATTGTTCGAGATGGCACAAAGAGTTACCTCTTCTGGATCAGGTTGCACTCTTTGGCAAAAAAAAAAGGGACGGAACGTTCACATCTCTGATGTGTGTGTTTGCTCGGAAAGATAGAAGGAAAGAAGGGAGGGAGGAGAGGGTGGGAGTGGGGGTGGCCGCGGGTTCAGAAAAAAAAAAGAAATCAAAATTATTATTTCACGTCATACTATGATTAACAGCCGAGTGTTTCATACGAGCTAGGTTAGAGAGGTCACGCAACAACTAGCTTGATTAGTGCTTGGATGGAACTGTCAAACATGCACAAACAATAGGTCTACACCAAAATATTGCACAGCAGTCACCCCAATTCACCCAACTGTGATTTTATACCACAAAATAGAACCAGGAAAGGTATAGCAATACGAGGATAGGGAGAGGGAGATGGGTACCACCCTCAGTAAGCTGTCCCTAAGACAATCTATCTGACTTCGTCCCCTATACGCTTATGTGTCCGGGGACGTTAATCTATTTAACTAAACTAACTAAACTGTCCCTAAGAAAAGGAGAGTTCTTTCTTTAGCCTCTCTCTCTCTCTCTCTCTCTCTAGCTCTCTCTCTCTCTCTCTCTCTCGATCGATCGATCGATCGCGCGCGCTCTCTCTCCCCCTCCTACGACTGGTAAAAAACAACTAGTATACAGAACAATTAATAACAGTAAAGAAATGTAAAACAAAACAGCAACGGTATAAAGCCTAATAGTATTATTAGTAAATGTTCACTGAAAAACTGATATTAAATACAGTGAAAATATTAAGTCCTCGAGCTCGCTTAAATTCAACTATCGTTTATACTTAAGTCTCCCTTTGATTTTTGCCTTTAAAATAATAAAAAGAGAAGAAAACACACACAAAATAACAACAACACGTTACACGTCTATATTCAAAGATTGGATACCTAGTTGCCAACTGCTTCAATTTTATTTGAAAGCTGCTTCAATGGTCTGATGTTCACAGTATCTGTACAAAGAATACCCACACTAACTACAACTACGGGAAGGTCGTGGGTACAAGACATGTGTTGAATCCAAATGGTCAAACCAGAAGACAAAGCACACTATCTTACTAGCAAGCCTAAGTTACCGCAAATGATAACAAAATACCCTCAACTGGCTCTTCTGTGTATACTACTACTACTACTACTGCTACTGCTACTACTACTACTACTACTACTACTTCCACAACGCTTTTATTATGCCCAATACAGATAAACTATAGTTTAACATAAAATAAAAATAAAGATAAAAAAACTAATTTAAATAACAAAAACAACAATAATAAATAAATAAATAAAAATTATATGTAATTATAATGTCTCCTAATGAAGGACCTCTGGCAACGATGATGTCTCCTGGTCGAAAACACTTATACGTCTTAATCTTGTCTTTCTCTGAGTACCTGATGTCTTCTCGCCTGATCAATCCTCTAAATGATTCTTTCAATGGCTTGTTATCTACTGCATACTTGCAAAACCTAGGGGTCACATTGGTGATTTTTGCTGTTACTATAGCTCCCACTGTGTGTAGTAGTAGTAGTAGTGTCTTAAAATATCTATATATATCTATATCTATCTATATATATATATATCTATCTCTCTCTCTTTCTCTCTCTCTATATATATAGATATAGATATATATAGATAGATATATATAGATATTTTAAGACACTACTACTACTACTACTATGAAGAAGGAGAAGGACAAGAAGAAGAAGAAGAAGAAGAAGAAGAAGAAGAAGAAGAAGAAGAAGACAGAGTGAGCTTATTGTTTTGATTATTCTAGAAACAATCTGTCGGGCGCAGGATGCAATCATATATACGCTTTGCAGTTATTTGAAATAAGGATTATTCTAAATTAAAATAGAAGTTGTAATTGCGCAAGATGGAGGGGTGAGCTGAACCGTAGGCAGTAGAAGAAAAAGAAAACTTCCAGCACAGCAATATTGAAAAATGAAAATACATTTTGTCATATTCACTCATTCACTTTCACGAACTGTTGTCATACATTTCAATACATATGAAAGCAATAGACAGCGACAATTCAAAATCGAACAGCGCGACATCAGAGTTGGCGATTATGCAAATGAGGTGTTCTACATTATGCAAATGAGATGTGTTGTCCAATCAATAACGTCTGTTGAAACAGGATGGGTCTTCACAGCTTGCTTAAGCCTAAATTACATGTACCAACAGTCGCGCGTTGATGGGGATTCCAACCGAAATCAACATGGGATGAGCCACGATGATCAGCTTCTTAACTGTTCTCGTAGCATGCTTCGTTTAAAAGGATACCCATTTCTCAGCTACTCATTTTGAATCAGCGAGGCAGGCGTCACCTCTGATTATGCTCTTTACCGCTGCTCCTCACGCAATAGTTGTGTAATTCAGCTCTTATGCTTGATGTAGATTTTTTTTAAAATTTCGCTAAAATAATAATAATAAATAATAATAAGAATATTTATATAGCGCTTTTTCCCAAGGAACAATATCAGTTCAAAGCGCAGTACTCACGCATTCATTCTAAACATCCGGCTTCATACAAAATAAAATCAGACACTTGCTAAAGAATAAGAGACAAGGGAGAGAGGGAGGGAGGAGGGGAGAGCTGAGAAGGGGAAATGGGGGCGGTATATCATGATGGGAGGCAAGATCAGAAACATTTAAGGAAGAGATGAGTTTTCAAGTTGGATTTGAAAGTAGATATGTTTGGAGAGCTGCGAAGAGAGAGGGGAAGAGAGTTCCAGGTTGAAGGGCCAAGCACTGAGAAAGATCGACAGCCCGCAGAGGAGAGTTTGTAGCGGGGTATGTGAAGCATGAGGGTGTCAGAGGTAGAACGAAGATTTCTAGAAGGCTTATATAATCGAATGTTCTGAGTGAAGAACGCATACATATGTAACCAAATGATTGATGATTCCCATTCCCCCAATCCCAGCAGATAAACACGCAACAAACGCCCCAAATCAGAAAAATATATGACAGTCAAGAGACGTGACATTGCAAATAAAATTATACAAAACAAACCCCCATCTTTCCCAACCACATCCATACCTCTCCCCTCCCTCTCATCCTAACACCACCATCACAACAACAACAACAACAACAACAACAACAAAACCACCATTCAGAGCAACAACAACAAGACAACACCATACACACTGGTTAATACAATTTTTTTTAAAGCAGAACTGACCATCAGGAAAGACAGCCCGCATCTTGAGGTAGGATGTGGACAATCTGATGATGGACGCCTTGTCCAGCTGGCTGGTGATGGCCGACGGCAGCGGCAACAACTTCGCCAGCTCGTAAAACTCCGCATTCTCCTTCTCGCGGCGCGTCCTCGCGGCATTTTTCGATTTTTCCTTCATTGCTTCCACCCTGGAACAAATAAAAGAGAAAAAGCAATCCATCGATTAGTGACAAAAGAAGGCAATCATTTACTGAACATTTCTTTCATAGAAAAGGTTACATTAATACTCATCTTGGAAGTGTCATACGAGAATTTATCACATCGAGATTATCATTGTCATAAAGGAGCCACTTTCCGCTAGTTTGACATAATCAGTGATACTTGTATATCTCAGTATATTAGACGTGTAAAACAAATATTATAGGAATTTGCTGCTTGCTTTAGAGGAACTTGCTGCTTGCCTTAGAAACACGCAATGTCACAAAAGAGACATTTAATAAGTGTGCAGTTTGTACTATATATTAATTATTTTAGTCGTTTCTTATCTACCTAGACAGTCTGAAATAGGGAGAGTAATTTTCTGGCTGGTTTAGTAGTAAACGTCTTTTTCTGTCAGTAGAAATACTGTCAGTAGCATCAGAAAATAAAATAAAATAATAAGTCGACAAACATATTAAAATGTAAATTTTAAAAAAAGTAGACAATGCCGACAGTTCATATGACAGTTCAGAATGATCATCATAATCTAAATAAATAAACACATAAATAAATAAATAAATAAATAAATAAATAAAGAAAGAAATAAATTTAAAAAAAAATAATAATTTAAAAAAAATTAAAAAAAAAAAATAATAATAATAATAATAATAATAATAATAATAATAATAATAATAATAATAATAATAATAATAATAACAACAGTAGTACGGTTCCTTGGTGGTCGTCTTAAGGTAAATAGCAGTTTTATCTGTCCAGCATGGACTACGATGACCGGTTCGTATCTGTTTCACCATATGGACTTTCCACAACTTACACAACTGGACAATAAGGGCCATACGGCTACTTTCCATAGTACATATAATTTATATGGGAACACACATCAACTGTATCAAATGGAGGTCAAGAGTTTTAAGACTACGTCTTTTTTTCAGTCAGCTCGCTCCTAAAATTAAAACTTGAACTCTTACGAGGATGGTGACACAGACCTGGTCGTGGTTTGAAAAATTAACCATAAAGAAATGAAATGTCTTCAAAAACAAGACGTTATAAACATACTAAAACAACAACAACACCGCACCTAAACAAAAACGAGAGAAAACCTGGCATTATTGTTCACACTAGTCTATCGCATTCTAATACTTTGTATGCATGTATTTGTAATTATATTAAAAGTTCTAGTACAAGTAAAACACAAATACCAGGCATCCAATGAGTACTATTTACTGAAGATTGTATAGTTTAAAATTCCTACCCTCTCCCACACCTCCCCTCAACCCCCCCCCCCCAAATGTCCGCAGCAGTATGTCTATAATTTTGGTTAAACATCGTTGAATTTGAAGTCGCAGAATATTATACAACACGACAAGACTAAAGATAATAATGCACAACATATTAAAATCTCTCTCGAGCGCACCGAACATGCTAGAGTGAATGCACTATATAAATGTACAAATCATTCGGAATTGAGGTGAAGAATTTCTAAACGTATTTCTCTAACAGAAGCTGTTAAAAGAAATACATGTTTTCTTCTGCCCCATCCCCCCCTCCCCCACCTCCTGTGGGGTTGCCGGGGGTTTCAGTATAAATAGTATCCCCACTTTCTCGAAATTTAGTGCTTTAAATTCCCACTGTCGCCGTCTTTCTTCTTTGTTCTTTCTCATTCCTACTCTACTCAATCTACTATATTATCTTCTTCTTCGCTAGACCTTTTTTCTTGAAAACTCTTCCGGGACAAAACTCCTCCTTTGTGTGTGAGGTCTGTTGGATCAACTTGGGAATACTGGACGCTTTTCTGCCAAAAGGTCACTGGGGCTTCCTATGAAGTCATTATTTGGCAATGTAGGCATTTTATATGTGTGTTTTCTTGATATTTTATAATGATGTTTGTATTCTATTTTGTTTTTGTAAACGGGAGTTCGATAAATTAGGAGTTTAGCCTCAGCTTCCCCTGCGTGGAATGTCTTTATTGTAAAGTGACCTGCTGGTGGACTGCCCTCAGTGTTACCACTAGGGTTGTTTTGGCAGATCTTTTATGCGGATTAGGGGCGAGTTCTCTTTCAGCAAGTTTTGGTCTTGATTTTGTGGTCCGGATTCGGCTCTTTGCAGTCCGCTGGACTCTGTAAGCAATGAATAACTAACTAAGTATAAATTCTTCAGCTCAGGAATTCCAAGCCCACTTGTACTACAACACATTAATACTGTTTTGGAATGTGTTCAATCTTTCCAACGGCCATCTACGCTTCCTCAGCCCGCGCATAAAGCACAACCGCTAAATAAAAATTCTTAATTCTGGAGAAGACTCACTAGACATGTATTTCATCACTAAATTCCAAGCCAACTCCTACTGCATATTGATAATGTTCTCGAATGTGTTCTATCTTTCTGACAAACCCCAATGGCCATGTACACTTTCTGCTTGTGCATGCCAAATCATCCATGTTTGCGTGCGTGGTGATGGGAGAGAGATACGTGATCTGTTTTAACATTTCGCAACAATGTGCGCCTGTATTGACGTAACGGTAACAGATAAGTCACGGAAATTGACGATAAAAGTCACGGAAATGAAGCATTAAAAGATAGGAAGTGGATTAAAATAAGAGTACTGTACCTTTGCAAGATAAAACCAGAGCCACAGAACGTAAAAAAAGACCAAAAAAAAAGGCAATGGCTTCCCGATGATCTTTTTAACTTTCTACGATGATCTTTCAACTCTGACCAGTAATGTTCCAAATTTCTGCGATGATCTTTCAACTTAGCGTTCCTAATACAGCAGCAAGTTAAGTATGACGGAAGTACGCCAGAATAATTTTAACCAAACTGATAGGAGGCTCTGTATAATATATAATTATAAAATGATAAGGTAGGGGTCAACTAACGGAACTCTCTCATAGTTCGTTTCGCCATAGTTTTATCTAACTGGTCGAGCATGCGTACCTGCGATTAATAGACAAATTAGGTCATGCTCTATTAGGATGTTTAGCGCTTTACCCGCTAAAGAGCTGATAAAGGCAATTGCCGATACAGGTTATAACTCATGCCACCCAAGCGGAAAAAGAACAAAAAACACACATTTTCGGTGTATTGAAATTTTTTTTTAATGTAAGACATTGGTCAATTACAAAATAATAAAAATAGAAACTGTCATATTTTATATTATAAATATTAGAGATTAACAAGGCCTTCGATAAACCACTGCAACAAGTTCAACTAATCATTTAACCTTTAATTTTGTCTGTAGGCCTTTTGGTGAGGTAGGAGGTCAAAGTTCAGGTAATTAGATTGTTGAAAAAGACGTTTTATCTATGTGTTATCTTCATAACTTAAATTTGGTCAATTTTGTTTAGTAGGCTAATCATAAGCACTAGTGTAAAAGGTCAAGGTTAGCCATTGGAATTGAACGTTATAAAATTGTTATCTTATCTTTGTCCGACTCTTTGTACACTTACGTTTGTAATGGTACAACCAAAAATTAGAGGTTAGTGATCAGCGTAATAACATTAACTTTGCATTCGTTTAAATCTTTCTGTAGGTTTCTTTGTATTCGCAAATTTTTCAAACTAAAAAGTCAGGTTCGACTCTTAAACTGAACGTGGTCTATTCTGTTTTCTTCGCGTAGCTGGTTTTTTCCAATTGTGTTTGTAGGCATACTTATTTTCGTAACTAAGTCTAAACTAGTTATTCGTGTGTCTAAATGAATGCTTTAAATGTTATCTTCCCTATAAATTTTCTTGAATTTTGTTAACACTACACTAGATATGTTGTCTTGATTCAATTCCTTCTCGCGTTTTGTTTAGTACTGTAAACTAGTTTAGAAAGTCAAGGCATTCTCATAAATTGGATCATGGACGCGTTATCTAAATGCGGAAAATATGTTTTGTTTCAGTTAGTCGATTTTGTTAAGGACATTTAAAATAGTTATGATACATAATTGCACGTGAATGAGCATTCTTCTAATTCTTCAAAGTACAACACACATACAACAAAACAAACTTCCACAACTTGGATGGTCTGAATTGTACAAAAACGTTCAGCAGCGCTGTAGCGGAGCAAAGCCAAACGCCTGAAGACAAATGCGCGACGTGAATTCCAATGAACCAATTACGTCACACTGACGTCGTTTACTCCTGATCACACCGTTTACTCCTGATCACACTTTTCTTTCATTCTAGAATTCTAAAAGAGATCTACCGAGCAAGGCATCAAGGACGTAAGGCAACTCACGGAATTTCATACCAGTTGCTACTAAACACTTTAGAACTCGTCCAAGAATGCTGAAAAAATATTTCCTAAGTCGGGCAACAAGAGTTTAATTCTATAATATACTTTTAAACCGATAGCCGGTAATCAAGACAAAATTTGAACGCTTTAAAACACAATAATTGTAATAATTAAGATTTTTATTTTGCAATGTAGATATATAATTATTATTCTTTGAATAAGACAACTGTGTTTTACTGAATGCTGCTTGAAATCTGCGGCCAAAATTATATAGTCTGTAATATAGAGCTATATTTTTGTAGTTTCAGCACTTTTTTGCTATTCGTATGAGCGTTCGCCTAGCACACACGTCAGACCCAAGGTTCGAATCCCGGTGTAAAATCGCCAAAGGTAAGTCATCGCCGATGGTTCCGCGCATGCGTGTACTTCCGGAAGTCGTGTCGAAGAAGTGGAATTAGCACATGAATTTGTCATCGTATTCCGTAATCCGCAATATTCTTTCTAACAGGCTCAAGCTAAGCGTGGATTATGTGAACTTCCGGTTGAAAAGTAACACAAAAGAAGCCCCAGATGGAAAAAAAGCGGGAAACTTTCGGCTGAAAGGTTCAGCTATAAAGTTGAACATTTTTTGGGAGCATTATTATTATTATTATTATTATTATTATTATTATTATTATTATTATTATTATTATTATTATTATTATTGTAGGAATAGGGTAATTGCAGTTAAAAGGACTTGTTCAAACCTCCTAACATTCTACAACTGTATTTAAAATTTCTTTGGCATCCGATTGTAAACGAATGTAACTCATTTGGGAACATATCAAAATAAGAACGCACTGAATGTAAGCAAGCAGTGGGTACTAGCTCTGTGCACCAAAAATCGGAAATTGTTGGCTAGGTTTCGTTTGTTATGCTTGTCAAAATGCTTGAGGAACGAACCTCTCAATGGCCTACGTAACTTATTTGGGAACATTTCAAACTAAGGTCGCACCGAATGTAAACAAGCGGTAGGTACAGCGGTCTGTGCATCAAAAATCGTTAATTATTGACTAGGTTTCGTTTCTTATGCTTGTTAACATGTTTGGGGAATGTCCTAAGGCCCACTTTGCACAGGGGTGTAGGTGCATTCTTGTTTACCCGTAACATTTTACGATAACTGGGCATTCTTCGATAATTCGTCGTCCCCTCTTTTTCCAGTCATGCGTAGAGCTTGACAGAAATGACCTCCGGAAGTTCACGCATGCGCAGAACCATCGCCGATGATTTACATTTGGTGATGCCACACCGAGATATGCAAGATAAAGGTGGTCATTTTTCACTGTCCATCTTAGCAGTACGATGACTCTGGTGGGTCAGTGATTGTTGAATCATTCGTTCTTCGCACGATATTTAAGTCAGGCTCGAAAACGAAACACTGCGCAACAATCATCCAGTTCAATCACCTATGACGGGGAGCTTCGCTCTCTTTAAAACCGGGGAAGTTATTTAAAAAAACGTAGCTAAGGAGAGGGAATGGACGCCTCCCTCATAAAACTGGACTGGGCAAAGCGACATAAGGCCTACTTACCCTAATGCCTTTTTCCCCCTTCAACCGAAAGATTACAGAACACCTTTATCTATCTTTAGTTATGAGGAATAGAAGGTGGGGGGCACCTCGATCGCACTTTACAATGACAAACACTGTTTTCTATCACAATGAAACTGGTGATATACTATGGGCTATTCTTCTTTGCCTATTCTTCGGAGTTACAAGGAGGCGCATTCTTCTTGTCAAATGTGCGCAAAAAGAAATAACAATAGAAAAATAGAGAAAAAAATACCATAGTATAGAAAGAATAGAGGAGACACGACAAGTTTGTTTGAACAAGAGAAATACTACTGTCCCGGCCGTACGGAGGGCTTGCTTGCACAGAAAGAGCGAGCCTGTATGCTTGGTTTGAGAGAGAGAGAGAGAGAGAGAGAGAGAGAGAGAGAGAGAGAGAGAGAGAGAGAGAGAGAGAGAGAGAGAGAGAGAGAATAAGAGAGAGAGAGAGAGAGAGAGAGAGAGAGAGAGAGAGAGGGATAGAAAAAGGGTGTGTTGGTGTGGTGGTGAGATGTCGGGGCAGGAAAGGGTTGGGGTAGTACGAAGCTACTAGTATTCTTTTAGTAGTATAACATACGATTTTTTTAAAAATCCTGCAACTCCTATATACTTCTCCTTTTCTACGTCTACCTGTACAAAAAGGAGATCGCTAACAAAAACACAATGTAGATCAACAATGAATGTTTGAGCAGAGATTCGCCCTTTGTGGACTTGGCCTATTATGTACATCCCTGTTATGTTCTCGTAATGGCAAATGGATCTGTGTCCCTAAAACTCTCTTTAGTATACCGTTAGCCTTATGACTGCATTCTTTCTGTACTTTGTGTCCCTTTCTGAGTTATTTTCTTTCGCCCGATAGGGTAGGCATCACCAATTCCAGACAGTTTTGTTGACATCAACATTTCAGTCTGCATTACTCGCTCTAACTGCCCACATAACTGTTTAATTTATATATGGTCAACCATCTGCATAATGTGGATTACTAAGCTTTTTCTATGATCGTACTATCTAGTGTATCATCTAGTATTATCAGTACAACTTATGTTAATCTGATGAATAAAACTTGATGCAACAACAACTATCTAGTGTAAAGTGTGTTTTTTTAAATGACATCAGACTCACTTTAAGTTGTTTAACGCGCGCGCGTGTGTGTGTGTGCGTGTGTGTGTAAGTCAGCTAATTAGAAAAGACTTTGCATTTTTCATAAATAAAGCTGAGGGAATCAATGTACGAAAATATACTATAATGGGCATCCATAGCGGATTCGAATGAACTGAGACAACATTACGTATCGTTAACATTTGGAACAAAGCTATCGGCCGATTGCTTAATTATTTTAGTCAAAACTGGTTTGTTTTTTTAATACAGTTTACCACAGAAGCTTGATCTTGCTTTGTCTATGAAGTTATAATTATGTGTCCCACTTAGCTGAAACCCCATCGGAAATTAAAGCCAAAAATAAACTAAAAACTTTAAACAATTTAGATTATTTTAAAAAAAATCTTGAATAAATTGAACTGATGAATACCAATACATTCCAACATACAGGCTACTTTCTTCCCTGACTCGCATTTGGCCGTACAGCGTCTTGTCTTCAAACTTATTACGCGAGAGCAAGCGAAAAAGAGTAGAGAGAAAAGCTGGACTTCAAACGAGAATTCTAACGCCATTTCTCGCCGATTGCTTACTCTGTGCTGTTTTGAGTGTTTGGCCAATGGTGTAAGTTTGTGCATATATTTCAAACATTAAACACGCCATTTCTTCCGTGAACCCTTTCCACTATTGTACGAGGTATATCAATATTTTCGATGCAGTCTCGCTCGCTGTCCTTCCCTATTAGGTTCAGTTCAAAACAATTTTCATCAGCGCCAAAATTTATAGAAACAGGGTAAAATATTAATTGAAAATATTCTAGACATTGATGAAGAAACGGAAACTCTGATGGTCACCAGATCACCATGCCTTGCAAAGAACATCCTGCAAGTCACAATGCAAAGAGGCAGAAGAAGATGGAGACAGAAAAAGAGGTGGGAGGACAGTAGTATGTAGTATGTATTGGTTCCAGAGCTTTCAACTCAGCTCGGAAGCTATTATTTTTCTGTGTTTGTCTGTCCCTCCGGAGGTGACGTTTGACATTGTTACACTCGATCGATGTTGGTGTTTTCCTATCAGTGTTTGATTCAGCCCCAATGCTGAAATACTGATGAGTGTAGCTCAGATTCGTTTATCCACGCAGCCTGCTCACTCAGTGTGATGTTGGTGTTGTTGGATTGATGACTGCTTGATTGCATGGATGCATACACAGAATAACACATTGAACAACTGATAAAAGTTCACAGCTTTGTTGAACACCAAACGCCACCATTGACATGCAGAGCATAAGCTAAAGGGGGAACATTCTAATAATCCAAACAATAAAGAAGGAGCGATTGCGTCCCTTGCACCAGTCATATAGAAATCAATACTGATCAATGTCAATACATTACATCATCCTTCTCCTTGAATGGAAAGTTAAATGAAATGAATAATATGTGTAGCATAAATTTTGTATTTAGCTTTTGAAAATTATTCATGGATAAGCTGAGACTAAAAAATCATGCAAAACAAAATACTGTTCTTTTCTTGATTATTATATCTAGTTCAAGTTATCAAAATAAACAGATTTTGACATTCTTGCTTCTCTCTCTTCCTGAGGGAAAAAAAAACTTTTCAATAGCAGGGGTCTGCTTTATAAAAAAAAAATATAGGCACATGAACTGAAATATTATTCTATTAAATCGTAAGCTTATAAAACTTAAATGTCATTTATGTTTGAGATTCTTTATACAAATTTGTCATTCAATGATTCAGCAGAGCGTCTTTAGAACAGGATGAAATCGTCAAACTTCTTTGGAATTTTGACTTCACGATTAGACCTTCTTGGCATAGTCGCAGGTTTCTGAGCGTGACTGCTGGGTGTTGTGTGTGCATGTGGAGTGTTTAAAGGTGTGAGTGGTTCATCTTCTTCACTTTCGGCGGAAAGATCTGGTTCAGTCTCCATGGCAGTAGGATGTCGGGGGGACTTCTTGAAGAAACTGCTGTTTCGGGTCACTCGCTGTTGACCTCTTTGAGCGGTGATCATGGAACCTTTCTTGTGTGTAACGACCAGAGGAACAGGTTGGAAAGGAGTGTTGGATGTGCCAGTGCTGATGTCTTTGAGGAGTACAGGGTCTCCAACTTTGAGTTCTGAAGGTTTCACATAGACTTTGTCATCAGCATGACGTTTCATCGTGGCTTTCTGCTGAGCATCGCGTTGCCTCATGCTGTAGTCATCTAGACGTTCTGAGATTTGGGGAAGTTTGGTTCTCAGATTTCTACCAAAGAAAGCAGTAGCTGGAGGTACACCTGTTGTAGAGTGTGGTGTTGAGCGATAATCAAGGAGAAACCTGTTAATTTCTTGCTTGAAGTTTGGAGTGGTAGTGCCTTTGATAGTTTTCTTGATTGTTCTCATAAAACGTTCTGTCTCTGCATTAGCACGTGGCCATAGCGGGGTGATCTTTCTGTGTTTTATGCCCATGTGCTTGCAGTATTGAGCAAATTCATAGCTGTTGAATGGTGGTCCATTGTCTGTTTTCAAGGATTCTGGAAGCCCAAATTCAGCAAAGATTTTGTCGAGTCGGGGAATTACACTCCGACTTGACGTTGAGTCTAGAACGTCTACTACGGGGTATCGGGAATACTCGTCGGTCACGACTAGTATGTACTGTCCATTTGGAAGATGTCCAAAATCAGCAGACAGTTCTTTCCAAGGTGCTTCAGGTAGTTCTGACATCTGTAAAGGTTCACGCGCTGCAGTCGGCGTTGCAATCTGACAAGTCATGCAATTCTTGACAGTTCTTTCTACCAAGTTCTGCATATTTCTGAACCATACTTTCTCACGGAGAAGAGCAAGCGTCTTCACTATGCCCTGATGACCACTGTGGGCAATGTCTACAGCTTTTTGACTGAGCGATGCGGGAAGCACTATCTGTCGACTCTTCAGGATGATGCTGGAACCGTGAGCAAGTGAGAGTTCTGCACGACAAAGGTAGAGTGTATGGAACGTCTGTTTATCTACCTCTGCGTCTTCCTGGAACCAGTGATTCAAGATGATGGCTTTGATCACTGCGGTGAGTGTAGCATCTTTCGCAGTCTCGGCGGCAACTTCATCAACAGTCATCGCCTTCGGCGTTGACGTAGTGACAACGTAGTGTAGATATTCTTCAGCGATTTTCTGTTCTCGTCCACTCTGAGATTGTTGGACAGGGTGTCGGCTGAGATAATCTGCAGGATTGTCGAAACCGGGACGGTACTTGACAGTCATTTCGTATGGTTGCAATCTCATAGCCCATCGTTCAATGCGTGCTGATAGTTGAGTTCGCGGGTTGTTGAAAATGGATGTGAGAGGTTTGTGATCAGTGTACACGATGAAAGAAGCACCGAATATGTAGATATGGAAGTATTCACAAGCCCAGGTGATGGCTAGAGCTTCTCTTTCAGTTTGTGAGTACCGTTGTTCAGTTGGCGTAAGAGCGCGGCTTGCAAATTGGATGATGCGACCGTCTTGAGTAAGTACAGCGGAGACTCCTACTGGACTTCCATCAGTGTAGATTTCGGTCGGTTTCTTCGGGTCGAAGTAAGCAAGCGTCGTCGCTTCACTGAGTGCTGTTTTTAACTTGGCGAGTGCTGCATCGTGTTTCTCAGTCCACGACCAAGGAGTCGAACTCTTAGTCAGCTGCCGCAGTTCATGAGTCAGTGTGACATAGCTTGGAATGTGATGAGCTCCACAAAAATTCATCATTCCTAGAAGACTTCGGACCTCCGACGCGTTTGTTGGCGTAGGCAGATCGAGGATGGTCTTGAGCTTATCTTGGCTTGGTTTGACTCCCTCTTCTCCGAAAATATGTCCAAGAAATTCTATTGATTTCTTGTTGTAGACACACTTGTCAGCATGGAGTGTCAGCCCTTTTTGTCGAAGACGATGAAATAACAAACGCAGGTTGGCGTCATGGTCTTGTTGTGAAGATCCATAGCAGAGAATGTCGTCGCTGATGTTCACGACACCGTTGAGACCGGACAGTGCTTGTCGTATTGTCTCTTGGAAGATTTCGCTGGCTGAGTTCACACCAAAGAAAAGACGGCGGTAGCGATACAATCCAAGATGTGTAGCGAAAGTCGTGATGTAGCGCGATTCTTCATCGAGCTCCAGTTGGTTGTAGCCCTGGTTCAGGTCTAGTTTACTGAAGACTTTTGCACCAGATAGCATTGTTTTCAGTTCATCGAGCGTTGGCGTAGCATGCCTCTCTCTTCTGATGGCTTTGTTTGCTGCGCGCATGTCAACACAAACACGTACTTTCCCTGGCTGCTTTGGCTTGGGAACGACCACGACAGGAGAAACCCATGGAGTAGGTCCTGTTGCTTTCTCAATGACACCAAGTTCTTCATCCTTCTTGAGTTGTTCTTCGATGTTCTTCCGGACATGGAAGGGAAAACGCCTGTAGTGTTGTGCGACGGGTTGAACTTCTTGATCAATATGTAGCTTAATCTTCATGTCATTTAAATGTCCTAGCCCTGTGAAGAGGTCAGGATACTCTTCTTTGAGCTCTTCTTGTACTGGTTTAATGTGGTTCACTGATGTTAACAGCTTTAGTTCTTTACAAGTTTTCCAGCCAAGAATGGGTCTTTCGTTACCTGGTACCACACACATGAGTGCGTTAATAGTGGTGTTTGCGTAGCTAAGTGTGGCATCAAAAGTACCTAGCACAGGAATTGGAGTTTGGCTACCATAAGCTGAGATTTTCTTTTGCGATTGCTTTAGGTTGGGTCTTGATGTAAGACGAAGAAAATCTTTCTGAGAGAGTAAGTTGATCGAAGCACCGGAGTCAGCAAGAAACTGGAACTGATGTCCTTGAAGACTGACATTGAAGTGGGGTAGTTCACTGTTCATGTGATGCGAAGTGAAGATGTACTCGTTATCGCTGGGGTCGTTGACTGTGTCGCTGACATCATCAAGATGATGAATGCGTGATCTGCGATAATTCTGTGCGGGATGTTTCTGCGAACGTGTGGTTGTCATGGACTGGGTTGCTGCTGGTGACATCGACGAAGATGATGACTTGCATGGACCGGATCGGCATACCGACGCGAAGTGATTGAACTTCTGACAGGTACGACACTGCTTATTGTAGGCAGGACAGGAATGTTGACCTTCTTTGTGTGGCCATTCACCTCCACAATTGCGACAAAGAGCATGCTGATGAGCTCCTTGTTTCGGGTGGCGATCACGTTGATGATGACCCGGCTTGTGAGGTTTGAGTCGATGGACTGTAGCAGAGTTGGACATGGCCTTCGTTTGGATGGAGGTCAGCTGCAAAGTGCGTGCATAGGTAAGAAGATGGGCCAAAGTCATCTCTGGATTCGATAGACCTTTTTCACAGACCTTTTTGTTTTTGCAGCCAGTGATAAACTGTGATTTTATTTCTGCATCTGCATAATGGAAGTTGCATGTAGCAGCGAGCTGTTTAAGTTCACCGTAAAAGTCATCCACATCATCTCCCTTTTGTTCACAACGACGAAAAACAAATCTCTGAAATTCTACATTCGACTGAGGATTGAAATGAGCACTGATGGCATCACAAAGTTTCGAGAAATGGGATTCACCTTCGCCAGGTCGAAGTTGTTCTTCGGTAAAAGTGTCCACAATGTCGTTTAGATCATCGCCTGCGTAGGTGAGTAACAGTGCTTTTTGACGTTGGTCGTTGTCAATAGAGTACGCTGTGAAGAGATTTTTGAGTCTAGAAACCCATTTCTGCCAACGAACCGTTCTACCTTCAGTTGCACAGTCGAACACAGGATACGTTGGAAGAGCAGCAGCCATGCTGTATCTATGGCGTCACTCTTAGTTTGATGACGTCACTGTTAGTTTTCAGCGCACGAAAAACGTGAGTCAATTAATTCAATAATTGAAGAAAAAAAACACGCTTCCTTATCTCATCCTCGTCGCCAATGTGATGTTGGTGTTGTTGGATTGATGACTGCTTGATTGCATGGATGCATACACAGAATAACACATTGAACAACTGATAAAAGTTCACAGCTTTGTTGAACACCAAACGCCACCATTGACATGCAGAGCATAAGCTAAAGGGGGAACATTCTAATAATCCAAACAATAAAGAAGGAGCGATTGCGTCCCTTGCACCAGTCATATAGAAATCAATACTGATCAATGTCAATACATTACACTCAGCAACAAGTCAAAGTCTTCGTATGAAGTTTTCCACTTTTATTCAGCACACATCAACAACTGCATACAATCACCTTTTCACTCTCTCTCTCTTTCACAACACAGTGTGTCCATTATATATTTTTTCTCTCAACTCGAGATCACATCCGATCGTTCCAGAACGACGCGTTACCCAATCAAAATTAACTTCGTCATTGCTGTTTTACGTCATACAACCCTCCTTTCTGTCAAAAGAATGTTCTCAAATATCTCGAAACTTCGATCGATAGTAAACAAGCGGATCTAGAGAATTCTCCAACAATATCGACTAACAAAAATCACCAACGTTATACAAAGCTTCTTCTAACAACAATGCAAACTAAAATCAAAGGTAAATACACTCTATTATTGCATGCTTTGCAAAATAAAACGAACAGATCTATCGCGCGCGCTTCACACATAATATCTTCACACGCACCATCATGCGCGTTTCAACGTAACAGACATAATTTGTTGCGGTTTTTTTCTAATCCCATTTTCTCCCTTACTACTAAAGAAATTTGATTTAAGTTTGGTACGCATTCTTCACCTGTCCTGTGCCTCCAACATAAATTCAAACTTGTTTCAAATCGAGTAACGTTATCATTGTTACGTCATTTAACAAAGATTTTAAAAAAAAAACTTCTTATGTATTTAGAGTGTTCAGATACCTTGAGCCTTAAACGAAACTATGGTATATTGAATGACGTCCCAATTTGTGTTTTTTTTGGGGGGAGGGAGGGGGATTTGGTTCAAGTACTTAGACTTTACCAATGCTTCCAACGTAAAATCAAACTTATGGAAACCGAGTGATGTAATCACGATGACGTCACCTTTAAATTTATTTTATTTTATTTTTATCATTCTTATATAACGCTCTTCAAGCTCAAAAGCTGCTGAAGGCAAAGCCAGGTTGCATTATTAGGCACGTCGTCTAACGCCTCAATAGTCGTAATAGTCACTCACCCGGCCGCCCAGGACATGCCCGTCAGGTTCTTTATAATCCGGGAATAGTTTGGATTCTACTTATACAGAAAAAACCCTCACCCCACGAGGGAGTGTGTGTGTGTATGTGTATGTGTGTGTGTAAGAGAAAGAAAGAGTGTGAGAAGCAGCACGCGAGGGAACCCCGCACCCGTTACGCTCCAGCACTTGTTTTATTTATTATACATTTAAAAAAAATCAAAATCTACGCTAGTCTTCAGATCAGTATCATGATGAGCGCCATAATCTGTTAATCGGACTCCTTTAATCAGATTCAACCGGTTATTATTCAGAAAGATGGGCCGACCAGGCATTTTCAACTTCAGTATCACCTTCAGTAGCCGAATCGATTTCTTCGTATCACTTAAAAGTATCCCGTTAGAGAGACGCAAAGTGATACCTTAACACCAGATGAAGAGAAATTCTGGTATCTTTCAACGTACTACGCGACAAGTGTAACATTCTGGTTATACTGATATAGTTTAAGCCCGTTGACGGTACACATGACAAAGTTTCATCTTAATCAAAGCCTCCTTTGCACAGGTTACAATAAATTTGCTACAGATCATACGACTGCATAATCTTCATAAAGGTGTTCACTGACAGCGTTTCCTACCCAATCCCTCCCCCTCCCTCCACCACCCCCTCCACCCTTCCTGCTTTCTTAGATAACATGAAGGGATTTTTTTTTGTTCTAACTCCAATCCCACACAGTAAAGGTTGAAGGGTGGGGCAATTTTTTTTTTTCTAACTCCAATTCCACACAGTACTCCATTCATCTGTTTTCTCTTGGAAATAGAGGGCAATGACAATGTGTAAAAAAATAAAAAGTGGAAAAAACTCAAAACCCCATAACGCCATTTTCTTTTCATCTGCTTTCTCTTGATGGCGTGAAATAAACTGTACGATATTTGACAATGAGTTGATCATCCGAGTCACTGCAACCGGTCATATAATATCTCTAAAACAGTATATACTTCACTTGTTCCTATGGTGAAAACAGCATTAATGAACGGCTATTCCCAGGCCCAATAACTCCTACTCCCTCCCCCCATCTCCTCCCAACCACTTCTCTAAATATCATGTATAATCTGAACGGCAAAGGACAATCTGTTGGACAGTGAGTGGACAATAGTGAGTGGACAATCTCTTATAACGTGTGGTCAACGCCGCCCGCCGTGGCGGACTGACCCTTCCTCAAATCCAGCGGCTCTTTTGAGGGATTAGTTGGCTCCATTACACCTCGCGTTTGCACTTCGTCTTAAAAGACAGTCTTTCTGCCCACTGCTGCATAGATTTAAGGTTGTTCATTACACAAAGTTGGGAGTGGAGGTGGGGATTAAAGAAGGGGGTGAATGGAGGTGGTGGGATGGAGTGGGGAGGGGGGAAGGATGGGTCAGCCTGTAGAGCGCCGCAGAGCTCGTGTTTTGGAGGTCGCAGGGTTCAAATCACGTCTGCCACCGAAATTACACTGGCCGTGAGCATTAGCCATTTCTAAAATGACCCTTCATACCGGTGTTCCAAATCCCTTACCTCATGCCGCCTAAGCAGTACGTTAAATAACTCTGTCGTGCTGTCAAAAGTATAATATTAGGCTATGTGACAGGCTCAAATAATATACACCTGTACACACACGTCGATCGGGCTGACGTGTACATCCATAGCGTAAGATTGTGATAATTATGCGGGGAATTGGCGTCCTAAGTAAGATTCTACTTTTCTACCAGCGCTTTGAGCCATTCCTTGTTCAAATTATTGCGCTAAATAAAAACAGTTTCTATTTCTGACAAAAGCACGCTATTCAAAGTCAGATTTGAGGGAAATTAGTACACTGTTGTCATATATGGGCATCTAGAGATGACTCGAACAGATGACGAAGACCTTTTAAATCTGTCCCTTAACAAATGGGCTCTATGCACGTGCTGCGGGAATAACAGAGCGTGCTCGAGTTTGAAAATGATGAAGTACTGTGCGCGTTTGGATGCTCTAACTCCGACGTAAATCTTTATGCAAAGAAAAGAACATTTCCTTTCATCGATTTCCACTGAAAGATGAAATATTGATGAACTCTAAACTGAAAGTCAGCGACAAATCGCTCTTTAAAAAAAGCCTGTCAAGTGATAATAATTTGTCTAGAGTCTTAACGGTACCTAAATTAGGTACCAATAGGACTCTAGAAGAGGCTGCGGAGAGCGTATCCTAGTCAAAGATTTGTTAATCTGAACACAGTTTAGCACAGAATTGTAAATATTTTAAAAACTCTCTTTAAGATCCTTTGAGTTCTGTAACAATTTTTAGAAGATTCAGCCGATTGTGTATTGTAGTTTAAAAATACCTAAACCTGAATACAGTTTCTCACGGAAACCACAACTTAAAGTATCAGCGGACTGTCGAGTTTGACCCAATGTTGTATTAGAAAGTACAGTCTCCAGTTCTTGTAATAGAAACTATAGGCTTTTAGCTCGTGTCTTTCTTTGCCTGTCCAAAAAGTCAACATAGCTACTGTGTTTGACGATCTTTGATCTCTGTAAGCGTGCTGAAAAACGTCTGCAAGTTTGTGTGACGCTGTAAAAGCAGGCATAGATTAAAAGATTTCGTGCTTAGTTAACTCATAATAAATGCTTGTTGCGTTCGCAGATACAAACTTTCATATAATGGACCAAAGAGCTGACCGCGAATCGCCTCCGCAATACTCATAGAGTCAATGTAAATGATCGTGGCGTTAGCTGTAGAATTTTTAATTAATGGAAGAGAGGGAAGCAGTGTAGGGAAGCTAGACGTTTCATGTCTGAACATGGAATGAACATGTTAATGCTAACATAGAACGAACAGTCAGAACAGACCTTAAATTTTGCAAAGGTTGAAATGTATACACCCATCAACGATTGGACCAGAGTTTGTTGACAATTTTTTAAGAGCTTTGATTGGACGAGGAAACAGCAGTGCGCCTTGAAGACCAGCGTCTTCAACGATGGCGTGTATTCCGCTGTCTGTAAATAGAGCGTACTACACTCGCGCAGCAGCGTTGAAGACGTTTATCATCATGGCTTGCCCTATTTCATGCCAGATGAAAGACCTTCACTGCTGATCTTTAATAAAGTATAATTTAGCTTTGATGCCTGGCCCATCTTTTTTAACAGCTTCTTATCTATCTCTCTTATTAAAAAATTCGCCACCGGTTCTTTCACAAAATACTTCAAAAAAGAATAACTGTATTTTGTTGAGCAATGGATCTCGTTCTCACACATATTACATAATTATGGTATCTTCTAAATGGATTGAGAGAAACTGTGTGGCCATTACCAACCCCTCTCTACACACCCAAATTCCAATGCTGCAGGATGGACCTGGAAGGCACGACGATTTTCATCTCCAAGGCTGGGCTGACATTGTGAAAACGTGTGACCGAGAAGAAGAAGAAGAAGAAGAAGAAGAAGAAGAAGAAGAAGAAGAAGAAGAAGAAGAAGAAGAAGAAGAAGAAGAAGAAGAAGAAGAAGAAGATCTTTTACAACGCATTGCAGGGACCGTCAATAAGCTAATTTACAAGCATTTTAAACCCAACACGTTAGTCTATAGTGTCATTTTCCTACTCTCCTATCAGTGTTGTCCTACATATAATTGTCTAAAATCTTGTTTTCTTAATGGCGGTATTAATATCGTGTACAAAAGCCATACAAGATAATCCCACGTTATGGAGATACAGATAACCAGCCACGCGATTCACACGCCCAGTAAGATAACTCTTCTTTCCTTATCTGTGAAAGGTGATGCCGTGTATGCAAAAACGAAACTAAGAACTAGGTTCGTCCGCTTCTCACCGAAATGGAAGCGTTTCTGCCGCGGATTAATCGCCCGTTTGTGAATGATAATGATATGTGATAGGATAGCGCGCAGAGTATTTGAAGGCGACGAGTTCATCTTTCATTTCTAATATTAAAGAAACTTCATCGGTTACATATAATTTGTATAAACAACCATGGTCGTACGAGGAGGGTCTCGAGAGATCAAAGAATAATGCCTGTTTGGTTTTGTCAAGTTTGACAGCTTAAATGATCAGCCTTGTCATTGAAGTTACTTGGTACACAGATTTCGTACACTTTTGATCCAAAGCGTTTCCGCTACACTGTTAAACAGAGTACCATTCACTACCAAAGAATTAACTCCTCACTAGTAGTGGTAGGCTTCTTACAAATAAAATAGGCCGCAGCAACATTTAAAGAGAAAGAGAGGCGTATCATCCACTTTTGTCCCCTATACGCATTGTGTCCGGGGACGTTAATTTATATAAGCAAAGCAAAGTATTATCCACTTGTACAGACTACTAAAGCTGTTCGCAGTGGCGTGGACATTAGTCGTATATAACTTAGAAAACTGGAGTCACTAACTGAGGGGGTCGTGGTGATTCGTCCTTAACGCTTACGCAATAGAACGTTATGCTTCGTTTACATCACACTAACTGAATATCACCTTTTTAAGACAATCCTGACAAAGTAGTTTTGCTCGACCGTCAAGCTAAAGTAGTTTAAAATGTACTGCTAAAAAACAATAATGCAGATTTAGGACAGTCCCTCTGAAAATTCACGGCAAAAATAATTATAATGGTGTACATATTAAATTTGTTTGCTTCTTCTTGCAGATTTGGCTTTTTCTGCTGGTATGGAGGTCTAAATTTGAAGAACAAGAAAGTGCTTGGCAGAGTGGTGAAAGTGTGCAGGAAAGTGATTGGAGAGAAACAGAAGAGCCTGACTGAGTTGTATGAGTGCCGTGCAATGTGAAAGGCTGAAGAGATTGCGAGAGACACCACACACGTCCTTGCAAAGCATTATACACTTTTACCATCTGCTCGCCGTTTTCGAGTGCCTAAAATTTCCACTGTTAGAACCAAGTGCAGCTTTGTACCAAAGTCGATCGAAATTCTGAATAAGTATAAATAATATGTGACGGTGTGTGTGGAGGTGTAGGTGTGTGTGTAAGAAAAAGAGAGCGCCTTTATTTATACTATTTCTTTTAATCACTTAATCACTTGTGGTGCTAATTTGTGCAATGACAGCTGTTATGTAGGTTTGTAAAATATAAGTCCTCCCTTCTTTGCTTGTGCAGTTATCTCTGTGATTAGAATTGATTTGCATGATATATACATTTAAAAATACAATATGTATGTTGGTATAGATCGCCGCGCTTTGAGCCTTTGGGAAAGGCGCGTACATAGCATCCTGTATTATTTTTATTATTATTATTATTATTATTATTATTATTATTATTATTATTATTATATGAATGTACTTTTCCTTTAATGTAATTAACTTTTTAACCTGTTATCTGTACATTAATATAAGCGAGAAGTAAAATTATATATAGATGTCCAGTAAGAATGTGAAGTGCCAACTGTGTAGGGTACAGGTGTTATGTTTTCTTTTTATTGATTGATGACGTTCTTTAACTGCCTGCAAAACATGTCTTAATTTCTCACAGTGAGATAATACAGTTTTCTTGTATCTTGTAGATTGCAGATTGCAGCTATTAAGGTGTATGTTCTAGATCTTATCATTATCGCAATTCTGTTTTCGAAGGCGAGACAAACTTATTTCCTGCATTGTACAAAACTTCTCGTCTCTTTTCGTTTGGTTAACAGTTTTCTTACGAGCGAGCAGCCGGAGTAATTGCTCTCAGAATTATAAGCTTACAGTGGCGATGCCGTATCTTAACCATCTCAAAACCTCTTGCCTACGTAGGATGGCAATAGTCGTACTAATTCGCAATAATAATCGTGCCGAAGTGGTTATCTTAGGATCAGGTCTATCGTTGACCGCGGAGGGTCAGTGGTTAATCACTGGTAGATAGATCTACACTAACTCCACGCAACACATGCAAATGACCACGTGCCAGTATGACCACGTATAAATTAACTCCAGTATAAGCAGCCAACCTGCTATTCAAGAGTTTCATTCTGAGAGAAAAAGTTCTATGGATGCACCATTCGTTCAGACTTACGGTTAGCAGTCTGTGATGCTTAGTGTGTACCGGCAATGCAATTCAAGAACAGTATCAACAACACGACAAAGTGGCTATACTTAGAGTAAAAATAAAAATGTAATTTAAAGTAGCTAGTCAGCATTTTTAGTTGTTGTAATAGTAATAGTAATAGTAATAGTAGTAAGCCTAGTAGTAGTAGTAGTAGTAGTAGTAGTAGTAGTAGTAGTAGTAGTAGTAGTAGTAGTAGTAGTAGTAGTAGTAGTAGCAGTAGCAGTAGTAACTTGATTGATTGATTTATTGTTGCTTTAGGTCCAGCGGACTCTTCCGAGAGTAGTAACTTAGTAACTTAGTAAATAAGTTAACGGGAAAAAAATGATTTGATTTCCTTACCGTTCATGTTTATCGAGGGTTGATGTAGGGGAGTCTGGATCGAGGGCAGGGTGGGGGTCAGCCCCGCGGTCCGCTCTGAAACACATACACACACAAACACGTCACAACAACATTAATCCAATATGTAATTAAAAAAAACACCAACCTCTATAAGCTCCGTGTTATTTCGTTTTAATTCAATTTTAAACATTTTAATCACTTAACCCTTTCGGAGTCGACATTAACTGTTCTATGGCATGTACTGAAAAAGACCATCAAACTCGATCGATCCACAAACATCAAGTAATAGTTAGATTCACAACTTAATACAGACAGTTATCATGGAATCCATTCCAAGACGAAAATGATCTTAAAAAAATGTTTGTCGTTGATTTAGACGAGTAGACCACACATGTTTGCAATTAAATCAAATTAATACAGTAAATTATAGAAACGTGTTGCTAATCGCATCATTTTCCGTTCAAACCTCCGTGAACACATTACTCCTTTGCTACAAAGACTCCATTGGCTACCAGTTGCTGAACGCATAAAATACAAGATAGCTTGCCTTTGTTTCTCTGTTTTTACAGGCACAGCTCCTGCTTATACTTCTGATATTTTATCCATATACACCCCTTCTCGAGCTCTGCGATCATCTGCTGACACACGTCTTCTTAGACAGAACCGCTTCAACAGACAATCGCATGGTTACCGCTCTCTACCTGTCTTTGGTCCTCAACTCTGGAATTCCCTTCCATACAACATTAGACATTCTTCCTCCATTTCCTCTTTTAAATCACAGTTGAAAACAAACCTTTTTATGGAATATTTCAATTAATCATTTACAAGAGAGTGTAAGCAGGTGTGCGTGCTTGTGTTTTTCATAGTTGTTCAACTGTATTTTGTACATATGTATATTATGTATCTTTTGTCCAGTTTTGTCTGTCTTGTCTTCCCATTCCCCCAACCCCTTGCGCGCCTTGATCCTTAGGCTAAGGCGCCTTACAAATTGTAGCGAATGGATATTTAGTGTAGGTGCATGCAAAATATATATATGACTCCTAAAGCGAATTATGCGTGCGTGCACGTTCTCTGTTTACTGACACACCCACAAACGTACGGACTCTTCCCAACACAGACAAACGCCAACACCAGATATCCGTTCCACGTTCTCAAAATTTATATAAATAATCAACAATTTTATATCACACTTTCACTCCAATTCTTTCATACAGTTAATCTAACACATTTGGGCTTATCCCAATGTTTCATAGAAACGTGACGTCGACGAGCCTGAACACTCGGGACGGATAATCGAGACCGGCAATTTCTTGTCCTGGCCAACACAACAAATATAAACGGTTCACAGTACTTTATTATCTCCGAGGTTCACGGTTTCACACTATCTGGCACACGATGCCAGAGATACGTCGACAAGTGACGAATGTCGACGAGCGATGAGTGTCGACGAGCGGAGGGACTATCCTCCTGCCCCAGTCCGCTCGGAGAAAACGTTGTCTTGGTCAAGTGTGGACATAGAGTCGATCCCCCTCCGATGCTTCGGAAATCACCTTGTCCTCGCCTCGGACAGGATAGAGCCAATTCTGCTCCCAGTAGGCCAGTAGCCCCAACAGGCCCCCCTAGTCTCCAGTTGGCCGCTATTTCAACATACATATCGAAACGTCAATTCTCTGACTCGGATAACGTATCTATTCTTCTTTAGTTTCACCCCATCTCACCTCCCTTTGTTCCTCGCTTTGTTCCATTCCGTTTCGTATGCGATAACCACTTTCCTTCCTCCACCACTATCATTCATCTCCAGGTAATCACTTCATGAATGAAAATTACTATTAACCAAGCTCACGCATTCCATTCATATTTCATTATCTACTACTCTACAACTATCGCCCCACGTAATTAATAATATTATTACATCAATGAAAATTCAATATTCCATCTCAGTGGACAACAGCTCACTACCTTTCAATACAAAAATATACTTATCCGCCATTTTACAATCATGTAAAACATTATAAATACCTGTAATTTTTACAGCACAAAATAACAATCCACTTCCAGAGAGAAATGACCACAAACCAATACACCTCGATTAGTTGCAATGCTTTCTTCCTCTTTCAGTTGACTTTCTTTTCTTTTCTTTTCTTTCAACTTTTTTTTCTATCCTTGGCCTACACACACACTCGACCTCACAGCTCGACACCAACAATTCGACTGATTAATTTTTCCTCCAATTCAAACTATCTCTTCATTCATTGGCTCAAGGCTTTTAGCCAATCAAAAATCATTAATTAATTTTAATTAAAAAATACCGGAAAAATCCCGTTCTCTACACAAATGACGAACATTATTATTATTATTATTATTATTATTATTTATTATTATTATTATTATTATTATTATTATTATTATTATTATTATTATTATTATTATTATTGGACGAAGTATGGATATACTGTAGTCACTTCCTTTTTCCTTTTGTGGTATCAGCTTCCTCCCAAACCCACTTCCCCCTCCCTCACGCTCATCTTCCTGGTCTCGTTCTCCTCTCTATTACATCCTCCTCCTCATCCTCATTCTCATCCTCACCATCCTTCTCACCATCCTCCTCCTCATCATACTCATCAATCCTCCTCATCATCATCATCGTCATAACACCTTATCCTTTTTGAGACTTGTCCATGCTATAAACTGCATGCATTCAGTCACCTAGATATGGCTTATTCCCAAGTTTATGCATTCTCACTCCGTGGAGCATGCTAGAAAAAAATGCATTCTGCCCTAAATACATCCCATTAGCGGCTGGTGGGTGCTGCACAGAGACAAACACATGCGGAGTATCTGGAACTGCTGAGTCTTACGCCAACACCAAACCATATAGTATAAGAGATTCATCATGCATCAACACCTATATCTAAATTCGACAGCACTGACTGGAATAGGGGAGACAGCATTTTGCTATCACTAGCTCCCTTCACATCAAAATGTAATATTAGTACTGCTGTTTCTGTGACAGTACGTTCTATCACGCTCGGTTTGACAAACACCCATCGACACCTTCCCCCACACCCCCGTTGGGGTGCCGGGGGTTTCAGTATGAATAGTATCCCCACTTTCTGGAAATTTTGTGCTTTAAACTCCCACTGTCGCTGTCTTTCTCATTTGCTCTTTCTCATTCCTGCTCTGTTCTATCAATCTGCTATACTATCTTCTTCTTCGCTAGACCAGTCATCTACCATTTTTCTTGACAAATCTTCCGGGACAAGACTCCTTATTTGTGTATGAGGTCTGTTGGATCAGCTTGGTAATATTGGACGCTTTCTGCCAGGTGGTCACTAGGGCTTCCTATGATATTATTTAGCAATGTAGGTATTTTATATGTATGTGTTTTGTTGATAATTTATAATGATGTTTGTATTCTATTTTGTTTTTGTAAACGGGGTTTCGATAAATTAGAGTACAACCTCAGCGTCCAATGCGTGGGATGTCTTTATTGTAAAGTGACTGGCTGGTGGAGAGCTTTCAGTTTTACCACTAGGGTTGTTACAGCAGATCTTTTATGCGGATCAGGGGTTGTCCGGTCCTGATTTGGCTCGGAAGTGTCCGCTGGACCTAAAGCAATAATCGTGTAACGTAATGTAACCTTCCCCCACTACACACTCACATGCACACACACATCCTTTTTTTTTCTCTCTCTCTCTCTAATATTATTATATATACACATATATATATATATATATACACAACCTTCCGCTCCACCCCCAACCCCTTCCACACACCCGCACATCCTCTGCGACAAGGAAGCTGGCATATTATGAGCACTTGATGTGTTTGCTCGAAGCCCGAGAGCAAACGCATCAATCGTTGTTTTTGTTAGAGAGCAAACGAACCAATCGCTTCTTTTGTTAGAACAAAAGAGGGAGAGGGAAAATTCGCTGTGGCAGACTGCAGGAAATGGTCGGTTGCAGCAGAACACAGGCAGATATAGACAGACAGACAGACAGACAGACAAACAGACAGACAGACGCACCGTTATTCCCCAATCAAGCAACCAAACACACAAACAAAACACAAACATACACACACGCACAAGAGCATATGGTCAGTTACTACTATTTACCATACCTTATAATTTTTTTAATTTTTTTAATCAGTTTATAGTCCCCTCTCTTCCCGATAAGGATTTTCAGAGAGGAGACTCTGACATTATAATCATACATTTACATACTTATATATGGATGCGTTTCAATTTCATTCTCTCTCTCTCTCTCTCTCTCTCTCTCTCTCTCTCTCTCTCTCTCTCTCTCTCTCTCTATATATATATATATATATATATATATATATTAAAATGAATTCTAATTAAAAGGGTAAGGTTATAGTAATTTTAAAATTGTGACAATAATTATCGTGATAACAATTCAGGGAAACTGTAACCTTGGAATTACAGACGCACACAAAATAATATAATTCCCTCCCATATTTGTAAAAAGAATAAGCATATTAAAGAAACTGATTCGCAGAAATAAAAACCGGAAATAAAGATTTATATCGCACATAATGTTCGATCGGATGTCTTGATTTAACGTTTATTATGAAGAAGAAGAAGAAGAAGAAGAAGAAGAAGAAGAAGAAGAAGAAGAAGAAGAAGAAGAAGAAGAAACGAGCGTTGTCGCCAAGTGTTCTAAGGCGGGACTAACTTGCCTTGTCCACAGGCCAGAAACCAATGGCGCCTGACAGGTGTGGGATCGATCCAGCATCCGGGCGTTATGTTTCTCCGAATATTATTTACTTTCAACTCGAGCAACGTCTTGGAGATTTTCTCCGGGTACTCCGGTTTTGCTCCCCCAGCAAAATTTCAAAAACACAACTAACAGAATTTCACGATAAAAAGGGACAATAAAGCGTTACAAAAAAAGAAGAACAAGAACAAGAAGAAAAACAACACAGCACTAAAAGAGAAGAAAAAGAAAGAGGTAAATGCTACAGTAGAAAGGGACAAGGACCAACAAGTGGGTCGTGTCTGTCTATAGGCACCGACGTACTTACAAAGACAAGCATTGTATAGTACAGAGCTTAATCTCCAGAACAAAGACCAAACAACACTCTTTGTTTGCTTCCGACGATAGAGTCGATAGAAAACCGTTAGCTATGCACCCAACAAAATAGTATGAAAAAGTGAAACTCTGACTACTACGCATTTTAGTCAAACATTATTGTGAACTGCACGTTATAATAATTACAGTACTTGACAAATTAGCTGGGAAAAAAGTATAGTAGTAAAAGTAGTGACATGAACATAAAACACTATTTACCAGCTATTGAACATTGACAATATACTCAGTCACATTTATTTACAGAGCTTGTTGTTATTGTTGTAGTTAGTAGTAGTAGTAGTAGTAGTAGTAGTAGTAGTAGTAGTAGTAGTAGTAGTAGTAGTAGTAGTAGTAGTATGGCCAAATTTGATTTGTAAAGCTCCATTTTGTACAATCAGAATTTGGACAATACTTTTACACCCGTTCGGATTGTTTTCTCAGACAGCGCAGAAGTGGCAAGGGCAGCGCCACCGAGGACCAGGGAGAATAGGAAGCAATGCAGTTTAAAGCATGTTTTTAGGCACTTGATTTTACAAACGTAACAAATTGAAAAAAAATTGTGGACATTATTCCTCGAGTTAAACGAACAGTCCGCAGTATCCTGCAGAAGAGTAAGACAAGTAATTTTTAAATCTGAAGGTATAATTGTATCCAATTAAATAACTTGAAATTTGCAGTTCTCAGTACTGTTATGGTTCATTGCACGCTTTTCATAGTAGTAATGCCAATTTGTTTTTTTAAAATAATTCTGTAAGTACTTGACTGCCAAGAAAGAAAACTGTTGAAACTCCAAGTCTGAAGTTCACTGTGTGTGTACATTAAAGAAAGGTATGGTTGAGTTGAAGTGACTTTCAATACAGTAGTTTAGCTGGTGACAGGATCAAAACAGGTTAATGCACTAATACTGTTCTTTACATGTAGACCACCCACACACACTGTGTTCCCATCCTGGGCCTACTCACACACCCTTGCATACTAAGACAAACGGAGACAGAGACAGAGTTACAGAGACAAACATAATATTCAAACCCAAAATAACGATGCTGTCAAAATTGTAATTTCTTGAGAATCTACATTAGAACAGATGTGATGTTTTCTGATCTTTTTATTTGATTTATTTGGAAATAAAAATTTTACAAAATGAAAGGAACACACAAGGTTATTTATGAGAAAATATTACAGAGGTGTATCTGAATAAGAAGTGAATATTTGCTGAAATGGAAAATGAACCTCTGGGCCATGTTGTCTTTGAATGCAATGATGCACCGACGTACCGTTCTCCTAAATGGCAGCCGTCAAGTGAAATCAACTAATTGAGTTCCCACCCCCACCCACTCCCCAACCCCTTATAATACACTGTCGGCGCAGACCAAATGGGATTGGCTGTTCTTCCTGTTGTTAATTAGACTATTCGCATTTTTGCCTTTTTTGTGTTTATTTTCCAACTATTTCCTCAACTTATTGTTTTGTTATCTTTTGTAAATTAATTATTGTATATGTTGCTTGCGTTTGCGTTTAATTCAATTGTCCGCTTTTGATGTTGTAGTTATGTTCATGGGTAGCACTAATTTAAGCTTTCTGTTGTGTGCCCTTATGTATTCTTTGTAATGTTATATTTGCTTTCTTGAATACAAATTATGTTTAAACCAAAAGATGTCCACCAAAGAACACTATGGGTGAAAAAAAAAGAACGACGTACAAAGCTGCCACTGAAATAATAAAATAACAAAACGTTGCGCTGCAGCTGATATTGACGTGAGAGTGTATTATTGAGCGACAGCAACGACAACGTTGACGACAGTGTGCACATCGACTCCATTCTGTTCCCCCTTTACCTTCCCACATACACACGACCCTCACGCCTCCTCCCTCTCTCTCTCTCTCTCTCTCTCTCCTTTGAATGTGTGTAAAACAATTTTTTAAAATACAATTCTTCAATTTCACATGACAGTGTGTGAGATATAGCCTACATATATATTAGATTATTAAACTAAAATACTCACTATGTTGTAAAAAAAAAAAACAAACGTTGGAAACTTTTTCTTCCTCTTCCCTCTCTCCCTCAGTCACACCCCTTCCTCTGTCGTTTCCATTTCTCCCTTATCATGCCCCCTGCACCCCTCACCCCCCCCCCCACCCCATGTCTGTCATCTGCTTTCTTACCTATTGATCGTCATGTTGCCATGCAAGCATCTCTTCGTCATCTGTTTGTTTCAGCACACGGATTTTTGTATCACTGTTTTGATGTGGTCTTTAAAGCCAGACTGTGTAAGTTACTCTCGATATTTTGAATTTTAGGATCAATAAATAAAAACCGTTCTTTCCGTACAGCGATTTTGTTTTAAATAATAAAACTTTCACCGTTTCGGAGTTTTAAAAAATCGATTGATTGGAAAATGAGAATGGCCAGTAAAATTATGGTTTATAGATTAGCTGATGCTGACGTTGTACATTTTATGGAGCGCTCCAGAGAAGAAATCAAAATTGAAAAATAATAAAATTGGTTCAAAATAATTAATAAAGCCGAAGTTGACGATCTTCCAACGGTTTTTACCCCACACATTTAGTAGCGTATACTTTTAAAACAACAACATATAAATTCCAAAATAAAATAAAAACATTACATGCCTGTATAAATGACAAAATTAAAGAACGCATTAAATCATAAATTCCAAAATGAATGAAAATTTCTTTAGATCCCTTCATCTTGTCAACCGTGTGTTGGACAACTTACTGACTGTTGTATTGTAAACAAAATTATTTAAGCTGTAGAAAAAGGGTTTGTCAGCTAGGTAAAGCCAACAGGCATGCATTCTTGCTGCGTATGGTGAATTTAAGATCAGTAAGTATATTTTCATCTATGAAATCTCTATCAACACACAATACTCAATATTTTGCATTCTCTCTCTCTCTCTCTCTCTCTCTCTCTCTCTCTCTCTCTCTCTCTCTCTCTCTCTCTCTCTCTCTATATATATATATATATATATATATATATATATATATATATACACACACACACACATACACACACATAATATTAGTTAAAAATACATGCAAATTAAAATATGATACAAGCGAATGGTACAATAAATCGTTAAAACCAGTGAATAAATAAATTAAATCAACCATAATTCAATAAGTATTATACAATTAAAAATATTTTTAAAAATATCGGATAATAATAATAATAATAATAATAATAATAATAATAATAATAATAATATTATTATTATTATTATTATTATTATTATTATTATTATTATTATTATTATTATTATTATTATTATTATTATTATTATTATTATTAATATAAAGAAGAAGAAGAAGAAGAAGAAGAAGAAGAAGAAGAAGAAGAAGAAGACGATGATGATGATGCTGATAATGATGATGATACTGATTATTAGTTAGTTATTCATTGTCTACAGGGTCCAGCGGACTGCAAAGAGCCGAATCAGGACCCAAAAATTAGGATCACAACTTGGTTGAAAGAGGACTCACCCCTGATCTGGATAAAAGATCTGCTTAAACAACCTACTGTTAAACCGGAGGTCACTCCACCAGCCGGTCACTTTACAATAAAGGCATCCCATGCACGAGACGCTGAGGTTATACTCTAATCTATCGAACCCCCTTTTACAAAAACAAAATATAATTTTAAAAAAATCAATGCACAGTAGTAGCCAGCAGTATTATTTTTACACAACTAAGAGAGAGAGAGAGAGAGAGAGAGAGAGAGAGAGAGAGAGAGAGAGAGAGAGAGAAAGAGAGAAGGAGAGAGAGGGAGAGAGAGAGAGAGAGAGAGAGAGAGAGAGAGAGAGAGAGAAAGAAAGAGAGAGAGAGAGAGAGAGAGAGAGAGAGAGAGAGAAAGAAAGAGAGAGAGAGAGAGAGAGAGAGAGAGAGAGAGAGAGAGAGAGAGAGAGAGAGAGAGAGAGAGAAAGTGGAAAACAATTCTGAACAAATCTCGGTAACACACAGGTCTAGCTTCGAAATATGGAACAGAATATAATCCACGTTTGTAGGTCAACCTATAAATATATAATGCACATTTGATGTCAGTCTCAAAAAAATCACCTTGGTGGAATGGGACTACAAGAATAAAATAAACAGTTTGACTAATAATGTAAAATGTCTTAAAACAATACTACAAAATATTATTTCTTTTAACATAAATTTTAATTAACAAACAAACAAGATATTAATACAAGGCAAAACAATACAATTTTCTATTGGATCTCACTCTAAAATCACATAGTTGAACAGAGGTTAAAGGGGATTTTAAAACACCAAACAAACAAACGCACGCATAGATCACAGATCCATATATTATTAGAAATATTTTTATCATGATTTAAATTTACACGAAATAAAAAATAAATGCGCTCAATGCTCACTGCATAAATATCGTTTTCCGAACATAAATTTTATAACTAACTAATCGAGCTGAAAACTAACATTTTAATGATAGGCCTATATAATAGTCAGGCAAACTGATATATTGGCACAAACTTTACAACAATAAATAATTTTGCAACGAGAGCACCAGAAAGGAGTTATTCCATAGTTTGTATGTAGTCAAGTTACAAAAATGTTGTACAAACGCTCAACAAAAATACTAAATCTAAAGTCTAAATAATACTAAACTCTCTCTCTCTCTCTCTCTCTCTCTCTCTCTCTCTCTCTCTCTCTCTCTCTCTCTCCTCTCTCTCTCTCTCTCTCTCTCTCTCTCTCTAAGAAATCGAATACTTACAAAATAGTTTTATAAAGGTTAAACAAATAAATAAAATTAAAAACAATCAACCGCCAATACGAATACTATATGATCTCGCAGAAACATTCAACTCTAGAATTAACTCATAACAATACACAATGTAATAACAATGTTTCCTAATTAGAACATGAATTCAAGCCTTGAATTAAATAAACTATTAAAAAAAATAAAAAAAGGTAATCAGTAAATAAATGAATTATTGACAATAAATAAATAAATAAAAAAGGATCATGTACATGTTCCCAGCATTCAAGCTTGCAGAACAAGATCTAACCTGCAACGCGTCAAAACTCATTTTATAACCACCTTTAAAATTCCTGTTTCTCACTTAACGCAACTAGGCTACCTAGTTGCTCTATCTTAAAAACCATCCAGCTACAATACCCTATAAGAAAGTGACTGCGATTAAAAATGAAAGTACTATTACACTAGAATAGTACAGTATGCTATTATTCTATAATATAGGACTCGCGGGACAAAACGTTAATGTCCTTTATAGCTAACATTCGAAGAGGTGAACACAATAATCCAGACTGCACCTGGCATGCACACCGAGTTCTGGCATTCTTTGTTAGTATCTTTAGTACCAATGATGTAATTATAACTGAGCAAGAATAATAACAATAGCAATGTATGTACTTTTGAGCGTACTAAACTTCAGCTTAAGTTCAAAGCATCTGGATGACTTAATTTGCATATATGAAGCAATGAACACGAGTCGGGTATGCATACACAAGCAGCTTCAACACCCTCTGTGACGTAACAGAGAAACTGACACGAGCTTGACACCTTCTATACATTTATCTGACACCTGGGACTCTCCCAAGCGTCTCCCGTTAAGGAAGTTACTTCAGTCGACCCTCGCACTTACCATCCCCTCTTTTAAGAACGGAATATCAAGTACAGATACAGATACAGCAGATACAGCTACAGACACACTTTCAGTAAATTCAAATTCAGAGGTTTGTCTAGCATACAGAATTCAATAGGTAGTCTAAGATCGTTCTCTCTGCCTTTACGCCACATGTTAGATTAATGAATGCGTGTTTGCTGTGTACGTAAAAGGTGGTATACTATAATTATGTAAACGTGTAGGTAAGTTACAGATCGCCGCGAGTCTGATTTAAGATAAAGGCACGCATATAGCAGTCATTATTATAAATAATATCACCCGATTCTCCCCTCCCTTTCCCAGTCCCCTATTCGCTCATGTGACGCGGGACTTTAATCTACCTACTTAACCTCATTATTATTACTACTATGACATACGATTATTTATTTTCAACAGCAGCCAAATAAGCCTCTTTAACATCGCTGCTAATTGAAAACCATAGCTTTCTGCATTTTTAGTGATACCTGCATTTGCTCAGAAAATGTTTCAGTCCATCCAATACTTTTCGGTTATACAATTTTAACATAAGGACAAAATTATCATAATTATTTGAAGATGACTTTAAAATTATTTTGTAATGTCCTGTAATAGTTGACATTGTAAGTATTATTATAAAAACTGAGTTGTACAAGTTGATATAAGTTTTATTTAATTATTTTATTTAATTAGTTTTCTTATTGTTTCATAACATTTTGAAATCAACAGAAACATTTTAAGAATTAATTTGATTTGAATTGAACTCAAAGTGAAAAGCAATAGCGCCTCGACATTACGCTTTCGACTGCATAAATTGAAACTTTGTATATTCAATTCGTACTGCATGATATTTTTAAAGCAATTTAAGCGCTATGATGCCCTAAAAACGTACATGAAAAACGTAACACCTATAATCTCACACATGGATAGCACCTATAATCTCACACATTGATCTTCCAAACTGTAACAAAACAAAATGAGTGCCCGACTTCACACCTCCAAAACTCTGGCTTTTAACACCTCGATGAGATGGCCACTCTCACTTAAGATAGGCCTGCCCCCTCTTCTTCCCCGTCTCCCCCAGGGTTAGCCTTATCACTAGACCACATTTCCTCTCCTACTCTTTCTAAAGTTATTTCCTCCTCCTCCTTCTATTCTTCTTTTCTATTTTTCCTTTTAGCAATTCGATATGTTTTCTCTTCCCAGCAAAATCCAATGTTTCTTCTTACTAGTAGTACTACTACTACTACTCTACTTTAAATTAAAATCTATTTTTCTTCTCTTCCGGGTTGACACATCCAAATGTTCTTCTTCCTACTATGTCTGTCTGTCTTTCTTAAAAGCAACAAAATAAAACAGAAACACAAATTGTCGTTGAATAAATTATGGGATAACGACTGTTCGTTTAAGGCAGGTTTGTAAGTCTCGACATCCATTATTTAATACTTATAATATATATTATAGTTAAAACCATACATTTATTAACTCTCTCTCCTTCTCTCTCTCTCTCTCTCTCTCTCTCTCTCTCTCTCTCTCTCTCTCTCCTCCATCCCTCCACTAATTTTCCCTTCAACTACTCCTGTGATTTGTCTTTAGCCCCAAATGCATCCTCCTCCCTCCCTCTCACTCCATCTCTCTCCTTCTCCACCTTCTAACTCCACCCCCTCAACTACTTCTCGGCCTTTTTTTTGTTGCTGTCTTTTCAGTAAAAGCACGTATAGATTTGCTGGCGATTTGAGTTGTAAGCTGTTCGATCTGTCAGTGCCAGAAACGAGATTCACGTGGATTTGGTGTCATCATACTGTTTTGCTCCACTGATACGGTTGCATACGAGTGCCAGGCAGAACAGCCCTGTGTGCTGCTAGTTCAGATTACTATGATTAATATAAGGGTTAGGATAAGTAGGGTAATAATCATGCAAAACGATTTTAATTAGCGAGCTAGCTTCATAACTAAGTAATGAGATCCATCGGATCTGAGTTATCACCGTGTTTTGCCTCCATTCTTGGCATGTCTTCAGACAAAAGGAAATAAGACGTTTAAACTTATATTTGATTATACATTTTAGAAGAAGCTTACTGATAAGGTGACAGAAGCATTGTGATAGGTATTTTAATAAGTTTTCTTTGTATTATAACAATGTAAATATAACGTGATTCACCCGATTTGTTTTACAGACGTGTTTTGACCGAGGTCTAGACAAATTGTATGTATTCTGCTAGCTCCGTGAAGCAATTAGATTGAAGCAAGCATGGTAATAATTAATTTACAAGGGTACGATTAATTCAGAATGCTTTCAATAACGATCGAACGTACCCCCCCCACACACACACATACACCCACACAATATTTCATCAATGTAGTTTTTTCTTGAGGTCTAATAATTTTATTGAAGAAATTATGGTAAAAATAACTAATGGAAAAAGCGTCTAATATCAAATTATGTACACATTACACTTTAGTATTATCGGTTTAAATCCGAAAAAAATTTCGGTAACGTTTTTCAATTTGGTCTAATAATTTAGATATATCGAAGCGCAAGATTAAATAACTATTTACTTCAATAACAACAAATGGTGTTTATTACTATTACTAGTTAATCGGGGCGTTATTAGACAATAATTCACAAAACTAGTTCTCAGCTGACGACCCATCCTTTGAGCCATGCGCTGTTGAGACCAAATCAAAAAAGCGTTAAATAATGATTTACCTCACTGAAAACACACAACATTGCAATAGTTATCCATTTTCTTTAGTCGTTCCTCGTGCGTTTAGAAAATAATTCACAAAAGCCAGGTAGGCGTTCGCTGCAGACGACACTCCAAGATCACGAACAAACCGTGCACAAAACACTGCGACGGTCACAAAGCGACAACGCTGATTTTGAACACCTCGGAGTCCACAAATGACGCTTTGACAATCATTTTCTTAAAGTCCTTCACGCTTAACTAACACCACTGAGGTCCGCTACGCATCACTGACGTCTAGTACAACCCTCACCATGGTCAAAAAGCGACAAAACAGTTGCGTTTTGTGTCGTCATTTTCAGCACGATCGAAGGTTATGACTGGCTCTGTGGCGCATGGACAATGAAGCGGATGAACTGAGCGGGGCGGAGCTTGTAAACACAGCAGTCAATCAAAGGCGACCTCGCGCGCGCCCTGCCAATACTGATTGGCGAGTGAGTGCGAGCTGAAGGCAAGAGTCGGATCTTGGGGGCGGAACCACAGTGCTGAAAGAAGAGAGCGCTAGAAGGATAAAGAGAACGAGAGTCCGAAAGAAGAATTCTTCCAAGCAATCGTTGGGTTTATTTGGCTTTGTTCATTTCTATGGCGTTCTGCAAACCAGTTGCGGCCTTGTTCGTTCTCTTGTTCTCTGTCTCTCGTTGAAAGAAAGAAAGAAAAAAAAAGTTGTTTGAATTCCATTACTTGTATTGATTGTTTAGACGAACTCGGTGCGAACGTCTTCGCAAATAGTCATATGATCACCTTTTTCTCTGTCCCAGTCTTTTAAGTCTAGAATGAGAAATTGTCCTTTAACACAGAATGGAGTGCAGGAATAGGCCTATAACACAGAATATAGTCTGTATACAAAGCCTAAATAGCATGCGTAATCCGTAAGAGAGAAGAATTAGACTTCATAATATGTAGGCCTAGTTGCTAGCCAACTTGTTTCCCACTCAGTAAAATTAATACATTGAAATATTAAATATTTAACGAACGGGTTTTAATTATTTTTTATTATTTCATTAGTTTTGTTCTCCTTTGTTGTTATGACACACGTGAATGGTTCATGGTTTTTGCTTCTTTAAAGGGAAACATTTCGCACTCTGTCTAAACATCAGCCATCTTTTCCGAAATAAAATAATAAGGCAAAACAATTGGTGCAGTATATTAGGCTTACATTTTTTTAATACTTCGATCTACACAGTTTGCTGCTATGTGATCCGAAGACAATCATTTATTTTTGTGTGGTAAAGTACAATGATTGATCTGTGTAGTTAAATAACGACATGGATTGACAATTTAATTCTGTCGTATTAAATTAATGTTGCAAAGGCAAACCGGTGCGCGTTCAGATAACAGCAAGCGTTTTGTTTTTAAATAGACTTAACTACAAGAGATTTCTTATAGAGAACAGGCTTGCACAGTTCTCAAATCTGTTTCTACACAATCGTTCTGGAATGAGCGCCATGTGCACTTTACGGAAGTAATTTTGTCTCCATCTAAATTCTATTTCTCAACCCTTAACAATCCCCACCCTGACCTTCTACCAACCCAAACCCAACCTGGGCGAATTTGGGTGGGGCACATTTATTGAGAAAATATTCAATAAATGTTAACCAACATTTAGAAATGGGGTTTTCATGAAAGTGAACTTTAGAATGAGGTTAGACAAGTTGAGGTGAGAGTCGAGAGATGAAAGCACGTTTTAAAGGCAGAGAGAGTGCAGGTTTGCAGCGAACAGAGAGAAGCAGTTTTGTCTCCATTTCTTTTTCTCTCTCTCTCTCTCTTTTATGTGAAGTATTATTGTTAAAGAAACCACAGAGGTCTGTTTATAGTTTGATTTTGAACACTCTATTATGTGAAGTATTATTGTTAAAGAAACCACAGAGGTCTGTTTATAGTTTGATTTTGAACAATCAACAATGAACTACACAGTTGAAATGATAAACACAAAGTGCACTGATATACAGAATTCACCAACAATGCACAGAAACCTGCATTAGTATAATGTAAGCTGATGTAGTTAAGGGCCTAAAACGAGAACATATTGGTAAAGGAGAACGATCTGAGTTTTGTCGGTCACGCATCGATCGATATCTAGTATAGCCTGTGAATAATATCAAAGTACGTTAATTAAAATTACTGGTATAATAATAATAATAATAATAATTAATAATAATAATAATAATAATAATAATAATAATAATAATAATAATAATAATAATAATAATAATAATAATAATAATAATAATAATATATTGAAAAAAAAATAATAATGGATAATGCGCACGCACCTTACAAGGTTTGGTCATTTGAGGCACGGATATATAATACTGTATAGCGCATTTACACGCTCATAGAACTGCTGAAGGCGATGGCGTCAATCGAGATCATTCTCAAGCCACCCAAGCCACCAACTCACTGGCACCATGCGCGCTGTCAAAAGCTCTAGACAACTGAGCCATTCAAATTAAACGGTGTCTTTTCCAGTTTGTTTGAGCCTACATGCAATCTATACGGGTTCTTTAATTGCCCGTTGAGGTGACACAAGGAGACAGTGGAATATGATCGAGCTATGCTGCCGTCCCAAAACATTCTCCATGCAAACTATTCTGTCCCAGCCAACCTGAATACATATATGCATTGCCCAACCTTCATTTTCAAATTTAAACAAAATCTAGCTAGGCTGGACTTAAGCCATCGGCTAAACGCGCTTCTAGAGTCAGCGAAGCGAGATAATGAATTTGCATTTGACTCAGCGAAGCAATACATTACGGTGTGTCTAGCTAGGATAACGTTAGTGTCTCAATATAATAGAATAACCACTGCAGCTGAGGTTTTATTTAGCCCGTACCAAAAAAACGAACAAAGGAACGCAGCCAAGCCCTATCCTATCCTATCCTATCCTATCCTATCCTATCCTATCCCGTAACTCGAAGGTCGTTGGGGCACCACAGATGATCGTTTTAACCAGCGAAGCCCAGCAACTTATCTATCTTATTTACTCAAACTGTCAGGTCAGTCGTCGGGAGACATGACGAAAACAGCAAAAGGTTCCTCGTAGTTCACAGGCAAGACAACCAATGCAGTCTGCAGGGTGGTTGAAAATTAACTCCATATTTAAAATGGTGATTAGTTTTGTAAATTGTGCTGCATTTACCTGCAACAAAATGCAGTGTGATCCGCACAGTAGCATAAAATGCAACTGCTGATCTCTTATTTCATCTCGATTACCTTGACGAGAGCATAACTGCCCCTTGCCTGACAGCACTGCGCGAGTATCAAAGTGTCAAGCGACGATACACGATACACCTATCCTATCTCGTCCCTGTCAGATAAAATCCGAGATCAGAAATTAAATTTTGTTGCTGCAAGAATCACAATGCTTTTCGTTTCATACAAGTACAGGACTAATTACAAAATGTATAAGCAATACCCAAAATAGAGTTGCTTTTCAACCACCCCGTAGACAGCTAGAGGTACTACAAGATGCTACGTGAATTTTTGGAACTTTCATCCATACTGGTACCGGTTGAAAACGAAACCTTCTGTAGGGGTCTGGCGAATTTACGGAGTGTTTCGCTTTAGGAATAAAATACACAGGCGTGCTGTGTCTCCCTCTAGAGCACCCTCAATTGAGGTGAGGGGTCTTTCTTGAGGACTAATCGGGCGGAGGGCGGATTTGCCAAGAGTGAGAATCGCCTTTGTATTCCTGCGCCACCCTCCACTGTCGTCGTTGTATGCTGCTTTGGGGGAAAAAATTACTTCTATTCGGTACTCTATGAATAACATCTTTCTCTTATACGACTAGACTCTCTCTGCCTCTGCATGCCTCTCTCTCTCTCTCTCTCTCTCTCTCTCTCTCTCTCTCTCTCTCTCTCTCTCTCTCTCTCTGTGCCACACACACTAATGCCTCAGTCACAATTGAACATCAACATGCCCGACGTCGGCCGATTAGGGCGATTTTGACGATTTCCAGACGTCGGGGTCGTCGCAGGCGATTTGGCCGATGTTCTCGGTGGTGTAAATAGGTCGCCCGGCGCCCTCACGGCGCCCGTTAGACGTCTCTAAGACGTCGGGCGAACAGGTCGGAGTGCTGTCGGGCTGGGCGTCGGGCGACGTCGAGCGGGCACCGCAGGATGCCCGCTCGACATCGCCAGATGTCGGTACCAATGTTGCGACGCCCGGACGTGCATCGCTCGACGTCGGTCGAACATCGCCCGACGTCGGGCGAGCATCGCCCGTCGCCCTCTGGGACGTCGGGCGACGCCAGCTTGATTTTCTGGAGGGTACATAGCCTCCATTCGTGTCATGAGAAATCAGTGTATAGGGCTGGAGACTATAAACTGGAAACAAACAAGAGAAATCAACAGCCTTGTAATTATTTTAATAATAATGAAAGTGTGTGTTCGGCGTGAGAATGTACATGTATTATATCCTGTACATACTCTGTTTCTTATTCCCCAAGGTTTTAATCGTGGTCCTGAGAGGGGTTGCGGGTGTCCTTGGGGGCGGCCTTGGCGGCACAGTTAGATTTTTTACATATTCTTATATCATCACTTTTTTATTTTCCCTTCCCCCCTTTCTTTTTCTCCCCCGAGGTTAAATACCACATTAACATTTTATGAAGTAACATTTTAAATTTTATATCAAATCCATTTCAGAGTCCCCTTTTATCCTATTACTAGGGCTGGAGACTGTAAACTTAACAAATAAATCAGAAATCAGCAGTCATGGGAAAAGCCAAGGACATGTCGGACAAAGGTAAAAAGGTAAAAAGGTAAAGGTAGTCCCATAGCCTTGTGGCCGTAGGGGAGCGTGATGTTGGAGATCACACTTATCTTGGGCCAGCGTAATGAGGGTGATGCCCAACTCTCTCCCTCGCTGCTTTACCTTCCCCACCCTCAAGAGAGTAGGTACTCAATCACAGTTGAGTCAACTGGGGGCGTTGTTGTTTGTCGCTTCACACCTTAGCGGTCACCCATCCAAGTGCTAACCGCACCGGACGGTGCTTCACTTTCGACACAGTAGCGAGTGCTCCAACCACTGCACTATCCGACACCCCGACAAAGATGGGGGAGAAAACAAGAAACCACGCAAGAGGCAGAAGGTCATGCCAGAGGACCAGCCCAGGAGGACCTCACCCCGCATTAAACCCAGATGAACTTGTAGTCTGCGATGGAGAAGTACCCCTTGTAGTTATAATACAGGTTGCCAGACTTCCTTGGCTTCTTAATTCTGACGTGCTTCCCGTCTATGGCACCGCAGGTGTGATGGAAGCTCCATCTGTAGGAGAAGCTATCCGCTATGGCCTGCCATTCCTGTGGGACCGTTGGTGTGCGGATGACTTCGGGCTGGTACATCTGTAGTACTACGATGGTATCCCAAACCTCTGGCACAAACACGGATATCGTGTTGTGTGCAACACGAAAGGCGAAGGCAAGGGAATGGAAGCTGTTTCCGGTGGCCAGGTACCGTAAGGTAATTGCTAGCTTGAGGCCTGGATCGAGGGGCTCTCTGTATCTCATGTTCTTGGCGATGACGGGGGCCACCCTATTCAACAACTCCATAAACATCTCCACTTCCATCCGCAGGAATGACTTGAAGTCGCCATGACATTCTTGCATCAGCTCCTGCATGAGCGTTTCGTACTGGCCATGCATGATGCGCCTCTGGAGCCACGGTTTCACCCACCACCGTCTTTGCTGACGTAAATGTCTCGCCGGAAGTTCGTTTGCTCGCCTCACAGCAAGCACCAGTCGGGCGTACTGCAGACGTGCTCGTTCCAGCTCTAGTTGCAACTGAAGCTGCCGCAGTCGTTGATGGGGGATCGACATCCTGTCTTGACTGGAATCTCGCATCAGCAGCAGCAGTTGCAAATGCCGGGATGAAGACCCGGGGCCTATATATATATAACAAAAAATCTTCCGATCATCGCCCAAACATCGGGAGACGCTCGGCCGGCGCTTGCCCGACGCCCGGACGACACAGACAATCGCGGCGATGATCGCAAAATTTTAACTCCGCGTTAAAACGTCACCGACGCTCGGCCGACGTCGAAAATCGCTGCGATTTGCCCGATTCACCGCGCTGCCGCCGCCCGATCGTCGCACAAATCGCCCGATTTACACGTCGCGCGATCGTCGTGCGTCTATTGTGACTGTAGCATAACACATATATACTCCTATCCTATCCTATCTCGTAACTCGAAAGTCGTTGGGGCACCACAGATGATCGTGTAACCAGCGTACTCCATCTTACTCTGTCATCAGCAACCCTCATGGCTTCGCTCAGTGTCAAGCTAATCCATTTTCGAATGCTGTCCTCCCACTCTTTTCCTGTCTCCTTCTTCTGCCTCCTTGCACCGTGCCTGGCAGGATGGTCTTTGCAAGGCCTGATACTCTGGTGACGTGGCCATACAATCGAAAGTTTTCTTCACCCCTGTGAGCATGTCATCGTGTTGTTCAATGGCTTGCGTGAGGGTCTGTCGGACTTCGTTATTGGTGATGTGCAGGGTATAGGAAATGCCCAGAAGCCTGCTGTAGCACCTCACCTCCATGCTTTGTATTCTTCGTTGTAGATCTGCTGGGAGCGGTCCATGTTTGGCAAGCAAGAGTAGGCCTATAGAAAGATGGAGATGAAAAGGGAGTGCAGCAGCCTTACCTAGGATTTATGGTCATGTCTTCCCAAATGGGCTTCAACCTTGTCATTGCATCAGTTATTTGTGCCATCCTGTAGAGGTCTTCCTGTTGGGACCCATTGTCTAATACAATGTCTCCTACATATTTGAAGCTATTCACTGTGTTGAGGGATTGGCCTTGGACTTTGATGTCTGTGTTGATGGACATCATGTTGGTTTTCTCTGCACTTATTTCCATTCCAAGTCTCTGAAGGTGGTGTCAAGCCTCCGTACCAAGTTCTTGTTCCTCTCCAGCCAATCCATCAATGTCATCCGCAAAGCGCAGGTTGGAGATTGCTCTACCCCCTATGCTGACTGGGCCTTGGTGATCTGGAATGATGCGCTCTAGGAAGATGATGAAGAGTGTTGGAGAGAGTAGGCCTCCTTGACGCACGCCGATTGTTGATCTGAACCAGTCCCCGATGGCGCTGTTGTGGAGGACTGCACTGGTAGCCTTGTCATACAGGCTTTTGATGATTTCAATAATGTTAGGGGGGATGTTGGGCACTCTCAGGGTGGCCCACAGAGCTGCATGCCAGACTCGGCCAAACGCTTTCTTGAAGTCTAAAAACACATGATATAGATGTTGTTGGTGCTGTAGGTCTTCCTCGCATATTATTCTGAGGTTGAAAATCTCCTCAGTGGTACTTCGCCCTGCCCTGAATCCTGCTTGTTCTTCAGCTACGACTTGTCCAGCTTGGGGGTTTCAACCTGTTGAGTATTATTTTTAGAAGGACTTTGCTGGGATGGCTGATGAGGCTATTAATGATGCGTAATTTTCACACTCCTGAAGGTTACTTTTTTTGGGAAGAGTGATGACAAGCGAGTGGGTCCATGGTGTTGGCCACTCCCCACTCAGCCAAATCTTGTTACAGATAATGGTGAGGGCGCCAATCATCGCTTCTACTCCTGCTTGCAGCAATTCTACGGATATGTTGTCCACTCCAGCTGACTTCCCCTTCTTCAGCGATTGCAGTGCTGCTTCAACTTCTTCTCGGAGAATTGGGAGGATTTCTTCTTTTTTGTGTGTTCTGGGGACATGCTAAAATTGATGGGTCTCCGTATGGCGTATGGTTGTAAAGATCAGAGCAGTACTCTGTTAATCTATCCAAAACTTCTTGTTCCTCTGTAAGGCACATAGACCTGGATGATGGTGATGTTGAGAGGGGCTGCTCTCAGATGGTAATGAGTCTACTGCAGACTGGGCGGCAACCTATGAGAGTGGCTAGAAAGTCTTTGTGGACCAAGAATCCAACGCCGTGTTCGTGCCTGTCATCTCTCCCGCTGAAGTAAAGCGTGTGGCCTTTGACGGTCGTTGGTTCACCTAGGCCTTTCCAACGCAGTTCGCTGATATCTAAAATGTTCCATCGATAGTGGTCCAGCTCGAGGGCCAGTTCTTCTAAATTTCCTTCCGCAGCTAGAGTCCTGACATTCCAGGTTCCTATGATTCCTATGATGATGTTGTCTCTCGTGCGGATCTTGCTAAGTTGTCCATCAGTAACCCACATATCATCTCTGTCTTGGTACCCAAAGGAAGGCGCGGTCCTTGGTAACCCGGGCGACGACCGATCCAGTATGGAGTGAATGGTTCTTTTCATTATTCGGTGTGTCTTGGGCAAGAAAGACCTCGGGGACCCAATCTTCCCCATGCAGGTGGTCATAGATACATACAATTCTATAATATAGATAGACACACACATAGATATAGAGAGAAAGATATAGTGCACATATCTGGTCAAAGTGCTGCACAAGGCGCTGGCAGACAACAAGACCATAATCCAGTCGCTAATTTTGAGGCACCGAGCGCACTGTCAAACTCTCAGACAACAGAGCGACTGAATGACCAAAATGCATACGCTTGCATTTAATTAATAGAGCTTTTCATCTACCTTTTGAGGTAGAATGATCGGGTTCTTTAAACGGGAGATTAAACCAATGTAATAAAGAGTCATTAGAGAAAGACAATTTTGTTTATTTCTAACTATACCATAATGAGGTAAATACACTGTGCCTTAATTGGAAGGTTTGTGGAGGTTCAAAAACCTTTTTTAAGGTTCTCAGATCCAGAACCTAGGTTCTTGAACCTTTTTTTTTAATCCAATAGGTTCAGCAACCTAGGTCTCAGATTCTCGGGAAAAAAAACTAAGTTTTTACATCTCCACGAACCTTCTAATCAAGACAGGCCATTAGAAGTTCATCAAAACCTATGGTAAATGAAGGACAACAAAATGTTTCCTATTAGTTCTTTAATTCTAGCTGAACAAGATGGGATAATCTGTATTTTTGCTTTTAGGAATCAAATAAATTCAAATATATTGTATGTTCCACGCTGCATTAAAATTCAAATTTCCGCCCTCACTTTGTATAGCTGGATTTTCAGAAAGGTAACGAAAAGATAGAAACAGAAACAGAGACGGGCCACAGATTTGATGGACATAAGACGGCAGATACACTAAAAGCAGATGTGTCACGCACGCTTCGTAACAATTGTTTACGCACGTTATCGTATCCGGCAGCACATTGAGAGCCCTATAGAGGCTTCTGTAACATCGTCACATCGCGTACCGCACACAGTATGCAACAGCGCAATGCAAATTCATAAATCAAACACTACAGTGCCAACATCGTACTCACGCGTTTTTGCGCGTTTTCGTACCTGGCAGCACAGTTTAAAACTATGATAGCCCTTAGAAGTCTATGTTAAGATCGCTCGTAGCAAACAAAGATTACAGTCACCAAGCAAAATCTTAAGTACAGAAGACAGGCGTTATTACAGATAGTTTATCAAATAAAATCATCATACACTTTCGGCAAACAATGGTACAATTTTATCCTAATAGGACTCCACTACATTTTACTTTTCTGCATAGGGGCCAAGGCGAGCCACACTGTATTCGTGAATATCGGCTGTGGCCAACAGCCTGGAGAGGGTTGGGCTCTGCCAGGTCTTTCTTGCCCAAGACACACTGCATGGTTGATTGATTGATTTATTGTTGCTTTAGGTCCAGCGGACTCTTCCGAGCCAAATCAGGACCGGACAACCCCCGATCCGCATAAAAGATCTGCTGAAACAACCCCAGTGGGAAAATTGAATGCCCTCCACCGGCCAGCCACTTTACAATAAAGACATCCCACGCGGGGGACGGCTGAGGGTTGACCTCAACTACGCGAACACCCCGGTTACAAAAACAAAATAGAATACAAACATCATTATAAATCATCAATGAAACACATACATATAAAATGCCTATAGTGCTAAATAGTACAATCATAGGAAGCCCTAGTGACCACCCGGCAGAAAGCGTCCAACACTCCCAAGCTGATCCAACAGACCTCATACACAAACAAGGAGTCTTGTCCAGGAAGAGTTTTCAAGAAAAAAGGTAGGTCATTGATCTAGCGAAGAAGAAGATATTATAGCAGAGTGAAGGACAGAGCAGGAATAGGAAAGAGTAAATGAGGAAGACAGCGACAGTGGGAATTTAAAGCACTAAATTTCCATAAAGTGGGGATACTATTTATACTGAAAACCCCCGGCACTCCAACGGGGGTACTGTTGCCGCAGTGAATCTGTCTTGCCTATAAAGGAAAGACAGGTTTTCAACTGTGGCTTTCACTGTTCCCTTTATAGGTTTGAACAATCTACAGTGGCAAGATTGCTCATGACCCCAAGGGGTACACTGCATGGTGAATAAAACCATTTACTCCATACCGGATCGGTCGTCGCCCGGGTCAACAAGGACCGCGCCTTCCGCTGGCCACCAGGACGGAGGTGATAAAGTGTGCTACTGATGGACAACTTAAAGGTCAACATCATTGAAAAATAAAACTGAGCACAAAATATCTACATAATAAAAGAAGTCACATGCCGAACAACTTTTTTCCGAAAAATACAGCCTTTTTTTAATATTGAATAAAATCTACTTCGAATAAAATTTTGCACCTTCGAAAAGCCCGCTCACGTGACCACATGGCTCGTGACGTCAACTGCTGAAGACAATATGGAGTAAGAAAGTGCCCATTCTCTACCAAAACGCAGGAAAACGAAGAGCAGCGGCCTATATTGTGCCGTTGGAGGTTGTACAAACAAACAAGCGGATGGGTTAACATTGCAAAGGTTTCCAAAAAACGAAGAAGTGCGAAATAAGTGGGTGAGATTCGTGCAGGAAAAGCGTGTAAACTTCGGTCCCAAGTACGGGACACCAACTGCGTCGTTAGCAATTTGCGCAAAACACTTCGTTGAAGACTGCTACCCCCCAAGTTCCACTTTAAGTTTAATGCAAAGCTTTGGGATGAAAACAATACAGACATTAAAGCCTGGCTCTGTTCCAACGATCCGAAGTCCGCGTGCCATTGCAGCAAGCACCTCAACAACAGCAACAGTTATCCAAGTTAGTAGTTGTAGGCCTACTAGTACTGCTTCAACTTCTACAGTCACAGTGGCTACTACACATCCATCGTCTGCTATCAGTTTGGCGGGCGTCAGGAAAGTCAGAGGAGCTTTTCAGAAAAAGAGAACGCAAGAGGGTATGTATTCACTGGTCTAGCTCGTATAATTGGAACACGACAGATCGAGTAAAGAGGGGCCGGGTAGCTCAGTTGGTAAGAGCATCTTGCTAGTAACCGAAAGGTCGCTGGTTCGAATCCTGGATTGGTCAACGTGTGATCATATTATTTTCCCCTTTATCAACAACTGGCCCGCTGGTGTCAGTATAAATCGGTCCAGTAGTCACCTATATGCGAAAGTGTCGTGTTACTATAATCTACAAACAACAACAACAACAACGAGTAAAGAATCGAGTGAAGAAACACTGCTTGTCTCGCTTGTAACTTCTTCGCAGTCGGCGATTGTATGCAGCTGCTGACGTCACTGCGAGGGGAGATCAGCGATAGCTGCGTTTTAGATTATTACTTCCCTTACCCTTAATTACAGGTAGGAAATCCCACTTTCAGTGATCGATATATCTATTAAACGGTAGAGCTTTGCATACCGAATTTTTTGCATCTGGTATTATTTAGTAAAGTTCTTTCAGCAGAAACTTTTTGACCGAGCACTGTGGTTGACCTTTAACAAGATCCGCACCAGAAATAACATCCTCATAGGAATCTGGAGTGTCAGGACCCTAAATGCGGAGGGAAACTTAGAAGAGCTGGCCCACGAGATGAACCACTATCGATGGAACGTTTTAGGGATCAGCGAACTGCGCTGGAAAGGCTTTTAATGCCCAATCAGCCGAATGCAAGTGACAGAGTCGTTCTCAATCTCCACACCTTAAACTGAAGCTGGGTTGTATATGGGTTGACCGAAAAAGATGTGGGAGGACAACATTCGAGAATATCGAATGGACTGGTTTGACACTGAGCGAAACAATCAGGGTTGCTGAGTACAGGGAAAGATGGAGTACGCTGGTTAAACGATCATCTGTGGTGCCCCTACGACCTACGAGTTACGAGATAGGATAGGATAGGATAGGATAGGATAGGGTTGTATCTATTGTGGCCTATGAGCAAGATATTGAAGGTGTTTGTAAGCACTCAAAACTGACTTGGGCCATTGAACAATGACTTGTTAACAGTCATTGACGAAAGTCGCAACAAGCCAATCAAAGTCACACACCTTGCTCACGGGAGCATATTCTAGGCCTATTCTTCTTCCTATCCTATCCTGTCCCATAACCCGAAGGTCGTAGGGGCACCACAGATGATCGCTTAACCAGCATACTCCATCTTTCTCTGTCCTCAGCAGCCCTCATGGCTTCGCTCAGTGTTAAACCAGTCCATTCTCGAATGTTGTCCTCCCACCTCTTTTTCGGTCTCCCCCTTCTTCTACCTCCTTGCACTGTGCCTTGCAGAATGGTCTTTGCAAGGCCTGATGATCTGGTGACGTGGCCATACCATCGGAGTTTCCGTTTCTTCACCACTGTGAGCAGGTCATCGTGTTGTCCAATGGCTTGTGTGATGGTCTGTCGGACGTCAACGTTGGTGATGTGTTGGGTATAGGAAATGCACAGAAGTCTTCTGTAGCACCTCATCTCCATGCTTTGTATTCTTCGTTGGAGATCTGCTGTGAGGGTCCATGCTTCGCAAGCATATAGGAAGATGGAGATGACCAGAGAGCGCAGCAGTCTTACTTTGGAATGTAGACTGATGGTTCTGTCTTTCCAAATGGGCTTCAACCTTGTCAGGGCAGCAGTTGTTTGTGCGATCCTGGAGAGGACTTCCTGTCGAGACCCATTGTCTGACACAATGGCTCCTAAATATTTGAAGCTGTGCACTGTGTTGAGGGATTGGCCTTGTACTTTGATGTCCGTGTTGATGCCATTGGTGTTGTTGGTCATCATTTTGGTCTTCTCTGCACTTATTTCCATTCCATAAGCTCTGGAGGTGGTGTCAAGCCTCTGTACAAGCTGTTCAAGTTCTTGTTCCTCTCCAGCCAATCCATCAATATCATCCGCAAAACGAAGATTGGAGATTGCTCTGCCCCCTATGCTGACTGTGCCTTCGTGATCTGCAAGAGCATCTGACATGATGCGCTCTAGGAAGATGTTGAAGAGTGTTGGGGAGAGTAGGCATCCTTGACGCACACCGATTGTTGTTCTGAACCAGTTCCCGATGACGCTGTTATGGAGGACTGCACTGGTAGCCTTGTCATACAGGCTTTTGATGACTTCTATAATTTTAGGGCTGATGTTGTACACTTTCATGGTTGCCCATAGAGCTGCATGCCAGACTCGGTCAAATGCCTTCTTGAAGTCTATGAACACATGATATAGATGTTGTTGGTGCTGTAGGTATTTCTCACAGATTATTCTGAGGTTGAAAATCTGTTCAGTGGTACTTCGCCCTGCCATGAATCCTGCTTGTTCTTCAGCTATGATTTGTTCAGCTTGTGGTTTCAACCTGTTGAGTATTATTTTCAGGAGGACCTTGCTGGGATGGCTGATGAGGCTGATGGTGCGGTAATTTTCACACTCCTGAAGGTTACCTTTTTTGGGAAGAGTGATGACAAGCGACTGGGTCCATGGTGTAGGCCATTCCCCACTCTGCCAGATCTTGTTACAGATAATGGTGAGAGCATCAGTCATCGCTTCTCCTCCTGCTTGTAGCAGTTCCGCTGGTATGTTGTCCACTCCCGCTGACTTCCCTTTCTTCAGCGATTGCACTGCTGCCTCAACTTCTTCCCGGAGAATTGGGAGGATTTCTTCTTCTTCTCTGCTCTCGGGACATGCTAGAACTGATGGGTCTCCATTTGGTGTATGGTTGTAAAGGTCAGAGCAGTACTCTGTCCATCTGTCCAAGACTTCTTGTTCTTCTGTAAGGCAAATGCCAGACTTGCTTTGGATAGTGGAGACTTTGGGCTGTTTAACACTTGTCAGCCGCTTCACAGTCTGGTAGGCCTTCTTGCTGTTGTTCTTGTTCAGATTGTTCTCTATTTCCTGGCATTGATCTTCTATCCAGTTCTCCTTTGCTGTGCGCATGCCTTTTCGGATGTCATTGTTGATTTTTCGGTAGACATCAGCTCTTCTTCAGCCTACTCTTTTTCATTTGTCTGACACCATATCAGATAACAGTGTTACACTGGTATTGCCCATCACTCTGCATACTGGTACTTTGCGTACCTACTGTGTCTTCTGCTTGCGATCAATCTACAGCTGAGCAAAAGTTCAGCCCGAGTTCTTCTGGAAAGAGATAATTAAGCTTCTGCTCGTCGGGTAGCGAAGTATAGTGTAGTCGTTTGGACGCACGTTAGCCATGTTTTGTTTTAAGCAAAGTCGGGAGGGTTAGTACTTGCATGAGGAGGGCCCCTACTTGGAAGACAGTTACCAAACAACACAAAAAAATGAAACAAGCGCACGACAAACCCTAATCCACCCAGCTGTGAATGGGTCTGTTTAGAACCGGAGGAAGGTAGTTAAAGCAGCGAGGGCGAGGGCGAGGAGATAGGTACCGCCCTCATTAAACTGGCCTAGAGAAAAGATAGGTTCTAAACGCCTCTCTCCCCAACGACTGACAAGTTACGGAAACACCTTTACCACCTGCTGCAGCCATGACCGTTTATAGGCAGAGGGGTATAAGCTGAAAGGAAAGAAAGTGGCTCAATGGTGTCTACCATTGCGTACAGCTGGCTGCACACTCTTTAAGTCATTGTCTTCCGGTGGCAAGCTTTCTTCTTAAGGCGATGGTTCAGCGAGTCTTTAATTGTCCGTACGCGTCAGACCTCGTGGGTGGCAGTAAAGTCATACCGTGTATAACGGTGTACAGGCGCGGCCCACAAGCTGAATAGAATTAGTAGTAAGATCGATCAGTACCCTACTTAATGCTATTTCCGATGCACGTTGTTTTGAAATCACTGTTATTGACATTTTCATTGCTTTTAGAGGCCGGTTTTCAGACACAGTTACAGAAACCCCTTGTCTCATTGTACAAGTATTTATTGTATCAGCAACCCCAGGTTCAAAGATCGATGGTCATAAGAAATGTGTTTCCCAGCACACATTGGGTCTCTGCATCGACTGTGTATACGACGTTCTGCTCTCATTCGGTGAACCTCAGTGGAACGTTAGAGAGTCCGGTCACTCAGGCAAATGGGCTTGTCACAGGCCGAAATAAATACGCATACACACAAGTCGACAAGGTATGGGTCAGCTACTTCACTCTTCCACTCACCCTGCTCCCCACTCGCCCTCCCTCCCTCCCTCCCTTCCACCCAACCTCACACCCCCCCCCCCCCCCGCCACTTCCCTAAAAACGGAGGGTTCGTGTGCGGTTGGCTTTCCGGTGGTCATTCTGTGCAGTTTAGTACCGCTGCGTGGACAAATGGTCATTGTTCAGTCTCAGACACTGCTAATGTCCTCTACCCCCATTTGTTGGTCACCAGTACTCCTAGAACACACCAACCCCAGCCCTGTACATCAGCAATAGTCTCTTCACTGATTGCATGGATGAGAAAATGACCTGAAGGGTATATAGGGACTGGAGAATCAGCTAACCCTTCGAAGTCCCCATACTGCCTCTGGCTTTTGCCTTTTGCGCTTCTGGTGATGTATCATAGTTCTCACAGGCCTAACACAGCTGTTTGCTTGATAAACCGAAGACACATGGTCTGCCATGAGCCGCAAGCGCAGAGAATAAAGGTAGCGGAAGACGATTTTTGCAAGTAAAACATCGCTTGTGCAGAAACTCAGTTGCTGGTCTAATATATGTAGGTCTGTGGAGCTGACCGTTTCTGCACACGCGTGGTTTGAGGGAGCGCAGATACTCAATGGGTCCTCAATCATAGGTCAGGCACTGGCGGCATCGTAAACAAAAATCATCACCCTACGGACCTCACCAATGGCCATTCACAACAAATGATTTGCAAACATTTGGTTTAGCAGCTGATCGCCTGCACAGTGTCCAGTCTGGGGGCTGCCGCGCGTTGATGTGGGAAAGAGTGGGCGGAGGTGGGGTGGGGTGGAATTTTGTTAAGGGGGTGTGGGAGAGGGTGGGGGGGAGGAAGAAGAGAGTGGGAAGCTTTCCGATTTTATAGTCCTATTGTTGCTTGCCATGGAAATGTAGACTATTGCTTCCTTACTGCAGTGATAAGATGTAGTTCTAGAAATTTTGAATGAAACTTTTCGATCTTTTCGGTGTGCACCATTTGTCAATGGAAGGGCCATACTAAATATTACACACTTTTAAAGTACTCCTCCCATCGACAGTTTATAATTATTAGTCAGCACACAGTTCAGTGGAACAACAAACGACCACAAAAAAGTAGGTGCCGTTGTTTTCCTTTTGGAACTAGGGATTGGATGAAAGGGAAAATTAGGTCAATATGTAAAGTATATTGGTTGGATTAAAGAGGAAATTGGGTCAATATGTGAAGTATATTGGATTGAATTAAAGGGGAAATTGGGTCAATATGTAAAGTATATTTAATTGGATTAAAGGGGAAATTGGGTCAATATGTGAAGTATACTGGATTGGATGAAAGAGGAAATTGGGTCAATATGTGAAGTATATTGGATTGGATGAAAGGGGAAATTGGGTCAATATGTGAAGTATATTGGATTGGATTAAAAGGGAAATTGGGTCAATATGTGAAGTTTATTGGATTGGATGAAAGGGGAAATTGGGTCAATATGTGAAGTTTATTGGATTAAAGGGGAAATTGGGTCAATATGTGAAGTATATTGGATTGGATTAAAGGGGAAATTGGGTCAATATGTGAAGTATATTGGATTGGATTTAAGGGGAAATTGAGTCAATATGTGAAGTATATTGGATTGGATTAAAGGGGAAATTAGGTCAATATGTGAAGCATATTGGATTGGATTAAAGGGGAAATTGAGTCAATATGTGAAGTATATTGGATTGAATTAAAGGGGAAATTGAGTCAATATGTGGAGTATATTGGATTGGATTAAAGGGAAAATTGGGCCAATATGTAAAGTATATTGGATTGGATTAAAGGGGAAATTAGGTCAATATTTGAAATATATTGGATTGGATTAAAGGGGAAATTGGGTCAATATGTGAAGTATATAGACAAGACACAATTTTTGGATGAAAGTGTTGAAGGTATAAGGGTTGAGGTTGGGGAAAGAGTTGCCGTGGATAAGGGTTGTGGTGGTAGAGGTGGTGATAGGAGCTGTGAATTACAACCTGAATCGCCGCCAGCATGGTGACCAAAGTCTGTGAACATGAGGGCGAGGACACCACAACAGAACACCTGTGCTGCCGTTTTTGTGTCTGCCCCCATTTTATGCCTCGCTGGCCAGTTGGGTGGCTAGCCATAAACTCTATTCAGCAAAACAGAACATTCTGCCAATTTAAAAAAATAAACCCGCAAACTATAAAAAAAAAAATTTCTGTCAATCTGCCCAAAGTCTCTAGAAAGCTGTGCCCAATAAACGAGTGTACTGAAATAAAAACTATACAGCAAAACAGAACATTCATCCATTTGCCCCACGTTTCTAGAAAAAAAAACTGCAATGTATCCACTCGCATGACCAGTCAACGGCAATGTATTTCTAATAAATCTATTCGCATTGTATGATACGAAAGAAATGCACAACTTGCACTAAAGGCAATCAAATTTATAAAGTCGTATTTTTTCTCCTGTGGCAGAAAAACGTAAAGCCATCAACTGTGTATTAACGATATTAAAATGAGTGCAGCAATAAAGATTTTTGGGCCATCAACATTTACAACATCTCATTGTCTTGTATTTTAATGTTTTAAGATGAATGTCTCAGTGATGCGCTTTGAGCTCAGTTTTATTGGGAAATCGCGCTATATTAGATTATTATTATTATTATTATTATTATTATTATTATTATTATTATTATTATTATTATTATTATTATTATTATTATTCATAATAATACTCAACAGGTTGAAACCACAAGCTGAACAAATCATAGCTGAAGAACAAGCAGGATTCATGGCAGGGCGAAGTACCACTGAACAGATTTTCAACCTCAGAATAATCTGTGAGAAATACCTACAGCACCAACAACATCTATATCATGTGTTCATAGACTTCAAGAAGGCATTTGACCGAGTCTGGCATGCAGCTCTATGGGCAACCATGAAAGTTTACAACATCAGCCCTAAAATTATAGAAGTCATCAAAAGCCTGTATGACAAGGCTACCAGTGCAGTCCTCCATAACAGCGTCATCGGGAACTGGTTCAGAACAACAATCGGTGTGCGTCAAGGATGCCTACTCTCTCCAACACTCTTCAACATCTTCCTAGAGCGCATCATGTCAGATGCTCTTGCAGATCACGAAGGCACAGTCAGCATAGGGGGCAGAGCAATCTCCAATCTTCGTTTTGCGGATGATATTGATGGATTGGCTGGAGAGGAACAAGAACTTGAACAGCTTGTACAGAGGCTTGACACCACCTCCAGAGCTTATGGAATGGAAATAAGTGCAGAGAAGACCAAAATGATGACCAACAACACCAATGGCATCAACACGGACATCAAAGTACAAGGCCAATCCCTCAACACAGTGCACAGCTTCAAATATTTAGGAGCCATTGTGTCAGACAATGGGTCTCGACAGGAAGTCCTCTCCAGGATCGCACAAACAACTGCTGCCCTGACAAGGTTGAAGCCCATATGGAAAGACAGAACCATCAGTCTACATTCCAAAGTAAGACTGCTGCGCTCTCTGGTCATCTCCATCTTCCTATATGCTTGCGAAGCATGGACCCTCACAGCAGATCTCCAACGAAGAATACAGAGCATGGAGATGAGGTGCTACAGAAGACTTCTGTGCATTTCCTATACCCAACACATCACCAACATTGAAGTCCGACAGACCATCACACAAGCCATTGGACAACACTATGACCTGCTCACAGTGGTGAAGAAACGGAAACTCCGATGGTATGGCCACGTCACCAGATCATCAGGCCTTGCAAAGACCATTCTGCAAGGCACAGTGCAAGGAGGTAGAAGAAGGGGGAGACCGAAAAAGAGGTGGGAGGACAACATTCGAGAATGGACTGGTTTGACACTGAGCGAAGCCATGAGGGCTGCTGAGGACAGAGAAAGATGGAGTATGCTGGTTAAGCGATCATCTGTGGTGCCCCTACGACCTTCGGGTTATGGGACAGGATAGGATAGGATAGGATTATTATTATTATTATTATTATTATTATTATTATTATTATTATTATTATTATTATTATTATAGTTTTTTTTCCTCATTCTGCGTCCGATGGTTTTCTTTGTATATATTAGACTTACCGCCAGGACTAGAAAGCCCTAATGTAGTTTAATATGTAAAAACACATACAACTCAACAACACTAGCAGCAGAACAAAGTGATAGTATGCTGTTTGGGCTATTGGCAGCCTTCATCGGACAAAGCTTTTTTTTTTTCTTTTAACTTGAGGATTCTCCAAGCAAATGACTAACAAGTCATAGAAGCATACATAATGAATACATCTCTATACGAGCACCGACCAAAAAAACATCTTCAAGATGATATTCTAGCTCAACAAAGCTTCTAAATACACTATAAACTACGATAGAAGGTAAAGACCAACTCAGCTCCAGTAAAATTTAAACATGGATTCACACTATAGAATATTATTCTTCCAAAGTGAGAGCTTCGAAGACAAATAAGACTATAAATGGCGACTCTGGGTTTTACTTCATTACACTTCAAACAGAATTTATATTCCAGGTTGCTATCATTTGAACAAGGATTGAAGGAACTCTCTAAACATGAATGTTATCATGGGTTTCTATCGTTTGAACGGAGATTTTATCCTGACTAATAAAAACGATAGCAACGTTGTATACTGTCCTCACTACGCAAATATATTTCTAAAAAGCTGTTCACAATGACTTTGTATGCAATTCGCAAACAATTCCTAAAAACTTGTGTTTTTTCTGTTTTTTTCTTGACAATACTGAGGTTTTGTTTAATACGTACGAGCAAACGAACGAACAAAACAACGCCCAACAACGACTGACAAATTGCAGCTGTTAGTGATAATACAGCACTAACAAGCCACCTGCATAGGCCTACTGCTCTCATTTCCGTTCTGCTGCTCGCCGTGTTGTAAACAAAATCTCTATTATTCTCAGCTGTAACGATATCACTTTGCCCCAACTATCTGTATACCGCATGATACCCGATTCTGTGCTGCTATTCATGTTGAAACAAACGAAATCTTCTCAGTGCTTTTGAAACGGTAACCTAACACGACCGAAACTTCAAAGGAACAACGCCCTGGATAACACAGAGTATTCAATGGCCCTGGTAAATAACAGGACAAAGCACAACGGATGGGAATTATAATTGCGCCGATCTGTATGAAAGCGTAACAGAAATCGTACCTTGACTTTACTGGTTGGTGGAACAGTAACTCCCTTTAGAAAGTTGCATTATGTCCATTTGATAAAATTAATAGTACTGCAATTCCATGAAAGTACACGTACTGCGATCATTGCAGCAGTAGAATGTCACTGCTCATCGCTGATTTCATTTCCCAGTGACGACATCAGCCCATAATGGCCCATCGCCTGACACTTAGTCTATTATCACTGAGCTAGTCCTCTGCTACCTCAAACCAGGCACCATCTTTCTAAAGCTGGCTCTGAGAAGAAGTATGACTGTAACTGATCTCCAACAATCCTAAGGTTACGGGAAAAAAAACTAACAACAGGCTAGCTCCCATGCAGTCATGGTCTCTCACTATACGACACATAACATTATTAATTTTAGTTTCCAAAGCGTTGATGTATAACGCGCAGTGATTTGTGACAAATATGTCCCTGCTTTGAAAGCAACATGCCATGCATGTAACCACCATAAGTGTCACGCAGGTTCTCAATTGGATTCACATGCAGACGCAATAATATCGCGCAGAACGGAAACAGGAAGTGATGTTACTCACTTGGTAAATTGACGTTTCCTGAGGTGCGCAATGTTTATGATACGGATTATTAAAACAGTTCTTATTGCAATAGTTATAAGGGTGACAGCAGAGTACGTGGCTTAGTGGGTAGAATGTTCGTCAGGGTGAAAACGTATCATGGGGATGGCAGAAGAATGAGGTTTCGTTTTCTGAACCGAAGATCGGCTCTTTATACAGTGCCTTCTTCCCTTCACTCTCGTGTAGCCTCTGTCATACGTTAAAAAACTCGTTCTGCAAACGTTCAAACATGGATACACGCAGATCGACCCAGGTAGCTCAGTGGTTTGAGGTGTGAAACGGTGTGTTTGGTGCGGCAATTTGTCGTTTGGCATTCAATTAGGTCCTGGTTTTGATTACAGCCTTCAGCAGCTCTTTTCAGCAAGTAAGTGTGCTATCTAAGAACAATGGTCGACTTAGAGTTAGTTATCCCATACCGTGACGCTGGCTACATTAGTGTACCATTTATAAGAATATCTCTCGTCCAAATGTCGCGCATTACTCTTTGTTCATTATTGCAAAACTCTTGAATGGCAAGAGGTTTTAGACAGAACTTCGACCAGCGCCCGTCAGCAACTCTTTAACTTAGCAAGCTTGAACCTAAATGAGTTCTGTCTTTCAGCTGAAGCGATCTTTGAAACGGTAAGGTAAGTGACTTCACTCGAGAATTCCTGACTTCTAATTTTCTTCAGAATATTTTTTTTATCCAACAATGTTTGCAAAAAATATATGTACAGAATTGCACATCTGTCATTGAAATGTTCTTTTGAAAAATTATTCATAACTTCGGTTACAATGCATGAAAGTACTTGAATATGTATTACAGTACAACTGATAAACAGTGTTATTTATATCTTAGTACTTCAAATGTAATTTTATGTAATACAAAAATGCATTACCAACATTGCTCCCATTAAGCATGTTAAACAATACCTTTCATTCTACTAGTTCTAAATATAGGGTCCATTAAAAAAAATACTGACACTGTCTCATTGTTATTTGATGTACATGTACATATTTATCTACTTGATATGCGTACACTAATTATTGAAACTAGACTGGAAGTCGTGGTCTTGTATTGGCTATATTCTGCATTTGTACACAAACAGCATTGAAACCAATAAAATATGATCAAAGCCTGCATCTGTTGTGATATTGTTGTCATAACCAAAAGTACAACTGCAGGGCTAAGGCTAAAAGCCTTGAACAGTTATTGTTGTTGTTGTATCAATTTTTATTCATCAGATTAACATAAGTTGTACTGATGCATTGAACATTTATGACATTTGTCCTTCAGATAGTTTTCAAAGTCAGCTCAAAAGGCTTGTGCATGCTCACATTGCCATAGATAACGAAAAATTGTCTCTTTCAGATGAACAAAAATTGCAAAGATTACTTGTGAGTATGCCCATGTCCTCGATGATTGAATTTGTTTAAAAGCACTCCTATAATTAATCTTCATTTGAAAACACTTCAGTTTTGTTTCTTAAATTTTTCTTGATACAATAAAAATTTCGACCATACAATATTTGTGTTTATCAAACGTTCCCAGTTTTTACATGCATTGGGCAGGATATGATTCCCAATTCATATAGTATAAAATGTTTTTGCTCCTTTAGGAGTTTTATGTATGACCGAATAGGCTTTGGTTTGAGAAGCACAAGTAGTGTCTTTAATAATAAAAATAATATTCTTCTTGCGTTACTGAATCTATACAATAATCTGCATCTATACAAGTCTAACATCGAAACCCGAGCATCCACTTTTTATCTAAGTTCTTGAAGAGATAAAAATTCATGTAGAATGTCTTTCACAAAATATATACCGTTTGACCAGTCCTTTACGTGGAAAGGTGACTGACCAATTTTGAATTTAAAATAGTGATTACATCAAACAATCTTCTGGGATATCGATATTGTTTTTTTCATACAATCCCGATGTTGCTTTGAATACATCTTTCCAAAATGAATTAACTTGATGTTTGTTTTTAACAATAATGTTGGACCATAATTCTCCAGCAAGCATATTTCGGGGCAAGGGATTTGCAGTATTTGTTTCCAATTTAGGGTTTGATAATCTATTAGACCTTTTTCATCCAAATAATTTTCAATGGTTTGATTTACGTTTCGATATGAGAAACATTGATGCCTCCATTTTTAATTGTTTGCACTGCTACTGTTCTTTTGACTTTATAATTTTTCTTGTCCCACATAAACTGGATTTTTTTTGCAATTGTTGCATAATATGGATTGGTGGGTTTGGAAGCAAAATCCATAAATATATAAGTTTCGAAAAAATAACGATTCAAATACTGCAACCTAGTGGGGTATTTGATCGTTTAGAGCAAATTCTAAACAGTTTTTTCACTTCATAGAATTTATCAGTTAGATTCAGTCCTGCCAGTTGTCGTAAGTCATTTGTGATCCAGAGTCCTGTGCTAGATTCCAAGTCATCTTTAAGTGTGGTAAAAATTGCCTACCCCAGTTCCTTGCTTTACATAACCAAGATATTTCTTTCAAAATAAATAAGTTAATTAAAAGTGTTTCATATACTTTTTGATCACTTAAAAGGAACATTGAAGTTTCATCTGCAAACTGATTTTCTGTTCTATTTTTGCAATCTGGATGCCCTTAACAGTTTTGTTTTCTCTGATTCGACATGCAAGAAGTTCTGCACATATGATAAAAATATCAGGTGAAACTGGATCGCCCTGTCAACATCCGCGTTTTACAGGAAAAACAGCTAGATGCCTTACCATTAACTACTACTGAAAATCTTATAGTAGTATAAAATGCTTGTATCGAACGTTGTATAATTTTCTCCAAAGTTAAAGCATTTTAATACATTGGGCATATATTGCCAGTTTACAAAGTCGAAAGCTTTCTCGAAATCAATTGCCACTAACAGCCCTGGTAGATTATTGTCCTATAAGTAGTCAATAATTCCTGTAAATGAAAGAGCATTTAAGTTTTAAAGCACACATCCACCATTGGCGATATGGCAGACGAGGACAACCATAACAGGAAAGATAGGGTAGGGACCTAAATTAACAATGAACCACCAGAGCAATCATAATGCTAATATGAAGAGTAAAAATGGCTACTTTTATCTTGCCCACCGCGAGATTCGAACCTGAGTCATCGGTGTGCCAGGCTCTCGCGCTCTCTCTTACGGTTAAAAAACCACACTCATAACAGTAATTTTGGGTTTGATCTTGATTTTGGCCAGCACCTTTAACCAGCACTTTGAGTTAGCAAAGGATGACTTCCGCCGAGAATTCCTGCCTTTGTCTAATCTACCCGTAGCACCTGTACACAATTAATCTGCGCTGGCCCGTCCTAAGAAAGAGGAAACATAAGTGACTGTCCCTCAACAATGCTCTATTCGTACGTATAGATAGGAGTATTCACACCTGCAGACTACAGACTACCTCTGCGCTGTCTGGGATCCAGTCGCTCCGGTCCTTTGGGTCTGAATGCATGCATCTCGACAACTTCACGAAGTATGTCAACTCCTTTTCATGCAGAAAGTTTTACCATTCATCTCTCTCCTAGGATCTCAAAGAAATACATTAAATGTAAGTGTAAAGATGGTTACATTTAAATGGAATCGATAACTCAGTACAGTAGTTACATTATCCAATCAAAATCGATAATGTTGATTTTCCATAGTATAGGATTTCCCATTATATTTAACAACAAAAATTGACAAATACGTTGATTTAGACTATCATTCGCAAAAAAAGCATTACGGTCGATTAAGCAAAAGGAAAGAGGTGAATAGAAACAAACTCAAACTGAATACTGGAAATGTATAGGGCGTGAAGCTTAAAACTATAAATATTGACCCCCGTGGGGGTGCCGGGGGTTTCAGTATAAATAGTATCCCCACTTTCTGGAAATTTAGTGCTTTAAATTCCCACTGTCGCTGTCTTTCTCCTTTGTTCTTTCTCATTCCTACTCTGTTCTATCAATCTACTACACTGTCTTCTTCTTCGCTAGACCAGTCACCTACCTTTCTTTTTGAAAACTCTTCCGGGACAAAACTCCTCATTTGTGTGTGAAGTCTGTTGGATCAGCTTGGAAATATTGGACGCTTTCTGCCAGGTGGTCACTGGGGCTTCCTATAATGCTATTATTTGGCAATGTAGGCATTTTATATGTATGTGTTTTGTTGATATTTTACAATGATGTTTATAATCTATTTTGTTTTTGTAAACGGGGGTTCGATAAATTAGAGTGTAGCCTCAGCGTCCCCTGCGTGGGATGTCTTTATTGTAAAGTGACCGGCTGGTGGAGTGCCTTCAGTGTTGCCACTAGGGCTGTCTCGGCAGATCTTTTATGCGGATCAGGGGCGAGTCCTCTTTTAGCGAAGTTGTGGTCTTAATTCTGTGGTCCTGATTTGGTTATACTGGTCCTGATTTGGCTCGGAAGAGTCCGCTGGACCTAAGGCAATAATCATGTAATGTAATGTGATGGCTAATTATGACATTTCCATAAACAAAGCACGTTGGATTTTGATTTCTCTGTGCTTACTCGCTTTAAGATCTCATACGTCGAAAACTGAAGGCTCAAGAATCAAGGTAATTTTAATACCATGCAGATAAATCACGTATCTATTAATAATATATTTAAAATTTAACAGAGCAAAACACGTAAACATATGAATCTGACTTGAAGATGGCTGATTGCTGGACTAAATAAATAAAGCTAAAGTGATTTTTTTTTAAATATGAAAAAAAAATTGTTTTGACTCTGAGACAGTCCAGTTTTTCATTTCGTTCATGCAGCCGTGCCCATGGATGACAGAAGCCTATTGTCGGTTACTAGGCAATGAGGGGCAATAGACGCAGAGATAGAAATAATCATGTCCAATGCGCTGACACACCACGCGCCGTCGCCATTGTCGCACGGACACAGGACACAGCAGGGGAGGATCTGGGAGGGACAGGCATGCCGACAAGACAGACACAGAGACAGACAGACAGAGAGGAGCTAAGCCGGCTTCTTGGACGAGTTAGTGGATGCTGGCTTAGAGTAGATCAGACGTTTTACAAGAAGAGGACTGAATTCCACTTTTGACGATGCGAATTGTTGTTGTTGTATCAAATTTTATTCATCAGATTAACATAAGTTGTACTGATGTAACATAAACAAATTACAAAATCTACCATGCGCACAGCATAGATATTTTCCACATTATCAAACCATAAACATTATTATACTACTGACATACACATAAATTTGTAACAACATACATTTCCTTATAACAATTAGGCCTAGTTGACATTAAGAAACATTTTTTTTTAAATAAATAAATAAACAGTGGAACCGTTCAACTTCACCTGTGAATAACAAAGTATTTATAAATGTCATTTTACGTCTTACAAAAAGTTGAAGTTTGGCAAAAAAAAAAAGAAAAAAAAAAAAGAATTTATTAATTTTAAAATAAAACTATAATAAGAATAATAATAAAATTACAACTAATAAAATAATAATAATAGTAATTATTTATTAAAAAGAAATTAAAAACACACACACACACACACACACAAAAACACACACAAAAAAACTCAAAAATTAAAACAAATTAATAAATAATTCCCCCCCCCACCTTTCCTCCCCTTCCAAACCAAAATAAATAATTAATAAATATTTATTGAAACTAATAATGCTTAATTAAATAAAATATGTACAAAAAATTAAATTTAAAAAAAAGGTTCTGGACTAATTGTAAAAAATTAAAACAACAAACACAAACAAACCATTAGAAGAAATTGAAAAATTCATGACTTAAAGAAATCTATGCGCAAACAAACAACACATTAGAAGAAATTGAATAATTCATGACTTCTAATTAAATCTATGAGTATTAAGCTCAATGACCAATCAGAATGTTCTTCTGTATATACAATACTTGGGATTGAGATAGGTAGTTTTAAGTTATTTAATATAATGAGTAAAGGCTGAAAATGGTTATAATTTTTAGTTACGATGCGAATAAAATTGTATAGGTGATGTTTGGGGATGATAAGATAACTGAGGTCTTACATTTCTACGCTACTATAGTGTGGTTAATTTTCACGCAGAAAGTAGAAGTCAGCTGCTGTGAAGTAAGAAAAAGTATGCGGTTATTATTTAATCACTTTTGTATAGCGCTTTTCCAGCTCAAGAGCTTCTCAAGGCGCTGGGTTAAACCAGATCCACGGCACGGTATCAAAATTATAGTGAAACAACTGGCTAAAAAGCATCTCTCTATGTGGTTTATGTAGAAGTACACCTTACTTTTTTGAAAGGAAGCAATCGTTTTGAAAGGCCGTTTTGCTGTCATTCCGCTAAAATGGATATTAATTTACAAAGAGGTCAGATGTTTCCTTAATTAAAGACGTTGCAGTTTCAAGCTGAGATACATCGCTTAAAACAAAACAAATAAAAACTGGACGCACCCGATCTCCTTTTTTTCTTCTCCATCCCCATCCGTACAGGTAATACTTTTGATTCGTACATTCCAGCTGCCATCGAAAGTCCAACTGATAACCAGATGAAATGAGGCCCCTTCTTCCTTTTCTCTCTCTTCTCCTACCCCCCTCCCCCCCTCCATCCGTATTTCGTCCTCCTTGGTAAATCTCATCCCCGACTCATTCTTGTTCTTCTTACCTTCGTATCATACATACAGTTTACACACAGACCTAGCTATGATTGACCCGCAGCTCGTTCCCTGGGTCAGCTATGAATTAACTTTACACACTTTTTTTGTGCCTTCGGTGCGCTACCGTCGCATTCATGAAACATAACGTAGACAGCTGTGTTAGGCTTTCATAGACTATAATATTGCAAGAGCGGTAGGCTCTGTCTGAAGAGCAAATGGTAAAATTCGGAGAGAAGTTGGGTTTCTAAAAAAAAAGCAACGACATATACTATGTCCGTGCTTCTATCCTATGCGCAGCCAAACATTTGGCGTGGCGGCCATTTGCACAGGTGGGCTTAGTGGAGTGGATGACCACTCCAAATCAAAGTCGAGGACGGCTGAAGAGCGGGCCTGTCGCGCTCTCTTCTGTGCTGTAATTCCGCCGTCGCGAAGCTCGATCGCCGGTGCGGACTTATAGCCCAATAGGCTAGAAGAAGTAACAGTGCATTCTCTTATTATCGTAACACGTTCATAGATTATCACAGGACATTCACAGATTATCATAAGGTATTCTTCATATATATAATTACAGAACATTCATAAAGGACATTGAGATTAATTTATTACAGAACATTCATGAGTTATCAAATGACACTGAGATAAATTTATTATTGCAATAATCATCAGCTGCCTTAAATACTGAAATACTCAACAAACAAACAAAACAAAACAAAAGAAAAACAAAAACAAAGAAAAGAAGAAGCATGTCAGTAGTTGATACTAAGATTAAAATATCGCAAATTGTCGTCCGGGCTCAAACAGCTCTTTAATACTTAGCGCAATCAGGTCTGAGGGTTGTTCAGGACAAAGAAAGATGGAGCACATTGGTTAAACGATCATCTGTGGTGCCCCAACGACTTTCCAGTTACGGGATAGGATAGGATAGGATAGGCAATCAGATCTTATCAGAAAATGACAGAAAAAAAATAGTTCCATCACTTTCATCAAAGAAGAGTATTAAACCGAAACGTCCGAAATCTGCCTTTATTTCCTAAGTTTACAACCATTTTGTGTGTATGTGTGTGTTTGTTCAAGAATCAGAGGTCATTGTTTCACTCATCACAGGACGCATCGGAGACTTAGAACGTAATGAAGAACGAAAGGTTACAAACGGACAGAACTGGTAACACATTTTTAAATTTTCACAATTCTCACCCCTGTGCACGATACGGCGAGTAGCAGCACCAGGTCTTGATAATCAGACTCTTTCTACGGAAATGCGTAATGCAGTCGGGTTCAACAAATCGCTGAAGAGGCAGAGGTTGATCATGGTGCATTACCCCATGTCATCCCTTTCAACGCCCTACCGTTGGCAGATACATGCATTCCGGTCTTAAGATCATATCTATAGGCTCTCAAGAGCCACCTGCAAAAGGGGGCAATAGCGGTGACAATATGAGAATTGAAGTCGTTTGTGGCTAATCTGCCATCTGGAATAGCAGAATGCGGCATTGCACTGTTAATCCTCTCCTCTCCACCGGCGGAAGAGGTCTACTTCACACTTTATACCACGGTCGGAACCCAACAAAAAACAATCTGCCTCATAAATATGGTTAACTTTTCCTAAACTGACAAAACCAACGATGGACTAGGTAGAAGACAAAAAAAATTATAACGCTAGCCTTTTCTGCAACGATAGACTAGTAGATAGCTTTTCATGGGAGGGCGCCGGGCGTGAGGGACCCCTCTTCTCTGGGCCAGAGTTGTGAAGGCAGTGCCCACCTCCTCTACCTCACTGCTGCACTGTCGCCAGTTCTAACATCATTCGTTCCTTCAATTCATTCATACACACAACTTGTAATACAGTTGCTTTTTAAATTTTTTTTACATCTCATCTCTTAAATCAAGCACTATTGGCCGTCTTATTTCAAGGGTCGTCGGAGGACGCAGAAAGGGATTAAACAAAAACGGATCACACCTGCTGGCGGAGCTAGCTCCCTGTCATTAATCAAAGACTGGATCCGCGATGGCGCAGTGGTTGCTTCTGGGTGGAGACTTCGGAATGTTTTTAATCCCACGAAGTGAGCATTTTTATGACTTACAGTGACAGGGAGACAAACGAGAGAGAGAGAGAGAGAGAGAGAGAGAGAGAGAGAGAGAGAGAGAGAGAGAGAGGGAGGGAGAGAGAGCGAGAGAGAGAAAGAGAGAATTGAACCTGGCCAGTTTTCGCATTAATCGTATACCGCCGTTGAGTTTTCGTCTTCAGCTAAACCTCATCTGTTTTCGGACCCACAATTAAATCTCACGATATTTTGGGTAGTTTTGCTAAATCTAGTCACTTTTTCGTCTTCCGCTAAGTCTACCTATTCTCACCTGCGAAAGGGTCCAAGACCATCTTGTCGTACCGGAGTCGTACAGGTAGATCGTCCCCTGTGAGAAACATATCGTTTGTAGGGGACTCCAAATGATGTCATGTTTGGCCCCAAAAGCTGAAGACGGTGTTGATTTAGCCAAGGGGTACTCCCAAACAAAAGGATTATACTTCGTAGGGTGTAGACTCGTGAAATACAGGAATTAACGATCGCTGAACGAAAGGAACGATTTTATACTGTGACTTAACTCTTCAATCCCACCCTCATCTCGCTCGACTCTATCCATATTCGCTCAAATACTGATTATCCTTTGTAGAGTGCAGTCACAAAAAGGCCGCAATGAGAAACAGGAATAAGAGATTGTTGGGCTTTGCCTCAGAGAGAAAAACAATTCAAGTCAAGATCAATTCAATAGTGTTACGTTGAAACGCGCACGATAGATCCGATCGTTTTGTTTTGCAAAGCATGCAATAATAGAGTGTATTTACCTTTGATTTGATTTTTGCATTTTTATTAGAAGAAGCTTGGTATAATGTTGATAATTTTAGTTGATCGACATTATTTGAGAATTTTCTAGAGTTGGTTGTTTACCATCGATCGAAGGATCTAGATAGATCCAATAGTTGTTTGTAGATTATAGTCACACGACACTTTCGCATATAGGTGACTACTGGACCGATTTATACTGACACCAGCGGGCCAGTTGTTGGTAAAGGGGAAAATAATATGATCACACGTTGACCAATCCGGGATTCGAACCAGCGACCTTTCGGTTACTAGCAAGACGCTCTTACCAACTGAGCTACCCGGCCCCTAGATCCAATAGAAGCTGAGAGGTTCTTTTATGATGAAGAAAGTTGTATGATGTAAGACAGTGATGACGAAGTTTGCTTTGGTTGGTTGTGGTGCGTCACGCTGGAGTGTTCTAAATTTTTCTGGAGTATAGAGAGACTATAATGTACCGCACTGTTTAGGTTGAGAAAGTGCGTCCCCTATACTCTCAATGTGTCCGGGGACACAAATTTAATTTAAAAAAAAAGTTGAGAAAAAAGGAACAGTTGAAAGTTGTAGAGAGAAAGTGAAAAGCGATTGAGCGATTGTATGCAGTTGTTGATGTACGCTGAATAAAGTTGGAAAACTTCATACGACGACTTCTTCCTTGTTGTTGAGTGGACCGGTTGCGTGGATAAACGAATCCGAGTTACACTTATCAGGATTTCAGCATTGGGGCCGAATCAACTACTGATAGAAACAAAACCAACACGAGTGTAACAAATAGCCTAATTTATTTGTTTTTATTTTGTTCTCATTATAAATAAATAAGGGTAATTTTAGGCCAGAGTCATTCTCAGAGAGTTACACACAAATTTATTTAGTACCAAATCTAACAATTTTAAACTGAATTATAGCCATTAATCATATTTGAGGAGAATTTAGATAAAACTTGGAATTACAAACAACTGCTGCCATGACAATGTTGAAGCCCATTTGGAAAGACAGGACCATCAGTCTACATTCCAAGGTAAGGCTGATGCGCTCCCCTGTCATCTCCATCATCCTATACGCTTGCGAAATATGGACCCTCCCAATATATTTTTCCATACCCACCGAAAGGTTAGGAAAACACCTTTACGTTATGGAATGCTTCCATTCAAGATCTTATTCCTTCTCCACTACCACTGCATTCCATTGCAATAGCTTATTGACCACTCAAGAGTGACCTCGCGCGCGCGCGCGCCTACGCTGGACGTCTTCCAGGTGGTCACTTGTGGCTGATCCCTGTGTCCACTCTTGTAGTCCAGTCCCGGGGACCAATCCTCTCGAACAGCGGACGTGGATTAACTTCCTGTCAATCAAAACGCCGCAGCGACCTTGGATGAAAACTGTGAAAGAGTTGCAAAACGATTGTTTCTTCATAGGCAAGGTTTTCATTGTATTCCCTTGTAAAGTATATATAGCTGCGTGTTTTCTTTTAACCGAGTGTAGGTTTGATACTGACAATTTATGTTAAGCGATTTTTGTCATCCTCTGCATTCATTCTTAGAGTAAGGTATTTATCGAATCAAGGCTGATAGAGAAAGACCATAAGGTGAAAATGGCATGAAGAAGAAGAAAAAGAAGAAGAAGAAGAAGAAGAAGAAGAAGAAGAAGAAGAAGAAGAAGAAGAAGAAGAAGAAGAAGAAGAAGAAGAAGAACAAGAAGAAGAAGAAGAAGAAGAGCAACAACAACAACAACAACCAAGAAGAAAGTACTGCACATGGTATAGAAACACCTTTGGAATGCAAACCAAGGCTAGAGGTCTAGGACCTTTGTTGATAAGAAAATCATATATTGTGATATCGTATCTCTCCGACAAGAAAGGTCCTCTTTAAGACCGTCACTGTGTGAGAACGGACGTGACAAAGTTGTGTGTGGGTGTGTGTGGGTGGGTGTGTGTGCGTGGTGTGTATGTATGTGTGGTGGCAGGTAAGATAGTGTGAGGGTAAGGTGGAGATGGGGAGTGAGTGTGTGTGAGTGTGTGTGTGTGTGTGTGTGTGTGTGTGAGTGTGTGAAATGTAATGGCGCTGTAGTGTTTGCATTATTGAACTGATAATACTATTATTTCACACTTTTCCAACAACAAGTGATGCACCCAGATTTATCGCTTTTACAGTGTGGTGCGAAATAACTGTCGTGCCAACAGGTGCAGCCACACATTTAGCAAACAAGCCATTTCAGTGTAAAAATAAACTCATAAATTCAACAACAACAAACAAGTTATATAGTCTACAGAAATTCATTGAGAACAGCAATCAGGTGTGAACAGGAGATATTACACACACACACACACACATACTCACACACACACACATGCACGCACACCCACACAAGCGCGCGCACACACCCATACAAACACTCACACACACACTAATAATAATAACGTCTCAAAGGCAAAACAAATAGTTCCCATTTTCCCTTTAATAAAAACCTATTTAGAATGACAACTTCTGGGGATTTATGCATGAAACCGGCCTATTTTAGTTCAGAACTATGGCGATACGCGGCCATTTGACGATGTCACACCGGTGTCACATCCTTCAAGTTCCGGGTCTCCTAGTTTGTCCGAGCGCATTTGCGCATGCGCCAGGTCATGTCGGGCCGGCTTTTTTACGAAGTTCTTAGGCGTCATAACCTTAACCCTAACCCAAACCCTAACCCTAACCCTAAACACTTAACTCTAACCCAAACCCTAACCCTAACCCTTACGAAGACTATGATAGCACTGTGCGCATGCGTCGAATTTTGTAACGCGTCGACCAATCAGAATGCTCCCATTCGCTCCCAGCCCAGCTAAGATACTAGGAACTGTGAGGATGTCACACCGGTATGCACCAAGATGGAATAGGTCGATACTTCTCAGTCTCAAACTAAATGTTGATAGTAAGCTTACCGAACTACCCTAAAAAATCCTCAAAGGGAGGCTAATCCGCCACGTCAAGCCTAAATATTTTGACGTAACGTAGTTGGACTCTTCCGTCCTTTTTTAGTGCAGGACGGAGTCAAACTGCGTAACAGAGGCGACCGAGGCTTACTTCGCCAGGGTTGAGATGTGACGTAAGCCTCGGCCGTCTGTGCTACGTAGCGTGGGGAATGCTAGGGTTCCTCTGCCATTTCAAAAATGCTGCGTCGTGGCGGCAGACGGTGCCTTCTCAGAATTTGGCCATCATTAAAAATGTCCAGTAGATGCTGTTCTGTCGCGAAAAACGCGATTTCGACACAGTGCACGTCTGTATTCATTCAAAAACAGTACGTCGGACGCCATATTGTTTTTGGCCTTAAGGCCCCGCCACACATGCCGATTGTGCAACGATTTTGTTTGCGATCCGATCCCAATTGCTACGTGATGACGTCAGAACTACTACTTGCCCTGCGGTCCGATGACAATCGGCTCGGTATCGTGCGATTAGAGCCTGTTCTATTCTGCTGTGCAAAATCGGCCCTGATTGTAAACTTCCAGCCAATCAGATTGCGTCCCGTGTTCATTGTCAACTTGGCGGCACAAACGAAGCTGATGACAGGTGACAGGCTGGGAAGTCTCGTCTTTCGTAGGCCTCAATTACATACTATATATACTATACTACGTACCTATGTAGGAGGCCCCACGAGTTTACAAAGACGAAATTAATAAAGACTTCAGAGCCTGTGATGTAACCCGCGATGTTTTGTATGGTTTTGATTTGGTTTTCCATTACGTTTTTATTTTTAAATAGTTTTTGTAGCATGTAGACACATTATTTCTGCTGTGGTTTCAGACAAGATGGTGAGCTGTTGGATGGGGATGGTAAACTGTTGGATGAGGTTGGGGATCGGGTACACTGACACTAGTTAAAGTGAATATAAACAATGCACATTGTGTGGAAGTTTCGGGTCGACCTGATCGGAAACGTGTGGCAGTGCTATCGGTTTTGGAGTACGGCCCTATCGCAAACGGATCCGAAACCCGATCTAGAATCGGCCTTCAAACCGGTATGTGTGGCGGGCCTTTAGTCCGCAACTCAGGCCGGTAGTCCCGATCGAAGGAGGACTAAATTAGGGGCTGTTTAGTCAGTACTTTAGGACGGAACATTTCGTTGGCCGCTTTCCTGCATACCGGACTACGGCCAATAGAACCGGACTAGGCTATAATACGGAACTAAACGTTTGGTCCTTTTCATGCATAGATCCCCAGGTGTAAAGACAGAACAAAGCTAATCAAAAGCGAAAGCAAAAGCCAGGTGAAAGTTACATAGTGATTTCTTCTGCAAATTAACCTGCAAAGAAAGTAGGCAATAAGCATGGTATTTATGCTCTTTACAAAATGGTGTGAAGTGCTTTTTTGTGCTTTACACGTTTTAACGTCAACATACTTATCGAAATTTATTGCCGAAGCTTTACATTTTATGCACAACACTCCACTGTATTGAGGCTACAATGGCCGTATGCCTATTCTCAATGGTTACCACGATATGAATAAGGAATGGGGTGGGGGGTGGGGGGTGGGGAGAGAGAGCCACAGAGACAGACAGACAGACAGACAGCGCATCCGTTACTCACCAATTTCAAATTGCTAATTTCAGGTGTTCTCAGATTTTGAGAGAGAGAGAGACAGACAGACATATCATTCAAGGCTCACCAAGTTCAGCAGTCCTAGTTTCAGTTGTTCAGTATAGGTCCCAGATGTTGACAACAACTTCCAAGATAATAATCACAATAATAACAAAAACAACAACAACAACAACAATCATACTACTACTACTACTACTACTACTACTACTACTACTACTACTACTACTACTACTACTACTACTACTACTACTACTACTAATAATAATAATAATAATAACATAGCGCTTTTTCCTAATGACATCAGTTCAAAGCCCAGTTCTCACGCATGTATACTTAACTTTAACATCGAAATATATACGAAAAGAAGTGAAACAAAAACAAGACACTAATAAACTATGCAAAGACATTATACAATCATAAACATGAATATTTACCAGTAAAATATAATAGATGAGGGAGGGAGGGGGGAGGAGAGCAGCTAAGGAGTGAGAGGGCCGGGGGCGTCCGGTGTGACGGCGGTGGTAGAAAAGAAAAGAATGAATGATGCTGGCAAAGGGAGACGAGATCACACATTTTAAAGGAAGAGATGAGTTATTCAGTTGGACTTGAAAGTTGCTATATTCGGAGAGTTGCGAAATGAAAGAGGAAGAGAGTTCCAAGTTGAAGGACCAAGCACTGAGAAGGATCGACAGCCTGCAGAGGAGAGTTTGTAGAGGGGTATTTGCAGCATGATGAAGAAAGAAGATCTCTACGTGGTTTGTAGAAGTGAATGTTCTGGGTGAGGTGGGAAGGGGCAAATCCACGGACGCACTTGTAACAGAAAGTACAGATTTTGTAGGTAATCCTCTGAGATACAAGAAGCCAGTGGAGAGAATGAAATAGTGGTGTGATATAATCAGATTTTTTAAAAATCTTTTTGAGAACCAGACGAGGAGCTGAGTTCTGAACACAATGGAGCAGATGAACAGAAGAGAAAGGAAGTCCAGCCAGAAGAGAGGGAAGATGTGCGAGGGTTTAGATCATGGTGCCCATTTGGTGCCAATGTGGTAATGCTGAACGATTTACAGAAATGTAGCAGACCGACCCAAGGGAAGAAGTGCGAGGGTTTAGATCATGGGGCCCACTTGGTGCTGGCAGCTCGTAAAGCAGTGGACGCTGGGAAGGCAAATACCCGGGGTGGGAAGGGTCATTGCGGGTGGCAGTGCAGGTGCCGACTTCTTCACACATGCTCATCTACCCCGATCTACTTCGGACCGGGTGCCGATGGAGAGTTTCACGGTACGAGGGTTTTCGCAACTAGAATTGCTAATGCAACTGTTTCTATGGAAAGCATAACAGTGTGCAATAATAACGATTGGACTGATGGTATTCACATTCCGTCCTCTTTTGCCTTCTGAAGTCAATACTGTAACCTCACAATTAACTTAACAATGATTTAAGTGTGGGATTGACAAAAGTTTTTTTTAATCAATTCTCCATCGCTCGTTTTATTTCACTGACATGTTTACTTGTGAGAGCGCGTGCGTGCGTGCGTGTGAGTGAGTGTGTGTTTGTGTGTGTGTGCAAATGCGTGAGTCTGAATGTGTGTGTATGGTTTTTATCATCTTAATGGGGAAGAGGGGGGGGGGGAACTAAAAAAAAACAGCCTACCAACCAACGATTGGAATTCTGAGCATTTTAGCGCTAATACTATTAAATATTATGTTCATTGCGATAAACCTTTTCTTTAATGCCATTGTGAATATTTTTTATATTTAAAAAAAAGAGAGGAATTAAAAAGAATGAAAGAAGTACAGAGAAAGAACGACAGATTAAAAAACTTAACTACAAAAAGACAGAAAAACATAAAGAACTAGTGAATATGAGGAAACCACTAATCAGGACTATATGCTTTTTGTGATCATTGGTTGTTAAACCATGTTATTGGTACTTTGTATCATTCGGGCTTTGCCTACGACTTACCCCCCCCCCCCCACCCCTTATGTCTTAGTAACCTACTGCAAATATTGCTTTACAAAACTTGTTTGAAAATTAGTTAAGTTACAAAACAGTTACAATAACAAACTTCTGGTGTGAATGAGTGTGATTGAGTGTGTACGTCTTATCATCTGGATGAAAAAGACGTTAATTAATAAATGTTTTAATTATTTTTTTTACAAACTTTATTAATTAATTAATTAACTTTATTTTTGTTCTTCTTTGTTGTCAAAAATCACATTGATGTGAACAGACGTGACATTAAATTATTGAATTAAATTCAATTGAATTGACATTAATAAAACAAACAAAGCTTTGAACAAGCGACCTCTCTCTACCCCTCCCCCCACCCTCCACTGCCACACCCGAAATTAATAGTCTACATCTCAGATTCTGTCTTTATTAGCTTATATATTCATTCAACTATGGAGTTTTCTCAAGTTATACACTACTAATACGTACTTTATTAACTATAATACACTCAGGGTGAATTTAAGCCAGCTGGGCGCCATTTTCTTGAGGAACGACCAGCGTCTTGTAGATGACACGTCATATCTACCTAACAACACACGGTAGGCCTATGTTTGCTTTATGGAGAAGGCTTATCTGAAATAGTGAGTGCACAATATGGTGTAGCTATTGCACTCTGGGCCTATATCTACAACAATGGCATCTGAAGAGGTTATGAAAAGTAGTAACGCCGCGCCGAGATTGTTGATAAAAGTTGAGAGGACGCGTGATAAAGCGCGACCTATGTTGCGATTAGGTTGTCGATCTGTATAGTATGCTTTAAAGATACATTAAACAGAAAAACATGTAGCCGAGTTGGTGAACTGTGCAGCAGGTCCATATTGTTGATAAAGGAACATGAAAAACAATTTAATTAAACAGTGTTAAGTAAGTAATAGATTTTATTCAGTGTAAAACTGTCCATTTCGATTGGTTTCTTTTTTCGCGTCCAGTGTATAGTAAAAGGTAAAGGCGTCCACGTAACCTTCCGGCCGTTTGGGGAGGGACGCCTGTGGGCCATCCCTTTTCTCTAAGCCAGCTTAAAGAAGGCGGTGCTGATCTCTCTCTGTCTCTCTCTCTGTCTCTCTCTCTCTGTCTCTCTCTCTCTCTCTCTCTCTCTCTCTCTCTCTCTCTCTCTCCCTCTGTTTTACCTTTCCCACTGTTTCTAAACAGATACATGTACCCATTCACGACATTTCGTACCGGTATACCGCGATTTTAAGTGTTACAATCTAATAGGATCTGGCACTGACAGTAGTGACACCGACGCAAAAGGAAGATTGTCGTACACTTCAAAACAGTTTCAAAGAACCATATTTCCATAGAAACTGAAGCTTTATTATTGCTTGAACGCCTTCACAGCAAATTTTGATAAATCGTTGTTTAGAACATCAGCAAACTTTAAACCACAAAATCAAAATAAAACAAAAACATTCAACGGGAAAGGTCTTTAAGAACTTTAAGAGTTCAGAAGGATTGGCGACTGGTACCATGCTCAAACAGGTGGATAAGCTGCTGTTCCTATAAGTTCTTCTTCAAGAACAACTTCCTATCCACGTTGTTTGGGCTTTAGACTCGCTCTCTGGGTGGACAAGATTCCGCCCACTGTCGCGTTAGGTGTTGTCGAGATTTCCCAGTCAATTGCGATCAACCGGACCTTGGACACCTGCACCTGCGTTTCCGAACCTGAATACAGTTACGCATCGGTAAAACCGTCCAGCCCTAATGGTAAGTATCTTTTTCATATTTTATTTGCTTTCTTTGTCACAAGCAAAAATCGTTTACAACTATTAGTTCAAACAATGTACTTCGAGTTACAACTCAAGCCGGATCTTTGTACACATCTTCACGCACTTTCAGACCGCCATTGATAGTTCACACTTTGGGGCGTTCTTCATAGACTGTCTTGGCGCAATCTTTGGACACTCCATCACGTACATCGCAACACTTCTCACATCCATCCGTCAAAGAGGGTTTTACTGCTTCTGTGCCTATCTGCGCGCGAAAATATGGGGTATTATCGATGTGGGTATCATCGTCCACACTCTTTCATATTCCGAGCTCGAGGGAGGTGAACGGAATGGAACACCATTCAATTCTCTCTAAGAAGGTTTAACTCTAAGGGATCTCTTCTTTGCTGAGGTCCGACAGAGGTGCTCATCTTATAAGGCAGCACTTCTGCCCGCTTCCCCCTCCTCCCGCCACCTCTCCTCTCTTTTTCTTCCCATACCTCAACCCTTAAAAGGGTCTTTATTATCTATGAATTGCGTCGCGGCAAAGTAACACTCGCGAGGAGAGGAACAGAGAAAAAAAGAGATATTCGACATGAATTTTACACAGGATGAACAAATGCCTGTACATTTATTTCAGCTATTGGGAACTGGGTTTACCCCCGTTCAAGGAACGTTTGCTCTTGCACGTAATCAGTGATACAATTCATTAAGCAAACTTTATTTTTAAAAAAAAAACCATACACAACATTTGGGTCCTGTCAGTATGGGCAACAAATATATGATCCAAAGTTTAATGGAATAAATAAATAAATAAATAAATAAATAAATAAATAAATAAATAAATAAATAAATAAACGTTTGACGATCCCATCTAAACACCAACCCCAATGCATCTATGTACTAACCGAACTGCACCAATAACTGTAAAAAAACAACAACAAAAAAACACACACACACAAACAAACAACTTATTAACATTGGTGATGCTATACCGAAACAGGAAAGTTATATATGACTGTGTCTAATCAAATGAAGAAGATAGAGGAAATTTATTGAAATGTAATGCAATAATAATTCGCCATGACGCACTGCTCAGCACGGTCATCCCCAACAAAACGTCACGCTTTATTACAAGACTATGCAGTCACATGTGACCGGAATTAAATTAGAAGAACACAGAACAGAGAATAAAAGGTTCATAATTATGCAGAAATTATTTTTTTTAAATACAGTGAAAGAGTTTGAAGTATGTATGCTGATTATTGAAAAAAGATGTTTTGTTGTTGGTGGTGGTGGTGGTGATGGAGGACGTCGTCGTCGTTGTTGTTGTGGTTGTGGTGGTGATAAAACAAAATAAAAAACAAGAACAATAACAATTCATACAACCGGAATCCTACATTTAATTTCAAAATGACAGAATCAAGAATGCAAACAATATATATTAATGATTTAACATTAACATTATGTCATTAAAACGCACAACTAAAAAACTTTTAAACGTTGTTATATTTTACATAAATTTAAAACAGAAGGTAACATCCAAATTTAAATTCCTCCCCATCTCTCTCTCTCTCTTCCCTTCCCCCAACCCTGGGATTTTATCAATATTAAGTCTTGCACAAACTTAGAACATTTTGAAATAAGTATATATTTTAACACCCCCCCCCCACCCCACTCTCTCATCTGTTCTAACTCCATCTCTCTCTTCTCCCCCATCCTTCTCTCTCTATCTCTCTCTGTACTGTCTACCCCAGTCTCCTCCCCATCATCTCTCACTTCCCTCCCTCTAAACCCGTCTCCATTCGCCCTTCCCTCCCGGTCTCCGGCTCCCCAACCTGGGACAGTCGATTTTAAGACGACAAACTTTGGGAAAGAGTGTACACACTCTCACTGCCTGTTGTAAAAACGACTTCGTGACTAATTGCGGGTCATTTAACTCTTTAATTTCTCAGTACACCGCCCAACCCTTTAAACCTGTTTTACTAGGGTTAGAAACAAGAGAGGCGATAAACACGAGTTAAATACATTATGCGAGCCATCAACGGAAAAGACCCAAAACCGGCTGCGCATGCTATAATGGTGTATAAGTATACGAACCCAATCATCATCATCATCATCATCATCATCATCATCATCATCATCATCATCATCATCATCATCATCAATCATCAATCATCATCATCATCATCATCATCATCATCATCATCATCATCATCATCATCATCATCATCGTCGTCGTCGTCCCCAATCATCATCATCATCATCATCATCATCATCGTCGTCGTCGTCGTCGTCGACTCCATGCAATTCGGAGGACAAATCGAAGACATAATAAGAACCGTTTAAAAAAAAAACACACAGTCAAAACACTTTAATCAAGTGGTTCTGCCTTAGGAAACGGAATCGCAGTTATAACAGCTTTCACGACAAATGCATTTAATAGATCCAAAAACGTTAATCTTCAGCGAACGAAAGAATTGTCCTGCTGCCAGCGGTATCTATTTTGGGATATAACTGTAGCTGAAAGAGGTCATTTAGTCATTAATTTGTTAATAGATCAACTAGTTTGCTTGACTAGAAGTGCGATAAAATCTTAAAAAATGAATCATGAAATAAGGCTTGACAATAGGAGTCGCAATGTGTGAGGGTGAAGACAACAAGGTAACTAGTTAATGGGGGAAAAACAACGCACTAAAATCTTGCCCTGCCAGACAGAAGAAAAGTTAGACTATTCGTAGGAGGTGTAGTAGAAGAGACAATCGTCGTGTGGCTGTAGAAGGATGGAAAAAAAACCTTAAGGTATAGCTGCGTCCATTAGTCTGACTAAATTTTAAAGCATCGGCTCTATAAGCAAATAGTTTGGCAGGAATGTATTGGCCATGCAAACGGACCCAGTCAAACGTTTTACTACACAACTTTAGCCATGCCAACTGGCCCAGCTAAACGCTATGTCCACATAGAATTGTTGTCGATGCAAACGGCCCCAGCTAAATGCTTTTCCAAATACAAAACTGTTAGCCACGCAAACGCCCCCAACTAACTGCTTTTTTTTTATATACACAAAAATTGTTGTCGATGCAAACGGCCCCGATTAAATGCCTTTTCTACACAAAACCTGTCATGTAAAATCTCCAAGTTTTGGGGGACAAACAAACTTGAGCAAAATGATTTGCGCACCATTGCGGGTCTGGGACTGCAGTAAATTGCCGACTCCGCCTTCAAAGCACGTCCGTCATGTTTGCGCCGCCAACTGCCACCGGCCTCCCACCCCCTAAGTCAGCCCTCCTCAGATTCCTCCCTCATCTTCGCACTTACACTGGCACTACTATCACCACTACTTCCCACTTCGCTGAGGGCCCGAGACCATCTGGTTTACAGCGTCGACTAAACTTCTCAGATACTCTGTTATTACAAGAAGAACTTATTTCCCCAATCTTTTGAACTGGAAAAATAAATCATACCCCAAAACAGCTTAAACCCTTACAAAATACACCGAACACTCCGGAATTTTCACTAATACGTTTTAATTGTCTTAAAATAGTCTTGTATGTTAACGCTTATTATATAAAAGGGACCAAAATTAAACATTTCCTGCAGTGTCACAGAACCCTTTTTTTTGAAATTTAAAGCGGCTGTTGTTGCCCCGCCGGAAAATAATGAATGAATGAATAATATTTCATTTTCGTTTCGTCTCAAAACATCAGTCTTGTTTATAGAGACAATAAAAGGTGACATGTAAGATGATACACACACAATCACAAAAACATACATTTCATAAAAAGGGCAACATTACTTGTAAGCCCTCCCCCAATCTCTATAAACACCTCTCATCCCCCTCTCCTCATCATCCAATCTCACACACACACACACACACATGCACACACACACGATATATATCGTCCGGGCATATGGCATATGTCCAAAATGCTAATAAATTGTCAAACTCTCTCTCTCTCTCTCTCTCTCTCTCTCTCTCTCTCTCTCTCTCTCTCTCTCTCTCTCTCTCTCTCTCTCTCTTTAAAAAGTTTGAACTCTCTTCACCGACGGGCAGTTAAGCTTATTCACACTGACCCAACTTTGACTACTGTACAAAAAATGAAAACTTTGCAAATATTACCTTTGGATAAGCAATTTATTTACAACAAAGCAATGCTTATGTACGAAATTCACAAAAATCAATTACCTGAATACCTAAAGGTCCTTCTCTCTGCAGCCCCAAACAGTCGATCCATCAGTTCTAAAAGGTACTTATTGTCCTTACCACACACTGATAAATTTAAATCCAGCTTTTCCTTTTCTGGACCTTCAATCTGGAACCTCCTACCAACACAAATCCAACAACAGACAACAGTTGGCGGTTTCAAAACAAAATTACGCTACCATTTATTCAATCAGATAAAATAAAACCAATATTATTAATGCTAGGTTGGTAATTAAATCACAGCCTTAATTTTCATAACGTATATATAAGTGTTATTTTAAAGAAAATATTTTGTAATATAAACTGTATCATAATTGCAAATGTAAAATTCATGTTATAATGTATATCATAAATGTGCATGTAAAAATCAAATGTATTGCTTTATATTGATTAATTTGTTTCCTAAATATGTAAAATTTTTGTTGTTGTGTACATTGCTTTGAACTAATTGAACCTCTTAAGATTGTTTCATTGTTATTGTCTCCTAATAAGATTTGCTTTTAATGAGTTTCTAGTCTTTATTATAATAGTAGTGTGGTATATATAGTTGTAGGCAGGAATGGTAGGTTGTGCTTTTGTTCTTTTTGTATTTGTTGTAATAAATGATTGGTTTTTAATGGTAATAACATTATGATATGCTATCTTTATCTTATTACACAAGGTCTGATTGTAAGAATAGGCTCATGCCTAATGCTCATACTTTTAAAATAAAGTTATAAAGTCTGAAGTCTGAAGTCTGAAAGTCTCTCTCTCTCTCTCTCTCCCTCCTCTCTCTCTCCACGGTCCACTCTCTCTCCACTCTCATCTCTCTCTCTCATCTCAATTTAAAATGAAATTGCTAAAACTAACGTGCAATAAAAAAAAAAAAAACAAAAACATTAAAATAAAGTCATATTGGGAATATCAACCGTTCTAACATGCAAACAAAGGAGCACATCATGATTAAGATCTATTTAAGCATTAGTTATATTGAAGATAAAGAATAATATTAAGCCAAAACAATAACCTCTTATGAAGCAAGGCTTTGAAATAAATCGATAAATTCATTTGTTTATTTACTTATTAATAGCTAAAAGCAAATTCTTTAAAAAAAAAAAAAAGAAGAAGAAGAAGCTGCAACGAAAACGTATATAGTAGGCACAGTTGTTTGTTTACAAAACAAAGGAAGGGACGCCTAAAATTCAATGCTTAACCGTCTGTTTGAGCAACACTCATCATCTTCTTATATATTAATATTAATGCTACAAAAATGCAATTTCCGTTGTAAATTCAACGCCACACAATCATAAACAAACAAACAAATCAGCCTAGACACCCTGACCTTTTTAAGAGCTGCTCAGACCATTTAAGCTTCAGCACAGGCCATGACAAGCAGAAAACAACAACAGGCAAACAAAGCGAAGAAGTGAAGGGGGAAAAAAAGGGGGGAGGTTTAGATTCAGAGAACACGCGAGAAGTCTGGAAAGGAAAGGGACAAATGAAAGAAGAAAATATTGCATCAAGAACAAGAAAAAAAGAAAATAAGTAACACCAAAGGAAAGTATTGTTTCCCAGAGAGAAGCACACAGACTATAACAGAAGAAGACGAACAACAACAACCACAATAATAATAATAATAATAATAATAATAATAATAATAATAATAATAATAATAATAATAATAATAATAATAATAATAGGGCTTAATAATAACAACAACAAAGCAGGAATGTTTAAAGAACAAATGATAATTATGATAAAATAGAACAAACAGAGGTAAACCATATAGAAAATTACATCCTGCCCAAGCCACATAAATTCAAAGAAAGAAGAACACAAAAAATGAAGAAGGAATCACAGAGAAAACAAACAAAGAACAACATTATTTCAACAGAACAAAGTAATGGGATTTGAAAGACCAAGTCATTCAATCTTTATATCAAAAGAATAAAATTAACGAGGGTAAAAACAAAGGAACAAACTTTCTTTGTGATGTAAATGCCCAAATCGGAAAACACGTGACTTTTTTGTAAATGTCCAAATTGGGAACAAGGAAACACGATTCTTTTGTAAATATCGAAATTCAAGACTGGAGGGCAAAATGAAAGAGAAAAATGTCTAGCCCCAAATCGGGTCTTAACGGGATAAAAGATAACCTGGGCAACACTTATTGCGTAAGAAGGGCCATCAAACAGCGCAACCACGGGCGAAGATGGCCGCTATGATTGAGCGAACCTCGTTTTGAGCACGCGCGTGCTTCTGGCGTGTTTGCTTTGAAACGGGGAGATGGAACCAGTTTCTCAAAACTCTCTCGATCTTTCTCTATCATTTTCTTTTTACGCTTCCTTTTCTGAGCTCGTTCATCTTTCTGCAGTTGTTTTTTGAGTTAATTTTCTCTTCTTTCTTTTTCCATGTTTGCGCTCGTTCTTCGTTGATCTTGTCTTTTTAGCTTGTCGTAAATGATGTTTGATGCATGGGCTTCCTTCCGTCGATTTGTCTCCCATCATCCACCCCCGGAACCGGAAATCCGTGGTCGTCTGCTCTGTTTGAGGTTCCAATTATGCAAATGAGGACGTCGCGGGAAAAGAAAAAAACGTTCAATCGTGGGATAATTTTGTGTGTACTTACTATTATATTTGTTAGCATCAAATGTAATTATATTTGTTAAGCACCAAATGTAATTCTATTTGTTATCATCGAATGTAATTATATTTGTCAGCATCAAATGCTATTCAAACGAAAGGCGCACGTGTTTGCCAGAAAAGCTATACGATCTACTCTATACTAGCATAATACCCTGTTTTTGGTATCTTCTGCAAGCTTGAACATTTTAAAAAATAATCGAAAACCGATATCTAAAACATGATGTATGATCTTAAAGTACCAAAAGTAAAAGGTTGGGATCTTTGGGATGACATTTAAACAGCAGTTGTACTTCTTTCACGCTTTATTTTAACCTTCAAGTGCCAAATTCTAAAATTATGCTTATGTATAGAACACACGTAACAATACAAATCAATATTGACCATATACCTTGGTTGGAAATCTGATCAACACTGGCTAACATAATCATTTAATCTTTCCCCCCCCCCCCCCCACTGAACTCAATCCAGTAATGCAAGAATTTCCTTTGGCATACTTTTAGACTTCATTGTTTTGCTGCTTGTTTTCGGCAAAAACAAAAGCTAAAATAATTATGTGATGTTTGTTGTTGTGGGGTGCTTAACGAAAGGCACTTCAACATCTGTTCATTAGAGTTGGAGCGTGAGGTTTTCATGCAAGCAATAATTAGCGCGGACCGCGAGCTTTCCAACATTTCCCTTTATGAAGATATAGCGCGCGTAGTTTAGTTTTGGTTTCGTTCAAATAAAAATCACTGTTCCCTATGTGTGTGTGCGTGCGCGCGTCCGTGTGTGTGTGTGTGTGTGTGTTTGTATTGTATAGTGTCCGGTTGAGCGCGTGCCTGTTTATTATGCTTGTCCGTGCCTTCGCTTCTGTGCATATGCAAGCGTGCGAGCATGTGCATATCGGAGTGATGTATGTGTGTGTGCGTGAGTGCTTGCGCATGCAGGCCTCTGTGTCTAGTCTGTATACATCCACATCTCTACACATATGCCTACAAAACACAACAATACACACTCAATTTAGTACAGTCACAGGGTTCAGCCTGACACAAAAAAGCTATGGGCCATTGGGCCCCTCAGATCAAATTTCAATGGGCCATGATTTCAGAGTAATTTACGTACATGTAAAAGATAACCTGGAGATATTATTACAGAAATTAAAACAAAATAGATTATTGTGAGTGTGCATGTGTTGTGAAGCATGTTTACCAACAAAACACTAACCAGAACAGGGATCAGTATTTTGACTTGACTCGGGGCTCACACAATCGTCTTGCGTAGGATTAGCGGCGGAACTGTAGTTAGCGGCGATAGCCTGTAGTTAACAACAGCAAACGACAGTCTAGACTGTCCTACCTCAAGTTTAAATTTTTTTTTTTTTTTTTTTTTTTTTTTGGGGGGGGGGGGGGGGGGCATTTTCAAAGCGGCACAAAGAAAAACACAAAATCCTCCGTGACACAACATACGCGCAGACGATATCAAATTCTGATTTGGAAGAATCGTACAACACTTCTTATTGGCTGAAAGATCAACATCCGGGCCCTCATAGCCAATCGCTGAACTTGCCTTAGCAAAAGCACGTTTGTCGCCTCCAATACAGTGCACTGTTATTGTGGTGGCGCACTGGTACCAAAAATCGAAGCGCCATTCGGCCCCTGGCAAGAATTGTAGATGGGTCATTATTAATTTTTATGCGTCAATGGCGCAGGGCGCGCTAGTAAACTGATCCCTGCAGTCATCGACATTTTACAGCATAGTAAGCAAGATGTCGCGAACGAGTCTGCCATAGTCCGTCCTCTGTTAAAAAAAACAACTCTTGATCCTGAACTGCTAAAAAACTACAGACCTGTTTCCAATCTCTCCTTCTTTTCTAAATTAATTGAAAAAGTTGTGCTCTTTCAGCTTCTTGACCACCTTTCAGCCAACAACCTTACTTACATTTTTCAGTCTGCCTATATGTCTGGTCACAGCACTGAGACGGCTCTACTCAAAATCATTAATGACCTTCTCCTTACTCTGGACAATAATGACATTTCTCTTCTTTCTCTTTTGGATCTTTCGGCCGCTTTTGATACCATCGATCACGAAATTCTTTTGAACAGACTTAAAATTTCTTTTGGTATCTCTGACTCTGCCCTCTCATGGTTTCACTCCTATCTCTTTGATCGCTCTTGCTCCGTTTCGGTCTGTGGCCTGTCTTCCGATCCTTCTCCACTACGTTTTGGTGTGCCCAAGGCTCTGTCCTGGGGCCGATCCTTTTCGTTCTCTATACTCAACCCATTGCTTCTATTGTACAACGTCATTCTCTCTCCCATCACAGTTTCTCGGATGACAACCAGCTGTATGCTTCTGGACCCCTCACCAATCTTAGTGTTCTTATTTCTTCCACTCAGGCCTGCGTCTCTGAGCTTAAGGTTTGGATGACGCAGAACAAGCTCAAACTTAACGAGGATAAAACTGAACTTATCATCATTGCTCCTCAAAAAATCTTTTCATCTTCTTCCTTACCTTGTTCTGTTTCACTCTGCGACACCGACATTTCTCTATCAACCTCTGTCCGCAATCTCGGTGTCACCATTGATCAAACCCTCTCTTTTCAGACGCATGTAGCTAATATTTGTAAAACCTGCTTCTACGAAATTCGTAGAATCTCATCCATCCGTCATTTACTTACTGAAGATTCAACTAAGACTCTTCTCTGTGCCTTCGTACTGTCTCGTTTAGATTACTGCAATGCTATTCTTTCAGGCTGCCCTAACTATCTTATTTCTAAGCTCCAAAGGGTCCAGAACCATGCTGCTAGGCTTGTCTTTCGCTCTTCTAAATTTGACCACATCTCCCCTCTCCTACACTCTCTCCACTGGCTTCCTGTTCAACAGAGAATTTCTCACAAGACTGCCACACTCTGCTATAAGTCCCTTGATGCTTCTGGCCCACAATATATATCTGACCTACTCCATCTCACGTCAGCTTCGCTCTTCTGCAGACTCTCGTATCTTTACGATCCCCACTGTCAGGACAAAAACTTTTGGCCAAAGGTCTTTCTCTTATCAAGCCCCTGTTACCTGGAACCAGCTCCCCCACTTCATCCGTCATTCACCCTCCCTGCCAACCTTCAAAAAACATCTCAAAACTTATTTATTTCCATCATAGTCTTTAATTTTGATTGTCTTTGAGTATGTTTGGTGTGCTTAGCTTCTCGCAGTGACTAATTTAATTGATTTTT
>CM072515.1:51029594-51099033 GCA_036898135.1 Oncomelania hupensis | reverse complement strand
AATAATAATAGCAATAATCATCATCATCGCCATCATCATCAACATCATCATCATCATCATCATCATCATCATCATGCATATCACTCGCGGATACTTTTGGTTACAGTTGAAGCGTTTCAAATTATGAATCAGAGATGTGGTGTGCATGAGTCGGGGCTCAACATTTTGTCTAAGAATCTTCTTTTAAAAGCACACTCTACCGCGGTCTAAGTTGTCACAAATAAATGGGCCTTTAATTATTCCTGTTTTATAAATAGACAATGCATTCTGATTTTTATATTTCCAGGCGTATCTGGAAATATTTGAAACAGTCAATAATCAGATCAAGCCAAATATCGTTCTGTCGGTCGGTGAGCCCGTCGATCCGCTGGAAGCCCTATCTCAAAAACAACTGAACTGATTTTTGTTCCCTTCAAACTTCATTGGAACATTATCTAGTGTAGTAATCTGCCTCCCTTGCCATTATATTTATTCTATCGCAAAAGTCAAAGTCTCTGGCGTCTATTTGTAGCTCAACCGATTTGTATATGTTGCATGTTTTTGCAGATAGTTAAGGTCGTAACTCGGGAGGCACTGTGGTCTAGTGGTAGTGCTTCGGCTTGCGGATCGGAAGGTCCCGGGTTCGAGCCCTGGCCGGGCCATTGTGTTGTGTCCATGGGAAAGACACTTTACTCCTGTTTTCCTACTCCCTCGGATGAGAGTATAAACCGAGGTCTAGTCTGTATCGCATACATTCCATCATAACGGACTTTAAAGATCCTGACGCTCATGTCCTAGACGGGTGAGTGCCGGTGACAAGAAAACACCCAGCATGCAACTAGGTCCTTCTCCCCCATCCCCGGCTGCCCAGGATTGTGCTCAGTTGTCCGGGCGTCAGACCATGCGCCCAAAGGCTGCGGGTGGGCGTCTCGGGCTGCTTGAGTTAGATCCTGTATCGGCCAGCGCCTTGAGCAGCTCTTGAGCTGGAAAAGCGCTATATAAGAACGATTAAATAAATAAATAACTCATCATTCCGTGTTGTCCTTTGCCTTCGTTATGATAAAGTCCAGCCACAGCACCGCCAACAAAATCAACTCTTTTGAAAATGCTTATTTTTTTAGGCTGAATGTGTGCAAATGTCTGGAAATACATTTCAATGGCTGGCCATCTTGTTTATTGTTGTTGTTGAAAATATTATCGTCTGACAAAACACCGTAGAATGCAGAATACATATATTTTATAAAGTTTTTTTTCCTCAATGCATTTACAAAGAACATTGTGTGCAGCATATTTGACATAAAACATAGGCCCGCATTGTTTTAAGGTAACATGAAATAATATTAAAAGAAAACCACGCCAAACTTAATCGAGATGACTGCAAACAATTTGGAATGTTCCCCCCCCCCCCCCCCCTTGAACTATCAAAACCTCAAAGTTCATCAAGCTCGAAAACATATAAGATTATCACAGTTTAACGGTTTGTATGATAAATGACATAATTTTATGTCTGAAACATTTTGTGTTTCCGTGTTGTGTTTTACTTTTATTATTGATTGATAAAGCTTAGAAGCATTCAATGCTAGCACAGATTGTTATAGGTATAGGAGGCGACAGCAGTTCCATTGCTGTCTCTGTAGGGCTGAATTTTTAATACTGAGTTTCAGAGATCAGATGGGCTTGTTGGATACAATTCTCGAATTACTGTTTCCTAGATACTATGACTCAAAATTCAACCGCCATCTTAACTTAGATTTTTACAACAACAACAACAACAACAACAACTACTACTACTACTACTATTGAACTACTACTACTACTACTACTACTACTACTACTACTACTACTACTACTACTACTACAATGCAATACAATAGATCTTTATTCATCTCTACAAGTGAAATTACAAGCTTGACTGTAAAATCAATTCATCAAAAACCATGCACAAATAACAGATTCACAGCACGGGTTCACATCCCATATTCACTTCATACCATCACCTACAACACAATCTTATTAAGAAGAAGTCTAAACACAATGCTAATAAGGGAAGTCTATAATACATACAACAACAAATTAATACTATATCCACGACACGCTATCATTCGCCATCAGTTTAACTAAAGAAGAAAAGCGACTGACGACAAAGTATTAAAATATCTAGTATCACGGAAGGAAAGACAAAAAGCCCCCTAAATCCGTTGTCAGAGCGACAGCACCACCACCTAACACCCCACCTGGGAGTTGAAGATGTGAATTGCAAATGGAATGACTACTACTACTGCTACTACTACTACTACTACTACTACTACTACTACTACTACTACTACTACTACTACTACTACTACTATTACTACTACTACTACTACTACTACTACTACTACTACTATTATTATTATTATTATTATTATTATTATTATTATTATTATTATTATTATTATTATTATAGGCAGGGATAGCTCAGTGGTCAGAGCGCACGACTTGTGTGAGTGCGTCTTGGGCGACGTGGGTTCGAATCCTGACTTCAGCAAACTATTTTGTGATTGCTGGATATTGCGGGCCAGCGCCTTGAGAAGCTCTCTGAGCTTGTAAGTGCGCTATATAAGAAAAATCTCTTTCTTTATTATTATTATTATTATTATTATTATTATTATTATTATTATTATTATTATTATTATTATTATTATTACTACTACTACTACTACTACTACTACTACTACTACTGGGTGTTACACGCGCCTTATTCCTATAAAGCAGACTCAAAGCGTGGCGACCTGTAACCAACATACACGCTCAATTGTTATACACACACATTCCTACATAGGCCCTACACACAACAAACAGATATTAATGACTTAAATAGGTGGTGTAAATGCAAGTCGCTATTAGAAGATGATAAGAAAACCGAATTTTAAAATGTGAAATTGTGTTAAGATTGACTGTACTCAGTACCAGTATTGAAGGGAGGAAAAAAACCTGAGTACCCGGAGAAAACCCCCGAAGACCTGAAAAGCCTGGAAGGGACCTTTTTTTCTCGAGGTTCTCAGATCAGGCGCTTAGGTTCGAACCTAGAAGACCTATTTCGGCGATCTATTTGCTCTCTGCAGCTCTCAGATACTCAGGCTGGCCGACGAGCTTTTCGGGCTGGCCCAGGCAGATTGGTGGTCGTCTTCCATCTGTGTGGAGTCACGTAGCTCTTACGGGAGGCGGGCTGCAAAGGAAATTTGCTAGCAGAGGCATCGAGACTAAGACCATTTTCTCTTTGGGCAAGCTTGTGTCACGTTCCAGACACGTTTGTTTTTTGTTTTTGGTTCTTCTTCTCCTTTCTGTCTTTTTAATCCTCGTTCATACTTTCTTCTGGGAGGGGGTAGGCCACGGCTGGCAGGAACCAATAGCGAAAGGTAGCTGATGATCCAACCCACTTTGTGCTGTTCTGATTCTCTTATTGCTAGAACCTGCTCCTTTTTGGGAGACTGATGTTTCGTCACATTATCAAGTTCCGCAGAATCTGCTCTACTCTATATTCATCATTTCTGTTCTTGCAGCGCAAGGGATTGGCTGATGAAGATAATGATGACGATGATGATGATGATGATGATGATGATGATGATGATGATGATGATGATAATGATGATGATGCTTACGATGACGGCGACGATGATGATGAAGAAGATGATGAGGAGGAGGAGCAGGAGCAGAAAGATAAACAGAAGGAGAAGGAAGAAAAGGCGAAAGAGGAGAAAGACGATGAGGTCACAGCGCCATTTTCCATGGCAATGGATTGACAGGTCTTAGCAATGTTGGAAAATCTACCATATGTCTGTTAAGCTAGTTTGTATGTAGTGTTCCTGCTGGTACTGATATACAGGCTACTCTTATAGGTAAAACTAAAGTATCAAGACGCTTAGAAGATAAATGGTCTGCTGTGCTTAACGCTTGCGAGCATTTGCACTGCCTTGACCGAAACTGAACTTTTCAACAATTACTTATAATAGACCTAAATCTAGTCATACCCTGTTTAAGACCATTTTGATTTTCAAAGCTTGAAGTGTACAATCGACTGATGGTTGCAGGATGAATTTAGGACATGATACTGATTGATTGATTGATATAATATTGTAGAAAAAAATGTAAACAATTACACTGACAATAATATATACTGATCTCATTAAAATACCTAAACATTCCTAATTCAAGTATTCAGTGTGCTTTTAGTGCTGATTATTTTTGTTTCTACCCGTTCGACTCCTTACATTACATTACATTACATTACATGATTATTGCTTTAGGTCCAGCGGACTCTTCCGAGCCAAATCAGGACCGGACAACCCCTGATCCGCATAAAAGATCTGCTGAAACAACCCTAGTGGTAAAACTGAAAGCTCTCCACCAGCCAGTCACTTTACAATAAAGACATCCCACGCATCATAAGAAGGCCTAGTGACCACCTGGCAGAAAGCGTCCAATATTCCCAAGCTGATCCAACAGACCTCAAACACAAATAAGGAGTCTTGTCCCGGAAGAGTTTTCAAGAAAAAAGGTAGGTGACTGGTCTAGCGAAGAAGAAGATAGTATAGCAGATTGATAGAACAGAGCAGGAATGAGAAAGAACAAATGAGAAAGACAGCGACAGTGGGAACTAAAAGCACTAAATTTCCAGAAAGTGGGGATACTATTTATACTGAAACCCCCGGCACCCCAACGGGGGAGTTCGACTCCTTCCAAGTACCAAACTAACTGGGCCATTTAAAACAAACGTTATGCCCTAACCATTACGCCTTCCCACCTCCCTTTCGCTCATTATCCGTCTCTTTAAATTAACCTTTATTGACCTTTATTAGCGGTTTCGTTTAAATTTGGTGTTGTGTTTTCCGAAGGCCTATCCCGTGTCAAAGCCTCGTTAAAAGCAGCTAATGATCTGTTAAACATAGTAAAACACTAATAGCCATGTCATCTGTAAGGGCAGAGGGTGGTGCAGAGTAACTCAGTTAATAGTGCGCCGAAGTTATCCTTTAGAAGTCGAGGGTTCAAATCCAAAGTTGTTACCAACACTAAACTGACTGTACGAATTGGTCATCTTATTGCTTATTGTCCTCAAGGGAGACAAAAGGTTTTAGGCAGTTATTTTCTTGTTGCCTCCCTTGTACTCGCAAGCACTCATTCTTTAATATTACTATCATCAGTCTCCTGGGGGTTATTTCTGTCCATAGTGGGCTAGTGATAATAGACAGAGCGGGCTACCCCTCTTGGGCGACGTAGTTTTGAGAAGGTTGGTTGGCATCAACACTAAACAAACGCCGATAGCATGGGCCATCTTACTGTTTCCACCAGTCTGATGGTTGCTTGGGTGCATTGTGGGTGGGCACAGCGGTCCACGGCGTTTCAACTGTGTTCGAAACAAGTGTGCCTGCCGCTTGGGCGGACATAGGTTTGATCCTGACCTTAACAAACTGTTGGGGTTTTTATTGTCAGCGCCATGAGCAACTCTTTGAATTGTGAATTGCGCTAATTAAGAACAATCTTTGTTTTGTGTTTCTTTCAAGTTTGTTGCACCCAGTTAACACATATTTGCTCCATTCCTTTTTATCGCTCTGTCCGGGTTTTCTTTTTCCAAGCATGACTCTTTTGTTTTCAAGCTTCTCCCACCCAGCTACAAATAGTACCTTTCCGGAAGGTTCAATGGGTGAGTAACTAGCAAAGTGAGTAAAGTAGGCTTACATTTCAATAGCTTCAAGGAACAATTCTGCCCTGGGATGGAAAAATAAAGCAAATCCAATTTTCAGTTTAAATTTCTGTCTTAAAAAAAAATAAAGCTTTATAAAAAAAATTAATTAAATGATTTTAGATTTTCGCAAACCTGCATAAAAATACACACACCTATATTTACTTAATTTTAAAAAAAAATGTTTTTTAAAGTCCAATTTCGTGAGAAACAAGATTTTACGAGGTGACTAATTTTGAGGATGAAGTCTGAAAGTCATGAGAAGTAAGATCGTCAGCAAAATGCAAACAGACGAAATAGGAAATCTCGTAAACAAAATGGCGATTTTTCTCAACATTTGCGTCGCTAGATTTGATTTTTTTTCCTCATCACACGGCAACAGCAATTCATGAGGTATTGTTTATTTGTTTATTCAACTTGACTCAATTCATTGTCTGAGGGCATTTGCACTCAAACATTTGGCAAGTTCCTCATTTTGAAGGTCGTCAGCGAGAAGAATCTAGCAGACGACACTCTGATGTTTGACGCACGTGACACAGAGCGCTGGGTGGCGCCCCCTTGTGTAGGGCAAAGGGGCACAACTCACGGTTACCCGACAATTCTTGGGCCCCCAATTCTCTCCCCTTGAGAAGTCGCTATCCCTTGTTTCTGCGTTTCTCTTTCCTTTTTATTTTCCTTAAGTTTTTCTTCGTGGACGACTGTACTGAAGTTTCGGTAATAACGTACGAAAGAACGAACAAAACAACGCCGGACCACTCACACTTCCTGCTAATCACATTAAGTTTCCAATGTCGTTTGTAGTGGTAGATCTACGTTTTGCGTTTAAAAAGCTATTCAGTACCTCCAAAGCAAAGGGGAAGTCAAACGAACAACTTTTTCCGAGACAATCGTTTAAAACAACATCCCAATTTTCTTCTTAAATTGTTCTGCATTTGTCAGTCAAACGAGTAAAACACGATTTAGAGCCAAACAACCGTCTTGCGAATAGCAGTTACTACCCCATTACTTCCCTTGACGCGACAGGAAAATATGCTGACATCTGCAGTGACAGAGAGTACGCGAAGCTATAATGATACAGTTGATAGGTAGGGCAATTTGCCCTTCAAATACCATCAAGGCCATGAATCAGTTTCGGATCCACAACAGTTGCTCCTTGACAAACGCTCCCCGACAATTGCACCTTAACAATTGCTCCATGGGACATTTGCTACTTGACTAATTGCTCCTCAACTTATTGCTCCTTGGAAAATTGCTCCGTGGAAAATTGCTCCTTGGAAAATTGCTCTCGTCTCTTTGCTTCTTGAACATTCGTTAGTTAAAAAAATATATATATATTATAATTGTTAAAAGAATGACTAAAGCATATTGAGGAAGGAATGTATGAGCGTTTAATACCAATGAAGAGTTTTGTTTTTCATTCCTTGAATGTTGCCAATGAGGAAGATTGCATTTAATTCAGACATTTTACATTAAAATCTCTCTCTCTCTCTCTCTTTCTCTCTCTCTCTCTCCCTCTCTCTCTCTCTCTCTCTCGCTCTCTCTCTCTTAAATAAAATGCATGAGTATGACGAGAAGAGAATATAAATGAAAATGTAGAAAATATACTAAAAAAAATAATAAAATAATAATATATCCCTGTATTTTGCCTCTGAAATAGAAGTCGTTTACAGATTGTAGCAATGGCCAATACTCTTCAGTACGTCAACGGTGTCACGATCCTGCTGACATCGAACAACTGTTTTGATCCTGTAATCAACCCCTTGGGGTCATGAGCAATCTTGCCACTGTAGATTGTTCTAACCTATAAAGGGAACAGTGAAAGCCCCAGTTGAAAACCTGTCTTGCCTTTGTAGGCATGACAGATTCACTGCGGCAACAGTACCCCCGTTGGAGTGCCGGGGGTTTCAGTATAAATAGTATCCCCACTTTATGGAAATTTAGTGCTTTAAATTCCCACTGTTGCTATCTTCCTCATATACTCTTTCCCATTCCTGCTCTGTCCTATCACTCTGCTATACTATCTTCTTCTTCGCTAGATCAATGACCTACCTTTTTTCTTGAAAACTCTTCCTGGACAAGACTCCTTGTTTGTGTATCAGGTCTGTTGGATCAGCTTGGGAGTGTTGGACGCTTTCTGCTGGGTGGTCACTAGGGCTTCCTATGATGATAGTATTTAGCAATATAGGCATTTTATATGTATATGTTTCGTTGATGATTTGTAATGATGGTTGTATTCTATTTTGTTTTTGTAACCGGGGGTTCGCGTAGTTGAGGTAAACCCTCAGCCGTCCCCCGCGTGGGATGTCTTTATTGTAAAGTGACTGGCCGGTGGAGGGCGTTCAATTTTCCCACTAGGGTTGTTTCAGCAGATCTTTTATGCGGATCGGGGGTTGTCCGGTCCTGATTTGGCTCGGAGGAGTCCGCTGGACCTAAAGCAACAATAAATCAAACGATCCTGTAATCAAGTTCAACATGCTTGTTTCTTTTGGGTGATGGAGGCTGACTTCTTAGCTACGACATGAAAACATCAAGTGAACAGTTTTTGTTTTATATATTTAATGTTATTTTAGTCGCTACATTTACACGTGTGAAAACATCGAGAAGCCACTATCCGAGTGGAAATTAGTCAAGTAGCAAGTGTCCGAGGAGCAATTACATGTAGGCTACTTAATTAAGGGGCAATTAGTCAAGAAGAAATTTGTCAAGGAGTACTTGTCGCGGAGCAATTGTCTGGAAGCAAAGCAATTGTCAAGGAGCAACTGTCGATACACCATCAGTTTCTATGGACATGCGCTGTCCAACGAAGGCCAGTTTTGGCGCTTTCGTCGCCGAGTTGACCCTCTGCTACTTGATTTCTACAAGCGCTAGCCAGAACTATGCAATCTGATTGGCTGAAAGAAACCCAAATAGCCCCCTTGTTAAGAGCATGTTAATAACCCACGCAACAAAGAGAAAACTTCTTTGGGAATACTGTTATAGTCTAGCTCCTTTACCTACTACACAGTTTCAGTGCGGGGTGTTTTTGACATAATGACCCCCCCCCCCCCCCCCCCCAAAAAAAAAAAAAAAAAAAAGCACAATAAACACGCATTCATCACGTTTTGCTTCGTGTTCTTCGTTGCACATCGGACTTTGCCTTAAGGTACGAGGAGTGAGTTCGCGCTTTCGTAGTCCATCAGCCTAAGATGCCACTCTGGGATCTTTGTTTTCGTTCAGACTGTTACTTGCTACTTTGTCAGGTTGCCAATGAAACCCCCACTGATAAGCTTCAGAATAATATGCTGTACTAACAAATATTGTAAGCATTATCAAGAAGACATGGAGAAGCATGTTGTTGTTGCTGTTGTTGTTGCTCTTCTTCTTCTTCATCATCATCATCATCATCATCATCATCATCATCATCATCATCATCATCATCATCATCATCATCATCATCATCATCATCACCTTCTTCTTCTTCTTCTTCTTCTTCTTCTTCTTCTTCTTCTTCTTCTTCTTCTTCTTCTTCTTCTTCTTCTTCTTCTTCTATCTGTTCCTCTGGCCAACGTGGAACACTCTCTTTGGACATGGGAAAGCACTGCTCCTACTGTTGTGGATAGCGATGATGATTATGATGATGACGGCGACGACAATGACGACGACTATGATGACGATGATGACGACCACGATTATGAAGACGATGTCAAGTATTCTCGGCGTATTAGTAAACATAGGACATTTTGTCTAGATATTCCCAAAGACGTAACATTAATGGGGAAAGAAAGCAAGCGCCATATTAATTTGATTGACCTTAGTTTTTAGTGAAAACATCAGCCGCATCAGCCCTTTCTGATATTGGATGGAACATGCGATGAGTTTATCTTAGCGGAAAAGAATCCGGTCCGGGAGAATCGTCTCGACAGAGGAGCACAGAGTTTCTTTGGCTGCATTCAGATGAGCGTGCAGTTAGAGCTCAGAGAGATATGAAAAGTTTCGTGATACGAACATCCTCAGCGAGTCTATTCATGCTCGGCTCAAGCTGAGAGCACGACCCGGGTTGCATCACTGCCAGAGTGGATTTGCAACAATAGTCAGCCATAGCATGCCCTGGATTATAAAACTGCATTTCTGGGATGATCCTCTCTAGCATTAGGCTTGGAGTCATCATGTTGAACTTTCGTCCTCTGTATAGAACAAGAACACATCATGTTGAACTTTCGTCCTCTGTATAGAAGAAGAGGAAAATAAAATGTTGTCATTATCATTGTTATTGTAGTCGTCGTCATCGCCATCATCTTTAGCATCTTCAGCAGCAGAAGAAGCAGCATCATCATCATTGTAGTCACCGCCATCGCCATCAGCATCATCACCCGCATCACCATCATCGTCATCATCAGTAGCAGCAGCAGCAGCAGCAGCAGTATAGGCTCTATACATGAACAGGAAAGAGAGAGCAGAAGGGAAGGTTAAGTGATAGGCAGTCCCAACGTCCTTCAAGACAGCTCTGGACACGTTGAGATGACAAACGTTTAATCCCGAAACGACCCTTCCCCTCCGCCCCCACACCCCCACACACATCCTCCATGACCTCCACCCTCCACCCCAACTCCTCGGGTTTAAATTGAGAAGCGTACCCTGGGCTATTGCTCGGACACTACGCTAACCCGGCTCTGTGTACAGAAGGGGTACGTCCAGTTTAATTTGTTAGCTAAACTGACTTAGTTGCTTGTAAAGACACGAGAAGTACTTCAGAGTAATGCACTCTTGCCTTCAGAAAGTCTTGATGCGCTTTGAACAGTTAAGCGCACAGGCCTATATTGTTTGATTTGCGCATAATTAATGCTGGATGCGGGCAGCGAAACACAGGCCCCCGTTTAAGAGGCTGGTGATAGCCGCTCCTTGCTTAATCGTTGGCAGGTCTGCTTGTAGACCTTTGTGGGACCCTGTATGTTAATGCAGAACACTTATTCGTCCAAATGTATCATAGGTACATCCGCTGGCTGAGAGTCAGGGACTATTCGTAAAATGCCTTTGGCCTAGCTCTGATAGATCTCTGCATGAAAACAGGTGTATACCTCAAACCGTCTCTGATACTCGTATGCCGGCCCCTCAGTGTCCCGCACGTGCTCAATTGAGGGCCCGGGGGTGGCCGGGGCCCAGTGGTGAGAGGGTTAGAGATGTGCCCATATCGCTGTGGAGGTGTTTGCGGGGTCCTTCCTATAGCTAGTGAGCTGTTTGTCCAAGCAAAACGCTCGCGACCAGTCACCGCCATCACTTCACTATTGTGTGCTTGATGCTCTGCCTTTACTAGTTCACTGCTGTTTGTTTGCTTCCCTCCCTTTTCTTTCCACTATTTATATGCGTTGTTGCTCTCCGTTTCGTTCACTGGTTGTATGCATGGTGCTTCCGGACATGGAGGGGGAAAAGTAGTAATGTGAGGTTGACGGTGAATTTTTTTAAATTATTTTTTTTAAAAATCAGACATTGCAAGATAAATAAAACTAACCCACCTTTATTACATCTCCGATGAGGTGGGCAGAATTGTTAAAGTACTCCTGTTTCCTCCCTCCCTTCAATAGTGGCATGGGATGCATACGAGCTATAAATAAAATTAAAATATTCAAATAAAATTTAAGTATCCTTTCCGTTTCTAATAGCGATTTGCCTTGAACCACATGTTTATGCGACGAATGTGTGTTTGTGGCGTATGTAAGAAAGTGTGCAATATACGAGTCGACATGTTGGTTATAGATCGCCGCGCTTTGAGTCTGATTTAGGAATAAGACGCTTTTAGCGTCCATCCTTTTTCTTCTGCTTCTTCTTCTTCTTGTTGTTGATGATGATGATGATGATGATGATGATGATGATGATGATGATGATGATGAAGATGAAGATGATGATGATGATGATGATGATGATGATGATGATGATGATGATGATGATGATGATGATGATGATGATGATGATGATGAATTTTCTTGTTTCTTTTTTTTCTCTCCTTCAAACCCTCTTTGTATTCAACCCCTTCATCTTTCAGCACTTTCGGCCCTCCATTCCCTACCTGCTAGAAAATTGACCCAGGCCATAACGTACCTAGAAGAAAGGAAAAGGGCGGTGCCTAAGAACACAAGGCAGGAAAGAGGTCCTACGTGCTCTGTAGGCGACGAAACGTATTAGAGAACATCGGCAAACTCCCCAATTCTGCCCTTTCTCTTTAGTGAAAGAAGGGGGTGAGCACTGAGGGGAGAGAGGGGGAAGAGGGAATAGGAGGAAAGAGCGAGAAGGGGGTTGGGGTGAGGTAGTGGTGAGGGTAGTAGAACGCTGAAAGGAGTGTATGACGGCCTACTAGCGCCAAAACCGAGAGTTACCATTATCACGAGATAATTAAAATTATCACGTGTTCTGTGTAATTTACAGAGATATCGGTAATCCGCAGTGTTAATTAATAATTATCAGTATTTGCCACGCTTTCCTAGCGCCAAAACCTGATAATTACAAATATCATGAGATAATTACAAATATCATGAGATAATTACAATTATGAAGAGATCATTACAATTATCAAGAGATCATTACAATTATCACTGAAAATTATAAATATCAAGATGAGCATACGCGGCCCGATACGCGATACGCATGCGCGGCAGCGGCACTGTTCCCAGCACGCCTGGGGTTTTGGCCCTAATAAAGCGTGGCCAAAACTGAAAATTAGTAATTAACACTGTGAATTACCGGTATCTCTGTGAATTACACAGAACACATGTTAATTACAATTATCACTGATACATGTAAGTTTTGCAGGTTTTGACGCTAGTAAGCCGCCTTGCCAGAATTAAGCATGATCACGTGAAAATTATAATTATCAAGTAAAAATTGTAATTATCATGTGATAATTACAATTTTCAGTTTTGGCGCATTTCCAGGCGGATTAATAGAGCCAAAACTGAAAATTAAACATGATCACACGAACATATTTGTAATTTTCAATGATAATTGTAATTATCTCTTGATAATTGTAATTATCCCATGATATTTGCAATTATCACATGATAATTGTAATTATCAGGTTTTGGCGCTAGTAGGCCGCCATAGGAGTGAGCTTTTGTGTACACAGTTGAATTTGGTTTTACTATATTACAGAATAATAAATCATTCAGTACCTTTAGGTCATTAATCTTAATAATTGTTTAAGACCATCGGCAAACTCTCCATAATTGTACTCTTCTTCTTCTTCTTCTTCTTCTTCTTCTTCTTCTTCTTCTTCTTCTTCTTCTTCTTCTTCTTCTTCTTCTTCTTCTTCTTCTTCTTCTTCTTCTTCTTCTTCTTCTTCTTCAGTGCTAAATTTTTTTTAAAAACATTTTATTATTGTTTTTTTTTTTAAAAAGAGTGACAAGGAGAAAATGGTAGTTACACTCTGAATGGAGTGATGGGGATGGATGGACTGGGAGAATACTGAACTGTGAAAAGAGAGAGTTCAGCCTATCGAGTTAATTGACGTTGTACAAAGAAAAAAAAAACACCTATCTAATATACCTCGCTAGACTACATTCAGCTCATTAGTAAGTTTTAACTTCATACATTGTAATGGTTTTAAAGTGAGTCTAACGTCATTCGCTCCACACACACCCCCTTACCCCCTCCCCCCCTCTCCCAATTAAAAAAAGGAACTAAAACAATTTACAATAGAAAGTGTAAGGTAGAACACTTTATTAATCCACAACATCGAGGCGAAAGCTTTCCTATGGGCGTGTACCCCCGTTGGGGTGCCGGGGGTTTCAATATAAATAGTATCCCCACTTTCTGGAAATTTAGTGCTTTAAATTCCCACTGTCTTTGTCTTTCTCATTTGCTCTTTCTCATTCCTGCTCTGTTCTATCAATCTGCTATACTATCTTCTTCTTCGCTAGACCAGTCACCTACCGTTTTTCTTGAAAACTTTTCCTAGACAAGATTCCTTATTTGTGTATGAGGTCTGTTAGATCAGCTTGGGAATATTGGACGCTTTCTGCCAGGTGGTCACTAGGGCTTTCTATGATGTTATTATTTAGCAATGTAAGCATTTTATATGTATGTGTTTTGTTGATAATTTATAATGATGTTTGTATTCTATTTTGTTTTTGTAAACGGGGGTTCGATAAATTAGAGTACAGCCTCAGCGTCCCCTGCGTGGGATGTCTTTATTGTAAAGTGACTGGCTAGTGGAGAGCTTTTAGTTTTACCACTAGGGTTGTTTCGGCAGATCTTGTATGCGGATCAGGGGTTGTCCGGTCCTGATTTGGCTCGGAAGAGTCCGCTGGACCTATAGCAATAATCATGTAATGTAATGTTATGGGCGTGTACGCAGCAAAAATAGCTAAAAATGCAAAAATATAAAAATGTGAAATTTTGGATTTGTTTCTTTGTCTTTTCACCTAAGAGATTTTAGACTTGATTGAAAAAGGGGAAAATATTAAACAAATAAAGAATGGTCATAATGAAGGGAGAAATGAATTAAACAAAATAAACAAAACTGAACAATTAAACAATCAAAGTCCAATATAACTACAAAACAATCCTTGTAAAATAATCTTCATTAAGCTTATATCTCATATTTTGTTAGTTAGTCATATGATCCAGCGGGCTGCAAAGAGCCGAATCCAGACCATTATATCTAATATATATAATATTCAATGTCCTGAATTTATGCATATATAATATTTAATTTTCTGAATTTATGCTTCACACAAAAAAATCCACTAGACCTAGTAATAATCTGTACTGACTCTGACTTTTATTTTTTTAAAACAAAAACCAACATCCAACAGGACTGTATATTAATGATTTTGCAATCGTTATCCAATAATTAATATTTTTATCCTGAATATTTCGAATATATTGTGGACTATAGTGTGCGATTGCACTGCAGTCATAAATGAGATGAGTAATAGAAATTACTTGTTTGCAAATGCAAGCAACTTCCTTACCATATTTTGTCCTCCACGAGTTCAAGGCAAGACGATATGCTAAGCTCGAGGAGTGTAACATTCCATTATATAATTTAATGAAAGGACATTTATTTTTTTTATTTTTCTCAATTATATTATATGCTTTTCTTAAGAATGATATACCGAGCTAATAACAGTACTTTCATTTTTCGCCCCTTTTTTGCAATCCTATCAGCCCAGCCATTATGATCTAATCCGCTATGAGATATTATTCAGCAAAATTGAACATTTGTTCCATTTATGATTAAACTATGAATAAGATATTTTATATAATATATAATATCACATCTTTCCTTATTATATAACTTGAATCCAACGTTTATAAAACTGATTTAGAGTCCACACAACATAATATATTTAAAAAGCCAATGTTTAAACCTATCCTATCCTATCCTATCCTAGGAGGTCGTAGGGGCACCACAGATGGTCGTTTAATCAGCGCACTCCATCTTTCCCTGTCCTCAGCAACCCTGATTCTTTCGCTCAGTGTCAAACCAGTCCATTCTCGAATGTTGTCCTCCCACCTCTTTTTCGGTCTCCCTCTTCTTCTACCTCCTTGCACTGTGCTTTGCAGGATGGTCTTTGCAAGACCTGATGATCTGATGACGTGGCCATATCATCGGAGTTTCAGTTTTTTCACCACTGTGAGCAGGTCATCGTGTTGTCCAATGGCTTGTGTGATATTTAATGTTTAAACAATGATTTTATTCAATGCCATAAGTATAGCAATAAGTTCTGCAGTAAATATTGATTGCCCTTTCACTAAGAAATAAGTATAACATAACCTGCACCTGTTTCACCTGATTGTAAAACAGAACCATCAGTATAAATACATTATTTGTAAGTAAGAATACTATTTTTGATAGATACGTTCCTTTGCTTCTGCGGCTAATAAAATGTCGTTTTCCTGTTTTCTTAATTCAGAATAGTCTATGTTAGAATTTGCTCGTTGAAGTTCCCAATTAGGTATAGGCGGTTGTGAAAGTTTGTTTGAACTTAATTTACAGTTTAAATCAGGTTCGTTCTTGAGCTCATTATTTTGTATAAGTTGATATAGTCTGTAAATAATTAATACTTTGTGATCTTTTGAGAAAATGCAAATCAGCGTATTTCTAACTCTAAATCTGTGAAATTGTCAACTGCAGATGCCCCCACTATATATTTTGCACAGGATAATTAGCTTCATTCATTTAATGGTAATACGCCCAGCTTAGAAGCATACAATTTTGGAGTTACTGTGTTTTGGCTTCATTTGGCCAGAGCGACGTCATTGAGCGCCACACCAGACTACAGGCGCAGAATTATTTTCCTCTGGCTAATCTATAGCAACGCATTGGGATAGGACTTATTTGTGTGCGCTTCGCTGAGTTTGTTTGTGTGCGCCTGTGCTTGTGTTCCAAGGGAAATTTTTTTTCTCCCACACTGTCCTTTTCATCGTGTCTTATTCTAACGATTCTGCTCTTGTTTTCAAGGTTTACATTTAGACTGCCTGTTGCTTTCTACTGTACGATTGTTCAATACTGTCCCCACAGTTTTCAAAACCCGTTAACATTCTATTATTGCTGTCCCTTCCCTTCCAGGATTTTCCACAAGGAAAGTAGCCCAGCCAAGCTGTCTCCTAATTCTACTTCTAGCGAGTTTGCGCTTGTATTTCGCTCTTTGCTGCCCTTGCCGTGTCTCAGACAATTCTACAGATCGATAAAGCTATTCTATGTAAGAGGTGCAGAGAGGAGGAGTGTTCACGGAGAATCTTTAAGAAGGATGGGTCTGAAAAGAAGAAAGGGGCATGAAAGGAGAAAGATTAAAAGTAAGGATAGAGAGAAGGAGAGAGAGAGGTGAGAGTTGGGGATTGGCGTGAGGAGGGAATGGTACAGGAAGTAAAAATACAAAAGAAGTGTTATGAGAGAGGGAAGTTTCCTAAAAAAGATCAGATAATAGGGTTATATATCGAGAGAGAGAGAGAGAGAGAGAGAGAGAGAGAGAGAGAGAGAGAGTATTTTATTTGTTATCCATGCGGGCGGTGTTTGGGCTATCTTCTCAGCAATTGATTGATTGATTGTTGCTTTAGGTCCAGCGGACTCTTCCGAGCCAAATCAGGACCGGACAACCCCCGATCCGCATAAAAGATCTGCTGAAACAACCCTAGTGGGAAAATTGAATGCCCTCCACCGGCCAGTCACTTTACGATAAAGACATCCCACGCAGGGGACGGCTGAGGCTTTACCCCAACTAATCAAACCCCCGGTTACAAAAACAAAATAGAATACAAACATCATTATAAATTATCAACAAAACACATACATATAAAATGCCTATATTGCTAAATAATAACATCATAGGAAGCCCTAGTGACCACCCGGCAGAAAGCGTCCAATATTCCCAAGCTGATCCAACAGACCTCATACACAAACAAGGAGTCTTGTCCAGGAAGAGTTTTCAAGAAAAAAGGTAGGTCACTGATCTAGCGAAGAAGAAGATAGTATAGCAGATTGATAGGACAGAGCAGGAATGAGAAAGAGCAAATGAGAAAGACAGCGACAGTGGGAATTTAAAGCACTAAATTTCCAGAAAGTGGGGGTACTATTTATACTGAAACCCCCGGCACTCCAACGGGGGTACTGTTGCCGCAGTGAATCGGTCATGCCTATAAAGGAAAGACAGGTTTTCAACTGGGGCTTTCACTTTTCCCTGTATAGGTTAGAACAATCTACAGTGGCAAGATTGCTCATGACCCCAAAGGGGTCTTTTCAGCAAAAGCGCGACAACGGCAAGCGCAGCGCCATCCAGGACAAGGGGGAATAGGACCTATTTAGTGGATGCTGGCGGTGTTGGTATATTTTCTGGCACTTACCCGTTTAGGGCATGAGCGTCAGGTTCTTTAAAGTCCATGCGATGGAATGCAGGGATTGGACCTCGGCTATACTCTCACGAGTATAAGTGACTTCATAACATGGATGGATTGGCTGGAGAGAAACAAGAACTTGAACAGCTGGTACAGAAGCTTGACAATACCTCCAGAGCCTTTGGAATGGAAATAAGTGCAGAGAAGACCAAAATAATGACCGACAACACCAATGACATCCACATGGACATCAAAGTCCAAGGCCAATCCCCCAACACAGTGCATAGCTTCAAATATTTAGGAGTCATTGTATCAGACAATGGGTCCACAGGAAGTCCTCTCCAGGATAGCACAAACAACTGCTGCCCTGACAAGGTTGAAGCCCATTTGGAAAGACAGGACAATCCGTCTGCACTCCAAGGTAAGGCTGCTGCGCTCCCTTGTCATCTCCATCTTCCTATACGCTTGCGAAACATGGACCCTCACAGCAGACCTACAACGAAGAATACAAAGCATGGAGATGAAGCGCTACAGAAGATTTCTGGGCATTTCCTATGACCAGCACATCACCAACGACGAAGTCCGACAGACAATCACACAAACCATTGGACAACACGATGCCCTGCTCACAGTGGTGAAGAAACGGAAACTACGATGGTATGGCCACATCACCAGAGCATTAGGCCTTGCAAAGACCATCCTGCAAGGCACTGTGCAAGGAGGAAGAAGAAGATAAAGACAGAAAAAGAGGTGGGAGGACAACATTCCAGAATGGACTTGCTCGATACTGAGCGAAGCCATAAGGGTTGCTGAGAACAGAGAAAGATGGAGTACGCTGGTTAAACGGTCATCTGTGGTGCCCCAACGATTTCCGAGTTACGGGATAGGATAGGATAAGATAAGTCTCATATCTAAGTGTGTGTTTTTTTAAATTATTATTTCTTTTTTTCGCCCCATGCGTGGATCAAACCGAGAACTGGCACAATTTCGGTATTGAAGACTATAGCAATCTACATCGACAGCTAACTGCTAACCACCCTGATAAAGTTATGTTTGATAATGCCCGGGAAAGGTGTAGGGTTAGCAAGGAGGATGCGAGAGGAGGAAGGGTTCCAGAGAAGAGGAATATATGGAGGAGGTTTGTGTACAGAGGAATAAAGAAAGCTTAAACAGAAGAGAGATTTTTGCAAGGAAATAAAGGTGGTTTTGTGTGCCCTTTATATTCTCCATGCTTTGTTTGCTTCTCGTGAATAATAACATTCTGCTTTTACCAAAGAAAGACAAATTATATCAGATCGATTAACCTAGTCCATCAAATGGCTTGGAGAAGGGCAAGAACTAGGGGACGAGAGATGAGGTATAGAGCCAAGAAGGCGGGTTCTGAAAGGACGAAAGGAGAATCATCACTGATGACGGGCAGGAGGGAGGTTTTTAACACTGGAAGATCTAAGACAAAAGCACAGATCGATAAAATTATTCTGGCTAATGCATGGGGGAGGGTTTTTGATATAATAGAATCGGGGGAGGGTCAGCAGGAGGGAGGGTCATCTCGGGTGGCTAGCGCCTGAAAGGCGGACGTGCCGATGTCTAATGGGAGTGTCAAGTCCAGTCCTCAGTCCAAACAGAGTACCTGTGGCTGCATGGATCTACACTTGCATGAGATTGCATTTTATGCATGACAGATCTCAGACGCAGGGAGAGTCCCCAACGAGTATTAAGGTAGAAAAGCATATGCCATTGTTCCTGTAATCGGGCATACCATGCAAGTCGAGTGTGGATGGTGAAGGCTACTACTGACTTGCATCCATAATATGGTGTTAAAAACAATATGTTGGATAATATTCGTCACCCAAGCGGGAGAAATTCGGGTTGTTTTCTCAGTGAAAGTGCGGCTGCAGCAGAGTAGCGCTAGCGCCACATACGACGAGGGGGAATAGGACTAGATCGAGGAGCTTAATGGCTGGGCGTGTTTTGTATCTGGCACTCACTCGTCTAGACACTCATCCATCTAGGACATTAGCGTCAGGATCTTTAAAGTCCATGCGATGAAATCCATGCAAACGTATGCACAGACTAAACTTTGGTTTAGATAATCTTGACCCAAAAAGTAAAGACCCTAAGCTGGCTGAATATCAAGGTCCTATTGACATGCTAGACTGTGACAAGTGTCTTATGTCTCATGCAAAGTGCACTCTGAATCATAGTCAGTCTGATTTTCTAAGATCGAAGAGCTCATCCGACTTGTAGCTACAGAATATATTATGCTCAATTCAGCTAGATGAGAAAAAACTGAGTTTGAGCTCTGTGCGTCCATAACAAACTGGATGAGATGGAGGGTGTGGTTTATTCACACAGACGTGCCAGTTACTTGAGATGGGGTGGTGGGCTGAATGGGAGGAGGCTCGAATCTTCCAATGACGTTGCGTGGAATGCTACCCTTCAGCACAGAATGATTCTTTCCCTTTTTGCTATAATTTTCAAGTAAAGGGGTGGTAACCTCTTTTCGACGATGCAAGCTTGCCATTGCTACTCTGTTCTTGTTCCTTTGAGTTCATTACAGTCAGTGGATTCGAGCTGTTTTATTACATAGTGCCTGTAATTATTTTCCCTTTAGAATTAAGCACAGCCATTTTAACATTCGATTTCTACATCACAATATTTATTTATTTATTTATTTATTTATTTATTTATTTATTTATTTATTTATTTATTTATTTTATTTTATTTCCCTTTACCCTCAGCGCACAAGAGATTATTTCTGAAACCAAATCTTAGAATGTAATCGGCTAGAGTCAACCTCACTGGAAATATGCAAATAAAAACAACTACATACGATTAGGGTTGCACATTATCCAGCAACGTAAGCTACAAGTAAAAATACATAGAAACATGGAAGCACACACTATGGATTTATTGAAGAATCAGAATCTATGACAGAAAAACCTTACTCGCCCCACAACTTATCAGCAATGGAAACATAATTTCAAAACCAGTTAGTTAGTTAGTTAAATAGATTAACGTCCCCGGACACATAAGGACGATTCAAAACCAGTTTGCACACTAGTAGAAGGCTGGCACTGTGGAACTGGTTTAAAAATGAAAAGAAATAAATGAATAATAAAATTTAATTGATTTATTAAAATGTATAAATAAATAAAAAATACATAAATTTATGAACAGGCAGTACAGTTTTGATAGCCTTTGCAAATGAATATGAGAGAGAGAGAGAGAGAGAGAGAGAGAGAGAGAGAGAGAGAGAGAGAGAGAGAGAGAGAGAGAGAGAGAGAGAGAATTCTCAAGTGCCTATGCCAAGGGAAACAACCTTTGCATTCACTGTTTACAAATGGCGGCACACGGCTTGACGACGCTGCTGAATAGGCAGTTTATTGTTGAGCTTGTTTCTTGCGATTGAAGGGTAAGCTTTGGCGATATGCTGTGGTGAAGCTCGGTTAATCTGCTGCTTTGCAGACTCACATTTTTAATTAATAATAAAGATCAAGCATTGACCAAACCTCAAACCGCAGATTATCCTTTTTCCTTGACCAAAAGATCGTGGTCAAAATTGTAGTATTTTTGTTACGTTTTGGAACATGATGTTACTTGCAAAATTGTTAAATCTTATAATTTTACATGTACTACATGATGTAGTTACAATCGCAAAATCAGATTCCTAATTCCCAAATGAAAATACACAAAAGAAACAATTTATAATATGTCTCCCAACCCCACTTTCAGTAATCCAGAGAAATCTGTGGCCTGAGAGAATGGCTTTTCGGTGAAACATGGGCAAACACCTTTTAAAGTGCCATTGTAATCAACAAGTATGACTGTGGGAGCCCATGATAAGACAAGACAATACAATATGATTTAAAAAGAGACAACTCCATGTGTGTGTGGGGTGTGGGTGTGTGTGTGTGTGTGGGGGGGGGGGGGCGTGTGTGTGTGTGTGTGTGTGTGTGTGTGTATTTTCAAGATTCAAATGAAATAAGTGAAAATGGCAATTTATGCTAATCTTGCAAGGATGCGACAGAGCTGATGTCTGAACCATGGATCGGGAGAAAGCTGTGAGTTATTTCAAGCAACGAGGATTCATTGGTCTGCCACACAGACAGCCCAAGTTTGAAAAGCCATATCCACTGAATATTTCCAGGGATCTTGCAATAGCTGGAGATGGCCTGGCTGCAGGAGACTTGAGGCAAGGACATATTTTCTTTCGTAAAATATAATGCAAAGGAGCAACAATAAGTTGTGGTTTTGTGTAAACATTGTGGTTGGAATTACTGTTTTACTTACTACACATCCACCTTACAAACAAGAAGCTAAGCTAGTGCACACACCCTTTTAAATATTATTATTTTTATAGGGCTAGTATTTCAATTGCTTGTGTTGAGGACAAATAAAAAAAAAAGAAAAGAACTAATTATTTAAAATCATGGCTTTTTTTAAAAAAGGTCAAGAAACATAGCACCGAGGTACAATTACAACCCAACAGACTCCCTACACGCAGAACGACAGAAGTCAGCAGATTGGCAGACGTCAGCAGAAAGGCAGAAGTCAGCAGAATGGCAGAAGTCAGCAAGAGACAAAGGGAGGACAAAAGCAGGGGTAGAAAAGCATAAGACATTTGACAAACAGTCGTTGGTCATCATACCAGACCAGATCTCTGTGTGCACAACTTGCAACTGTAGTCTGCGATCAGCAAGACAGTATGGCAGCCATGATGATGTAAAACCTAAATTCTCTCCCCGAGATGAAGTGGAAAGCAACAGTCCTGACGAAGAGGATGAAGGTAAATTTCATAGTAGATCTGTATAAATAATGTATTATTACGCTGAAAGAAATAGTAATAATGTGTAATTTCCTGTAGAACTAGCAGGGGTGCTGGCAGCCAGCAAATTGAACTCAACCACAGCACATGACTTGTGACCAAACAAAGGCACTAGCCTGCAAATATTCTCACTTCTCGTTTTTAAATAAAATAAGAGTGACTCAGCAGGGTGCAGTTCGCAAGGAGAACTACAACATAATTGTTTTTACTTCAGCACAACGATTTGCAGGAAAATTCAGAAGAAGAAATCAATGAGTCAAACATGCATATAATGCCGTCATGGATTCTGAAATGACATCCCTGCAAAATTGTGATGGCGAACGATGAAGGACAGTGAATTTCATGAAAAATATACAGAAATATTGTTTAATGTTAAAAAATATAGAAAACCAATTAGCAAAAACTATTGCCCATGGCTGCCAGCTTTGGGAGTAGTTTGCATTTTTCTCGCCTCTGGCAAAAGAACCAGTACTTTATAACACTCTCATAAACTTGGGATAATAATAATATGCAGCATATTCTTAAATCTGTGGAAGATGGCTGCCTACAACAAAGAAGAAGACGAAGAAGGAAGTATACAGTCACGAGCAATTATTTGCTGACTGCAATTTTCTGTTAAACAGATGCTGCAATTCTTAGTTTTGACAAACTGCTGAACATGGTGGTGCATCTGCAGAACACTAATCCATCCAAGTGCCAGAAAGCCAACGCTTCCCTCAGTCGACTAGCTGCCAGTTTCTCCATGCCTGACTCCCTCACAGAGATCCACATCAACAAGGTCAAATAAAAATTATTATTTTCATATGTTGCGAAAAAACAAAATATAATAAAATACAACTGAATGTAGTCAAGAGAAGAGAGAGAAATTGGATACTGTTTAACAACAGTTCCTTTACTGCACTTGTAGCTTGAGTGTCCTGCTTAAAGTTGGAATAGCATCTGATGTTGTATTCATTATAGTTGCCACAAGTGCTAAAATTTTGTATTTTACATTTTGCAGATTATAGGACTGCTAGACTATAAAAGCAACCAGAAACAACTCATACATTTTCTGTGTTAATTAAGTAACAAGGTTTTGTTTCAAATTAAATTTCATTTTTTTAAATATGGTAGGTCATAGGACTGCTAGACTACGAAGGCGGTCAGGTTTTTCAAGAACTTTGCCTGAAAGTGCTGGACACCTTGCTGACTCACGGCCATGGGTCAGAGCTGGTTGCCTCCCCTGATATAGTTGACCGAGTCATCTTTTTCGCCGCTGTTGAGGCCGACCCAACTGTTCAAGTTTTGGCCATGAAGGTTCTTAGCAAGGTTGGTTCCCAGCGACAAAGATTTTCTATAGAGTTTGATGATTGCGGGCTGCCATAGTTGACATTCGTTAGCATGATAGAGTCATGGCAAATGGCATCCAAGTAAATACCGTTCCCCTTGCTAACACACGGCCATGGGTCAGGGCTGGTTGTCTCCCCTGATAAATTTTTTTTCATTTATTTTTTTTAATATGAAACACTGATGTCAACAAAGGTCGATTCAATGGCGGTCCAAGTATTAGTCAATTAAAGTTGAGAATAACGTTAAAAGTTAAACCTAGAGCCCAAAATTGTGTACGTGGAATTTCGGGATTATCCAGTTCCGCAAGCTAAAATTGAAACCTTGTGTAAGATATCTCCAATCCTTTTTTTTAAACAGATGCTGAATGTTGAGGACACATATTTTGAAATTGGGGATGATGTAAAAAGGAGACTGGAAATAGAGGTTTACCCAAACATTATCACACTCCTTCTCAGCCCATTTACGTCAGTGAACGTCAAGTACGCAGCGTGCTGCTTGCTGCGAACAATGGCACATGATTTTGACCTGGCATTGAGAATCAAACAGCATAGCACAATCCTGCTGCTGCAGCTGGAAGATGCCAGTTCCAGACTGAAGGTAGGAAAACTTCAAGCTGTAGTACTATGCATCTAGCAGTAGTACAGTACTTTAAGGACTACAAGGCAATACTTTTTTTTCTTGTCTTATTGCAGAGTTTACGTGTAGCTAAAATCTGTCTAAATAAAAGCATAGATTCATACTATTTTTGTTTTTCATTTGCATGCTGAATTGACCATTATAAGAATCTTTTAAAATGTATTGTCTTTACCATGGAATGATGTGAGGCATATGTAAATGAAATTAATTAAGAAATCAAGTATGGCAAACTTGGCTCAGACCACCGCCAATAAATAAGTAAGAAGGTGTTCTTGAATGTTGTTCCCATAGAAATATTGGACAAATAAGAATTAAAAATAGAATGAATGAAATTGAATTGAATAAACATAGGAGTTTTACGTCTACACCCACCACTGTCGATGTGGTAGACGGGGATAACCATCCCAGTGTTGTATTGCTAAGATGGACAGTCAAATACAGCCACTTTTCATCTTGCCACCACAGGATTCCAGCCTTGGTCATCAGCTAGTGTGCCAGGTGAATGTTCTACCAATGAAAGAAATAAAAGAGCTAAGGCAGTATTAAGGAAAGAAGAAAGAGATCATTCATGTGTTAAGTAATAATGTGCATTACCTATTTCAGGAAGTGTGCATTGAAGTGCTGTTGACACTGTTTGGCCATGATGGATTGGTGAATGATGGGGATAGCATAGATTCCAGGCTTCTGCCTCTCGTCAAGAGAATGCTACTAGATGGCCCCTGGTATGTACTGCAGTAATACTCTTCTCTTTCTGTCTGTCTGTCTGGTCTGGTCTGCCCTGGTGTGCTCTGGTCTGACCCATCTGTTTTAGTAGTGTCGCTCTGCCAGCGACATTATTTTTGGCATGTAGAACTGATTATGATAGTAAACTAGTAGTCGCAAACTTGTGTTGGAGTAGCTTTGATTCAAGACAACTGTCATGTCCTATATATTATTATTATTATTATTATTATTATTATTATTATTATTATTATTATTATTATTATTATTTATTTTTATTTTTATTGTTTTTTTATTTAAAAAATATTATTAATATGTTTATATTTAGGGGAAGGGTAGGGGAAGGGCTGGGGGGGGTTAAAACTTTATTAATCTATAAGTATGGCTTTGCAATTTATTTATTTTATTTATTTTTATTTAATCGTTCTTATATAGCGCTTTTCCAGCTCAAGAGCTGCTCAAGGCGCTGGCCGATACAGGATCTAACTCAAGCCGCCCGAGACGCCCACCCGCAGCCTTTGGGGGCATGGTCTGACGCCCGGACAACTGAGCACAATCCTGGGCAGCCAGGGATGGGGGAGAAGGACCTAGGTGCATGCTGGGTGTTTTCTTGTCACCGGCACTCACCCGTCTAGGACATGAGCGTCAGGATCTTTAAAGTCCGTTATGATGGAATGTATGCGACACAGACTAGACCTCGGTTTATAATCTCATCCGAAGGAGTAGGAAAACAGGATCAATGTTATAATGTTGACAATGAAATTTTTGTAAATGTAAAAGCTCATGTTGTTCTTGAGGACTGTGTTGATTTTCAGTGCAATGGTCAACTTAACTGCTCGCTATACAGTAGTGTAGAACTCTTGACTAGATAATTATCTTCTGTCCAAATGTTGCTCAATATTAATAGAAAAACGGGTGAAAAGTGAAGGATTATCGTTTGCTGTTTAGAACAGATCTGTATATTTTACCCTGTACATGCTATTACACAGGTTATAAATTGTCCTACGTTTGTTTCAACTATAGTGAAACCCAGAAGGCAGCACTGGAGTTGATACAGGCAGTGATTAATGATGAAAGTGGCTTAACTGACGTCCTCCGTGATCAGCAATTCGTGGCCTACAGCATTGCTTGTCTTCTCTCTTCAAAATGCAGGTACACATTTTTTAAAATTATTTTTTTGTAGCCTGTATAGGGGTATACCAAAGAACGTACAGCTTCACAAAGAAGGATCATAACGCCACACCGCTATATAAAAAGTGATGACAGATGCGTTTGGCGCGCATCCAAGCGGAGAGTCTGAACGCTCGTTGCAAGGGACGTAATCCTCTGCTTAGCAATACGTAAACAAACCTTGCCGCAGGACGTTTTTGAACCCTAAACATTATCCTTTTGTAGTAAAACGAACTCAAAAATGTTTTATTTATACAAGTAAATACTTTTTTTAAATTCACATTAATTACCAAAGCTGTTCGATTCATGATTGTATGCAGACCTATCACACAGTAACTGACCAGCAAAAAAGTGTGACATTAAAAACAAACACGGTGCTTGCCTTTATTATAGATTCATTAGTGCGCAACCACTTGGCAACACACCTGTTAATTAATGCAATTATTCAGTATTACTGAATTGCTCTTGTTGTGCAGTTATTGCCTTGTTTTCTCCTTTATATGAAAGTGTGAATCTGCCTATTAATTGAGTGCATGACTGCGTGTGTATTAATTTGTGCTATAGGCCTACACATGCAACAGGTTTTTTTTTTTGTACTGAGAAAGCTCAAGTGCATTTTTAACTTTTGTCTGAACTTGTTATGAAATAACTTCATAATGCATTTCTGTGTAGCCTACTCAGGCCTGTATGTGTGCAACTTTATAATAGGCATATTTGCCGAGAAAAATAAATCGGTGACCAGACATATAATAAGACAGGAAAAAGAAATCAGTGACCAGACAGTTAAGAAGACGGACAAGCAAATGAAAATGAACAAAAACAGTGTATTACTGAACTTGCATGTCATTTAATTGTATTACAATACAACATGCAACAAATTGAAACATAGCCATGTACAGTGCCAAAGCACAAAAACGTGCCCAAAGTTAATTGATAAGAATTTAGAGAAGCAATATGAATTATTAGGAAATCTATACACACACACTTGATTCTGAAGAAACATTTTGATTTTAATAATTCACTTCACTTTTAAAAATTATGTTTCCTGGCAAGCTCGCCAAATTGTCATAATAATTATACATGAAATTGAAACGCAGGCAGGCTCGCCAAATTGTAATAAAGTGTTCTTCATCTTGCGTGTTTTAAAATAATTATCTTCAGAAGATTCCTACAAACTTGATATTAGTTTGTAAACAGTTTTTAATGTTTCAATTTCACGTATACACGCATTCATCAAAAGGCCTTTCTTATACAATTACTCAAGTTGAGACAGGGAGATAAACTAAAAACACTGAAGACGTAAAATACACAACAGTTGGAACGCAACACCAATATACGTTTTGGTAATTTTATGGTTCTCTTCTTCCTCACATAAGATAATAGAATAATAATTAAAACGGAATTCAAGGAAACTATATTCAAGAAAACTATAAGTCTTATAGTAATAAAAGAACAAGTAGCTGAACTTTAATATGAATTTATCTCATGCTTGCAACCTCCTGCAGCTTCACACATGCTGTCCGCCATGTTCCCAACACTAGCCGGCTAGCAAAGCTTCCGACTTCCCGCTTGGGGGCGCTGGGTGCTTTCGATTTTGCACACTTTTGAGTTATGCATCTTCTTTGTGAAGCTGTACGTTCTTTGGGGTATACTTCCACTGAAGACAGAATCAATCAGGTGGATGCGGATGAAAGAAAGTCGTCTACAGAGGTCCAATCTTTTGTATAGTATAGTTATAGTTTACAAGTTGGTTGAAAAGTCACTTCCTATCCAAAATTGCTTATAACTGTTGTAAATAGCGCTGCATTTGCATCAAACAAAACATACTGTGATTCTTACAGCAGTAGAATGTAATTGATGATCTCTGATTACATCTCGCAGTGACAAGAGCAGCTAGTCCAAACATCAGACCAAGCGTCAGGTGACGGACCTTTATGAAGTCCTGCTCTGGTCACAGTGGGATGACATTAGAGACCAGTAATTAAATTCTACCACCTAGTATCCCAGTACATGTTGTTTCATGCAAATGCAGTACTATTTATTTAGAAAAATTATCAGGAATTCTCAACATTGAGTTATACTTTTCAACCACTCTGTACAGTACGGTACACACAGTTTTTCAATAAGCGCAACCATTGTGAGCTATATATGCAAGCATTCCGTTCCGGTGTTTCTATTTTTCTGTCTATAGGAAAGTTCGCAATCAGGCGAGCCAGATTGTGTCAACCTTGACGTCTACGAACAAAGCCATTCAGGCCCGATCGTTCTTGGAGTGCGTCAGTCTCTACATGCAGTCTGTAAAGGAGGTGGAAGTGGTGATTGGGTCTGGCGATGTGGCTAGAGTGACCCATCCTAACAATGTCAAAGGTCAGAGTGCCTTGCGCTACTGGCATGACATGGACTGCTTTCTTGACTCCGTGGCGGGCCTGGTTTCATTGGAAGGTATCTTTAAAACAGGAATACACATTGTTTTAGTTCTCTCCATTGCTCTCTCTCTCTCTCTCTCCCCCCACTTACCTGCTCCTTATCCCTCTATCCCCCTTTTGTTGTATATGTGCCAATGACCAAGTTCACAAATGAACTGTCAATTTGTCTCTCCCACCTACACTCACATATGCACATGTACACAAATATGCACTGCGCCCAGTTGTACTTGTTTTCTGTTTAGCTTGTGGCAGTAATTCATCATCTTGGATGGCTTGAGTTGGTTTATGGTTTGGACCCAATTCCCCTCGAAAAGCTCTTTGAGTTGGTTATATTGCTGCACCATGGATTAGCTAACACTTACCTCACTTTAACTGTTTTTCAGGTCTGTTGGAAATGGAGTTTAACCACTTATCATGTGAACTGCCAGTGAAGGGACAAGTGAATGATATTCAGTTGACACTGCTGTCCAGTCTCATACAACTAGTGACCAACATGTGCTGCTGGCCACTACACAGAAGGGACAGCAGTCATGTGGGCCCTCATCCGCACCCCAGACCGGACCTCGACCATCTCACTGACGATGCTGCTGTTAGGTTAGTGCATGACGATGGGCCAGTTTCCAGGTGACCTTCATGCTGGCTGTGTCAGAGATCTATCAAGTATAGGCTGTGTATAGGTGTGGACACTGGGCAATCTGGAGAAAACAGCATAAAGGCATCCAGCATTTTTTTAGGAGTAGAGTGGAAGGAATTTAGCAGTGTTCCTATGCCGTTATACGGTCATGGATTGCTTGCCAAGGATCAATCAGATCGAAGCTTGTTTTCTATTGTATTTCTTTTTATCAGAAATAGGCACAATGTTTTCTCTATAGCTGTCAATTGGAGAGAAAAAAAACTATTGATTTTGAAATGATGGGTCCATAAAAATTAACTGGACATGGACTCTGCGTCATATCCTTCGATGTTCTTTGATTCTGTTTGTGCAGAGAGAAGTTCTCCAAACTCAATCACAAATTGGCAGTGCAACAGTGGAAAAGATTCAGCCCCAGAATAATGGCACTATTCAAATGGCTGATGAGGCGCATTAAGATCCAACAAGAAAGAATTAGTTTAGGCTCGATCTCAGTGTCATTGCTTCCCTCCAGTCAGCATACCCCATTCATCTCCTCTCAAGAGAAGAGAGAGTCTGTTGGAGAGAGGGGAGCAAGACCGGTTACCGCAGAAGAAATTCTTCATGACCCTATGGCAGTAACAGTCAACCCTCCACTGAACCTTGCAAGACTTCCATCCAATATCAGCAAAGAAATTCTTCCTCTTCCTGATCCTATAGAAGTTTGGAATGTAGCCAGTCCTCCCTTGAATCCTGTTCAATTTTCAACAATGACTGCTAGAAGAAGAAGCAGCAGCCTAACCCCTGCTACTTCTGGCTTGATAAAGTCAGGTCCACCTAACAGACCAAGCTCCGCCAAAGCGTGGCCAAGCAATAGCATCTCTGCTAGGGACGTCACCAAACCCCCTGCGTTGAGAATGAAAGATCTGGTCAGCAAAGGGGAGTGGGTTCTTCTTCACTCCATTCTCAACTTTCTGTTGTGCGAGTCTCTAATCACCTGCAAGAAAATTCCAGACCCATCAGTGGAAGAGGAGAACGCAGCCAGGAGTGCTAACATACCTGCCTCACATGCGCAAACTCAAAGCACCATTTCATGTTGGAAGAAGCCTACTGCCAGGGCAGGTTGGTTTGATGTTTCAAAATGTCTGCTTCTTCAACTGTTGAATTGAAATGAAGTAAAATGAATTGCGGTTAAACAAAGAACTGCACAAGGTGTCGGAAAAATCTTACTGCATTATTAAGTGGCAGCTGCCACTAATAATGATTAGTATTGCAAAGATGGTGGTGAACTCGAGAAACAAAAATTAAGATGATTTTGAATAACATGCATTGCAATGTAAGTCTATGTACTCACCCCTTCCCTTCCCCCCCCCCCCCCCCAACCCCCACCCCCCCAAAAAAAAATTGTGTTTTTTTCCACGATTTTTGCACATTTGTGCAAAATGAGTCCTAAATAGTTGCGAAATTCTATGGATAAAAAATGTCCGTCCCTCTGAATGTCTGTTCACGGTCGGCCGTCTGTCTGTGCAAAAATTTAAGTGGCTATTTACTCAGAGTCTTTTTCAACTACAACAACCAAACTTGGTAAGATGGTGTGTATCCATGAGACCTCGAAAATGATCGGTGAATGAATGATGCCACTTTAAAGTCAAGGTCACAGGGTCATCAAATGTTAATCCAAAAATGACAATTTTTCACCATAGGTCACTTTTTTAAAAGTTATTAATATTGAACTTATGATTCTTCGAAGCAAGATAGATATCAATGAGACACACACCCTTTGCACATTTGGTCAACTTCACTCCAAGGTCAAGGTCACTGGAGCTGTCCAAAGTCAATAAGTATAGGTACTTTGAAGTGACCTTGACCCCAAAATATGAGAGATATAAAGTTCAAACTTGTCGTACTTAGAGATGATATATTGATCTTTCATATATATTTTCATTTTTGCGTTGATCTTGAAAGTCAAGGTCATTTTAGGCCTTGCAGAAAACATACAAAAAATAGGTTATCGTAGAGTGGAATGGTTCTATTTAACCCATAGTATGCAACAACATTGGGTTATTTGATCATACATGATAATGAGAGGTCACATGAAAGTTATTTATTATTTATTATTCATTGAACAAAATATAGCCTTATTGGAGTTGGACTAAGACCAAAATATATAAACTTTTTGCATTACGTGAAATTTATACAGAAATTTTGCTCATGGTAGAATATAAGGCTCGACTCACTAATACATTTTATTTTACTGGATCTATGAAATGCTATGAATGTTTTACTCACATGCATAGCAGTGTGAGTCACACACACACCATACATCTACCCCTCTTTCTCCCCTCCCAATTTTTTCCAGATTTTATGCAAACCTGTGAGAGATGTGCATAGCTATGTGAGTCTATGTATTAACTCCCCTAACAAATTGTTTTCCAAATTTTATTCAAACCTGTGCAAGATGTGCATAACTATGTGAGTCTATGTATTCACTACCCTTAAAAAAAAAAATCCAGATTTTGCAAATCTGTGCAAGATGAGTCCTAAATAGTCCCAAAATGACATTTAAAATTGTTGTTCTTTTTTGTCCCCCGTCTGCAGTCTGGCGTACACAGTCCGCAAATCTTGCAAGTGGATTAACATCTAAAAAAATATTTCAACTATCACAACCAAACATGGTAAGGTGGTGTACATCTATAAAACCTCATAAATGATCAGTGAATGAATGGCTTCACTTCAAGGTCAAGGTCAACAAGTATTACTCAAAAATGACAATTTTTCACAAAATGTCAATTTTTTTCTGTTATTAATATCGATGATTCTTTGAAGCATGATAGATATCAATGAGACTCACATGCTATGCAATTTGGTCAACCTCACTCCAAGGTGAAGGTCAGTTAGTATAGGTACTTTGAAGTGGCCTTGACCCTAAACTATTAGAGATATAAAGTCCAAATGTTTTGTATTTAGAGATGATAGATTGATCTTTTATATAAATGCTGAGTTTTTGCGTTATCTTGAAGGTCAAACACATTTTTAAAAATAGGTCATCGGGCATTATAATGGTTATATTTAACCCATAGTATACAACAACATTTGGTTATTTGATCATACATGAGCATGAGAGGTAATGTGAAGGTCAAGGTCACTTAAAGTCAAGGTCATTTTTGGGGGGCATAATATAACTTTGGTTGTAGTTTTTTTTGATCGTACATGAGTGTATTTTGAGCCAGAGGTCAAGGTCATCTGAAGGTCAAGACCATAGAAAGATCAAAACAGCATTACATTGCATTTTAAAGCCACAGTTTCATTTTGGTTTTTTTCTGGGCACTCATTTTCATGTTAAATATTGCAAGTTTTATAAGGTACATGTGAGTCATATGGGTTTGCCCTCTAGTTAATAATAGTATAGAGAATTTGAAACACAGTTCGCGAATTAACTGCCTGATTGTTTAATTGAGTTTTTGACTGGGTGGTTGTAGCCAGCAAGAATCTTCCAGAGTCGATGAACCCATTCACCCCAGCTAAGGCATCAGCATACGCTATGACTGAGAAAGAAATTACAGCCGACAGGTGCAGAATCCGCAGAGAGCTGTTTAATGAAGGACTCTTCAACCACTTAGGATCACTCTTGGAGTTTGCAGATCCTGAAATCAAGGTACTAATAGGTGTATATAGCATAGAAGATTTGAAGTTTACGTTTCTTTCGAATTTGTTTGTGTTTTGTTTTGTTAATGCTTCGTGGTGTTGGTGAGGATGGTGGTGGTTTAATTGATCATCATGGTTGTAATTTCAGATGGAGTGCTGCCTGATTTTGAGGTTATGCATTCAGCCTTTGAATGAGAAGAAAGTTATCATCAACATGAAAAATCCAGCAGGGAATCCAGGAGCAGGACAGCAGTCTTACAAAGCTTTTGGCAGTTCTTCTAGGTTAGTACATTATTATGATAATTAATACAAGGGGCAATACTAATTGCTTATTTTGTATATTTGTTTGTTTTAATGTGTACACAAGTTTCCATGACAGCACATGGGGTTACTTTTAACCACCATGTTTCCTTTGTCTATTTACTTTTTTTCCTTTAATTCTTTTCCCTTCTATTTGTTAGCTGTTCTGCTTTTTATAATAATTTATCTACTTTTCTTTAATCTTCAACTGTGTTTTGGCTTTTTTATCTGTAAAAAAAATTCCTAATTATGTTACAGGCCAAATTCAGCAGGCTGCGACATACATGCCAGAAAATCAGAGAAGATCATCAGCAAGGCTTTGAAGAAAATGCGACCTTCTTCAGCCTCCATTATACAGGAGGCTTTAAGTCTTAAGACTCTTGCTTCAGAAATAGAACTTGTTTCCACAGCTTCCCCTAAACCATGTTGGTGTAATACAGTACAATGTGTATTCTTGTATTCTTGTTTAGTGCTTTTAATCATATAAAAAATGTAGATGATCGCAATTACAATTTCGCTGCAGATTTTGATACCCAATTTATTACAGTGGAACCCCCGGTATAAGACCGTCCAAAATCAGAGAAAAAAACGGTCTTATAATAGAGGCCGAGTTGGTCTTATGTCGGAAATAGGGAGGGCGGTGGAAGGGGGTGTCAGGGTCGGAGAGGTATGTAGTCATAATTGTTTATCCTTTATGATAAGCTGAATTTGGGTCTTCCCAAAGTCTAAACTTCTAGCAATAGACAAACAACTATCCCCCTTTTAACTTCTTTCAATCACTTTCAATTAGCTGATATCTCTTTTAAATTGCCTAAGACGTTTGTATAAAGGGCTTAAGACACGGTCGCTGGTCACATAAACGAGGTTGTCGCATACCAGAGGTCAATTATTATTGTAAGTGAATCTGTCAGAAGTTTTTAGGTTACATAACCGAGAGAGTCGTATACAAGAGAGACGGATACCGGAGGTTCCAATGTAGCTTTCTTAGAGATTGTTACTTGTTTCATATATTTTCTTATCAGCAAAACTGATTTTATTACCATTCAAGAAACAGTTTCTTCTTTATAATCAAGACAAGCATAACTCATTTCTCTTGGTTATTAGAATATTACTGTACTGATTATCTGCTGTACGGACGTTTTGGTCGTTTCTGTCTTCACTGTATATTAATTTTTATTCTGTGCTTTAATATAAATGTAGTCTTTTTTTGTTAAAATTTTTTTTTTAAAGCAGAATTTTATTTATATTAACATTGCTGTTCTTCTCCCAAAGTATCTAGCACAATCAGTGCTTCGGTGATGAGGATTTCCACCCAGAAAGACATCTCCTTATTCCATCTTTTGGAAGAGAAAAAAGATGAAGAGAAGAGTGAACTGGATTCGACTGAAGGCAGGGTACAGTCTCTGCATGGTTAGTCTGTGTGCAATGTAATATCATTCTCTGTGTTTGTAATGTATAATAATAATAAAAACAATAATGAATGGCTTTGTTAGAGCACGACCCCTAGTAAGAATACCTTTACAGTCTTATTTTGCTTCAGTTGCTTCACATTTTCTATTACTAAAGCAGATTTTAGGCAATAGTTTATTTTACCTTTCTGTGTAGAATGCAGGTTTATGTATAACTGCGCCTTGATCTTAATTTATGTTTTTAAATTTGAAGATTAAAACTTAAGTGTGTGTTTGTTAGTGCTTCAGTTGGTAGCAAAAACAAGCATTGCATTTGACCAGGACTTATCATTGGATGTTGCCATATGTCATAAACTCTAATGTTCTTCTTTGATGTAAGCACCAACTTCTGCCAACTGGGATTTCAAACATGTTGTTTTTGAAATAAAAATCCCCCCATGCTATCTTTAAGAGAGACAAATATTGAAGAATGTTGTGCATCCAAAAATTTCACATGTACTATTTCCAGTGTGGATTTATTGCAGACGCCAGCTCATCCTTGTCCACCCCTCTCACTCCCCCAATCTCCCCTCTACAAAAGCCAAAGAAAACTGTGCGACCGATCATGCTGGGAGAACCTATCAATGCACGCTGTGTGCAAGAAGCGATTGATATGTGTGGGACCCAAGCTATTCGCGACTTGTTTGTCCCATCGCTTCGAGTCCGTCAGTACAGCTTGCGGTTTCTTTACGACCTGGTCAAGAAAGCGACTCCCGACATCCATATGCAGCTGTCCAAGCTCAGCGTGGTTCCCAAACTGCTGGACTTCATTCGTGTCAATGAGGACAAGGAAGAGCTGGAGATAACTGGTGAGTTGTTGTTGTGGTGAGTTGTTGTTGTTGTTGTTGTTTGCATAAAAGCTGTTATTTCTAAAATTGTAAATCATATCTTTTTCTTACAAAATATGTATTGTAGCGTGGTGAAGATGTTATGTTGGGGACTCTTGCCTGGAGCAGCAAGTAGGTGCAATTGATTCGCGTGCCAGGCAAACCTCAATTAATGTGATGTTACAGCTTTTGTGTCTCAACAGCCTTACGAGTGATGAAAATGCTAGTGCTGGGGGACCCACGTCTTAAACAGCTGTTTTCTCACCACAATGGTCACACAGTCCTTGTGGCGCTGACGCGACGTTCCACTCCCACCATTCAGCAGGAAGCCAGAGTTACACTGGTCGCCATTAACAGAGGTATGGCTCAATAGAAAAAGTTAAAGATCACATCACTGCCATAATAATATACTATTGTAGCCATTTGGAGGAGTTCAGTTCAATTCAGTCTTTATGATACTCAGATAAGGGTCACGTCACTTCTTTGGCCATGCTGTGCTGACTGCCTCCATACGCTAGTAGTAATCTGTCTGTGCTTGACTCCAACGGCAATGGGTCTATTCACTCATATGAATCATTAATCTTAACCACTTGACTGCCTATGAAGACTTATCTCACCATACAATAGTGTAACAAAATATGCCAATGGCATAATTTCTCATCATCATCATTGTTAAGGTTTTTTTTTTTTCCTCAGTACAGTTAAACGGTCAGCAACACAAATACACCCCGATTAGAAAGCTAGGAACGTTAGCTGTTTAACATTCATAAGAGGTATGACAACCCTAACTTTTCGTTGGAGGGTGGCCGCTCCCATGGCCCACCCCATCCCAGCCACATGCTCTAACAGCTGATTTATGCGCTAAAATTGGACATACATATATATATATATATATATATATATATATATATATATATATATATATATATATATATATATATATATATATATACCCCCTTGCTTTTGGGTACCCCCACTATAATTGCATGTAATTTATCACTTGTAGACGGACCGCTAACCCTAACCCTAACCCGTTTCGAGCGCACTGCCTTACCCTAATCGTCGAGGTACTGCCTTACCCTAATCGTCGAGGCACTGCCTTACCCTAATCGTCGTTTTCTGGGAGCCGCCTTGGATCCGGGGACCCGGCCGGGTCCCCAGATCCAAAGCCGGGTACCCAAATGACCGGTTGGTGACTTTTAAGGTGCCCAGAAGCAATGGTTTATAAGCCTATATATATATATATATATATATATATATATATATATATATATATATATATATATATATATATATATATATATATATATATATATTTTAAAATTCCCAAATAGCACATTCATGTAAAAAATTAAGTTACCTTACAGAAATGTATAAGTATTATCCAGCTATTTCTAATCCTGTTCACGCTAGAACCTTTTGTAATTTTTTTTACAATCGTGAGCCTGGCAAATAGTTATACCAGTGCAACTCGATCCACTTTGGCAGCAAAATTGTCAATGATCACCATAACTTTTTTTTAACTTCTGCAGCCCATATAGATGTCTCAGCTGGTGAAGGAAAAAGGAAAATTCGACCTTCGTCTGCTCCTGTCATTCGATTCAGGAATGAAACCCCTGTCTTTGACATCGTCAGTTCATCTAAAGATATTTGGAATCATGTAAGAAACTTGACAGGCTAGTAGTGTTATTTGTTTAACTCATTCTATCCAAAACACAGATAAATCTGTACAATGCAGCCTAATCATAACTGACCAAACATGGATTTATCTGCAAGGTGAGAGCAATGCTAGTGAACGCGTCCTTTTTTTTTAGTTTTAATCCACATACTGTTGACTTCAAAGTGTTGAACTCATTCTCCGATTTCCAGTGAACAACAAACACACATACTTCACTGATTTTGGTTCAATTTAGATCACATTTTTGCTAATTTGTTCGGCGATGCCAAGTCAGAGATGGTTCTACTCTGCCAGAGAAGCTGCAGAGCTGATTATGAACTACAATAGCAATGATTCTGATGAATCATTCAAGAAAACAACAAACGCATTTTTTTGAAAACTTCTTAGTACCAAAGTTATAGAGTATTTTCGTGCAGTACTTGCAGAGGTGCCAACCCCCTAATCTTCTTGTCAGTATTTCCGGACCCGTTTGTCAGTATTTTTTAACACTTGTCAGTATTTTTTTTTTCTCGCAAAACCTAGCCTATGACACTATAAAGTAACGACAGGCTTCCCTCTGAAACAGAAGGCTATTTTCAGTCCTCTAAAATCACGATAAAATTCAGCTTGTTGAACACCACACTTGTTTTACTCTAAAAAATCACCATGAAAATCAGCTTGTTGAACACAGCGACGTTTAGTGAGTGCAGGAGTACTATTATGAGACCAGAAACCGGTACAGAAGCACCGCTGGCAAAGATAAACGATCGGCAACTTCTCCTCCGTATTTTTATAAAAGCTACCGTATTTCCGTATTTAATTCACTTCGCCGGAATTAAATATGGTCAATCCGTACTGGTTGGCACCTCTGTACTTGTAAATTGTATGAAAAGGCCTGTGCACAGCTGGGCCAGAGGTAAATTGGCTGCCTTACACAGCTGGGCTAGAATGGGTTAAGTGACAGCGGTAATTAAGTTGCCCTATCCTTTAGCTTTTATTTGCCTGGTGCACTACCTGCAGTCAAAGGGATTACATGCACAGATCGAAAACATGCTCATATTACTACTATATTATCTACATTTGTGACTCATGCATAGCAATATGTGAGTTTATGTACTCATCCACCCCCATTCCACCTCCTCCCCTTTATCCCCCTCCACCCCCCTCCCTCCCCCCTCCCAAAAAAAAAAAAAAGATTTTCGCAGATTTGTGCGAGATGAGTCCTGAACAGTCCAAAACTGATATCAAAAATAAAAGTCAGTCCATCCATCTGTCCTCCATCTGTCGGTGCAAAAACTTTAAAGTGGGTAAGTACTTGGAGCCTAGCTATTTCAACAATCACAACCAAACTTGGTAAGATATGGTGCATACCCATGAGACCTCGAAAATGAATGACTTCACTTCAAGGTCAAGGTCACAGGGTTATCAAATGTTAGTAAAAAAAAATTACAAATTTTAATTTGGTCAACCTCACACCAGAGGAAACTGGAGCGGTCCAAAGTGGGTTTCTTATAGATATTTTGAAGTGACCTTGACTATAAACTATGAGAGATATAAAGTTCAAACTTTTCATACTTAGAGATGATATATTGATCTTTCATATATATATGTTCATTTTTGCGTTGATCTTGAAGTTCAAGGTCATTTTAGGCCTTGCAGAAAACATACAAAAAATAGGTTATCGTAGAGTGGAATGGTTCTATTTAACCCATAGTATGCAACAACATTGGGTTATTTGATCATACATGATGATGAGAGGTTACGTGAAGGTCAATGTCATCCAAAGATCAAATTCGGTAAAGGTCAAGGTCATCTCAAGGTCACCTTTTTGGGCAAAATACAACTTTGGCTGTAGTTTTTTTAATTTTATAAATAATACATGTATTGAGGAGCAGGAGGTCAAGGTCATCTCAAGATTAAGAGCATGGAAAGATAAAAATCAGTATTACTTTTGCATTTTAATGCCACCGTTTTGTTTTTGTTTCTTCTGGGCACTCAATTTCATGTTATATATTGCAAGTTCCATAAGGAGCATGTGAGTGACATGGCCTTTGTACTTCTAGTTATATGTGGTACTAGATAAATCAGCTGCATTTCGTTTAGAAATATTTTTCTTTTGAACGATTATTAAACATTATTCAGCCTATGTGCTAATAATATTCACATATTTAATTAAAAATGAAATACTGCATTTGCGTCAGTCCGTACTACTTTTGGTAATTATATGTGGGAAGGGAGGTAATTTCAGTTTAAATGGGAGAAAATATTCTAATATCATTTTTTTTTTTTTTATGTCCTTTTCTTTTAGATCATGAATCGTTGGCAAGAGGAAGACAAGGTGGTTGAAGTGCTACAGCAGTTTATGCATAACTGACAGCAATCCCAGTCATTCAAAGACTACGCACTGAATGACAGAGGCTATATATGCAGTGAATCATTGAGATAGCATTGAAAAACCGAACTTTCAATTCCATGGCAGGTGCACGCTTATTGATTTCAACTGTGCTTTCGGCTTCAGTATAATGTGTAGAACCTGTACTTCGGGCAACGATCCACATCTATTATTTATGAATTGACGAAGTTCTTCTCACAGTCCACCATGCATGTTTGTGTATTTTAGCCATGCGGTGAGGAAAGTCAACCAATAAAAGCATTTACCTGAAGTACACTAACCAGTCATTTTGACTGACAGTACAAATAAATTGGATCTCCTGAATAAATAGTTAAAATATTTAGAAAAAAAACTTACTGCAAGTTGCTCAATACTTCTTTTTTTTTTTTTTTAAGTTGAAGCTCAAAATTCTTTTTACAAATAAGTTGAAGTAGTTTATCAAGATTGTGATCAAGTATACTGATACCCTGCTTTAATTTCACACCATTTTCAACATACAAGCTTGAATCTGAATCAGTGTATACCGCAAGATTTAGGAATGTATTGCCATTTGCTCATTGCTTATTTACTAATGCTCAAGTAGTGTATCAAGATTGTAATCAGATGTTATGATTTACTGCTGTAATTTTCTTCCCAAGGTAAAACTATATTTGTTTTAATCAGTGTGTACAAGAGGAATTAATCTATTGCTCAATGCTTATTTATTGTGAAGCTCACCAAGTGGTAAGATCAGTCATGTAGTTGTTTTGTTACATTTACAGCATTATATTCCCTACTAAGTGCAAACTTGAACTTGATCTCATCAGGTGTTTTTGCATAATTAAAAGTAATATGTCTATCATTTAGACTGAAGATATAGTATGGTCTCCTTGCAAGTCTTAGAGTAGCATTTCCTCCCACCCATACCACTCTCACCCTCCACCTCCTCCCTATTAGTAAAGCAAAGAACTGGTGCTTTCAACAACATAGGAATAATCAAATATATATCACGAGAGTGTTAAAGTTCCTGTTATGGTGCAATCTACACGGAGACCATAGTGTTCACAACAATGGTACTGCTTGTTTACTCTTTGCTCAATACCGGTGTGTTTTGGGACAATATTTATTTTGATAGAGCAACTAATTCAGCTTATAGTGGGAGTGGCTGCTTGTCTCTTGTTAGAACCAGGGAAGATAAACCAATGAGATAGGCGCGGTTCTCAAGAAGCTAGCTCTGAGAAAAAGGAGTTCCCCAACACCTGTTTTACGTAAGACTGAAAAGTTATGGGAAACTTTTTACTTGTATTTCTGTGAACATTTAGCAAAACTACATTATTTGTTATATGAACATGAAATCTACACTTTTGGGGCATTGCTGGTTGCACATGTAGCTTATTTTGTTATATTGTCAGATGGTGCTTTGCAGGTATTGTGTGATAACAATGTATACAGATTTTATTGTTGACATTTCATACACATCTCATGTAAAACAGCATATCTTGCAGTTTTATTGACGCAAGGTCTTATGTTAATCTATTTTTATTTTGACAGCTTTCATTTGTTTTGATTTTTCAAAAGTAAATTGCTTTTAATTTTTATGACGGTAATAGTTTTTGCTTTTTGATGCAAGATCTCATTTTTAATTAATTATACGGTTTTAATTTTGATTTTAACTTTTTTAATAATGGTAGTGGTGATGATTTTTATCTCCACTGAGGGCATCTAAAATAATTAAAACAATGTTTTGTTGCTGTATCATAATTTGGTTTTGGGTCTCCATTTCATCCAAGTTCTACAAGTGTTCAGTGCACACACAGTTTGGTCCTCCAGATGTTTGTGATTGTATATGTGTAAGTATGGGTGTGTTTGTACATACATTTACGTGTGTGTGTGTGTGTGTGTCTGCGCTCACACACACATATAATTATGTGCATTTGTATGCATAGGGCTGTGTGTGCTGGTTTTCCAGTGGTATCTGTCTCATCTACACCAATAGCGCATATAAAATCGATGTTTTTACCTGGGTATATATTTTATTTTTCGAGATACTGGCACCTTTTTATTTTTAAATTACAATGTATCGCCTAGTTTTCATGTTTCTATTTAAAAAAAAAACTAAATTGGTTGAGGTATGGGTACTACATTGGTAGGTGTCTCCATTTGTAGTAAACTCCCAATTATGGAAACTATATGCTTCCCAGACATCATAATAGATTGATGACGAAATTATTCTACCTTCTTGTGTCTATGCGATACTTTCTTTTTTTCTTTGTAAGTTTTCAGATATATTTTGCAATATGTTTTAGCTATCCATTTTGTAGTCCTGTGTCCACAGGTTCGTGGATTGTCATCAGCAACTTGTAATTATACTTGTCTGGGACTTATTTCTTCACCGCAATGAAGGAAAATGACAGCCCATTTGAAAAATGACAATAATCACCCTTTGTTCATTCAGACACATGTTTTGCCACTAACTGAAAATAGTTTAGACATGTAGAAAAACGCTTGATGGTTGCCAGTCATGTTGACAAGTACGATCGATTAATGTAGACCGGAGATATGAAATCAACAAAACTGTCTCCAATTTTGGGGACACCTAACTTGCTGTATCATTGTGTGATTTGGAGGAGGGGAGGTAATTCGGGTCTTTCATTTTGACTGCTGATAATGGTATTTCACAATCATGCACCGATTCAGAGTTAACATATTTTATTGTATATCATGTGTTTGGTGTTAATATCATGCATAAACCCCCTAACCTGTTTTTATTAATTTTATTTTTGTAAACTGGGGTTCGATAAATTATAGTATTTCCCATGCATGGGATGCCTTTTTTGTAAAGTGACCGGCTGGTGGAGTGCCTTCAGTGTTACCAATGGGGTTGTTTCAGCAGATCATTTATGCACATCAGGGGTGAGTCCTCTTTCAGCCAAGTTGTGGTCTTGATTTTGTGATCCTGATTCAGCTCTTTGCAGTCCACTGGATCCTGTAAGAAATAACTATAACTGTCTTTCTTTTTGTTGATGTCCACACCTAACATTAGGGTTTGAACTTTCGACAGGATTATCTCCATCCAAATCTCACTCATTGAACTTCAAATGCCATTTTATGCATTTGTTAATTCTCTCCAGTGACACTTTTATCCTCTCCGCTCCCCATACCTGATGAGTGACAACTGAGCGAGAGATTGTGCTATGAAAGTTTTATACTAATGTAACGAATGCCATGGTGAGGGATAGCTGCAGCAACCACCTTATGTAATTCTATTTTCTGTTTCTAGCATTATATTTGCTTACTACAAATCATACTTGCAAATCCCCTTCTAGTATTAAGATTGGATTTGCTTGTCTGATTAAAAAAAAAATGTTTTTATACAGTTCTAGTTGCCAAAAATATTTATACCTGTATATAGGATTATCGCTTTGAACATTCCAAATAGTTCTGGATACTAGTCCAACCAAAGTTAACTAATTTACACTTAGAACTAGAAGTGAAAAAAATAATTCACTCAATGTGTTGTGAATACAAAAGGTCTTGTTATTTACTTATTTATTATTATTGAATCGTTTTTATTTAACGGTTTTCCAGCTCAAGAGCTGCTCAAGGTGCTGGCACCCCTTGGGGTCATGAGCAATCTTGCCACTGTAGATTGTTCTAACCTATAAAGGGAAAAGTGAAAGCCCCAGTTGAAAACCTGTCTTTCCTTTGTAGGCAAGACCGATTCACTGCGGCAACAGTACCCCCGTTGGAGTGCCGGGGGTTTCAGTATAAATAGTATCCCCACTTTATGGAAATTTAGTGCTTTAAATTCCCACTGTCGCCGTCTTCCTCATTTACTCTTTCCCATTCCTGCTCTGTCCTATCACTCTGCTATACTATCTTCTTCTTCGCTGGATCAGTGGCCTACCTTTTTTCTTGAAAACTCTTCCTGGACAAGACTCCTTGTTTGTGTATGAGGTCTGTTGGATCAGCTTGGGAGTGTTGGACGCTTTCTGCCGGGTGGTCACTAGGGCTTCCTATGATGTTATTATTTAGCAATATAGGCATTTTATATGTATGTGTTTTGTTGATGATTTATAATGATGTTTGTATTCTATTTTGGTTTTGTAATCGGGGGTTCGAGTAGTTGGGGTAAAGCCTCAGCCGTCCCCTGCGTGGGATGTCTTTATTGTAAAGTGACTGGCCGGTGGAGGGCATTCAATTTTCCCACTAGGGTTGTTTCAGCAGATCTTTTATGCGGATCGGGGATTGTCCGGTCCTGATTTGGCTCGGAAGAGTCCGCTGGACCTAAAGCAACAATCAATCAATCAATCAATCAAGGTGCTGGCCAATACAGGATTTAACTTGAGCCACTGGAATCGCTCACTTGCAGCTTTTGGGCGCTTTGTCTGACACCCAGACAACTGTTTCAAATACACATCTGATAGCAAATTACTGTACAGTATTACATACATTTTGCACAGATTTCTATTAGCCTTGCTTTGTTCAGATTAATCTTCAAGTTCAAGTCGTTTATAGCAAATACTTTGTGTTTGATTGTCATAAATGACTTTTGAAACTAACTGTGAAGAAAACAAATATTGTAGGAATGTTTTCATTCGAAATATTTAGATTTTAAAAATTAATTAGCTGTAGAAATAGCTAGTTCTAGAACATGAGAGGGAGATAAAATGCTAAATAAAGTTGTTGAAACAATAAAGGTGCTCTAACTGCGTCTTTGGTTTATGATTTTGTATTGCACTATACTGTATAAAATGTTGGATATGTACTGAAGATTTTGTTTGTATTCAAACCACACAGACTAAAAAACCAACATAAATACGTTTCAACTCTCAGCAGCATGGGTTTTAATTATCAAGCAAATAATTCTTTGGTATCAATCATTATAAAATTCATTATAAATTCTTTGCTATTAATCATTATATAAAATTTATTATAAAATTCACACTCTCATCCAAAATGATTAAATGCAATCTTATTTTACTTTAGTTCAATGTCTTCACAACTGCTGACTTTACATACACAAAGTTGACTACTGCACAAAATAAATATAAGGAAGCAAAAAACAACAACAACAAACAAACAAACAACACTGCAAAGATAATTATTTCAAATCAAAATTCCATCACACGTATATATGCTAAATGTCCACACACAAATCCATTTATACATTAATATTATAAGTCTGTAAATCAATTCAAATTCATTAAGCATCTTTCAAAACATTGAATACTTCATGTTTAAAATTCAATCGTACATGACACAGACCTGTTCACCCCTACCAATGCCAGTCAGGAGTAAGCAGACTGTCTGTCAGGAGTTTCATCTGTCTGTCAGGAGTACAGTACTGGAATACATTTTTTGAGAGATTGAGAAAAAAGAAAACAAAAAGACAGTTAAATTTACTACAAAAACACACCAAAAAGTAAATTTGAAAAAGCATTCACTTATTTATTGCTTAACATTTTCCAGAAATACATACATTGGAATCTGGAAACATTTCCTTCATAACTTTTGTCAATGTGTCAGCTGTAGCAAAGGAGAGGTTGTGTTCCACAAGCAGGCCACACATCAGAGCTTCGGCTCTTATCACTTTCATTTGAAATGAATCTTCACGTTCACTGGCATTAGCAATAAACGAGCTTATTGTGCGTTGGTTAGCCTGCTCTTGTTGCACCTGCTTATATCTACCTAAGATCACGTGCCTTTCAATGTCATTTCTAACGCCGTGCGCAACGCTGAAGTCAAGTTTGCAAATTTTGCAGTAAGCATGGTTTTTAGACCTTTCGGAGCTCGTTAAGCACTTATGCTGTTCTGAATAAGAAGCATTCCACTTCTGCGTGTGAAGCATCTTCTTTTTGGGTGGTGTTTGTCCACCATCTTCTGCGTTTTTTCTTTTCAAGTTCTCTCCAGGATCGCACAAACAACTGCTGCCCTGACAAGGTAGAAGCCCATTTGGAAAGACAGGACCATCAGTCTACATTCCAAGGTAAGGCTGCTGCGCTCCCTTGTCATCTCCATCTTCATATATGCTTGCGAAGCATGGACCCTCACAGCAGATCAACAACGAAGAATACAAAGCACAGAGATGAGGTGCTACAGAAGACTTCTGGACATTTCCTATACCCAGCACATCACCAACAACGAAGTCCGACAGACCATCACGCAAGCCATTGGACAACATAATGACATGTTCACAGTGGTGAAGAAACAGAAACTCCGATGGTATGGCATGTCATAAGAGCATCAGGCCTTGCAAAGACCATCCTGCAAGCACGGTGCAAGCAGTCAGAAGAAGAGGAAGACAGACAAATAAGTGGGAGGACAACATTCGAGAATGGACTGGCTTGACACTGAGCGAAGCCATGAGGGTTGCTGAGGACAGAGAAAGATGGACTACGCTGCATGGTTAAACGATCATCTGTGGTGCCTCAAAGACCTTCGACATACGGGATAGGATATGATAGGATAATGGTATTAGTAAAGCATTAAATATGCATGAAATAATTATGCAAAATGTTTCACACATGATAAAATGCTTGCAATAACTCCCGACATAGCATCTGATGAATCATTGGAAACAATTCTAGTACAAGGACAAATCAACTAGCATTACAAAGGCACCAACTGTAAAAAATGAAAGAAAAATTAAAATATAATAAAACTTGTCATTATTGTATTATTATTATTATTATTATTATTATTATTATTATTATTATTAATATTATTATTATTATTATTATTATTATTGTTTCAGAAACTAAATCATCACCACAAAATGGTATTTTAACAAGTTTGATTCAGTGACGTGCTTGCATCAAAACTGAAGTTATAATCTTTTAAAATCTTTTACAACATAAGTATACAAAATTCCTATAAAATGCAATGGAATATCACAGCTTTGAAACAAATTTATTGGGTCAGTTTCATGTTAGTTCTTGGCAACAATTCTCTTGCAATCTATAATGATCAACAGTCACAACTAAAAAAGTGTAATAAATAAATACTGTAAAATAAAATAAATATAAAATAGTAACAAATATAGAATACAAGTAACAAATATATAATAGATTAAAAAAAAAGAAAGAGCAAAATAGATTAGTATTCAATGGAAAGGTCAAATTTGTCAATTGTTCATTCTTTCATCGTGTAGCACATTCATATATTCTATTTGGATTTCACTTCTTTACTGAAGATTGTACAAGTACTGCGTTGCGAACAGGTGTTTTCTGTAGTGATGTCTATCAAACAAGTTTATATTGTGCAACATGAGCACTGCTGCCAGCATGGGAGTTGTGCGCAAAACAATCTAGTATATCTACTTCATCATCACCACTGCAGTAGTTGTTTCTACACCAATGTTGGGCAAACCAAGAAAAATACAGCAAGGTTATACTTCATGTTTAAAGTACCACTCCTGCTCAGCTGTCTTGCCTGCATAGTTACTGAAAAAAGAAAATAGAAACAGCATCATTATACAACCTCCTGGGTGACGCCACAGTGTAAACCACAAGCTCTGTTATCAGTCCTGGGCAAGGGGTTATTGGTAAAAACACGGGATGACAGAACTGGCCAACAGCGGCTAGCTACATAAAGGGTCGAACTGACAGGCTTATCACCTGTCCAAATGTCGTTCAAAATTGGTTCACTTAACTGCAGTTATGCCCCTTCGCCCTTTGTTTACATCCCACAGCTATACACTAGGACTGAACTTTCTACAGGATTATCTCCATACCCAATAAGGATCAAAAGAAAAAGAGGTACAAAGGCAAGGAGAAAACTACTGATAAAAGTCAAACATTAAAACTGGGTTTGTTGGAGAAAAAAGAATTGATATAACTAACAAGAAGAAAGAAACACAATAATGAAAGCAAGAAAACTACACAACAAAAATAACACTGACAATGCTTTTTCCGCTGGTGTGAGTACATACCTGTATTCCCACTCACTGATGCCCCAACCCTTGACACCGTTGACTGTGTACTGGCAAAACCGTTCATATATTTTGGCATCCCAGTCTACACCCATGTAGAATATAGGGCAATCCAGAACGGTGCATTCTAGATCATACAGTTTGCCTCCTGTAGTACAAAACGTTTAAAAGAAATGTGAACATATCTCATAAATATTGTTTTGCTAGTTATCCAACAGTGAGCTGCATAAATTGCTGTACACAAATATGCATATTTGTTCACCAGCTAATTCTAAGGTCTGAGATAGAATGCTGGCAATTTTTACTCTTACAAGACCAAGGTTTATAACTTTTAACGAGTTTGCTACAGAAGAGATGACTGAATTCCTCATACTGTTTTGGTAAAAAACATTAATAATTGAAAATACAGTTCAAGCCAAGTATACCAACAAGCTTCAAGACTGCACTTTCGCCACCAGCTTTCCAACATCCTATAGACTAGCAAGTCTCGGCACTTCAGACCATTGGTTGCTTCTATATATTATTCTGATTCGCATTCACCTACTAGGGATACATGCCAAACCACGTCAGCCTGACCAACTCTGGCAACAGGTCCAGGGAGATAAATAACAGAAAATCTGCACACATGCTAGCAGCAACTTTAGATTTCAGCAGAGCACAAGATACAATAGCTAATGTTCAATGGTCCATATTGGGTGATGTGGGATCTATTTCAAGCACAGACAGGGGATTTAATAGGCATTCTCAGCAACGCTGGGTTAACATGCTCTGAAAAAGCTGAGTCAAATTTTAACTGCAATTTACACATCCAATACAATAAACACATAAAAGTATTTACACAGCATTTTCTCACGTAACGGTGGTATTAGCACAGTGGCTCTACCGAAGCTTTTGAGATTTTGAAGTCAGGTCAGCCAGGCTAGCTGTAAATAGCTTCACCGACGCTTCCTTTTACTTAAAGGGGGGTGCTGGAAAACTATAAATGGCCTTCAGCATGCGAAACGTGAAGGCACTGAACAGTGCTTCTCAAATAGGATTTGTGTTATTCCCAGCATCAAACCAATGCAACTAGATATGAACTGTTCTTTTTACAGCGAACGATAGAAACAGGTAACTCAGGATCTAAAGATAAACTATTTATTCACAATTACCTGCAGAAAATTGGAAGCCAAATGTGTGTGGTGGCCTGCAGTCTTCGCCATGTTCGTACAACTCAAATTCTGATGAAGAAACGCTGTCCATGCTTCCGTCAGGGTGAAAGACATAGCCCACAGTCAACCTGCAGTGAAGCGATCATGCAACATTCAACTTCTTAATACTCATTGGCACTAATCATTACATTACATTACATAATTGTTGCTTTAGGTCCAGCGGACTCTTCCGAGCCAAATCAGGACCAGACAACCCCCAATCCGCATAAAAGATCTGCTGAAACAACCCTAGTGGGAAAACTGAATGCCCTCACCAGCCAGTCACTTTACAATAAAGACATCCCACGCAGGGGACGGCTGAGGCTTCACCCCAACTTATCGAACCCCCGTTTACAAAAACAAAATAGAATACAAACATCATTATAAATTATCAACAAAACATATACATATAAAATGCCTACATTGCTAAATAATAACATCATAGGAAGCCCTAGTGACCACCTGGCAGAAAGCGTCCAATATTCCCAAGCTGATCCAACAGACCTCATACACAAACAAGGAGTCTTGTCCAGGAAGAGTTTTCAAGAAAAAAGGTAGGTGACTGGTCTAGCGAAGAAGAAGAAGATAGTATAGCAGATTGATAGAACAGAGCAGGACTGAGAAAGAGCAAATGAGAAAGACAGCGACAGTGGGAATTTAAAGCACTAAATTTCCAGAAAGTGGGGATACAATTGATACTGAAACCCCCGGCACCCCAACTGGGGTTTGGCACTAATCAACTGCCCATCATTATATCCCAAGTGCAAACAAGACAAACCACTGACATGTGTCCGATCAGCCTGTGCTGACTGGATGTGATTAAAGCCACTGTAAATAGTTCATTATTGCGCAGTACCTGGATAAATTGGCTGGTATTGAGATGGCACCTACACAAATGGCACTTCCATCTTTCAGACTGATGTATTGTAAGCCGTAGCGATGCAAGTGTTTCCAATCTCGAATGTTGCCTGTCACATCAACACAAACAATTTATACACTATCGATAAATAAAATACATTTTAATAAACAAATAAACCAAATAAACGAGTACACCCATGCAGCTCTAAGCATGCCAATCAAACAAGCAATTCTGAGCATGCAAGGAAACATTCACAAATTCAAACTGAAACATTCATAGACAAATCCTATAATTTTATTCATAAAATACTAAATACTGTCATTGTCAAGTTATTTCTTCTATGCAAGTTCAAGAAATGTCTACAAGACTACTACCTCATGGTCATCATCATCATTAAGTCACTTCCTACCATAAGAATGATCTCGTACACCCCGGAGATTCAGCTTACGCGTTCCATAACCTTCAATCTCTACTTTTCCTGTGATGATCCCAAACTGTTCATAGTGAGTCTGATGTACCCTGTCAAAATAAGAGAGAAAGAAATCTGTACGCAAATGTTATTTATTAAATGTACTAAAACATCCTTGCGTATATTTAATACACTCTCTCTCTTATATCTCTCCTAAATATATATTCATCATATTCGTTGCGAATTCAAAACAGCACATACAAGGATGCTGAAACTCAGAATTTTAAAGTTTGAGGTCTTAATAAAAGTTGTGCAAAAAAAAACACAACAACCTCTCCTTCACACAAAGAGATAATACTATACCTGCATATTTTGTGTCCAATATTTGCAAAATGTGACTCTAAACACCGTGTCCTAGCATTCAAAAGGTATCCTGCTTTAGCATTCCCACAGAATACAGGCACAAGTACAAAACAAATGCAACGGAGTGTGACCAACAAAGCTCAATGCGTTGCTGTGGCTTGGCCAAGAAAGACAATGCTGTGCCTGCTAGTCGGCAAGTGATGCTCAATGACTGCATTAGAGACCCATCTGCTAGCAAAGCCAGGGACATTATGGACTTCTTAAGCTGTTTAAATGCCCATCACAGAGTTTTCACCTCAATAGTGTGGATTAATAAATTCTTCTATGATCGTACTATCTAGTATAACAGTTCTCAAACTCAACAAATAAACCATTTGCCTGCCATAATTCTAGGAAGTTTATTACCACCTGGCACAAAAATAAACCTGTGTGGGAGGTGCATAACTTGAGTGTGTTGGAGGGGTTGCTTTGAATAAGTTCTTTAGCACTAAATGCAATATATTCATCATACTTTTGCAAATTGCCAAAGAAATCCTTGGTCCACTTTTCACGTGCAATGCTGTCAGCCATGGTAGCAGGATTCATGTCAGTGTCGAAGTCAAAAAATCGTGTGAAGCTGTCCCAATCCAAGTCAAACTTCACCTCAACTTCCTGCTTGGTCTTTTGCATTCTGTAGGGTAAAACCCCGCAACAAATGTATAAAACATGATGTGAATAAGAGGTGCAAAAAAAAGCGAGAATTGCTAAGGACTAATTTACTTTCCCTGACTCGCAATAGTTTGATGGGTGATTTACAAATTCTGTCTCTCAACACCATCATAAATGATTTGCTAGCTCACTTCCCAAGTCGTACATACAGTCAGAATTGGCTTCTACGACTAACCCGTCATATTGATATTACATCACAGAAGGGAATCCAGATTCAGATAAGACATTTTAAAAAATATATATGGCATCAAAATTGGTGGAAAAAAAGTTTCTGTAAACACAGATGTCTTACTCTTAAGGCCCCGCCACACATACCGGTTTGAAGGCCGATTCTAGATCGGGTTTCGGATCCGTTTGCGATCGGGCCGGACTCCAAAACCGATAGCACTGCCACACGTTTCCGATCAGGTCGACCCGAAACTTCCACACAATGTGCATTGTTTAAATTCACTTTCACTAGTGTCAGTGTACACGATCCCCAACCCCATCCAACAGTTTACCATCCCCATCCAACAGCTCATCTAGTCTGAAACCACAGCAGAAATAATGTCTCTACATGCTACAAAAACTATTTAAAAATAAAAACGTAATGGAAAACCAAATCAAAACCATACAAAACATCGCGGGTTGCATCACAGGCTCTGAAGTCTTTTATTTCGTCTTTGTAAACTCGTGGGCCTCCTACATAGGTACGTAGTATAGTATATATCATATGTAATTGAGGCCTACGAAAGACGAGACTTCCCAGCCTGTCACCTGTCACCTAGCTGTCATCAGCTTCGTTTGTAACGCCAAGTTGACAATGAACACGGGACGCATTCTGATTGGTTGGAAGTTTACAATCGGGGCCGATTTTGCACAGCAGAATAGAACAAGCTCTAATCGCACGATACCGAGCCGATTGCAAATCGGACGGCAGGCAAGTAGTAGTTCTGACGTCATCACGTAGTAATCGGGATCGGATCGCAAGCAAAATCGTTGCACAATCGGCATGTGTGGCGGGGCCTTTAGTCCAACCTACTAATATTTTTAAAGTCTCTTTCTTTTGTTTTACATTCTGTAGAAAGAAAACTTAGAATAAAATATCTTGTAAATACTTGTGCAATGCATGCAAGTACGCTCAAAAAAAATCTTCTGAACTTCCTAATTTGAAACAAATAGAAAGTTGTCACAATCCAATGAAAATTTTATCCTTATTTTTCTGCGTCTGTGGCTTTCAAAAACATTTTTATAGCGGAAAGAAAACGCCCCATCAAATTATCAATTAGAGGTAAAATTAAACTTGATCTTTCATCTTAGCAATTCTTTGAGGTCGATTACTTTATATATATATCTTACCAACAGCCTGTCTTGTCTGCAACAAAATATTCTCTACGACTCTAGCTACACATAATTATATGCTTGTCCTATTGCTAAGTAAAGCGATTGTTCTTATATATAAAATGCCCTTCCCAGCTCAACGAGTTAGTCAAGGCTAGGTCAAAGAGTCAAATAGCCCAAACCTCATCTTTCCGGCATAGGAAATCTTCCACTTCTTCATTGGAATGACAGGCGCTAGCCTTAGACCAGCCACAGCGAAGGCATCACTTTCCTTGGTGTACAGGCTTGTATCTGGCAGGTTTGGCATCTCCAGAATTCCCAGGTCTGGAAACTGTATGAAATAAAATAGTAAATAAGTCTATCAGTTGTCATAATTTGTTATTTCATTTGATGGCAAAGCTCAGAATGAAAAAAATATTTTGAAAATGTTTAGGGATTCAGCTGAATGTTTTATTGTTTAGGTGGTCATATATAAACCACCAGTCTCAGTGTTCCCGATTACGCACAGTAGTGCGTCAATTACGCACAAAATATGAAAAATGACGCAGAAAAATTTGCACGTGTGCGTCCTGTGGACGCACACATTTTATTCGAATCGCTGAAGTCAAAAATACGACCAACGAGTGGCGAACTAATTCACGGCATAATCAGAATCAGAACCCAACTGAGACTGCCATTGCAGACGATTAAAGATTGTGTCGGGAGTTGTCGTCCTTAAAAATCACATGCGCGCGCATTGTAAACTTCCTCCAAGCAATCCATTCACTGAACAGAAGAAATCTTCGTGAATCCATTCTTTGATTCTATCTAGGCTTAAATAAGCATTTAATACATGTTTTAATTTTTTGGTTTTATATGTTTATGATAACTAATGTGACGCTTTAACAGAGTAAAAAAAAAAAAGTGAGGCTTGGACTTGTTTTTACTTCTTTTTTTTCCGATTTGGGGACTCTCAAAATTTGCAAAAGGACTCTTAAAATTTTATACCTGGGAGTCCCAAAGACTCATTTTTCCTTTGTTGAGGGAACACTGAGTCTTACAGTACTAAAAGAATTAAATAATTGTATCATTAATTTTTAGAGACTCTTTAATTTTTTAAAGAGACTATATATATAATTTTGATTTCACATTTGATTTTGCATGATAAATGGAATGATTTTTTTAATATTTTTTTTTTAATATCAAATGCAGTACAAGTGGAAAGCATGCAGCATAAATTACCTGTATCAGTTTATCTTGTTCCTAAAACGGTGCCAAATCTGATTTGTGTGTCATAAAATGCACATTTGTAAGTAATAATAATCACTGATATTTAAGAACAATTAACTGACTTTACCCTGAACAACAGAATGGTATTGATGAGGTTGTTATGGCGTCTTGCAGTAGCAGCCACCATATAATTGCCTTCTTCATCTCCGCCGTTGAAATACACTGCGTCCACAGCCTGTGTGCAGATGACACAATTTCACAAAGGTAGTGAACCTCATGATCATGCATTGGGAGACAATATAATGTAAAAGCTGTGCAATAATTTGAATAAAAAGTTTAAAAAAAATATATTGCAGACAAATAAATGTTCTTCGAAATGTATCAAAACAAGTTTAGTTGTTGACTTTAGTAGGTTTGCAGACTGTTGTGTGGACAGTTTTGAACTTTAGTATACTGTATAGTAAAAAAAAAAGTGCGAGGTAATTTTAAAAAATGAAAGCAGGCAATTCAGCCAATATTTGCATTACAGGTCTGCAGCTTTGCCTAAATATTTTAAACAATTGCACACCTACCAGAGGATGCTCTTTGGGTAGGAGCTGCACTTTGTCCATGTCTTCTGGCGTGCTTCGAGACCTCACGCCATACCCTGCCCCTTGACCTGTGGTCTGCTTCATTGCTCGGTTTCGGCGTTTGCGTAGCCACAAAAGAATGCGGAAAATTGTGTATTTGAATGGATACCATTTGTTGGGCTGCACGTAGATTCCACATCTCGGACTAGGATCTGGCATCAAAGTCCAGAAAAACAGGAAAATGACCCCAATCGCAGCACCAACAACATAACCCCACATCTTTTTCTTCAAGCCTCCGCCTCAAAAGGTCAAGTCCGAATAGGCTTAACAGTATAATGACTAGAATGATGTCCCTTTTAAAATAAAATAAAATAAATAATAATAATAATAATAATAATAATAATAATAATAATAATAATAATAATAATAATAATTATTATTATTATTATTATTATTATTATTATTATTACTATTTTAATAATATTAATACTAATACTACTACTACTAATAATAATAATATAATTAATAATAATAATAATAATATATATTAATAATAATAATAATAATAATAATAATAATAATAATAATAATAATAATAATAATAATAATAATAATAATAATAATAATTATTATTATTATTATTATTATTATTATTATTATTATTATTCTATCCTATCCCGTAACTCGAAGGTCGTAGGGGCACCACAGATGATCGTTTAACCAGCGTACTTTCCCTGTCCTCAGCAACCCTGATTGTTTCGCTCATTGTCAAACCAACTCTTTTTCGGTCTGTCTCTTCTTCTGCCTCCTTGCACTGTGCATTGCAGGATGGTCTTTGCAAGACTTGATGATCTGGTGACGTGGCCATACCATCGGAGTTTCCGTTTTTTCACCACTGTGAGCAGGTCATCGTGTTGTCCAATGGCTTGTGTGATGGTCTGTCGGACTTCGTCGTTGGTGATGTGCTGCAGTATAGGAAATGCCCAGAAGTCTTCTGTAGCACCTCATCTCCATGCTTTGTATTCTTCGTTGTAGCATAGATACAGATCGAGTCTCTCTGTATCTATGGTTGTAGATCGGCTGTGAGGGTCCATGTTTCGCAAGCGTATAGGAAGATGGAGATGACAAGGGAGAGCAGCAGTTTTATCTTGGAATATAGACTGATGGTCCTGTTTTTTCACATTTTCTTCAACCTCGCCAGGGCAGCAGTTGTTTGTGCGATCCTGGACAGGACTTCCTGTCGGGACCCATTGTGTGATACAACGGCTCCTAAATATTTAAAGCTATTCACTGTGTTGAGGGATTGGCGTTGGACTTTGATGTCCGTGTTGATGCCATTGGTGTTGTTGGTCATCATTTTGGTCTTCTCTGCACTTATTTCCATTCCATAGGCCCTGGAGGTGGTGTCAAGCCTCTGTGCCAGCTGTTTTAAGTTCTTGTTCCTCTCCAGCCAATCCATCAATTTCATCCGCAAAACGAAGGTTGGAGATTGCTCTTCCCCCTATGCTGACTGTATTTTCGTGATCTGCAAGGGCATCTGACATGATGCGCTCTAGGAAGATGTTGAAGGGTGTTGGAGAGAGTAGGCATCCCTGACGCACACCGATTGTTGTTCTGAACCAGTTTCCGATGGCGCTGCTGTGGAGGACTGCACTGGTAGCCTTGTCATACAGGCTTTTGATTAATCAATAATTTTAAGGCTGATGTTATACACTCTCATGGTTGCCCACAGAGCTGCATGCCACACTCGGTCAAACGCCTTTTTGAAGTCTACGAACACATCATATAGATGTTGTTGGTGCTGTAGGTATTTCTCGCAGAATATTCTGAGGTTGAAAATCTGTTCAGTGGTACTTCGCCCTGCCCTGAATCCTGCTTGTTCTTCAGCTATGATTTGTTCAGTTTGGGGTTTCAACCTGTTGAGTATTATTTTCAGGAGGAACTTGCTGGATGGCTGATGATGGTGCGGTAATTTTCACATTCCTGAAGGTTACCGTTTTTGGGAAGATGATGACAAGCGACTGGGTCCATGGTGTAGGCCACTCCCCACTCTGCCAGATCTTGTTACAGATAATGGTGAGTGCGTCAATCATCGCTTCTCATCCTGCTTGAAGCCGTTCCGCGGGTATGTTGTCCACTCAGCTGACTTCCCCTTCTTCAGCTATTTCACTGCTGCCTCAACTTCTTCTCTGTTCTCTGGACATGCTAGAACTGATGGGTCTCCGTTTGGTTTGTGGTTGTAAAGGTCAGAGCAGTACTCTGTCCATCTGTCCAAGACTTCTTGTTCTTCTGTAAGTCAAATGCCAGACTTGCTTTGGATCGTGGAGACCTTGGGTTGTTTAACACTTGTCAGCCGCTTCACAGTCTGGTAGGCCTTCTTGCTGTTGTTCTTGTTCAGACTGTTACTATTTCCTGGCATTGCTCTTCTATCCAGTTCTCCTTTGCTGTGCGCATGCCTTTTCGGATGTCATTGTTGATTTTTCGGTAGGCATCAGCTCCCTGTGAGGTGTTCTTATTTTATTTCATCTCTCTTCGTTTATCACACAGGTCCAAAAGTTCAGATATGATCCACAGCTTCTTATTTGGCCGGTGCTTTTCAAACGATCTCCGTGGCGGCATCTGTCACAGCTAAGTTGAAGGTGGTGGTCATGGTGTTGACATCTACTTCACCAGCTCCCAAAATGAGCAGTGGTGCAAATTTCCCTCCAATTGTGGCCTGAAATATTTCTGCCACCTCCGGGTCTTGCAGTTTGTCCAGGTCGAACTTCAGTCTAGTGCACTTTGCTGTGTTTACTCTCTTCAAATGGAGCCGGAAAGACATCATCACGAGATCGTGGTCACTTCCGATGTCTGGTCCTGGAAAGGTGCGTGTCCTGCCAATGTTGATGCTTGATCTGAAGCGTTTCTTGACCATGATGTAGTCGATCTGGTTGTGATGCTCCTCGCCGGGACTGTGCCATGCCCATCGTCTGGATTTTTTGTGTGGAGACCAAGTGTGTTTGCCAGTATCAGATTGTTGTATCTGGCAAACTCCAAGAGTCTCAGACCCCTGTCATTTGTCTAGTTGTTAGTAGCAGAGAGAAGCAGAAGTTGAGAGGGCAGAAAAGGAAAAAGACAAACAGCATGAGTTGGAACTGAGAAGGTTAGGATCTGAAGCCTCAAGTTCTGCCTCAACCCCTCCCCACTCAGATCAACTAGAGGTAGCCTCCAACCCCGTACTAGGGATGTCATTTCCACTGGGACCATTCAACGAAAGAGAAGAAGGTCTAGATCTATATCTAACTTGGTTCGAGCGCCTAGCAACAGAGTACAAACTAGATCCCACCCATTGGTCTTTTAAGCTTAGTCAAGGGCTTGGAGGAAAGGCATATGACATCTACACAGTAAGCTACCGACTGACAGAGTGACTGACTATCACAGAGTAAAAGAGGCACTCCTTTTTTCATTTGTTACAATAGTTTGAGGGTATAAATAGAAATATAACAGTAGTAAATTACACAGAAGAGAGTCTATATACAAAGGATGGTCATGTTAATGTATACCATCGTTGTTGACTTTGAGCACATGAATGATGAAAACACACTGGAAAGCCGACACTCGACGCCATTCCTCACCCATGCAGATCACGGGTGTTATTTATGAATGACGACTAAACGTATAGGCGGCGTGCAAACAAAGGTCGACGACTACCGCGAGGTACACGGTATGCACGAGTGACGACTACACGCTTGTGCCGCCAAAACTGGCGACTAAATTTAGACGTCCTCCGGAGGTCGTCTAAACGAGTCCGTCGCCGACTACAGAAAATCAAACTGGCCGCTTTCATTGCTTTTCGACACCATAATCGACAAGTTTTTCGTCGCCATTGAGTATTTCGAGACAGAACGCACTCTGGGATAAATACTAATACTTCTAACATTGCAAGTTTGTGAAAGTGACTGTCATTGAGGTGCGCTGTGTCGCTCATTTGATGTGACGCTGCTAAATAATGATAACAACAAAATTCAAGGGATTAATTAAAAACCCTATTTTTAATCAGCAAGACATAACATACACTCAGTTGAAATGGGGTGGGTGGGGGGTAATGGCGTAAACAGTTGTTACGCTTCAGCCATTTTTCTCATGCAATTAATGCAGACAATGTAATCAAACAACAAACAACTTACAGCTACAAGTTACACAAAAAATACAATTGTCTTGTAGAGTTCTTTGAATTTATAATCATCATGATATTAAAAAGGTTTTAGGACAGCCTGTTAATTTTTCGTAAAAAAAGGAAACAGGTCGTAAAACCCACAGGCAATACATTGACACTGATCAAAACCTACTAGGCGTCCCACACTGCCTGTTTTTTCTTCTGAGTAACACCGCTTTTGTGCTTGCTTTGGGTTAAGTCCTGGTGCAGTGCTAGCTCCCCCCAGCAAAACTGAACTCTCTCTCGTCGTAACATTGGGGTTTTTTCGAACTTTTAATCTCCATCACCATTAACCAAAAGTCAAAGCATGCAATAGAGGAAAGAAGTACACGGCCTTCGCGCATGCGTAATGGAAGCTATTCCTCGGGAGTTCCTCGGGCTTGACTGATGACGCAAACGTGATCTTGCTTTGCACGGCAACCTAACAGTCGACGGTCAAGTCGTCACCCGTGCATACCGACTGAGCTCCTTGGGTTGGCGGCAACTTTCAAGTCATGACACCGCTGTCCACGGCGTGTATGGCAGCGCAAAACGTTTGTAGAAAATGGTGAAGCACAATATGACCATGACCTTTGGGAAAGTACACAAGGAATGATCTAACATGCTTAACAGTAGCTGAAGTATCTGCAAAGTAAACATGATGAACAAATGTCGGGTCAGTTATCAGCTGTAGTATCTGCAAAGTAAACATGATGAACAAATGTCGATTCAGTTATCAGCTGAAGTATCTGCAAAGTAAACATGATGAACAAATGTCGGGTCAGTTATCAGCTGTAGTATCTGCAAAGTAAACATGATGAACAAATGTCGATTCAGTTATCAGCTGAAGTATCTGCAAAGTAAACATGATGAACAAATGTCGGTTCAGTTATCAGCTGAAGTATCTGCAAAGTAAACATGATGAACAAATGTCGGGTCAGTTATCAGCTGTAGTATCTGCAAAGTAAACATGATGAACAAATGTCGATTCAGTTATCAGCTGAAGTATCTGCAAAGTAAACATGATGAACAAATGTCGGTTCAGTTATCAGCTGAAGTATCTGCAAAGTAAACATGATGAACAAATGTCGGTTCAGTTATCAGCTGTAGTATCTGCAAAGTAAACATGATGAACACATGTCGGGTCAGTTATCAGCTGAAATATCTGCAAAGTAAACATGATGAACAAATGTCGGGTCAGTTATCAGCTGAAGTATCTGCAAAGTAAACATGATGAACAAATGTTGGGTCAGTTATCAGCTGAAATATCTGCAAAGTAAACATGATGAACAAATGTCGGGTCAGTTAATAATAATAATAATAATAATAATAATAATAATAATAATAATAATAATACAGTACATTTGTATCGCGCGGTACCTCGCAAACGGTAAGGAAAGCGAGCTCGCCGCGCTTGACAACACACGTGCAATCACACACATGCGTGTACGAGGTTAAAATGGGGTAATTTGACCTACTTCGCGCCCCTTAGGCGGCGAATTAGGTCAAGTTTGTTCAAAAACACAGCTAGGATAAGCAATTTTCCTCGACGACTAGGTTAAGAGCACCCTTTTCGCAAAAAGTTTGACCTAATTCGTCGCCTCTAAGAGACGAATTAGGTCAAGTTTGTTGAAAAACACAGCTAGGATAAGGAACTTTCCTCGACGATTAGGGTAAGGCACCCGCCTCGACGATTAGGGTAAGGCACCCCTTCAAGAAAAGGGTTAGGGTCAGGGCTAGTTGCAGCGCTGCAACTAGCCCTGACCCTAACCCTTTTCTTAAACGGGTGCCTTACCCTAATCGTCGAGGCGGGTGCCTTACCCTAATCGTCGAGGAAAGTTCCTTATCCTACCCGTCTGGAAGATGCACTACAACTACACTTGGTCAAGTGTACTTGTAGTGCATGTGCACTACAACTACACTTGACCTGGTGTAGTTGTAGTGCACATGCACTACAACTACACTTGGCCAAGTGTAGTTGTAGTGCACATGCACTTAAAATACACTTCGTCAAGTGTACTTGTAGTGCAGATGCACTACAACTACACTTGCATGTACTTAGAACAACTGAGGAACGCCAGACGAACGGGGAACGACAAAATTACCTCATTTTGTACTAAAAAAGGCAAATTCCGTTCCTCAAAAGTGACGTTTTACAACTACACACACACACACACACACGCACACAGAACACGTATACACTTATCAAATGGTTAAATAATTACAGTAAAACATGGCCATGCAAAACAACAGATAATATGAATACCAAGAACCGAGCCGGTGCCGCCACCCTCCATGAACAGATGACGTGACTTGGTAAAAGATTACATATGGGGATGGAAGGGAGGGGGAGTGAAAATTATTGAGTTTGCATGTTAAAAAAAAAGGTGGGTCTTTAATGGCGCTTGAAGGAAGAAAATGATGGAGCATGTCGGAGTTGCATCGGTAGTGAGTTCCAGGCAGTTGCAGCAGAGAAAGAGAAAGATCGTTCACCATAGGTCTTTGAGTGAACACGGGGGATAGAAAGCAGTCTTGTATCAGAAGAAGAGCGGAGTTGTCTTGCAGGAGAGTAGACAGAGAGAAGGTCAGTAAAGTATGAGGGGGCAGAACCAGTGAAGAATTTGAAAACAATAGTTGAGAGCTTGTACAAGATGCGAGCTATCAGCTGAAGTATCTGCAAAGTAAACATGATGAACAAATGCTGAACATGATGAACAAAGTAAACATGATGAACAAATGCTGAAGTATCTGCAAAGTAAACACGATGAACAAATGTCGGTTCAGTTATCAGCTGTAGTATCTGCAAAGTAAACATGATTAATAAATGTCAGTTATTATTGGACAACAATGTTAACATTCGGAGCAACGGACCGACCGACTCACCGACAACCGGACTGTTATTGAAGGATGGCCCATCACTTGAAGTACCTCAAGTCAAGTCAACAATTCTTTATTGCAACAAAGCGGAAGACGTGGATGACATCAGCTCATTTACAAACTAATAAATTAATAAAAACTAAAAACAAATACAACGCATGACATATAAATATATGTTTAATTGTATGTACAATAAACACATGAGTGAAAACAATAGACTTTACATACAAGACCTATACATTCAGTTCTATACACCTATGTATCAAACCTCAACAAAATTGCTTCACCTGTATATCATATATTGAGCAAAATGACCTTGATATTTTGTGGGTAGAGCAAATATGATTGCACGGGAGACAGGCAACGGACCGACGGACCGACTGTGCCGACAGACCGACATTTGTCCTGTTTTGATTTTAGGCTACGTCAGATTATTTCCAGATGTCTGAAAATTTAATTTTAAATAAAAAAGAAAGAAAGAAAGACAAATATAATAATGAAAGAAAGAAAGAAAGAAAGAAAAGAAGAGAGAACTGTTTCTAGTTGATTCGGCAGCTCCTCGGCCAAATAACATTTTGCTTGTCAGGCAAGACGGAAAAGAAAATTGTTTCTTTCCCGTCAGCTCTGGGACCAAAATCTGTCTTGACTTCGTAGAGCAGAAAACGCGGTGGTCACGGGAAGCTGGCACCACCTCGATCGCGATCTCCACTTTTCTAGGACCGCAGTGAATTTGGACGTTGACCTTGACAGGGCAAAGCTCCAGCAGGTTTGGTATGCTGACACTGAGTGTTCGGAGTTAGTGTCGGTAAAACCTTGACAGACAGATAATGACATAGAACTATTATGCAATTTGTTTTCTATAATCATCATCATCATCATCATCATCATCATCATCATCATCATCATCATCATCATCATCATCATCATCATCATCATCATCATCATCACCATCATCATCATCATCATCATCATCATCATCATCATCATCATCATCATCATCATCATCATCATCATCATCATCATGTCGTTATTTATCTTGTTCTTCATGTTGTCGTACTTCTTCAAGATACTGTGGATAGTGCGTCAGGATTAAGCAATAACGCAACAACTTTTATTTTATTTATTTTGTAAAATATTTTATATCTTAAAGTTCACGTGTTCGATTTCGTTATTCCACAACTTTCGCCACATGCCTTTTTTGTGGGGAGGAGGGCGAGTGGTGGGGTAAGTGTGAATTACTCGATGGTCTTTTTGGAATAACAAAGACAAACTATCCTATCCTATCCCATAACTCGAAGGTCGTTGGGGCTCCACAGATGATCGTTTAACCAGCGTACTCCATCTTTCTCTATCCTCAGCAACCCTCATGGCTTCGCTCAGTGTTAAGCATAGACCAGGATTAAGCCAGTCCATTCTCGAATGTTGTCCTCCCACCTCTTTTTCTGTCTCCCTCTTCTTCTGCCTCCTTGCACCGTGCTTTGCAGGGCCTATTTCTCTGGAGACGTGGCCATACCATCGGAGTCTTCACCACTATGATCATGTCATTATGTTGTCCAATGGCTTGTGTGATGGTCTGTCGGACTTCGTCGTGATGTGACAAACTGCTAGCACTCAAAATTTAGATTGTGTTGTTTTTGTCTTGTTTTTGTCCAAAGTAGCATTGTTTTGGTTGATTTACCTATTTGTTTGTCACTGTTATAATTTTATATATTTGCCGTTTGGGTTAAATAGTTCGTACATAGGGCCTTACCAGCTCAATGAGATTGACAGAAAGAGAGAAATTTAATTTAATCAAAATTGTCCTTCACTTTAAAAGGGGAACAACTACACGAGTAAGCGTTTATTAAAGGAATAGCTAATACTGACTTACCTCCCCCCCCCTCTCTCTCTCTCTCTCTCTCTCTCTCTCTCTCTCTCTCTCTCTCTCTCTCTGTCTTGTCCTTCCCCCATCCCCCTCACCCCTGTCTTTTTGTGTTTTTTTCCCATCTTCTCTCTCCCCATGAACAGCACTACTGTACGTACGGCCGCGCTGTGTGAAAAGGATCTTCTCCAATGCGTAACTGAAAAAGTAAATAACGATAGCTAAAAATCAATTTGGAAAAATTTACAAGTGCTTTTATTTATTTATTTAAAATTAAATTTATGTCATTTTCTAACCCAGCAGTTTTAGTGGAAAAGATCGGCCAATAGCCGATAAAAACGTTTTTATAAGTATTATTGCTCAGTTGTCTGGGATCGTTATATATAAATCGTTGCATAAATTTAAATTCTTAATTAAGTTTACTACACCCCTACTTTTAGCGTGGCTGTGTTAGGGTTTTTATCTTATATTTGAGCTCAAGATTATACAATGTAGTTATTCTTAATTTTGAATTCTTAATTTAAAGTGTCCCATACCTTCCCATACCTTAGGGTAGGAGATTTAAATCTAAGACAGATCAGACAGACAGACAGGAACATTTTTCTTCCGTCCAAAATGGTCGATTTAGCTGTGGTTATGACCCCCTTTCGCCCTTGTTAAAGCCCTCTACGATGGCCCTCGCTTCATTAGTGGTCAACTTTCAAATGGGTTTTCATTCCATCCACATGTCGATCAGTAATGTAATTATTTTGTACCCTTTCCTCATTGAAAACTATCTAACATTACAAAACCATTGTGTAGGCCTATCAATACAAAGGATATAGTGTATTGGCGCCCAACTTGTGTAATCCCCTTTCTCGCCTGTGCTCTACCTCAGCTAGACTTCATCAAAGACTATCTATGGTGTAGATAATCTTTGCCTTCACCAACCGCAGTATCCTATTAGCTAGGAACACCACACTCCACCCCCCACCCCTCCTACTACCCCCCCACACTCCACCCCCCCACCCCTCCTACTACCCCCCCTCCCCCAACCCTTTTTTTTTTTTTTTTTTAAACTTTCTAAATCCAAAGTTTGCGAACGCCTCGCGAGCCGGGTCCTCTCGAAGGGGGGGAAGTTTCGGTTTGCCAAAGTCCCGGCGAGTGTTGACGAGTCTCGCGAGACCTGTCTACAGGTGACAGACTCGGTTAGCCCCTCATCATTGACGTACAGCCAGTGGTTGGTGCGGCGCAGACTTTTCTATGTCTGTGGGTGCGTGCGACCGTAGGTCTGAAGGCTGAGACTGTGTTTGTGAACTAGTGGGGTGCATACGACAGTGCGACTGTGTTTTGAACTTTTCCCCTTTTTCTTTCCTGGCCGTAGTGGAACAGAGTTATGACAAGCGTTTGATGTGCAGCGGCGCTGTTTTGTGCGACTAGCAGACGGCATTAGAAAAGAGCCAACTGTGAGTGCATTGTATGGTGAAAAATGAAAAGCAAAGTGAGACAGAACTAAAAGGTTAGTAACAGAAGGAAAAGAAGAAGAAGAAGAAGAAGAAGAAGAAGGAGAGGAGGAGGAGGAGGAGGAAAAGAAGGAGAAGAAGAAGAGGAAGAGGAGGAGGAGGAGGAGAAGAAGAAGATGATGATAGTGATTGTGATAATGAAACTGTTAAAACAGAGCGGTGGAAGTTAATACAGAAATGCCAAACTGTGATAACGATATTTAACCGAGTTCAGCAAAGGAGGAGGAGAAGAAGGAGGAGGAGGAGGAGAAGAAGGAGGAGGAGGAGAAGAAGAAGAAGAAGAAGAAGAAGAAGAAGAAGAAGCTCGAAGAAGGAGTAGCTGCAAATACATAATGTTTATTTTATTAATTAAGATCATCAGTCTGTTTTTATTGAGGAGGAGGAGGAGTAGAAGAAGATGATGATAGTGATTGTGATAATGAAACAGTTAAAACAGAGCGGTGGACGTGAATACATAAATGGCAAACTGTGATAACGATATTTAACCGAGTTCCGCAAAGGAGGATGAGAAGAAGAAGAAGGAGGAGGAGGAGGAGGAGGAGAAGAAGAAGAAGAAGAAGAAGAAGAAGAAGAAGAAGAAGAAGAAGAAGAAGAAGCTCGAAGAAAGAGTAGCTGCAAATATATAATGTTAATTTTATTAATTAAGATCATCAATCTGTTTTTATTAAGGTAATGCAGAGAGTGCGACGTGTAAGCGCTTAGATCTACAGTTGATATTACTTCGTGTTAGAATAACACTTTTATTACAAGCGGTGATACCGAATGACAGCGTGATTTATGGTGGTTTTTTTAAATCGTTCTTATATAGCGCTTTTCCAGCTCAATAGATGCTCAAGGCGCTAGCCAATCAGGATCTAGCTCAAGCCACCCTAGGCGCCCACATGCAGTCTTTGGGCGCATCATCTGAAGCTCAGACAACTGAGCTAAACATTATCCTGTTCGGAAGTAAGGACGTAGTGCTTGCTAGGTGCATTTGTTTAGCCGGCACGCACCCAGTCTAGGACATGAGAGTCAGGATCTTTAAAATCCTTGCGAAGGAATGTGTGCGTGCACAGATTAAACTTCGGTTTGTAGGCTACTATCACGCGAATGAGTATAATTTCTGTACAATGCATTAATACTCAAATGACAACATGGTACAATACACAGTTTTTAAAGATCGAGCGGCGTTCTACAATAAAAGAACATTATAGCATTAAGGTTAGGCAAAGGTGAAAACCTTCATCCTCGTAACATTTTCGTCGTAGGAAAGACAGACGTTGGAGAGAGAGGGCGAGGGAGGAGAGAGAAAAAGAACGGGGCGAGGAAGGGGGAAGAGAGAGAGAGAGAGAGAGAGAGAGAGAGAGAGAGAGAGAGAGAGAGAGAGAGAGAGAGGAACACAACAGGCCTATACAAATAAGAGAACAATGTAAGAAAGTTAAAGTGAACGTCCAGGTCTATTTGGATAGATTGTTGTTGCTGTTGTTGTGATGATTGTAGTGTTTAGTTTGATTTGATTGTTATTTTGGATTTAGCACACGCGCGCACACACACACACACACATACAAACATAAATACAGACACACACTCACACACACCCACACACACACAACCACACACACCCCCACCCACACACACACACCACTTTTGTACAATATTCGTCACAAAATAATGCAGATGAAACTCAGGATGTCTTCTCAGCTGACCTTAATGTGTACTTTTACATTTATTATTATAATTATCATGCTATTAGAACAAGTACTCAATGATCATTAGTCCCAACGAAGGTTTTACACCTGAAGCCGACTGTAGCACACTTAACTGCCTTTTAGGCTACATCCATGATGTCGGTGATTGTCTCTGCAATACGTTCCTCCAAACCACTCTTCTTTTAAAAAAAAACAAAAAGGTTATTGTTACGTTTTACACTTTAAAAATGTGAAATAAACATACCGTTCAATTCTAGCAGCTTACCTCTCTTTTCAGTGTTTCTGTGTTTAATTCTTCTTGCATCGGCCTACATGTATATGTGGATTTTATTTTATTTTCAGCACCTTTGCACATTGCTCCAAAGCAAATTCTAGTAGGTTGACAGAGAATAAAGAATGTACATAATATAGTCTGACCGCACTGTTGTATGAGATTGCTATATAAATTGCATTCTTCACTGTTTTACTGTAGATGTACATAAAACTTGCGATAACTCTCGTGGGTGTTTGCGAATGTAAGTTAGAAAGTTCTACATGCCTAATCTGTTTTGAACTGAACAGTACTGAGGTGCTTGGATTGAGACAACAAAAGAGCTGGGACTAAGCCTGAGACAAAACATCGTTTACAACGCGTGTTGATCCTGAATAACTTTACTGTCTTGGGCAGTTGTCCTAGGCCCACACTGTGCATCATAAATATGAGTGACTATATTTTGAAGTTAGATCTAGCTCGGGATGCGTCAATTGTCAATTGTGTAGAGCTCTGTCAAAATTAAGAACAGCCCGAAACTGTCAGTAGCCTACTCTAGGAATACATAGTAGATGTGATCCCTATCTAAATGAACTAACTAAAGCTATTAATGTGAGTCCCACAGCCCAATAGCACTTGATACTCCTGCCATACAGCTTAAGACAAGGGACGTAATTGTGATGTGAATCAAGGAAAGACAACTCTAGAGTGATGAGGATGTCAACTCTTAGAGTACTCGTCCTTGGCGACCACAAGGTGGGAAAATCAGGTAAGAAATTCAAACTAATTATTTCATCATCATCATCATCATCATCATCATCATCATCATCATCATCATCATCATCATCATCATCATCATCATCACCATCATCATCATATCTTTCTTTGTCTCTGTCTCTCTCTCTAATATCTATATCTATATCTATATATATAGAGAGAGAGAACAACAACAAAGACATCTCTTTCTCTCTCTCTCTCTCTCTCTCTCTCTCTCTCTCTCTCTCTCTCTTTCTCTCTCTCTCTCTCTCTCTCTCTCTCTCTCTCTCTCTCTCTATATATATATATATGTCTTTGTTGTTGTCTCTGTTGTTGTATTTATATTTTATATATTTGTTAGACAATGATTACTTTAGGATTATACAGTTAGGTGGAGAAATGTAGACCTGAAGGAATGTAGACCTGGGGTAATAAAGATTGGGAGAACATAGACCCTGGAGTCCATAGACCAAGTGGGTGGAGGGGGGATATAAACCCGAGGTAACATAGACATTCCCCCTATAACACTACTAGGTTTATCCTGCGCTTAGCACCCTGTATAAAAACAACAACGACGTCAGGGGAGAGATAGGGTTGAAGTATTCACACCCCAAGAGATAAAATAGCGTTCCCTGCAGACAAGATATTCTAACATCAAAGAGGAATTGGTAGCACACCTGCAATTTGAAGGTCATACATAGAAGCCTAAGCCACCCGGAAAAAGCGCATTGCTTAATTGGTTTATATCTACCTCAACTCACTAAAATACTTGTAGGGTGAGTACTGTTGCCCCCGCAGGGATACCGGGGGTTTCTGTATAAATAATATCCCCACTTTGTGGACATTTAGTCATTTAAATTACCACTATCGCTGTCATTCTCATTTGTTCATTCTCGCTTATACACTGTATATACAATCTTAACTTCCTCGCTAGACTAGTCACCTATCTTTTTTTTTGAACACTCTCCCAAAACTCCTCATTTGTGTATGGGTCTGTTGGGTCAGTTTGCGTATATTGGAGGCTTTCTAACAGTCACTAGGGTATTATTATTTAGCAATGTAGGCATTTTATATGTATGTGTTTTGTTAATATTTTAGAATGATGTTTATATTCGATTTTGTTTTTGTAAACTGGGGTCCGATAAATTAGAGTAAAGCCTCAGCGTCTCCTCATGGGATGCTTTTATTGTAAAGTGGCCATTTGGTGGAGTGCCTTGAGTGTTACCATCAGGGTTGTTTCAGCAGATCTTTTATACGGATCAGGGGTGGGTCCGCTTTCAACCAAGTTGTGGTCCTGATTCGGCTCTTCGCAGTCCGCTGGACCCTATAAACAATGACTTACGTACAAGGGGTACTGAAAACATTGGTCTTGTGTACCGTTTCATGTCCAGGCTACTGTTGTATGGCCAGTGCGTGTGCGTGTGTGTGAGGGAGAGATACTGTTAGTGTGTGTGTTAGTGTTAGTGTTGGTGTGTGTGTGCGCGCGCGCGTGTGTGGGTGTGTATGTGTGTGTGTGTGTGTGTGTGTTTTCGAGTGTGTATCCAACCGTTTTAATACTTTGTTGACCGGATACATTTTTCATATGGTTTCGTGCGCAGCCCACGTGATTGAAGTTGGGGATTCATGAGGGTGGATGGAGAGCTACTGGGGTATGGAAGACGCCTTTAGTAGGTGGTGTGTGCGTGTGTGTGTTGGTGTGTGTGTGTGTGTAGACAGAGTACTCTCTCTCTCCTCCGCTCTCTCTGTCTCTGTCTGTCTGTCATATATCTCTCTGCCTCTGTGTGTGTGTGTGCGCGTGTGTGTGTGTCTGTGTGTGTAGACAAAGTACTCTCTCTCCTCTTCTCTCTCTGTCTCTGTCTGTCTGTCTATCCCTCTGCCTCTGTGTGTGTGTGCGCGTGTGTGTGTGTATGTGTGTGTAGACAGAGTACTATCTCTCCTCCTCCTCTCTCTCTCTCTCTGTCTGTCTCTCTCTGTCGCTCTGACTCTCTGTCGCTCTGACTCTGCCCTGTCTCTCTGTCTGTCTGTCTCTATCTTATCATCTCTCTCTCTCTTTCTCACACACACATACTCAGTGCTTTGGTATGTCCCTTGACCTTTTGAAGTTTTGGTCTACTTTGTCAGCTGAATGGCGACAGAGGAAAGGCCCAATTTGCATTTCAAATTGAAATTCGAACATCCAAATACAGGGTAGGAATAACTAAGACTGTGACTAACTACACTGTTTGGGAGGTCCTGGTGCAAGTTGTAGTTAGAGAGGACGCAGTTGGTCGGGGTGGGGAATAACACGGGTCAAGGGTGCAC
>CM072515.1:50932094-51024594 GCA_036898135.1 Oncomelania hupensis | reverse complement strand
TTGACAGTGTGTCTCCTCTCTCTCTCCCCCACCATCTTCTCTTTCCTCCCTTTTCCCCTCCTGCTACCAAAATAAAATAAATTTTTTATCTGCGACTGAATAAAGCTGGCCTACACAAATCATGATAATGACCGTTTTGTTTTTCCACACTGCCCTTCACAACGAACCGCATTGTTCCTAATCTTTTTGCAGTTAGTTTATAAAAAGTCACATGCGTTCATGCAATAATTGCTCTATTGTTTAAGCTTAGGTAAGACTCTTATTCTTCAAGGTGCACATTGACTATGACTGCATCACACGTGACAGGCATGTTTATCAATAATTCCTCCAGGGCATCATTTTCTTTTTTCTTTTATTTTTACTGCATGCTCAAAAACATGACAAAATATACTGCCATTGTTTAAAGATATTGTTATAGAAACATGTTTACAATATTATGCTAGCACATTTACTCTACATCTGTACTGATATACTCTTTAGTATGTTATGCTAGCACGCACTGAAAACTCCTCACCCATATACTCTATAGTACGTGTGATATTTCGTGCTGAATCTATCTTCGACCATGCACAGGAAACGTGCAGGCGCACTGGGAGACAAGCACTATAGCAAACAAACATGCGCATTACACTTTTGAAAAGTAAACAGAACTGACGTGCAAGCGTGCTTCTTCTGTTTGCTCTTAACGAAGGAGGTGCAGGACCGGAGAATCAACTCAGTGTTCGAGGAACCAAACTTTTCTGCATAGATGTATACATATATATAGTCTGTTTTGTCCTTTGCGCATCCGGTAACCTACGGTATCATACATAAATCATGGGGTATATACATTGGCGAATCAGCTTCGATTCTCTGCGGAACACCGCTGACTGCTTGCGTTTGATTACGTGACTTGCTCATACTGGAGAAAATGCGCGAAGAGCAAAATCTAGCCGTCATACAGGACGGACCTGGTTTGCACAGAAAGTCAGCTGCCGGTTTTGTATATCTTTGTCTGTCGGTTAAAATGTAAGACGCTTTGTGTTTTATCGCTAACTGAAAATAATTCTGTTGTAAATCAAAGGGCAGGTCGGCTTGATTTTTGAATCTGTTTCTCCAAAAGCACTCTTGTGTGTGGTGTACAGAGGGATGTGGGGGAGGGAGAGAGAAGTTAGTATGTGGGGGAGGAGGAAGGATAAAGGTGGTGTTTGGGTATGCGTGTCTGTGTGCGTACTTGTGTGTGGGTGTGTGTGTGTGTGTGTGTGTGTGTGTGTGTGTGTGGGTGGGTGGGTGTGTGTGTGTACGTTTTAAGATTTTAGTAGGAGGGGTTGAAGTTAGCGGGAGTGTCTATAATTTATTGTTGTTGCCGTCTGAGAGAGAGAGAGAGAGAGAGAGAGAGAGAGAGAGATTAAATGTGTGTTTATGTGTGGGTGTGTGTGTGTGTACGTTTTAAGATTTTAGTAGGAAGGGTTGAAGTTAGCGGGAGTGTCCATAAATTATTGTTGCTGTTGCCGTGTCCGAGAAAGAGAGAGAGAGAGAGAGAGAGAGAGAGAGAGAGAGAGAGAGAGAGAGAGAGAGAGAGAGAGAGAGAGACAGACAGACAGAGAGAGAGACAGAGAGACAGAGAGAGACAGAGAGAGAGATGAAATGTGTGTGTGTGTGTGTGTGGGTGGGTGGGTGGGTGGGTGGGTGGGTGTGTGTGTGTTTGCATGCACATTCTCCTTGTTTTGTTTCACACATTATTGTGCGAATGCAAACAAAATCTCTTTAAAACCCTTACGGTATTTGTGTTGGACAATCAAGATTACAATGATATTGTCTTTCAGCATGTCACCACACCTGTCCAGTGTTAGCAAATAAGGCATTTGACAAACATTATGGCCGGACACAGCTCTGGCTATGATAGCGTGTGCAGTGGCGAAAACAAACAATGCAGCAAAACACTTCACAAATTGTTCAGACGCTATCAAGCCGACGAACAAATGACTGTGATGACCTCCCTTCCCTGAGTGTTCCGCCGTCCTTGACTGTTCATGATAAATTCCGGTGTCCTTGACCTTGCTTGTCAAATTCCGGTGTTTTCGGCCTTCAGTCTGCATTAACAAATTGTTTGAGTTCAATAATTGCTGTTTATTTTCCATGAAGCATCATCTGGGCGATTTTGGAGGCAAACCTGACCTCTAAAAAGTTAAAAGCAAGTCTAACATCTCTCTCTCTCTCTCTCTCTCTCTCTCTCTCTCTCTCTCTCTCTCTCTCTCTCTCTCTCTCTCACTCTCCATCCCTCTCTCTAAAGCGTCGTTGAAGAAAAAGGAGATTGAAAATATGTTTCTGACCTTTCTTTTTTGTGACATCCGTAAAACAATATTATATCGGTTGTTTCCTGTAATGTATTGCCACACATTTTAATTCTACGGTCTGAATTTGAAAATGACCTCTTTAAGCTTCGGAAAATCAACATCAAATGGCTCTTTTTTCTCTGTATTTTTGCGATGCCCGGCATCCTCCAACTGTAAACATCCTGAGACTGAAAATGCACATGATACCACATAGCTAGCAAAAAGTGGTGTCCCACACCCCTTCTCTCTCAATCTGCCCCGCTGTCCCTTCTTGTCCCTCTATCGCCTATTATGTTAATACAATGCAGCAAGTAATCTTGTCCTATACTACCAGTCTTCGTAACAGTACCTATAATTGGAAACATACCCAATATCGCTCTGTCTCCCGTCAAGCCTCACTATTGCTTCTTGCCCTACTTTCCCACCATTCCCTGCACTTCCTGTCATATTCAATTCAATTCAATCAATTTAAGGAAATTCTGTTAACAAATTATAGATTTTAGACTATAAAACAAAGAAACTAAATATTATAAATAATATGGTGGAAAAAGAAAATACGAATAAATGAATCATAAATAATAATGAGAAAAAGGAAACAAAATTGAAGAAAAAGAATAAAGCAGCAACAACAAACTTATAAGAACTTATACTGATTAAACAATGGAACCTAACATTGAAGCACCATCATCTGAACATCTCAAATACATCGAATAACAGAATTATAACTTTGTTTTCTATCTGTGTACATGATATAATAGATGCGATTCAATTCATTATCAGCTAATATTTTTTGTACATCATTGTACTGTGTGATAACAGTATTAATATTATTTTCTATAAATAATTTGTTCAGACATGGGCAATATAATATCAAATGTTCTACATTCAGAGCATTTGAGCATACACCTTTAACATTTTTAGAAAATTTAGTTTTCCATGAATTTAATTTTAACTTGTAGACAATTTTTGGCAAATGTCTGGAGCTAGACAAAATATTATTGTGTACATTTTAAAGAAATAATTTTCTACTATTGATATCAATTCATCGTAGGAGAGGCTCATGTTATTGTTACGTTGAAACGCGAACGAAAGTACGTCTGAAGCGCGCACGATAGATCTAATCGTTTCGTTTTGCACAAGTATTCAATAATGGAGTTTATTTACCTTTGATTTGAGTTCGCGTTGTGGTTAGAGGAAGCTTTGTATAACGTTGATAATTTTCGTTAGTCGATATTGTTGGAGAATCCTCTAGATCTCCTTGTTTACTATCGATCGAAGTTTCTTGATGGACGTAGATAATTGCGAACATTCTGGGACGGGAAATAATAATGTATGACGTAAGTCAGTGATGACGATCTTTTATTTGATTGGTGGTAGTGCGTCATTTCTACCGGGTTCGAAATTGTTCGGGAAGAGAGAGAGGTTATAAAATTGTGTGCCGCACTGTTGTTGGGAGATAGTTATTGTTGTTGATAGTAAGTTGGAAAGTAAACTTGAGAGTGGAACGGCGATTGAGCGATTGTATGCAGTTGTTGATGTATGCTGAATAAAAGTGGAAAACTTCATACGTCGACTTTGTGACTTGTATGCTGATTGAGCGGGCTGCGTGGATAAACGAATCTGAGTTACACACCTTATCAGGACTTCAGCATCGGGGCTGAATCAAATACTGATAAAAGAAGACACCATCATCAAACCGAGTGTAACATTTTGGGGGTCAAGCCGCGATTCACGCCATAGCCAAGGGTTCAACTGCTACAACAAGCGAGTCAACGTTACGAGAGGCAGTCATCGAGGGTAGCCGCCAACGAGTTGCGTCGAGAGGGGCCAACATACTGGGACTACATCACCGATAGGTTCGGGTTGACTGCAAGGGCGTGTAGTCGCTGAAGAGTTGCTTCGTGAGCGAACAACAGATCGGGACTACGTGGCTGCCGTAAGACTACGTCGAGGGACAGTCTCGGAGCTACATCGCCAGTTTTACAGGGAGCGACGAGCGGACGTCGAGTCTACTTCAGCACAGGAGCGTGTACATCAACACCAGCGTGGTGCAGCGTCGCATACGACGAGGACAGCGGGGCCTGCGTCAGCGAAAGCGACTAGTGACAAGCATCAGCGCTACTGCAGAAAGCGTGCTGTTCTAGAACAGTCTAGAAAGGTACAGCACAGTCAAGAACTTTCCAGAAAAGAACTTTCCAGAAAAGAACTCTCCAGAAAAGAACTTTCCAGAATAGAACTTTCCAGAAGCATCAAGATGGCTGACTTCTGGCAGAGAGGGATTGAACTGAATCTAAAAGGCAAGCAGCTGACGGAGTACTCAAGTCTCAGATTGAACTGCAGCGTCAAGAAAGAGAAGACCTGCGCCGGCGAGAAGAAAGAGAGTTCGAGTTGAAGCGTCTTGAAGGCGAGCGTCAATACCAGCTAGAGTTGGCGCGTATCCAGAACAATCAGCATGCGCCACAAGTCACCAACGACCATACGGCTCCAAAATTGCCAGCTTTCGTCGACGGGAAGGACCAGATCGACAGCTATCTGGCGAGATTCGAAAGGTTCGCCGAAAGCTCCAATTGGCAACCTCGAGACTGGGCGATTCGACTAAGTGCACTTCTGACAGGGCAAGCGCTCGAAGTTTACACCAGACTGTCGAACGATGACGCCAAAAACTATGACTTCTTGAAAGAGGCCCTACTGCAGTGCTACAACTTTACAGAGAAGGGCTACCGTAAACGCTTCCGTGAATGCCGGCCTAAGTCAGACGAGACGCCAAACAGTTTGTGGAGCGCCTGTCGTCATATCTACACAAGTGGGTGGAGTTATCAGGCGAAAGGAAGTCTTACGACAGTCTCCATGACCTGATCGTGAAGGAACAATTTCTCAATGCCTGTCACAAGGACCTAGCGACCCACTTAGAAGAACAAAAGCTGCAGACGCTTAAAGATGTGACTGAGGCTGCTGAAAGATATCTCATCGCTCATGGGAAGACCCTGGGGCCACCCAGCGCGACGAAACATTTTCAGAAGACTGGAAACCATGTGAACCGGATCCAGGGGAGCCAGACGAACCAGAAACAGACGGACTCCACGCCACCTCCCAGGGAAGGGCATTCAAGAGGCTGTTTCACCTGCAACGCTACAGACCACAGGGCGGCTAATTGTCCTCAAAACAAAAGTAGCGGACAGCGGAGCAGTACGGACAACGCAGCGGCGGGCAACCGGCAGAGGCGGTTCTCCAATCAACGGCAAACCAGTAGATCTGACCATCAAGTGTGCGGCGGGAGCGTCATTCTTCCGAGTGAGACCGAGCGCACAGCTACTCCTGCGGACGTGCAAGAGTGCATGACTGATGGCCAACTCCTCCTTGCCAACGGGAAATCCATCCCCGTCGTCGCCAGCTGTGACCGTCCAGAACATGCCTGTTTCAAAGGGACACGTCGGAAATCATGAAGTGACTGTTCTAAGAGACTCTGGCTGCAGTGGGGTCATCGTCAGAGAAGACCTAATCGCTAAAGAACAATTCACTGGCGATTCTAAATGGACACTCATGGCCGACAGCAAATGTGTGAAAGCGCCAGTTGCGAAGATTCATGTCAACACCCCTTTCTACATAGGCGAAGTCGAAGCGGTTTGCCTGAAGAAGCCGCTGTATGATTTGATGATCGGGAATTTCGACGGCGCGAGACGACCCGACGACCCCGATCCAGAGTGGAGTCCTGCCTCAACCCAACGCGTCGAAGTTGTGGAGGAGGATCCATTGCCATTTCCCGATGGAGACCTTACAGAGCTGCTACGGGATAATGTGGCTACTCCGGCTCAGCCCTGCCGACCAGAGATCGTCGGTGCTGTTACTACCAGGGCCCAGGCCAAGAGAGACAAGACGTCTACGCCACTGAAGGTCGCCGACAACTCCAAAGCTGCCATCGTGGACAGAGATAAACTGATCCAGCTCCAGGAAGCTGATAGCACTTTAAACAAGTACAGGAACCGCCAAGACCACGTGACCAAAGGCAGTGGTACAGTCTATTTTGAGGTGAAGGCTAAGATCCTGTACCGAATCTTCCAGCACCCGAGGGTCAACGGAGGTAAACCACTACGTCAAGTCTTGGTACCGTTAACCCTAAGGCGCCAATTGATGGAAGTAGCTCACGACTCCATCATGGGAGGTCACCTGGGTATCAAGAAGACGTCGGATAGAATCCAGGCGGTGTTCTACTGGCCAGGACTTCATGCGGACGTTAGCCGTTTCTGCCGATCATGTGACATTTGCCAGAAGACCATACCTCGAGGAAGGGTCCCGAAAGTGCCTATGCAGAGGATGCCTCTGATCGACCGACCTTTCAAGAGGGTGGCCTTAGACTTAATCGGCGAAATAAGACCTCCGAGTGAAGAAGGTCATCGGTGGGTACTGACTTTAGTGGACTATGCGACTCGGTACCCAGAAGCAGTGCCTCTGAAGAAGATTGACACTGAAACTGTTGCAGAGGCGCTGGTGGACATGTTCAGCAGACTCGGAGTGCCTGAAGAGATCCTGACAGACCTCGGGACACAGTTAGTCTCTGACTGTATGAAGAAGGTCAACAGACTGCTGAGCATCCGGCATTTGACTATGACACCCTACCACCCCATGTGCAACGGGCTGGTCGAGAAGTTCAATGCTACGCTGAAGTCCACCCTGAAGAAACTGTGCAGCGAGCAGCCCAGACAATGGCATCGCTATATCAACGCCTTACTTTTCGCCTACAGAGAAGTACCGCAGGAGTCCACCGGCTTTTCTCCGTTCGAGCTGCTGTACGGAAGAACCATCCGAGGGCCGATGCACATCCTGAAAGAACTGTGGACGAAAGAAGTAGACACCCCAGAGGTGAAGAACAGCTACCAGTACGTGTTTGAGCTACGGGAGAAGCTGGAGCAGACTCTCGAGATAGCCAGAGAAAACCTGAAGAAGTCCCAGGACTGTGGAAAGCACTACAATGACCGTAGGGCAGTGAACAGGAAGTTCAAACCTGGCAACAAAGTACTGGTACTGCTACCTACCGATCATAATAAGTTGCTGATGCAGTGGAAAGGCCCGTACGAAGTGGAGACCGTGGTGGGGATCAACGACTACAAGGTGAAGGTCGGTCAGCATTCCAAGATATACCACGCCAACCTCCTTAAGCTGTACGTGGAAAGGCCATCAGAGACTGTGCATGCAGCAACAGCAGCTGAGATCGACAACAGCTTTGACAGCGAGGAACTGTTGGAACTGGGAGACTTCCATAGCAAAGAAGGCATCAATGATGTTAAGCTAGGACCGAGCTTGACGGAAGGTCAAAAGTTGGAGCTCAAGTACCTTATGGGCGAGTTTCCCCATAGCTTCAGTGATGTCCCAGGCTCTACGACTTTGGTCGAACATGAAGTCCACACCCAGACCTGGAAGGAGCATCTGCAGACCTTGAGGGAGCTGTTCCACCGTCTCGCAGAAGCCAACCTGACCGTGAGACCCAGCGAATGCATTCTGGGAGCTGACAACGTCGACTGCGTCGGACATCCGACGGAAGAGGAAGACAACGGAGGATGCACTGACTCCAGGAAAGCCCACGAGATCACTGTCTTTGACCCTGGGCCGATGACGACCGCAACTGACGAGGGCGTCGTTTCCTTGCGGATGAAAGAACATTGACTGTGTTGGTGAACTAAGAACATCGGTAATATCTAGACAGGCTTGAAGATGAAAAACATTGACTGTGTAGATAAACTGTGAACATTGACAGTACCCAGAAAGACTTGCAGATGAGAAACATTGACTCTGTGTGAATGAACTGTGAACATTGACAGTGTTCAGACAGACTGAAATAAGTTTAAATTCTGTACTTTGTTTGTGCATTACGCTTCAACGTTGTTGAAAGAAATTAGGTAAATTTCTTCTTGAGTGGGGGGTTATGTTACGCTGAAACGCGAACGAAAGTACGTCTGAAGCGCGCACGATAGATCTAATCGTTTCGTTTTGCACAAGTATTCAATAATGGAGTTTATTTACCTTTGATTTGAGTTCGCGTTGTGGTTAGAGGAAGCTTTGTATAACGTTGATAATTTTCGTTAGTCGATATTGTTGGAGAATCCTCTAGATCTCATTGTTTACTATCGATCGAAGTTTCTTGATGGACGTAGATAATTGCGAACATTCTGGGACGGGAAATAATAATGTATGACGTAAGTCAGTGATGACGATCTTTTATTTGATTGGTGGTAGTGCGTCATTTCTACCGGGTTCGAAATTGTTCGGGAAGAGAGAGAGGTTATAAAATTGTGTGCCGCACTGTTGTTGGGAGATAGTTATTGTTGTTGATAGTAAGTTGGAAAGTAAACTTGAGAGTGGAAAGGCGATTGAGCGATTGTATGCAGTTGTTGATGTATGCTGAATAAAAGTGGAAAACTTCATACGTCGACTTTGTGACTTGTATGCTGATTGAGCGGGCTGCGTGGATAAACGAATCTGAGTTACACACCTTATCAGGACTTCAGCATCGGGGCTGAATCAAATACTGATAAAAGAAGACACCAACATCATATCGAGTGTAACAGTTATGATTAACTTCAGTAGACTTACTTGCACAATCTTTAGCTAGTTTATCAGCTAATTCATTACCCTTTATTCCACAATGAGAGGAAACCCACAGAAAATCAACTGTAACATTTTAAATTAATAAACAGTGTAAAAGATATTTGATTTTAAAAATCATTTCTCTTCTAACTGAACAATTCCAATTTTGTAGCGCATACAAAACAGATTTTGAGTCTACACAGAACACTATGCCAAATAAATCTAATGTTATTGTAAGAACACAATTCAAAGCCATCATAATAGCATACAATTCTTCAATAAATACCAAACAATACTGTATTTTAAATATACTTGGAGTCTTCCACGGCCTCTTTAATAACAACACCTATAATTGGAAACGGACCCACTGCCGAATTCTCCGCTCCTACCTCACTATTGCATCTTGCCCCAAGGTAGCATCATGCCCCATTTCTCCTGTCATACTAAAATCAATACTCTTAACTTACGTATACAGTTCTCCTTCACCTCTTTTATAACAAGACCTAGAAGTGCAAACGTCGGAGTTGGAGCTTTTGGCCCTGACCGTTTGTATGTTGTTTCGTCATGTAAATTTCAGGTCTTGTCGGGGTGCGAAAGCGACGTGGGACGGCAGCGGAAAACATTAATCTCTGCACCAGAACACGCTCATCCGGCTCTCGACCTACGAATTTGTTTTCACATGGAAACACACTGCAGGGGGTTGTAAGGGTCGATGACCTCAGGTTATATACATTTTACAATGTGTCAGTTCTCCGGTCCTCAAGAATATAAATTTACATATCTATGGCGCTCGCACACAGAGTCTTTCATTTAAATGTTGTAATACATAATAGATATTCATGAAAACAACTAAAATAATTGGAACGACTCTCACTTGTCTTTCTTTTTTTAAACAACAATTACTACTACTACTACTACTACTACTACTAAGCTTACTACTATTTTTTAAAATGAAGAAAAGAAAGATCTACAGAGAAATCGAACAGAACTAATCCTGTCAACATCTGTGTGAATTTCCACTGTTTTAATGTTATGTTAAAAGAAAAAAAACTTTGTTTAGGTTTCGAGATATGCGCTTTGAATTCAGTTATATGGGGAATCGCTCTATATAAAAACGTTTTTTTTATCCTATCCTATCTCGTAACCCAAAAGTCGTTGGGGCACCATAGATGATCGTTTAACCAGCGTACTCCATCTTTCTCTGTCCTCAGCAACCCTCATTGCTTCGCTCAGTGTCAGGACAGTCCATTCTCGAATGTTTGTCCTCCCACCTCTTTCGGTCTCCCACTTTTTCTGTCCCCTTGCATCGTGCCTTGCAGGATGGTCTTTGCAAGGCCTGATGCTCTGGTGACGTGGCCATACCATCGGAATTTCAGTTTCTTCACCACTGTGAGCGTGTCAACGCTTTGTCCAATGGCTTGTGTGATGGTCTGGGTATAGGAAATGCCCAGAAGTCTTCTGTAGCACCTCATCTCCATGCTTTATATTCTTCGTTGTAGGTTTGCTGTGAGGGTCCACGTTTCACAAAAGTATATATGAAGATGGAGATAACAAGGGAGCGCAATAACCTTACCTTGGAGTGTAGACTGGTGGTCCTGTCTTCCCAAATGGGTTTCAACCTTATCATGGCAGCCTTGTTTGTGCTATCCCGGAGAGGACTTCCTGTCTGGCCCCAATGTCCGATACAATTATTATATATAATAAATAGTATATCAGATACATTTTAACAAAAATTAGTACTATAACCAAGATTTTGTCTACGGACGCAGTGGTCGCGCAGTTTATTCCCACCGTGCAACTCTCATCCCCCTTCACCTCCTACCTAACCCCCATAATAAAGGTCAAAGCCATTATCACACAGCGTAGTTGAGACTCGCCAAAGACCTCCCACAGGTAAGCGTAAGCCTTGGCGACTCTCAGCTTAGCTGTGTGTGGTGTCATTCTATACCACGAAGAAAAAAAAAAGGGGGGGGGGGGGGTGCTGACATGATAAGACGAATTGTAAAGTAGAACCACTTTTGGGTCCACTTGCATCAGGCGCCTCGCAGACACTGATCAGACAAGCTGGAGTGTCTTTCCCCACGACTATTTCACCCCTTTGTCAATCGAGGTGACCAATAACCTATGTCCTTCACACTTCCAGACTTACAGGGGATTTCGTTGTGTCTGTAATCATTTCAAGAAGGGAAGCACAAACATTTTACTGTTTACTCCACGGGAGTAGTATAAGTTGTCTCGCCTTCTAAAACGGGCTTGAAGTTGTCACAAAACAGGAATAAGTTGGTGCATGGAACTATATAGTCAACATAATGAAATTGCATGTGTGCATGTAAGCTTACTTTGGTATCGTTTAACGTTGACCAGCCCAGCAAATTTCATACCTGAAACTGCGTCCGTTGAATTTTCACCCATATCCCACATCTTTATCCGCACATTTTTGCACAGCCTACTTGTAACGACTCTTCATTGTTTTAACTGCCAAGCTGGCACATTCTGTTCTTACTAACTCCGTCGTGCATGTGTCCCTGGGCTCATTACACAATACATTCAATTTTCATTTCATTTTAATTTCTTCAATCAGTAGTTTTACGGCATACTATGCACTGCCCCCAGTGTCCTTGAACTGACCATATGTATACATTACCCAAACATAGGCCCTCCGCCATGCCCTTGATAAGGGGACAGCACTCTAACGTGCATTTGCATCGAGGTAGACGATCCTGCATGAGATTAGAACCGATGGTAACGCTCGAAACATAAGCTCTTTCGGCTTACCCTCATTTGTACGACTTTGTACATTACGTGTACAAGGTTGAATGCCGTACATGTACACCTGATACTGTTGTACGTTGGTGAACACGTTCGCTGAGTGACTCGATGGTCCTTCTTTAATGGGCTGCTGAGGCGACTACGGTGTGGAGGTGAAACACTCACTATAAAAAGTCAGTTCGTGTGAGAAAATATGCCGTTTATTATCCAGACTGTACTTGTGTGGTCTGCATCTACCCTCCTTCCCCCAACGCCGAAAACAAATTCACATTCCCCACATTCCTCACAGAAACTGAAGAACTGCTTGAACACCGCATCACGCACACCTCAAACGTCGTCCTTATAGGCGACTTCAACATACATTTTGATCAGGCACAGAACAATGACACAATACAGACGATGGATTTCTTGACTGTCATGATCTTGAGTAACTTGTTGACAAACCCACACGCAAGACACACACCATTGATTGAATCGTCACTGTCAAAGCCCCCCCTTACGGTCCTTCGTTTCTCTTACCATAAAGGGGAACTCTGAGCAGTGTATGCAACCATACGTGAACAACGGATGAATAGATAGAGACAAGTATTACGTTGGCAAAATAAAACAACAATTTATTCACATGAACATAACATGGAGTCGTAAATGAATAACTAAAATTTATAAAGGTGATAAAATCAAACGACAGAATGAAATGTTCTTTGTTTTAAATAAATTAAATGGTTCTACACAGTATTCTCGTTCAGTCTCTTTGTTTTCCTTTTCTACTGTTCACTCATTGTTCGCACACAACCTATGCACTGTTTACAAATTTGTTGCTACTACTGTTATAACGATTTCAGTTCACAAGTCCCGTTTTACAAATACATATCACACTCCTGCGATCAAACCTTTGCAATACGAAATTGCATAATAACAAAAACGTCCCGAAGACACTAGAGCATGAACTCGCTCAACGCAGGAGTGAAATGTATATATGTCCCGGGAACACAGTAGGCAAATAAACTAAAAATTGTCAATGCACTAGATGTAATCGATAAGTGCATACACCTCGAATGTCACTGGGACTGTAGCTGCTACGATTAGATGCATCCGCCGTGGTCATCCAATATTTCAAAGCCTGTGGTGAAGAAGCGAAGGCAAAGAGTTCACTGGCAAAAAGTCTATTATAATACAATCGGTGAAAAGTGATGGTAAAACCAAAAACAAAGTCGAAGTTAAAGTTGAAGTTGAAGGTAAAATCGAAGTTGAAGATGAAACCAAAGGCAAACAGCGAAGGGTACACTGCAACATAACCCATACAAAAATCTTCTAAGAATTTGAGTAACAATTTATACATGCTTCCTGATGCAATTGAAAACTCAACCATTTTCCTTAATAATAATAATCGCTAACTCTTGTATTGTAACAATCACAAATGTAAATCTAACGCATGTATGAATGAATGACTGCAACCTTGAATGTGTTGTATGCTTGGAAGAATAATGATTGTAATAAATATGGTATCACTTATTCGAGTATAATACTTCCCCATAATATTTTAGCCCCACAACATAATGATAACCAACAATGACACGACAAAATACGGACCACAGAAATAAATGACAACAAAGAGACACCCGACTAGCCAGTGAAAACACCCAAGTCCACACTTACTCAACTACCCGTGGATACGGTGATGCGGCTAAGGTCGGATACGTCTCTTCATCCGCAGCATTCCTTTTGGTACAGGTAGGTCAACGGTCAGGTCTACTAGTCGTCTCGATCTTCATTGACTAAAACAAACAGTCGAACTTGCACCAGTTTCAAGGTCGAACTCTTTCTCCCTCATCGTTCTCAAACGACTTCTGGTGAAAACTCAAGTTCTTGTCGTAGGGCACCGCTACGTGAGGATATCACGTACGTATTTCCTTAAGCGTACAGTTGACGGATAAAGGATTAGCAGGGACGAAAAACGATTCAACACACTGCTCCTAGATTCACTGTTCCTGGGACCTCCATGTAACGACCAAAAACCTGTCTTCTTTCTCTTTCGTCATTTCCTCTTTTCTACGACAATAAGTTACGTCACACTTTTCATTTACTTTTGTCCCGGCTTATTCAAAGGCACACAAAACGATGATTCATAGGCACTTGCGAGAAGACCACCTATCTACAAACAACAATATAAAGTTCAAACTGAGTGTGGGTCGTGACAGTCACCCACGAGTCGATTGACCTGGTGTATGGCGTTCTTCTGAACGACAACCTCAGATCTGATCACTCTGCCGTTCTCTTCTCCCTCAAAGTAGCCAAGCCGTCTAAACTAAAAATGTACGCGTAGTCCGTTGCAACCTCAAAGAAATCAACACAGACACATTTCGCGCAGAAGCAGCCCGGCGACTTGTTGATCGTCCGCCTTCCTCGGAAATTTGATCTTCACTATGACTCTACTTTTCGCACGCTTTTTGATGAACACGCACCCTCATAAACAAAACTCATTGTAGATAGGCCTTCTGCACCTTGGATGACATCTGAAGTAATGAATGCAAAACAAGCACGTCGCCGAGTAGAGAGGAAGTGGCGAACCTCTAAGCTCGAAGTTGACAGACAGATTTACAATAAGCTCAAAGAACAAGTTCAGACAATCGTCACAATCGCAAAGCAATTACTGTACAGTACCAAATCTATGAAACAACCTACTGGGCAGCTCTTCTGCTTCTCCCTTGCCCAACAACATTAACCCTTCCAAACTCCCACAAGCTTTCTCAGAGTATTTTCACATCAAGATCCAAGCCATCTGTGACAAACTAGACAACATACCATATCAAAGCTCTAACACTCCTGCTTTACAGGAACTCCTTTCAAATACTTCAAGCCTCTGATTCTTCCTGAACTGGAAAAAGTCATCAAAGAAACCACCTTTAAAGCTTGTGACCTTAACAAACTGAACTCCGACCCCATCAGGCTTGAGTGCGTAGGGCCTGTACTATTCACTCTCTACACTGAACCTCTTGACCACGTCTTTGACCGACACCACGTTCTCCATCATTCCTTTGCTGACGACTCACAACTGCAAAACAGCTCTACGCCTGAATCAGTCTGACACTACCATATCCACTCTCTAATACCATCACCGACGTACAGAATTGGATGACAAGAAACAAACTTTAACTCAATAGCAACAAAACCGAAGCCATTCTGATATCCAAACTCTCAAAAGCCACCTCTGACTCTCTTGAATTCTCCGACTGATCTATTTTTCTGTCTTGTACTGTAAAAAATCTTAGAGTCACCCTAGACAACACCCTCTCCATGAAACTAAACATATATTCTGTCTGTCGCACCTGCTACTTTCAGCCTCGCCGCATTGCCACTATACGCAAAGTACCTCACCGAAGACGCTACAGCCAAACTTGCCACTTCTACCATTCTCTCTCGTTTTTACTATTTTAACTACCTACTTGCTGGACTTCCCGCTTTTTCTATATCTTTCTATCTTCTTCAACGCATTCAAAACAGTTCTGCCCGTGGTGTCCTCAAAAAGAAAAAAGAAACAACAGTCTTCAGAAGCATTTAAATCTGGCCTGAAGACTTTTCTTTTCCCTAAATAATCATCAGACTACAGTGCCGCGCTACACCACCTCCCCCCTCCCCCGAACCCACCTCACCTGCAAGCCTAAATCACGGCAGTTGTAAATGGTCTTTGTACATAATCATTATTTTAAAATGTATCATGCTTAGTTTTGAGTGCCGGGTCTCTGTTTGTGTTGTTGCCTTATCATCTTCAAGTAATGTATGCGCTATTATATCAGAGTGCTTGAATTGTTAATGTGAAAGAATGTGTATATGCGTGCGCCTTGAGTCGCCTTGATGTGCGCGTTATAAGTTATCGTATTTATGATTATTATTGTTGTTGTTGTTTTTGTTGTTGTTTTTGTTATTGTTATTATTATTATTATTATTATTATTATTATTATTATTATTATTATTATTATTATTATTATTATTATTATTATTGTCGTTATTATTATTATTATTATTATTATTATTATTATTATTATTATTATTATTATTACTCTATCGAATTACTTTGCCTGCAACCCTGGAATAATTTATGTAGAATAATGCGGAACAGATTGGTCACCACTGGCTCACAATACAAAAAAGCTCATAGCCGCTATCTTTAGGAAAATCGATACAATGTGTATGTGCCATCGTTAAATGGATTGCGTATCGATAACCCTGACCTTCTTGGGTGAAAGTTCAAACAGGAGGTCGACCAAGGTAAAAGTGAAAAGGGAAAGTCGCAATATGTCCTGCATGTAGCTTTGCTGCAGATTTGAGTAAGCAAACGGAAAGCGTATTCGGATAGCCTTCGGTGAACAAACAGCGCCGTTCGGGTGGATTTCGGTGAACAAACGCAACGACACAGTAAGAAAGAAAGATAGAGATTTCTCTTATATAGCGCTCATACAAGCTCAGAGAACTTCTCAAGGCGCTGGCCCGTAATATCCAGCAATCACAAAATATTTTGCTGAAGTCAGGATTCGAACCCACGTCACCCAAGACGCACTCACACAAGTCATGCGCTCTGACCACTGAGCTATCCCTGCCGCCTAAGGGCAGAGAATTACGAGTTATATCGCACAGCATCGAGAAGAGGTCAACTAATGGTTGACTTAATGTATCATCGCTTTTGCTGACGCTTCATTGTTGATACGTGTCAGTGGTGTCCGCAAATAGATGAGCGTTTTATTTCCCCATTTCTACAGCGACAAAACATCCATCGCTGTAGCGACAAACCATCCATCGTTGTTCATCGTTAATCATCCAGATTCATACCCATTGTCAGACTTTCAACACCCCTATCGCTGACACGTTGATGTAGGGCCTTAACAAAACTTGCTTATCTCGTAGAAGATCCTGCACAGGTCAAGATTTAGGAGAAAGTTGGAGATAGTGCTAGTTTAAGTAATGTAAGGTCATAAGTTTATTGCAGAGTACGGGAAAGAGGTTATTCTTGGGTACCAGATATAGGGTGGGGTTGGAGGAGGGTTGGAGATAGGGACGGCGACAGTGTAAACTATCGCTGACTGTGACCCTACGGAAAGCCAAGGGTCATCTGGGGTCAAAGCGGTAAGGAGGACGGTTCTTTACCGACGAAGGATTTAAAAATCAATGTATCCCTCCCCACTCTCCTCCCTCGCATTTTCCCCTCTCAGCCTCTGTAAGCTTGGTATTTAAATACGCTGATATCTCCGATTTTTAAATTAAATCTCCGTGCGCGGGAGGTCCCAAGGTCACCTAACGTGAGAAAAAGTCTTAAGTACTCCAAATGAGAAAACTCCCTCAATACTATTTTACCACCACACGAAGAAATGGACGCCTCACTCATAAAGCAGTTCCTGAGAAAACGGATGTTCCCAAGGGTTCTCTACACCTCGACCGAAAAGTGACGGGTCATTCTTTGTCTTGTTTTGCCGGTTCGGTACCCAGGACTAAATAAATACTACATGGAATGGCGGGTAGACCACAACCATACAGCGCTGTCAATGGAGTCAAAAGTCCACATACCAACATTTTCATTTTCCTCTGTTGTTTCCCGTGCCATCGACCGTTGATTCTATTACCCGGACAATGAGTTTTTCTAAGTCGTTGGTTTCTGGTGTTTATGTACCCGGTAGCTCTTTTCTATCTACACCGTAATACGCAACACTGTTCTTCAACTCGACCCAGCTGGTACCTATACAAGTCTTGTTCGCCTAGCCCGTTCATCCGGAATCAGACACCTAGATGTACTGGACGCGCAGCTGTCTTTCTGCGAAACAGATGTTTCCTTTTTGCTAAGTTCGCCTTCAGTTAGCTATGTCCGTCGTACAATCTGCCTCAAGTATTACCATGTAACATGTAACAGTGGACATGTGCAGGTATCGGTTGGTTGAAAAGTGGCTCCCTATTTAAAATTGCCTATAACTTTTGTAAACATACCAGCATTTGCATCAAACAAAACAAATTGCAGTCATTGTAGAGGTTAAATTTAATTGCTTAGATTTTATGGTAGCTCACATTTACGGTAGCAACCCCCATTGACCCGTCGCAGGACACTCTATGAGCAAGTTCAGCTGACATAAGACTTAGGACCAAGCCTCAGACGACGGGCCGTTATGGGCTGCTCGCATACCTGGGACATATAAATAATATGGACTAACTTTCAACAACACTCAGAGAACCCGATTCCCCCCCCCCTTCCCAGTCCCCTATTCGCTCATGGGACTTTAATCTACCTACCTACCTACCTTTCAACCACCCTGTGATATGCCAGCTGTGATATGGAACGCAAGCACATGCAGTCAGCAGTGTTAGGACGACATAGACTATCATATCGTAACTTACCGGAAGCGCAAAGGACAAAACCACAGGCAGATAAATCAGCACCTCCCACCGCCACCCCCCCCCCCTTCCCACAAACGCTGAGCGTATTCTCCAGAACTAAACCTACGATCTCCGAGTTATGGGATAGGATAGGATAGGATAGGATAGTGTTGACTGTTCAGAATACTAAGGTCGGCTTTCTGAGTTTAAATTCTAAAAAAAAAACTGACGCATAATAGAAAGCCACTTATAACATCTGTAAGGTGAAGTGTTATTCTTACCTTTGGAGGACAGTATAAAGCGCGCGTTGCTAAGCAAAGCATGACCTTGACCTATGCAGGTCATGACCTTGAACTTGGCAAAACAAATTAAACGTGCTAACAAAATAATGTGGAACGATTCTTGCATAGAAGATAAGAGAGGTCCGATGTTTAGTGGAATCTTATTGTGGAACTTTGTTCTTTTATTTCATAAAACACCGTCAACCAGTATTGAATAAGGCTCCTAACCCAGGGCAGGTGTGTGTGGGAGGGGAGGATGAGAGAAGGAGGGGGCGTATATAAAATAAATAGGAGTGGAGGTGAGGGGATACAAACAAACCATACAGAAGTAAACAAGAACGGCATAAAAGTATATAGGAATATTGCACACCCCTCATTGACACATTGACATTAAGTTGTTAACATACGAGCACCGAATGGAGAAAAATTACTTAGCCTGGATAAACAAATCGATAATATTAAAAAGGTAATATACACGAGGAAAAATAATCATAAGAAGAATACCCGTACGTAGGTCTCAACCAAAAGCATACGAGTTCGAAATAAAAACAAAAAAGAGAACTGTGCGTCACTATTGAAAAAGTGACAAAATAATACTTATAAAACGGCTTAAGTGAGACAACCTGCGTTTGGATTTAGAGTTCAATAACTGGTTTAACTTATACGCATTCGGGTGATTCCTGAAGTACTGAGGTACTAAAGAATGTCTGTTGACAATCAGTACAGGATTTGTACATCTAAACAGATAATAAAATTCATCATCTAGTTCGTTTAAATCACAGTCTTCCCTCTGGATATTCAAATATCTTAGTTATTCACTTTTAAGTCAGAAAATGGAGATTGACTGGGCGTGGTCAGTGGCGGTCCTAGACATACCTGTTTCGAACTGGAGAACCATGAGAACATGGTTCGATTTGAGCTGTGGGATTTGTGGCAGAATGGGAATCGACTGTTGGCGCTTGACAGAGAGTGTCCCATTTGTTGGCTAATCTAGCGTTGAGTGGCTCCTGCTGTGCAGAATCCTTTGGTGTGGCCTTTGGGTTATGCAGGACAAGGCGACACATAGGTTTTCCCCGCCTGACCATTGGTCTTCTGCTTTTGTCGGTTTGTCGGCAGCCATTTTATGCTAAGTTAGTTGCAGTGATCTGTAGATAGTGTCGGGGCACTAGTAGCCGGCAATCCGGTTTACGATCAGCAGGCTTCACCGCCTTGCAAGGCAACACATTTTATTTCTCTCTTACGATGAATAAATGAATGAACAGTTCGGGTTGGACCGTGTTCTCAAGGCGGTGGCCGAAAGGCGGGAGACAAATACTCCGCTCGGCTACATTTACGTAACTATACGAAAGACAGACCAAGATCGTTTAGCAGAGAGCGAACAATACATAACCAGGACAGTTTATACTCAGAATTAAAAAAAATAAATACGAACAAGTCGAAACATAAAAACTGATTTTAGCGAAATCATTGCAGCAATCATTTCAATACAAAGTTTGTACCAGATTCAGAGTAATCTGCATTTAGCATCTACAATGTAAAGAAACAGAGAAGCAACCAACTTCATCCAAAAGCACACAGCTCGGCGTACGAGTTTAAGAATCAATCTCTAAAATTTTAATCGAGCACTTGTTTGAAGAAAAAAGATTACAAGCAAAATGATTTATCTCGAAAAGTTGTACATGGCAAGATAGGCCACTATGCTTTGAAGTCGTGGGTCAGAAAGAGTAAACTTAAAAATGCATTTTTGTTTGGCCTACAATTCAACCTCCGACCTTGAACTTTGGAGATATTGTTGTAGTTGATCTTTAAAAAGAATTATGTCGAGGTGGTGCGAATTATAATTATGTCGAGATGGAGGGAATAAATATTTCATCCAGCCTATCACATAGTCCGCGCTTTCAGATTGTTTGTTCACACAACTTTCAATACTAACGGCACAAAGAATTTGTTTTAAAGGGCATTTCGTTCTCTCCTCTCCACCTCATATCTTTCGCCAACACAATTCACCTCTCTCTCTCTCTCTCTCTCTCTCTCTCTCTCTCTCTCTCTCTCTCTCTCTCTCTCTCTCTCTCTCTCTCTGTGGACCTAAAGCTACTATCCTTATGTATTAAACGTTTTTCAGTTTCAGTCTCTCTCTCTCTCTCTCTCTCTCTCTCTCTCTCTCTCTCTCTCTCTCTCTCTCTCTCTCCCTCTCTCTCTCTCTCTCTCCCTTCTCTCTCTCTGTGAAACAAACTAAATGGTATCACGGTGAGGGACACCACGTTACGCAATTTATTAGATTATCTCACAACATTTTAGCCAGCATACCTTCCCACCGCTTTCGCCTTTTGGGTAAGAAATCTGGCGTGACAACCGTCTGGGTACGTTTTTCTGGGCGTAACGAGTCTTCACCGTGGGTGTTAACCGGTTGCAAACAAATCATTTTAGAATTTGACGGTGGTGTCAGGACAATGAAGTTATTGTTTAAGCTGCGCCATCCGATTATATTTCAGTTTTAATCGGATAATAATGTTGTATTGTGTTTATATGTTTGTCATCGACTACTGAATTGGCGGGCATTTGACGTTTCACTAATGGCTGTTTATTTAGAAAGGTTGTCCCATTTTTGTTGAATAGAACGGTTGCTGGAGTGCTTTTAAATGGACAAATATACAGCAGTCTCCATCTTCTCTTTTCTTCCTTTCCCCTCTGCTTCCTCTCTTCTTCTATTTTCTTTCTTTCTTTCTTTCTTTCTTTCTTTCTTTCTTTCTTTCTTTCTTTCTTTCTTTCTTTCTTTCTTTCTTTCTTTCTTTCTTTCTTTCTTTCTTTCTTTCTTTCTTTCTTTTATCTTTCTTGTTCTTCTTCTTGTTGTTGTTTCTTTAATTTAAAGTCTTTTTATCTAAGTGATTTTAGATTCACCAATATAGACCAGCTTCTTTTTCTTCTTCTTCCTTGTTTGCTTGTTTGCTTCTTTCTTTCTTTCTTTCTTTCTTTCTTTCTTTCTTTCTTTCTTTCTTTCTTTCTTTCTTTCTTTCTTCTTCTTCTTCTTCTTCTTCTTCTTCTTCTTCTTCTTCTTTTTCTTCTTCTTCTTCTTTTTCCTGTTTTTCTTTATTCCTTCTTCTTGTTTTTCTTCTTTGTCTTCTTCGTTTTTTATTATTTTTTATTTCAGTTTTTTCTTCCTCCTTCTCTTCATCATCATCATCATCATCATCATCATCATCATCATCATCATCATCATCATCATCATCATCATCAACATCTTCTTATTCTTCTTCTTTTTTTCTTCTTCTTCTCAACTCTCCCTCCTCGTGCTTCGTGTAGTATTGAATACTTCAGCTCGTAAAAAAAATGGTTGGAGATACTGCATTTAAAGTAAAATGATATAAGTCCCATGAACATGTTTCATCATCTTTCACGACGTCCTGAGAGCTATGCCAATTTCAGCAACAATGTTTTACATTTGAAAAAGAAAACCTATGACCGCTTGACTTCTCCCCTCCCCCCCTCCCCCCTCCCCCCATTCTCTACACACAAGACAGTGGTCCATGAACTAGGGTAGACGCTTCTTATCCTTTAAAAAAACAACAACCTATTTATCACGTGTGAACAACAATAGTACTAGCTCACTCGTGTGAAATTGTATCGGCCTCTGCTCAGTTTCTCTTTGGGCATTCAGCCATTGTAATTATTATGAAAGTTTCAGTTGGAAACAAATTGTGAGAGACAACTTTTCACGTGAAATGGACCGATATCAAAATATTCACAGCGACAAAATCTTAGTAAGGTTAACTTGTCCATGACATAATTTCATGGTCAATGATTCTAAACATTGTTGGATAACATCGTGATCGTGTTTCACAGGAGGCAGTATTTCACACTTCATAGTCAACACTATTTTACAGACCCTCAAGTTATCTATCGGAACAACTACTGAAATTAAATAGAGTGATGTTGATCTCCTAGTATCTCAGAAACCTTTTCCTAGGTTAAATGATCCGTGGTGTCGTTTTCTGCTGGATAGTGTTCCTCCTTCAACACAAACATGATTATGTGTCTCGAGACAGCAGCTGTCACCTTGCATATCCATCACCCTCCATGCTTTGAAAGTATGGAACAACTATTGATTGTGCTGGACAACGGTCATTTTATGTCAGTCATATAAACCTTAGTCTTTATATTCTTGAGAGGTGAGACGGTGGACATTTCTGAAGAGACAGCCAACAATTATTTTGGTCAGTGCAGAATTAATTTGCATTATCGTATATTAGTTTACATTATCATATAATGGGGTTTTTGCTGTTCACCGTCAAAATTGTTTTTGTGTAGGCCTAATTGTGGTGACAACAGCCAAATATGCGTCCCTTTATAGATTAGAAAATCGTTAAAGTAATAGCTAGGAAACGATTTTGTGTCACTGTGGTATTCCTTCACACACAGACACCCTCTTTCTATCCCCTTCCCTTTCCCAACCCGCACCTCCCTTTCCCTTTCTTCAGTATCCCCCCTCCCCTCACCGTCAGTGTTCCCTGACCCAGCAGGGCGCTTAAGTCCCTGTTCTGCCAGAGGTAAACTGCGATAACGCACATCACTGACCAATCCTTTTGTCATGAACCGAGCAGTTTACCCTGCCCATTGACTATTTAGCCATGTGTAGTATTTGAAACAGTAGAGAAGTTAGACTATTACACAGCAGCAATTAAATTACACAGCAGACCACACACGGCGAGCGAGCCACCCACATCGCAGTGAGTCAGCACTTGAGCTTTGAATCGGACCGTTTTAACCAATCAGAGCAGGCTCAGTGGGTAGAGCAGTTTTGACTGTGTCAGAGCCTAGCACAGTTTGAATCAGTCGTGTGTGAGACGAGGTAGAGTCAACATCTCCACAGCTAGAGAAATCTCTACACTCATAGACCAGGAAGCAGGACTTTGAAATCTTAGAATTCTCTCAAGTCATCACGGGCCTGAACTTGTCAAACAGGTAAATGAACACCCTTCTGTTTCATCGTGATATATTTGTATTATTGTTGAAATTATGTTTGAAGAATTTGCTATGCATAAATGTGAATTATTAATCCGAATTTGCCGTGCCGCGTGGACGAGCCGAACACGAGGCGAAACACGACCGGTTGCGCCGCCATGTTGTATCCCGTACGGAACCACTGTTGTTTAACTTATATGTATGTTTGCAGACCAGTGACTGTACCCGTGAATGTTTATATTATTATTAATTCTGTATGTGTATAGTTAGACACGATTGATATTTATGTATGTATAGGAATTTAGAGTGAGATTCCAGTGGAACCCGGAAGTAGCAGAATGTTCGTCGCTTATGTATAGAGATGTGGAGCTATCACTGAGGGCTACTTGGCTTTCAGTGAGACGCTCTGCACAAACCGATTATTCAGGGTTGTGCAGAATTTCGTCTCTTATATTCCAGACGAGCAGGCGAGCTATCCTGTGTGCCCCACTCCACAGAAACGACTAGTTGGTTGAGGAGACTCTACCGCACAAGTCGGAAAGAGCCACCTTGAAACACACCCTGTCAGACCCCACAGCGTGGCAAGGGAACCCAACTACACAACTACAAAGGTGTACCAGAAGCTACCTCACAGAAGGACTTCGACCGCACCATCAGAAAGTTAAGTGTAATCTCCGAAAGTGCACTTAAACTGATCATAACAGGACCACAGTAGTCCAACTCTTCAGAAACTGTAAAACGGACCACAGTAGTCCAAATCTACATGAGATATTATAGCAAGTGCCCGAGGAAGATATAACAGCTGCCTAGACTATCAGCGATCGAACTATTAGCAGTGACTGAGACTTTTTAAGTTAGATTAGTATTTAGAGAATCTTGTATAGAGTAGAAGAAATAAATGTGTGATTTTAACTGTTATCAAGTGGCTGGACTACATATGATTCATAGCCGTGTGAAAGCTAGTGTGACAGTATTCTTTTACCATTTTTCTATCTATTTCTGTACCCCAACCTTAACACAGAACGAGCTAAACAAATAAATTTATTAAAGTAATTCATAGGGTGACTTACTAGCAGTTCCCACCGATAAACGTGAGGGTCCATAATTCCATTGTGCAGAGCCCATAAACCCCACGTGACACCTTTAATGCGCATGTTTTCATTTACCGCTGTACGAACGTAACTATGTAGTAGACTGCAAGCTGTCATGCCCCAAAGACGCATTCCCATGGGCTCCACTCTTTTACCAATGCAATTCAATTCAAGTTACCATTGTTGAATATTGTTGTCACACACATTTTATTTGAGAAGTTTCAAACTTTTCGCATTGGCGTTAAAAAGAAAATCGTGATTGAAAAATCGGTTAGGAGTGCTGTCATCGGCTTGAAAAATCGCGTGTTTTATTTAGACCATGTTATTATCAAACTTTTCGTATTTGCGTTAAAAAGAAAATCGTGATTGAAAAGTCGGTTAGGAGTGCGTCATCGGCTTGAAAAATGGCGTGTTTTATTTAGACCATGTTCTGACAGCAGGTAAACCGTGATAAAGCATACCTACGTTTGATTCTTGTGGGGTGCCCATGTTGCCATGAACTGCTATGTGAACGTGTAAAACCTACATGCTAAATACCCCTTTCAGAGACTGTAAATATCGTACCTACAGTGACTATTAGACCTATCAAATAGTTCTTGCTAGTAGACCCCTCGCAACTATAGCCATTAGACCTGAATATCGGACGAATTGTCCAAACAAATCAGTCCTATGATTGTGTTGAGCCATGAGGGTTGCTGAGAACACAGAAAGATGGAGTACGCTGGTTAAACGATCATCTGTGGTGCCCAAACGACTTTTCAGTTACGGAATAGGATAGGATAGGATAGGATAGAAACCGTGAAATTCGACCCCTTACTACTGAACGCCAAGCAACCAATCAACCTACCGTTGTGCTATTCTGCCGTCGGCGAACTAGTTATTGGACTAATACTAACAGTACTAATGCACAGTACTCTCTCCGTAGACTACTAGTACTAAAAAGAACGATCTGTACTGTATTGGAAGGGAAACTGAGTTAGTTTCCTTTCTGCCTGGTTATCCAATGTACAGCAGAAACCCTTTTCCTTTACATTGTACTATTTTAGTACAGTTTTGAGTGTTGAATGATATGTGTTGGCGTTTGAATTTGACCATCGCCTTGAACAGCTCTTTGAGCTCCTAAGTGCGCTATATAAGAACAATTCCTGTCTTTTTTCTGTATACAATACAATCTAAAAAGACAGTTTTCTCTGTCGATGGTACTCAGTTTTGAGTTCACTCTGATTTACCGAACTCGTTTGACCGCAACGGAACGAACGTGCAGAAATCTGCGAATAACATGGTGCTTAAGAACTTAAATAAGGTCACACGAATACAGATTCCTGTCAACCGAAGAACTGTATCAGCTTGATATTCAATGATTATCCTCAAGTTTAGCCACAAACATATTCTGTGTTAATTATAAGGGAGATAAGAAGTTTGCGCAGAACGCGTAAGTAAGAAGTACCCCATGAGAAATCAGGACATAAGACTATTTATTCCCCAAGTAAAACGTTACAAAAGATTTTTGTGATCAACTAATTATTCTGTTTAATTTGTGTGGTTAAGTTGTGTTTGTATAGAAATTCGTGTGTACCTCTGAATGACGCACATGCCTGCCTGTTAGAGGAATTGGACAGCTGCTTTGTGGCGAGGGACAAGGACAACTGTGTCGAGGGACTGGTGTGTCGAAGTGCAAGAACCAAAGAAAACTGTTGTTTCATGTAATCATGTTTTGTTTTTAACTGTTACATGCTTGTCTGGTTCCTTACGGTCATCTCCTACTTGTTAGTACTTAGTCTTTACGTGCTACTGACTTCAGAACACTTGTTGTCCAGTGATAGTCGTTGCGCAGTTTGTTTATGCCTTGTACTTGTACTTGTTCTTGTGTTAGTCTCTGATATGTTCGTTCTCAGTCTTTTGCGCACTATTGACTTCGAAAGACACGTTGCTGTCCAGCGATAGTCATGCTGCTATTTGTTCTATCTTGTACATGTCAGCAGTAATAACTAGAAACGTATGTGCACGGTGCTGCCCTTAATGCGGCAGTTTATCCATTTACCGAAGCCGATGTGCCGCTAACAGCAAAAACAACTCGATCCCTTGAGACCCTCATGTCTCTTTGGCCATTTGACCATCATTGCCAAGGTCATTCACTGGACATCATTGTGGCACGTTTGGCAATCCTGGGTTGATGGACATGATAGACAGGCGATGTAAGAACAAGTATTAGTGTGAAAGAGTCTGAACACTTTCAACATTGTTTTAAATGAACAATGATAGATGCCGTTCGTTTTACTCAGTCATTACTGAATAAAGTACACAATAAATAAACCATGTATAGCCATTGTTCTTAGGAAACGTATTCACCAGCTCAAAGAACTGCTCAAGGCGCTGATTGAAATCAAACCGCCCAAGACGCCAACTTGCTGTACCTAGCGATCTGTCTAAAACCACTGATCGCTGAGCCACGCATGTTGACCTGAATGTAGGAGTGTAAATTTCAGCCTGTCGCTGGCATTTCGCACCGGACAACTGGGATTTTCTATGTGCTACTTGGGCGAAATGGGACATGCTAAACACCATACAAAATTAATGGTTATTACAGAATGTCGACTCATGTGAGGGGGAAAAAATCTACCTGTCGTTTTGCAAGCCACACAACCTACACTACCCACTGAACTGTTCTAAAACCCCAAACGTCTGAAAACACTAAACAAAATTAATTATGAGTAGGAACTCCGTTGATTTTACAAGTGAAGTACTACGTGTATAACTGAACGCAAACATAGACTATTCTTCGCTTTCGAATGTTTGCATGGGTTAGCCACTTTAAAAGCTCTCATAAATGCAATCCACCTCTTGACCACTATTGCTGTCACCTCTGTTTTGAGCCCACGATTTGTGTTCAGAATAAAATGAACTCTACGTAACGCAGTTTCCACTTTACTTTCGATGGTCTGCAATAGTTATCCTCCTTTAATCTTTCCCTATAAGTCCTTCCTTGACCAGTGCTAACACCTCTATATTAATAGCCGCGATGTTGGACCAAGGGATTTTGCGTTCAGTGTAATCTGCATGCGATGTGGCTAATTCAACATAACGTAAAATCCTCTTCACTTTCGCTCGCTTGCGTTAGTGAGCCAACGTAACTTTCCCCCAAATCTCTACATCTCTGGGCCGGTGCTGCCACCTTTGCCTAAGATGGGCATCTTGTTTGCAGGCGGTTTAGTGACCTTGTGGAAGTTTGAAAGGCTTTTGTATGACATTGACGTTTCGGTATTTGGTAAATAAGCGAACTGAATTTTTTTTTTAAAATTATAATTGTTGTTTGTGAACTTATTTTCAGCTTTTAATAAAGACATTTTCCTTACGTTGCTTGCGTTTGATAGGGTTAAATTTCCCAAAGTCAGTCTTTAGTAATATGCATAATATTCAGTTGAACTCAACGAGTATTTTAGGATATATTCCGATATGAGATAAGAATATTTTATTATCTCGATTCACGAGAACTTCATATTTTGCTTTGTGCTTCGGATCGTGAAGCACGAGTTTTGCAATATTTACTTGAGATAAGGCAAAAGCAATGTTTATGCCTGCTATGTGCAGACTTTGTCAAGCAAAATTGTTCAGAATATTTTCTCAGTGCCAATCACCTGCTCTCACTTTTCTGATGTACCTTCCCCTGGTTCTAAAGAAGAATCATGCATCCATGAAATAATTAAGGCTCAATGGATTAGGGTGGTTGTTTAGCACTGCATCGTTTATCGGCTAGCTCAACTGGCCCATCTCAGTACAAACTGGACTGGTTAGTTGTTGCTTAAGGTGCGGTTTGACGTGAAGTGGAACAGAAGCAAAGCGGTAAACAAAGCAAAGCATCTGCTTCTAGAAGCATCTAAAAATAAGTGCATTTATAATGCTTTGCTTTGTGAACCGGTCACACGATGAGAAGTTTTGCGTAAGCAGTCTGCGTGGAAGCAATGCGCAATAAGTTGTGCATACGACCCCAGTTTTTTCGTCAGATTGACCCTCACAGGAGTCCATGAGGCCTTTTTCAGGGTTTGGTTTATGTAATTTTGACTTCTCATGGCTTTGAATTAGATCGAGGAGAATAAACGTATCGTATTGTTTCAGATTTGCTAATAGCCCAGTAGCTTTTGATGCCGCCATGATCGCTAAAATGATAACAACCTCGCTTTCGTACATCGGCTCTTCTGATTGGCTGGCAATCAAAAGCTTCAGCGAAACAACCGAAATTTTTAGAGCACGCTCAAACACTGAAAGCATGCGCTTTGCTTCACTTCGGCGCTATGCTGCTGTTATGCCTTAGGTCTAGTCACACGATAAACATCGTCAAAACTACGATTTTTCGTGTTTTACTGGCTGTTTTGCTTCTGTTTCGCTTCCCGTCAGACCGCACCTTTAGATTCTGGAACCAAAAGCGCGAGTCTAAAGGCCCCGCCACACATGCCGATTATGCAACGATTTTGTTTGCGATCCGATCCCGATTGCTACGTGATGACGTCAGAACTACTGCTTGCCCTGCGGTCCGATGACAATCGGCTCGGTATCGTGGGATTAGAGCCTGTTCTATTTTGCTATGCAAAATCGGCCCCGATTGTAAACTTCCAACCAATCAGAATGCGTCCCGTGTTCATTGTCAACTTGGCGGCACAAACGAAGCTGATGACAGGTGACAGGCTGGGAAGTCTCGTCTTTCGTAGGCCTCAATTACATACTATACTATACTACGTACCTATGTAGGAGGCCCACGAGTTTACAACGACGAAATTAATAAAGACTTCAGAGCCTGTGATGTAACCCGCGACGTTTTGTATGGTTTTGATTTGGTTTTCCATTACGTTTTTATTTTTAAATAGTTTTTGTAGCATGTAGAGACATTATTTCTGCTGTGGTTTCAGACAAGATGGTGAGCTGTTAGATGGGGATGGTAAACTGTTGGATGGGGTTGGGGATCGTGTACACTGACACTAGTGAAAGTGAATATAAACAATGCACATTGTGTGGAAGTTTCGGGTCGACCTGATCGGAAACGTGTGGCAGTGCTATCGGTTTTGGAGTCCGGCCCGATCGCAAACGGATCCGAAACCCGATCTAGAATCGGCCTTCAAACCGGTATCACTTCATCGTTGAAAAGCGGCAGTCGCGCTGCAAGCTGAGAGGTTAAACAGTCACATTTACAAAATACAAAATAAAAATTTAAATTAAAATAAAAACAGCAAACATACCCGTCACTTTCAGTACATTCAATCGAACAGAAAAAAAATCTATAACAAATAATGCTGATAGTATATAGAAGGGTAGTATTTTGATAAGCAGTTTGTCACTTTGATAAGCTGAAGAGTACTGGGGGGTTAAAATTTTTAAAAGATTAGATTTAGGAGGAGACACACAAACGTTAACAATGTCCTATCATATTCTATCATATCCTATCCTATCCCGTAACTCGGACGTCGTTGGGGCACCACAGATGATCGTTTAACCAGCGTATTCCAGGACTTTACTTTTTTTTCCCCAAGCTTTAAATGTACTTACCTGTGGTTTTAGACTCTTACACAATCCAACTCAACAGTATTAAAGAAAGCTCGAAGTAAAATATTTTAGCTTACTAAAGAAAGAATTTAAATACTCATAAATGACAAAGGATAAAACACCAATCCTCGGTTTTTATTAAAACCCTTTAAAAAAAAAAAAACACCAACCGAATTGATTGCAATACTGATGGCTTTAAATACAATAATAACTATGCCATTACATTTCTGTAGGGTAGTTATATGTGTTGACTCAAAATCAGCTTTAGAGGCACTCAATTCTAATAACAGTATATATTTTTTAAATTAAGAACTTGACTCCTAGCATTATAATTAATGGAACCGAAGTTTACGTTTGTTGGGCCCCTTCTCATTGTGGTTTTCCTTTTAATAACGGGGTTGACCGAGCTGCAAAAAAATGGTGCCGTAAAAAAATGCAGTTAATTTCAATATACCATTGTCAGGTAAAGAGATGCATGCTTTAACTGAAAAGGAAGTTAAAATGAAATGTCATTTGAACAACATAATGGAATTCCCAGGACTGTAGTGACGATGGCTTATAGAATATATCTAAATTCCATAAGAACTAAATATTGTAAAAATATCAAATATATATGTAATGAAATGTTTTCTTTGAAACATGTTTTATTTGAATGTGATCAGCTGCGTAACTGTCTGCCTAATATTGTTACATCTTTGGGCAATATTAGTTTTGATGTAGGCATTAGTTTAGCAAAAACGTTTATTGGTTCTTCAGTTGGTCAATATCTATGATAATTGGTGTGTTGTTTGATCATAATTATGTATGATCAGTTGTTGATTTAAAAAAAAAACTTATTTATTTAAGCTTACTTATTATTATTTTTATTATTTTTATTTTATTTTATTTTAAAAAATTTATTTGTATTTTAATTTTTTTTAAAATTTGTTTCTGTTTACTTTTATTTCTATTTTCATTTTATTTTACTTTATTTTGTCTTATCATTTCGGTGAAAAAGACATTAAAACAAACCAACCAAGCAAGGAGCACTTTAGTACTCCTTGCAACCAGCATACAAACTTTTTCTTTATCCATTACATATAAAATACTGGCCAAATTTGATATTATATCTGTCAGTTATAACTATAAGACGGTTATAACGTTACGGGCCATCATTGTGTTTTTTTTACAGGTGTGTTTATAAAACTAGAAATAAAAATAAGGGGATAGGCCAGCGAATAAGGGTCGTTATCTCTCACGGCGACTGTCTAATCCTTATTCATTGTTTTATAGTGGCTAGAACGGCTCCTGCCTTCCCTATCAAAATATAGGCAGAGGAAAATAAAAGGAGATAGTTAAAGCAAACCGGTGTAACAGGCCGGAATATACCCCTGGCTACTTTATACCGTGGGTATAATGTAGCCTAGGCGGGTTTATCCCCCCTGGGTATAGATCAGCCTAGGCCAGGTCATACCCCTCGCGCCCGGAATATACCCCCACCTAAAGAGATTTCACTCATGGGTTTGTTGTACATGACCGTTTGCGTGACCAACTCTCAGGTAACAGCCTTTTGCTTGCGTGTAAAAAAAAAATGAGTGAACTCAGCTAACAGCCTTTATCTTGCGTGTAAAAAAACAACCAAAAAAAAACAAACTAAAAAACCCTAACCCTAACCCTATCTATCTATCTATCTATCTATCTATCTATCTATCTATCTATCTATCTATCTATCTATCTATCTATCTATCTATCTATCTATCTATCTATCTATCTATCTATCTATCTATCTATCTATCTATCTATCTATCTATCTATCTATCTATCTATCTATCTATCTATCTATCTATCTATCTATCTATCTATCTATCTATCTATCTATCTATCTATCTATCTATCTATCTATCTATCTATCTATCTATCTATCTATCTATCTATCTATCTATCTATCTATCTATCTATCTATCTATCTATCTATCTATCTATCTATCTATCTATCTATCTATCTATCTATCTATCTATCTATCTATCTATCTATCTATCTATCTATCTATCTATCTATCTATCTATCTATCTATCTATCTATCTATCTATCTATCTATCCATCCATCTGTTTGTCTATCTATCTATCTGAGTGCATCAGAACAATTACAACACATAAATTAAAGAGTAACGTGAAGAATAAGGTCTTCCGTAGTGGGGGGTGGGGGGTGGGGGGTGGGGGGTTATAATGGGCAGGCGAGGGTTAAACGAGCCTAGGCCAGATAATACCCAGGGGTATAGTCTGGGCTACTGGGCTAGGCCAGTTTATACGGGGGCATAGTTTGGGCTAGGCCAGTTTATACCCTGGGTATACTTGAGGCGGGGTATGATCTGGCCTGCTACAACGGCTTAGGTCTGTTATAATGTATAGGCATGGAAAATCTAAAGACAAGGTAAAATGTTGTAAAACATTACCACAACCACACCCACACCATCACCAACAACACAAACAACCCTAATTGTTGTTATTTCAAAACAAAGCAAAATGATGTATACTCTATTATTCACTATTGCACAGGCATAATGAGGATTTTGGGAAAACTGAAGGCAAATTATTGTAAAAATTCACTACAGTCATTTTAAGCTGAAGCGGTGCTGGGCTAAGATCCACTTCTGTATTTTGTAAATTACTTGGATGAAATAAAAGGACAAAGTTCCCAAGGTGTTCCCACCTCCACTACACCCCACCCTCGTCTTCCCGTGTAGAGGTAACGCACGTTAAAGAACCCTTCCACTCTGTCATTAAGTTGTTATATTATTGCATGTTGTAACTGTATGGTAAGTGTTTTTGTTATTGTTTGATGTTTTTTAACCTCCCGTATTTCTTACAGTTGTGAAAGAATACCGGGTTCTTTTATTAGAGGATTATAAAACAACGAAAGAGAGATGATAAGCGCCACTTTCATGAAGCTGGCGCTGACAAAAACGCCCCCCCCCCCCCCCCTCCACCTGTCTCCCTCTTTCTCTCTCTCCCCCCCCCATCTCTCTCTCTCTCTCTCTCTCTCTCTCTCTCTCTCTCTCTCTCTCTCTCTCTTTTAAGCACGAAAGGTTTCGGAGGAATCTTAAACCAAAATTAACACTACGTAGTTTCTACGAGAGGAGAATCTCAGTCTGTGGGCGTCTTAAAACTCTTTTCAGCCTTCTAGTCTTCGCTCTCATTTCGTTCTGGTGCCCATATCGGAGCAAGCGAAATCTCTTAATAAGCTACTGCTAATCGGAGCAACGCTAGTGTCAGTGGTTTCTGGGAAACGATGGACCGTTGAACCGAAAGTTCGTTAGGTCGTAAAGCGGATTTTACTTTTGCATGACTGCGTAGTAAAGCGAGCCTTTGAATTTTGCTCTCTTTCCATTCTGTCCTTTCCTGGCTTATTTTCTCTTTAATTTACTAAACATTTACTGCGTGGGTTAGTTAGGTGGCCTTTGGCTTTGTAGGCTTTCCCTTTGTGTTATTTGGTTTTCCAGTCCTCCTTGGCTTTTTTTTCTCTTTGTTTTGTTTACACTCTTCTTCTTTTTTCCCCATTTTCTTCCTGAGTCCCTCATTCCCATCTCCATTTCAACACCCCTAACTACAATAATGCTACCAAAAATGGGACTCGGTACGGAATCGGAATCGTATTGGCGTTTATTGGAATCCCCCCCCCCCACTCCTCCCCTCTAATCCTCCTACGTCGTAAGACAACCCCGAATCACACACTTCAGTGTCACAGATCGTTCTCAACTTCACAATGTGTGTTTGCCTCACCAGAACGAACAAAAAAAAAAGTAAAACAACATTCCCTTTCAAAAGTACAGTTTTGATATAATTAAATCAATTTCTTTATGTTCCTGTTAATAGCATCAAGGTTGATCGTAAAAGTGGAACCGCGGTAAAGTGTATATAGTGGGCACAGTTGTTTGTTAATAATAATAATAATAATAATAATAATAATAATAATAATAATAATAATAATAACAATAATAATAATAATAATAATAATAATAATAATAATAATAATAATAATAATATTACTAATTATAAATAATAATAAATTATTTTGTAACGTGCAATACCAAACATGAAGTCTGCTCAAAGCGCAACATTGATTCAATCTCGCGCAATGCACAATGAGATACATTTCAATAAACCTATAATAAAATCATGTAAATGAATAACATCCTCAATCACACGCACCCACACTCCACAAATAATAACCGGAAGTATATCACAAACATGTCACAATATAGAGACAAATTGTACAATAACACTAAGGAAAACTAATAAGTATTCAGCACCACACAACTACAACTACCCACACACAAATCTACACATGTATACACCATATACACACACTTAAACACTTTCCAACACACACACACACATACACACAGCCGAGGTTACACAGTATTATCATGACTTCCCCGAAACGCCACATACGTTGTGCTGACATTGGGTCATATTTCGTCCCCATTTTTAAGTACTTTGCAGTGTTCGAACCATAACCCTAACCCAAACCCTAACCCTAACGGATCATTGTTCTGACGTCAAAACAAGTAGGCATGTCAATACGAGTTATGTAGATGTTCACTGATTTGTCCAGATAGCGCTGTGTAAGTGTGCCCTCATACACACACACATACACACAAACTCACACACCCACACACACTCCCCACAGTAGCACGATGATGTCATACTACAACCCATATTGCTTAGGTTAACAAGGAACAGCCGCCTAAAGTAGACGCCTGAAGTTCAAAGCTATCATCTTCCATTATACCATCATGTACTCTGACAGCCTTGCGATTTGCAAAGAAACTTCATTTGCCACCCACAAAAAAAAAAAAAAGAAAAGAAAAAAAATACTTTGATAACCTGGCCTTTTGAAATGTTAACTTATTTGTTTAATTTAACGTCTATTCACAACATATTAAAGTATAAACAAATTAAACCCCCGCCAAAAAAAAAATTCAAGTACATAACTAACAAAAATCATTTAAAATAGAAACGCTGAATAAAACAAAGTAGGTAATCAATGTTTTGTTTTGTGTTGTTTTTCAAGCACGAGCACAGTGCTATACAATTATTCATCTGACCCGCATTTCTGCATTATATTATCTTTTAAATTAAATTAAGGTAACCAATAACACTACAAGTATGCAATTTAAAAGGCCACAATTCCAAGGCTTTGTTTACTTTCGGCGAAAACGGGTTTACCCTAAAATTGGGATTGTTATTTGTTACACTCGTTGTTGGTTTTTTAATCCATAGTTGATTCAGCCCCGATGCTTGAATCCTGATAGGTGTAACTCAGATTCGTTTATCCACGCAACCTGTTCACTCAGCAACAAGACAGGAGTCGTCGTATGAAGTTTTCCAACTTTATTCAGCGAACATCAACAACTGCACACAATCGCTTTTTCCCACTCTTTTTTACAACTTTCAACTTTCAACAACTTTTTGAAACAATGCGGTACATATATAGTCTCTCTATACTCCACAAAAAGTTAGAACATTCCAGCGTGACGCACCACAACCAATCAAAACAAACTTCGTCATCACTGTCTCACGTCATACAACTTTCTTCATCATAAAAGAACCCCTCAGCTTCTATTGGATCTATCTAGATCCTTCGATCGATAGTAAACAAGCAACCCTAAAAGATTCTCCAATACTATCGACCAACGAAAATTATCAACGTTATACAAAGCTTCTAACAACAACGCAAAATTAAATCAAAGGTAAATACACTCTATTATTACATGCTTTGCAAAACAAAACGATCGGATCTATCGTGCGCGTTTCAACGTAACATTATTACATTACACAATGACACAGTGGGATTTCGTTGCTCAAACCAACCGCTACAGGGTGAATGTTCGGTTCCGACAGAGAGTGGTTTCCCATGATTAACGATACCACAGCCGGGTGACATTTGACCCTATTTCTGTGTGAACAACGAAGCAACAGAGTGTGACTTTGGTGTCTGGGGGATAGGGTAGGATCTATTTTATCAACCTAAAACGAAAGTCCGTACGAGCAATTATTTTTACGGGTTCTGTATCTTACCGGCTTTTGGTAGCTGCTATTTTTAACCATTGAGTGTTTGGCTGGCTAGCCAGGCGCTGTTGCTATTAATAGGCACACAAACTACGAAATTTAACAAATAAATATACTTTCCCAAAAGTTAATTTTGTTGTTGTAAGCTTATTTTTTTCAATGGGGCAACACTCATTATGAATGGTAAAAGGATCTGTCGAGGGGGGCGTGGTCAAAGTGTGTCCTTTCAAATAATATGTTTATCGTTAGATAATAACTAAACAGACTAATAATTCTATCATCAAGACACTGTATCTTAAAAAGGGAATCACTGAATCAACATGCATGTACATGTCAAGCGTAAACGCTATTATTTATTCATTTGACCTGCATCCCTGCATATAATGATCTTAAATGTAGAAAATAGCACCCAAGTTCACTGTATGTCATACGTTTAGACTGATGCTACCCCAAAAGCACTGTATCTTAAAAAGGGAAACACTGAATCAAACATGTGTGTCATGTAGGTCATCGTAGATGTCAGTAGGTAAACACTATACTTAATTTATTCATTTGACCTGCATTTCTGCATGTATCATCTGTAAAAATGACCTCTAACACGCAAGTTAGACATATGTTTAGGCTGATGCTACCGCCTAAGGCACAGTATCTTATAAGGGAAACTCTGAATCAAACATGTAGACATATGTCATCGTAGCCCACGTGTCAAGCGTGAACACTATTATTTATTCAGTTGACCTGCATTTCTGCATAATTATTATCCCTAAAGGTACACAAACAAACATCTCCGGTGTGCATTTTAAATCATCTCATCTGTCAGCTGAACGTGAAAGAAAGAATCACATCTTTCTGTCCTAAGAAAGCTTACAAATGGCAGCGCGATTGGTGCTGCGAGATTGCGTCTTCAGGCCGTGTGAGCCACCCGGATGTTGCGCCACTTAGTAGATCTAATTTCCCGCCTCCAAGCAAATCTCAAAATAAACTCGCGGTGAGTGTCTCACCCAAAATCTCAAAACGTTTCTTATTCACTGATTTGTCTGAGTCAACTTATGGTATTTGCTCTACTAAGGAATGTTTGGGCTTCTCGTTTCTTTTTCTATTTTTCCCAAACTTTGCTTAGATTGTAACAAGTTGTCACAAAACTAAAATCTACGGTCGGCTGCCTCGCCACAAAGTTGCGACGCCACTCTCATACGTTTTTGATTCGGCTTCGCGGTCACTTCCGAAAGCTATTGCTACAATGTTTCAACTAAACATGACTGAAAGTTCAGCGGCATTATTATTACATATTCCAGATAGGGTTTTAGGAATGTCTGATTGCAGATGGGTCTATCGGGAGTGACAGAGGTAACTGATGTTTCCTTTCATTCTGAAGTTGAGGTCGAGACTTCCTACAACGAGACAGAACCAGCAAGGGATGATGCACCACCACCTGGGCTAATAGCACCCCAGCCAAAGGCAAGACGTTCCTGTGCATACAGTGTGTTTGGAAACCAACATTTTCAGACCAACAAATCTGCATAAATCTTCTATAATATGAGGTGCGAATTAAGACTGAAACGTGTGAATATGTAAAAATAATCCCGCTGCATTTTTAGTCATGTTCAGCTGAAACAGTGTTGCCATAGAATTCGGAAGTGGTCGCGCAGTCGAAGCGAAAATGTATGAGAGTGGCGTCGCAACCGGTGCTTTTGTGGCGGGACAGCCGCCCACAGATTTTAGTTTTGTGACAACTAGAGTCTATTTACAATCTAAGCAAAGTGGATGGAAACAGAAACGAAAAGCCCAAATATTCCTTAGTAGGACAAATACTATATGACGACTCAAACGGATCAGTAAATAGGAAAACTTGTGAGATTTGGGGAGAGACACTCATCGCGATTCTGTTTTGATAGTTGCGTGGAGGCGGGAAGGGTACTCATGTTGCGCAGCAGCCCGGCCCGTTGCGGGGGCAGCCAAGCTCTCACGGCCTGGTCTTGGGCTGCTTTGATTTCGTTGCGGCCTGCGCCTTGAGAAGCTATTTGAGTTGGTAAATGCGAGATCCGTAGGATCTCATTTTTGATATGATTATGATGATCATTGTTGTCAGGGTGGCGACGTGGTGATCGTCCTTAACGCTGATGCAATAGGACGTTAAGCTTCGTTGTTCCTCCTCGCTACCAAAAAAAATATATATATATTTTCATCTTCCTCTTGTACTAGTCTTAGCAGTGAGCCTACACTGAAAGCTCTCTGGTCTTAGGGTATTCTTATGGTACGCAAAAAGACAGTTTAACCTACGTCATTTAAGTCACGTCATCTTGGGAAAAAAAAGAAAAAAAAAGACATACTTATTTCTGCTACACACACACACACCCACCCACACACCCACACACACACACCCATCCCTCCTTTCCGCCACCCCCTCGCATTCTCAACCCCTTCCTCATCCGACCTCATTCCCCCTCCCCCCCAGCCCCACTGCACTATGTGTTCTTGAGGTAAACGAGAACGAGAACAAAACGAAGAATAAGAAAATGACGATCGGAATATTTTAACTTGAACTAATTTAAGTCGTAATAAGTCATTCTTATTTGGTATTTTTCATACTATCAGTTGTGTGTTTGTGTTTGTGTGTGCGTGTGTGCGTGTGCGTGAGTGTGTGTGTTTATTTGTTGCATTCTCCCCATCTGCGCGGCGCGATGTAAATAATTATAAGAGCTTTCTTCGGTAGCGCTTTAAGCTTCAAAAGCTGCTCAAGACTGTACAGTACAAGTCATTACTTCATTAATTAGCAATAATGTTTGTATTTAGCGGTTTTTGAAGAATGATAGAAACAAGAGAGAGAGAGAGAGAGAGAGAGAGAGAGAGAGAGAGAGAGAGAGAGAGAGAGAGAGAGAGAGAGAGAGAGAGACAGACAGACAGACAGACAGACAGACAGACAGAGACAGAGAGACAGAGACAGAGAGAGACAAATAGACCGACAGACGTAGGTGATGTGTGAGAAGAGGAAAGGGTTAGAAAATGGAGGAAAAGTAGGCTGTATGGTTGAGGGCATAGTAGTAAGAGTAAGAGGGAAAAACAGAGAAGCATGTGAAAACAAACACCTGGTAAAAAAAAAACTAACCATAATTTGCAGTGTCGAGGTTTATCATGCCATCAACTTGACTGGACCAAGATGGTTCGAATACAGATTATCATAATAACAAACAATTTATTCAACCAGGCAGCCAGCAATACACATTAATCGTCGCATGTCTGCACAAAAGGCGTGACAGGGATAGAAAGGTGTATAGACACCGCATTTTAACATAGCTATGTGAGATCATCATCAACACCATCATCATCATCATCATCATCATCATCATCATCATCATCATCATCATCATCGAGGTAATACACATTGCTGCGATCGGTAGAAAGTATCGCCAAAACTCTCGCTAGCAGCAGGTGAAAGTATTCCCTTCTTCCCTTCAAAGTATTCTTTGGGCTCGCTGCTAGCCGCGGATGCGAACCGCAGTACTGTTTAAAAGTGACGGAAAGAGCGGAATATTGCTACAAGGGTTAGGGTAAGGGTTAGTTGTAGATCTATCGCTAGCCCTTGCCCTAACCCTTTTCTCTACAAAAATGCTCTTTTTCCGTCCCAAAACCCATTTGCCTTCTTGGATTCTTAAATTGTATGAAACCAAGTGAGGACGCTATCCGGCGTCAATAAACGGTTCGAAAAGATTCTCAAACGGTTGGTAAAAGACAGGTGGCCTAGAAACAAATACAGCGTGACCTAATTCGTCGCCTAGAGGAGACGAAACTTACTTTTCTGTTTCTAGTCTTTCACCGACACTGTAACTGAGCAGGCTGCTAACCTCGCCAAAGTTTCCCTTCAATGGACAAGGGACATACTTTGGCCTGCTGCGCAGCGTGTGCCTGGAGTATACGTTCTTTCGATCGTAGCTATGTGCAATCATCATCATCATCATCATCATCATCATCATCATCATCATCATCATCATCATCATCATCATCATCATCATCATCATCATCATTATCGTCGTCGTCGTTGTCATCATCGTCGTCGTTATCATCGTCATCGTCATCATCATCATCATCCACAACAACAAAATCATCATCATTATTGTTATCATCACTATTCCCATGAATTAAAATAAAAACAATATTAAAACCAACTTTTATAAATCACTATTGCACCCAGACTTTTAGCTGACAGGCATTGTCTACCAACTCCCGAAACACTCCGGACACCAGTTCAGTCATAACGTGGTGGTCAGAAGAAGAAAAAAAAAAGAAGATTAAAAGAATGGAAGGAATTAAATAAAATTATTCCTTCATATTTCTTCACGCTTGCTGCATGAAAACAACACCTGGAAGCAATGAAACATTCACTAGTTCCTTGTATTTAAGTTCACTCTGTCAGCGTGTTTTCTTCCCTGACACACACATGCACTCTCATAACCCTTGCCCGAGTGCATTACCAGGGAGGTTTAGCGTCTATAGCGCTGTTGCAAAACTAGTGCAGATAGAGTTATCCGTCCCTGCCTTCACCTATGCCAAGGACACCGGCTAGTTCCGGTTGAGTATTAAGCATGGCCGCACGTAGACGGAAGACTTGTGGCGGAGAAAAACAGTATTGCGTTTGCTGCCCTAATTTCGCAGGAAAAGTAATTGAAGGGCGCATTGTCAAGTTACACACATTACCAGCTAACAAAACACTGAAACGACTGTGGGAACAACGTTTGCGACTGATTCGGAAAGATTACAACAATGTAAAATAAGATTCAAGATTCAAGATTCAAGATTCTTTATTGTCCAAACACAAGGCATGGATATTTGTTTAGCAGTGCAATAAGGAAGGAGATAACAACATCAAAATTATTACAAACATGGACATACAATATTGATACATTTGATATACTATCAAAAACAACTTCCATACCAAAATACAAATCTATAAACACTAACACACATGCATAAACAGATAACCAGCCACATACCCATGCGTACACATTTAACACACAGATAATTATTCAACAGTATATGTATACACAACTACAGTGAACTTCGGATATAGTAAAGTGCCCTGGGACCAAATAAATCTTTAGTATAACCGAATATTTAATATAACCGAAAATCCGTTTACAGTAAAGTTTTTAAAATTTACTTTACTATAACCGAAACTTCGTTTATAATACAGTTTTAGAGGTTTACTTGACTATAACCGACTTCGTTTATAATAACGATTTTAGAGGGTTAATTTAGCATAACCGAAACTTTGTTTTTGTTTTAATTTAACGTTTACTAATCCGACACTCTCATTATAAAGAGATAGAAAACGCTGGTCTAAAGTGTATGTGGGTGCACAGGGCTGGATCAATCCATTTTCGAGGGAGGGGGTGGGGTGGGGTGCTAGTCTAGTTCTTTTTAAAATGTATGGTACAGAGTGGTGAAACACCACAAGTAAAACTCGTAGCGCAGTGGATAAGTCGCCGGTTTCCTATGCCGAAGGTCGCGGGTTCGATTGCCGCAAGGGGCGAACGTATGTGACTTAGGTACGAGACTATTGAGGTCACCGAGGGTTTTCTCCGGGCACTCCGGTTTCCTCCCTCCCTTCAATAATGGTACAGGATGCAGTCAATATAAAAATTTCAAAAATAAAAATTCGATTTTCTTCCGTCTTCTAATAGCGATCTCCCTGCCTGTACACCACCTGTTTGAGTGATGTATGTGTATTTGGTGTGTGTGAGGGTAAAATGAGACAGGTGAGCGTGTATGTTGGTATAGATCGCCGCGCTTTGAGCCTTGGGGGAAAGGCGCGTACATAGCATAGCATCCTGTCCTGTCCTGTAACTAACTGCCTTACATAACGTATTTCCAGTTGAACAAAAAAAACTTCCATCTTCTACTTTCTTTATTTTATTTATTTATTTTTGGGGGGTTGTTGCCAAGGGGTGGGGGTGGGGTTGGGGGATGCTGCAGCACTCCTAGCACCCCCCACCCTCCCTACCCCCTGGATCCGGCCCTGGTGCAAGTAAAGAAGAAGAAAAGCAAAACAAATCAGTGAACAAAATAATGACTTCTCGAATTTCCATCTTTTACCAGGATTTCTGCAGACTGTAATCGTCTGTGTGTCTATTTGTCTGTGTGTTCACGTAACTCAACATCGTTCTAAATTGAGCTGACATTTGGCGCGTTATATACATGTACATTGGAATTGGATCCCATTAATTGATTAGATTCACATAGTTGAACAGTTAAAATAAGACAGTGCAAATCGAACGAATCGCTTTCGTTATTACATATTTTAATTTAGATTAATATTTCTGTGTTGATTTGTTGTCCCTTGCTGAATTCCACACGAAAACTATGTTTTCCCATTTTAAAAAACACCCCCACCCTCCCCAGCTCCAGCCCCACACCCCCGGACAGCCGTCTATAAGTCGTCGTGGAGACGTTTGTCTTACCAGAGTTGCCAAGAACAAAATTCAAAGTATTTATTTGAGTGGTTGGACAAGCTCTCTCTCTCTCTCTCTCTCTCTCTCTCTCTCTCTCTCTCTCTCTCTCTCTCTCTCTCTCTCTCTCTCTCTCTCTCTCTGTCGAACATGGCCTTTTCAAAATTTAGATTTTCTTCTTCTTTGTGTTTCCCTCCCCCCCCCCATCCCCCAATGGGTATTACCTATTGCTATCGTAATTACAGGTAAATAGCAATTACGTTACTTGAGTGAACATTATGAATATGCACTCATCGTCAAGATCTATTGTTTCTGGACACAGCCACATGATAACAAGTGATATTTCACGAAAGTGAAAAGGTCCTTTTAGTCTTTCGTATGAAGCCACCAGAAATCCACGGGAAATAGCTGAAAAAGATACTTTTTTTAAATGAACACTTGCAGTAGGTCCATTGTCCCTTATTGGATTCCATTACGCTCACATATTATGTTGATTGATTATTTTTGTTTATTAACTCGGGTATTATAAACTCTTCAAGAATACCTCTCTCATAACCCAGTTTGTGTATATTGATTGAAATGTTACAGTATTATTTGTTTATGTCCGTGTGTGTAAGTTCACGTGTGTGTGAGTGTGTGTGTGTGTGAGAGAGAGAGAGAGAGAGGGTAAGAGAAAGAGAGAGAGAGAGAGAGAGAGAGAGAGAGAGAGAGAGAGAGAGAGAGAGAGAGAGAGAGAGAGAGTCCATTACCGATAAGAGATAACATGTGAGCCTTCGTGTCCTAATTATTTCAAACCAACCCTTTAATCGGAAGGATAAATCATAAAAGTAGATTATGAATTGTACATGTTGTACTATTGTCATTGTGGAAAAACAAAAAGCTCACAAAATTAAAGCAAACAAAGACATGAACAAAACCTAAACAATATGGTGGATTTAAAAAAAAGATGGTTTGTCTTGCAAAGCCATGCAACAGCTTAGGAATAAATCTCTTCTTTACTTCTCATTTGAAAGTGCAGTCCAGTCAAAACGTTGGTTTCCCAGTTCTCCATTGATTCGGATTCATCTCAGTACAAAAGGTATAATTATAATGTGTTCAACTTATAACACCCTTATTTAGTCATAAACGCATTTCATCATGTATAGCGAAAGTGAAGTCTAATTTGCTTTGTAAGTTTCTAAGCTAGGTACTCTTTTTCTGCCAAACAGTTAAATCTCTCCTTCAGTTTTTCACTCTCCTTCATAATCACTGTTACTGTTGATGCGGAAATTCCAAATTGTTCAGCAATTTCTTTTTTTTTCTTTTTTTCATCTTTTCACCTTCAAGTGCGTGAATTAGATCTATTTTAGGCTTCAGGGTAAGCGTGACGTGACGATGTTGGGTCATTATGAACGTCAGTAACTCTCATGAAACTTTAATACAGTAATCTCCCTTGAAACTTTATTATAAGCGGCAGCAAAACTTGCCAGGGGCCTTAGAAAACACTTTATTATAAGCGGACTTTACTATATTTTTTTATTATATCCGATTTTTAAAAACAGAGACAAAGAAGAGTTTTGGTCGGGACTAAGACTGGACTTTACTAAAACCGAATATTTACTTTATCCGGCCTTTATTATATCCGGAGTTCACTGTACAACACTCACCCATTCTTCCATGCCTTAGATCCATCCTAGATCATAATAATAATAATAATAATAATAATTATAATAATAAGAGTAATAATACAAAATAATCATCATAATATTAATAATAATCGTAATCATTAGAGTAATTAATAATTATAAAAAGAATAATAATAATAACAATGCAACTACAACTAATAATAATAATAATAATACAACAGCAGCACCAACAGACAACTAATAATTAATATATGGTAATAATGATAATAATAATAACAATACTACTACAACTAATAATAATAACAACTGAAAGACTGAAAATAATAAGACATAATTGCAGTTGCTTCACTGAATTAAAAACAAAAATTATTCTACTGTATAATAATGTTATCTTCTAGATAAACTGCAAAATTAAAATTTCTCAATTAAAAAATTAAAGCAAAGAAAAAGAAAGAGACTTCGAATTTCTCGTGAATGTAGGTCACTGACAAACGAATTAGGCCTACTGAACAAACAAATCAGCAATCAATGTTTAGGCAAGCAGCCATCCTGAGTAAAATTTGAACGATTGTACAAGAGAAATATAATTTATATAACCCTCCATCTTTCTTGCTTCAACCGGAACTAGCCGAACCCAAGGGCCGCAACCGATCCGCCACTTTCTCTTTCATTATGAAACAGCGCTATACACCCACCGTTGGCGATGTGGCAGACGGAACCCATGCCTATGAATTGCAATAACATCTTGCCGATAAAAGTAGCAAGCCTTTGTAAAAGATATTAAAATAATCTCGAGAGAAAAAACAAAACAACTCTTCGATGACCGGTAAAGGTCAGTCATCCTCTCCATGGTCTAATTCATTCAAGTGAATTACGAGTGCTTATCGTTTATTCCTTTCATATGCATTGAAAGTCTCTCCCCGCTCCATCGTTGATATGTGCCATTCATTGTTAAAGGTGACGGCTAGCAAATACAACTGAGGCAAGTATCCTTCACTCCCGGGAGAAATGCCTAAGGTCTAAATTGTTGGAGAGCAAACGTTTACCAGGGGTCTTTTTTACCACCATGAAAGGTTTTAAAACATTTTATTTATCAAGAATTGAAACATAATTTTAAAAGCCTTATTGCACACTAGTAGGAGAGTGGCTTTCTAAAAGTTAAGGTTTTAAATGCTGGTGGAAAATCTTCACCTTTACTGGAAGGTAGGCTATTGCAGTTGCTCTGCCCAGAGGTCAACCTTGTATGTTGGAATAGGCCTATATCGGGTGACATCTTGAACGTCATTTGCTCTCTTTTCACAGTTGTAAAAAAATTGGCCTTAAAGATGTAGGTAGTAAATGAATGTTTACATCGCTTGCAGAAAAGCAGCTGTAGGTCCTGTTTATCTTGGTCTGTGGCAATAACTTGGTAGGCTATAATGAAGGTTATTGTGCACATTAATTCTTAATCAATAACAATGTGGACACAATTTATAAACCTAGTTGTTGTATTGCATTTGAAGGTGTGCATAAACTAGTCCATATATTCTGTTCCTGTGGAAAACCAGGATTCTGAAGTAATTTAACTGATAATAAGCTTGGCTAAAGGCGGCTATGCACCTGTCAGCAATCAGGCGAGGACCGACGGTGATCCTCGGTGATCAAGTGGGGATGGTATGCGTGGCTGCTCTTAAATACAACGAGCGTTCTATGCTCACACGCCACATTTCAACGACGCTGAACAAGCTGATCATCGAGGTTCACCTCTTGAAACCCCACGATTGGTGCTACGTGATTTTCATCAAATTTAATCAAATGACTGGCCCATTTTCTCACACCTGCCTTATCAAGAATAAGAATTCTACAGAATGTTTTAATAAGCTAGTTCTTGTTATTCCTTCCATATCTAACACTTTCACAGCATGAAGCGATCTCTATCAATGGGCAAGGGGTAAGGTATGTCGCGTTAAGCTGTGAATTGTCAAGGGGCAACGGGTAAGGTATGGCCCGATAAGCTGTGAATTGTCAACACTGACCGCTTGACGCTGATCTAGGAACTGGTCACTCGCTGGTCAGTTTGTTGGACGGAGAGTGGCGTAACCTGTTCGGCCACTGACCGGAAGGGAGGCGTGTCCAGTAGGGTCAGCTGTTGGCTCATGTAGGCTTTCTGTCTAGTTTTAAATGAAAGGTAAATACTTGTGTCGTCCCGGTCTAATAGGAATGCCAGCAATGATTAGTATAAAGGAGCTGTAAGACTCGTTTAAAATAAAAGCTCTTGTTCCTATTTGCAGAACTAAAACTATACTGTTGTACTTGTTCATATTAGTAGAAAGTATGCTAATGTGTATGTGACCGCCGTCTGCTACATGACATCAAAAGTTAGTGGATGTACACATCAAACGTCAATGTACATATTCATTCATATGTGGCCGAAAGAAGTTGATAGTTAACTCAACACCCTGGTTCATTTCTCAATAGTAACAAGAGTTGGCTTTTAACTGCTGAGGAAGCGTGTTAGTGAACTTTTTAGATAATCTTTTTAATCTGCTGTGATGTTTCTCTTTCAACCTTTTATCTTGTCTTTCTAGTTACAAGAGAATTATCCACACGCAGTAGTGGACCTATTAAGTTGTAAGGAATAGCATACTGTATGTAGCCCATATCCCCCTTCAGCCGTGCATTAAAGATGAAAGAACCTGGTCATTCCATCAAAATTATACTTACAGTTTCAACTACACATGCATACGTTTAGGTCCATCTGGTATTGTTTATTTCTTTCTTTTTTTTTTTAGTCCACACCATTTGGCAGTGCGCGGGATGCTGCAGGTTGGCACCTGGAGCGGGCGTCGAGTCCGATCCTGATTACAGCGAATCAACCTCCTTGGGCAGCAGATTTCATATAGACTTCAGACTTGCTTTAAACTAACTTCTTCATTTTTATTTCATTTGTCTTAGACGCATTGGTTAGACTTTCTTTGTACTTGACGCAGGACAAAAACAGAAGGATCGAGACGCACCACGGGCGCATTTTCCAAACAGAATGGATCCGACATAGCAAAAAAAAAAAGATTTAAAAAAATGGATCATCGATCGCGCAGTGGTAGATAAAAACACAGCCGTTTGTACTATGAATAAGAAAGGTGAAAATCAGACTGCCTCTCTAGCCAAACGGATCGGCCGCTCAAACGGTGTATTCTTAAACCGCGTAAGAACGGACACGTAATCTTCCCTTAAATCGAAACCCTATAGGCCATATATGATCGGCGAAAGTTCCGCATGTAATAAAATAGGCCTATTTCAACGTCTTCCTAGTTATAGGATTGTACTTTTCGAAGTAAATGAAGATAGTATAAGTTCTGTGGTACGCGGCTTTTTGAGAATAAACCGTTTGAGCGGCAGATTTGTTTCGCTAAAGGCACAATCTTATCCCACACTTCTATGGATTATATATGGGCTGTACGCTGCTACCGCTCCGCTATCGAGAATCCACGTTCTTTTCCCCATTGCAGGTCCATTCTCCTTGGTTAATGTCTTATGTGGACGGACGAATTGAGAGCAGTGTACCGCTTTTGTACATTGCACGACTAGCGGTAGTATAAACAGTTTATAGGCATGTACTTCGTCCTGTAGAGGCTTTATCTACATGTTAATGCTCTGTTCCAAAGTTCCAAAGGGGACGTGGCGCTTTAATCCTGCATTCAGATGATCACTCAGGTTTTGCACAACAGGTAGAAGTTAGACTCTGGGGGTTGTGTGTGTTTTAAGGAGGGTAAGGCGGGAGTTGATGGAGAGGAGAAAGAAAAGTAGGAGAAGAAAAAAAAAAAAAAAAAAAAGAGAGAGAGAGAGAGAGAGAGAGAGAGAGAGAGACAAAAGAATTAGTAAACGAGCATTAGTTGTATGCGGGTGGGTGTGGTGGGTAGAGAATTGTGCACGGGTATGTGTGAGTGTGTGCGCGCGCGTGTCCATACTTGCGTCTGTCTGTCTGTCTCTGTCTATTTGTCTGTCTGTCTGCTTCTCTCTCTCTCTCTCTCTCTCTCTCTCTCTCTCTCTCTCTCTCTCTCTCTCTCTCTCTCTCTCTCTCTTTGTGTGTGTGTGTCGTGTGTGCGCGTGTCCAGTCTTCAGTCAGGGACTTCAAATACGGAGAAGATTTGACATGGACTATGACAACCCGTTGTCCCCATGTCCAATAGCCGATTCACATTTGACAGTTCTCGTCTACCTACCAAATTCTTTTCTTTAGACGATGTAAATATTTACTGAAGCCATTGATATATGGGCATAGATAACTAGCATTCTAATCATCTGCACGATATGCCAACTCTCGACACGGATAAATAAATAGATGATGATGATTTACTCATGCTCAATAAAGCCAACATCGCTGGACTTGAAACCAGACCATTCAAAAGCCGTAGACAAAGCACAAACATTGGCAGCTCGTGGTTAGTGTTTGTAGAGAGCGTTCTCTTAGTTTTTACACCAGTCTGGCTAAATCTCATTGGCTGTATGGCTATGACAGGTTGAACAAAATAACGATGTGATCACTTACATGGTGAAACTGTTGAAACAGCAACAAAGACGAGAGTAGGAACCCCAGCCTCACCCTCTCCCCTCCCCGCACCTCTCAAAAACAACAACAGCAACAACAAAACAAACAGAGAACGGAATGGAAGATAACAAACAACAGAAAGGGGTCTTTAAGAGGGATGAGAGGGGGGGGGAGGAAGTGGATTGTCCTTTAAGAGCGCGCTTATAGGCTGAAAGAATTACTCGTGGCGCTGGTCGCCTTCAGTTTCGAACTCACGATGTGGACATATCGGTTCTCTTTAAAACAAAATGGAAGTGGCTTGGATGTTAGAGATAAGCTAGTAGATAGAAAACATTCGAATGGTCAGGCTAAAGAGCCTATGGAATAGAAATAAGTGCAGAGAAGACCAAAATGATGACCAATGGCATCAACATGGACATCAAAATCCAAGGCCATCCATTAACATAGCGCATAGCTTCAAATATTTAGGAGCCATTGTTTCAGACAATGGGTCCCGACAGGAAGTCCTCTCCAGGATCGCACAAACAACTGTGACTCTGACAAGGTTAAAGCCCATTTGGAAAGACAGGACCATCAGTTTACATTTCAAGGTAAGGCTGCTGCGCTCCCTTGTCATCATCCCCATCGTCCTAAACGCTTACAAAACATGGACCCTCACAGCAGATCTACAACGAAGAATACAAAGCATGGCGATGAGGTGCTACAGAAGACTTCTGGGCATTTCCTATACTCAGCACATCACCAACAACGAAGTCCGACAGACCATCACACAAGCCATTGGACAACACGATAACATGCTCACAGTGGTGGTAAAGGTAAAGGTAAAGGTAGTCCTGTTGTTGTTGTTGTATCAAATTTTATTCATCAGATTAACATAAGTTGTACTGATGTAACATAAACAAATTACAAAATCTACCATGCGCACAGCATAGATATTTTCCACATTATCAAACCATAAACATTATTATACTACTGACATACACATACATTTGTAACAACATACATTTCCTTATAACAATTAGTTAACATTAAGAAACATTTTTTTTTTAAAAATAAATAAATAAACAGTGGAACCGTTCAACTTCACCTGTGAAGAACGAAGTATTTATAAATGTCATTTTACGTCTTACAAAAAGTTGAAGTTTGACTAAAAAAAAAAAAAAAAATTATTAATTTTAAAATAAAATTATAATAAGAATAATAATAAAATTAAAAATAATAAAATAATAATAATAGTAATTATTTATTAAAAAGAACTAAAACACACACACACACACACACACACAAACATACACAAAAAACCTCAAAAATTAAAACAAATTAATAAATAATTCCCCCCCCCACCTTCCCTCCCCTCTCAAACCAAAATAAATAATTAATAAATATTTATTGAAACTAATAATGCTTAATTAAATAAAAGAGGTACAAAAAATTAAATTAAAATTTAAAAAAAAAAGGTTCTGGACTAATTGTAAAAAATTAAAACAACAAACACAAACAAACCATTAGAAGAAATTGAAAAATTCATGACTTAAAGAAATCTATGCGCAAACAAACAAAACATTAGAAGAAATTGAATAATTCATGACTTCTAATTAAATCTATGAGCATTAAGCTCAATGACCAATCAGAATGTTCTTCTGGATATACAATACTTGAGATTGAGATAGGTAGTTTTAATTTATTTAATATAATGAGTAAAGGCTGAAAATGGTTATAATTTTTTTGACATTCAAATATTAAGTGATTTACATTAAATATGCTACCACAATTACAAAGTACTGGAGGATTTATGAAACGAGCACGCCAAGCATTTAGCCTTATTCTGTGAAATAAACTGTTAATATGAAAAGATTTTGAAATAGATATAACATTTTGTGATACTGGTGAACTATCCAAGTAATGTTTTTCAATGACCTCTTGCTTGTATTGCTCATTCCACTGATTCCAAGCACATAAAAAAAAGGTAGTCCCATAGCCTTGTGACCGTAGGGGAGCGTGATATTGGAGATCACACTTATCTTGGGCCAGCGTAATGAAGGTGATGCCCATCTCTCTCCCTCGCTGCTTTACCTTCCCCACCCTTAAGAGAGTAGGTACTCAGTCACAGTTGAGTCAACTGGGGGCGTTGTTATTTGTCGCTTCACGTTTTGCGGTCACCCATCCAAGTGCTAACCGCACTGGACGGTGCTAAACTTGCGACACAGTAGCGAGTGCTCCAACCACTGCGCTTGTAACAAGAGCCCCGTTTCCACTGCCTTTGAGCTTTTGCTTGTTTAGTCAGTGTAGACTTAGAAGGTTACTGTTAGTCTAAAGCAGACGACAGAAGTGATCATGCGCAACATAGTTGTAGCTCGATGCAAGCACAGTTAGTGACATCATTGCAGCCTACGATGGAGTTTCGAATTTTACAGCCACTTAGATTTTTCATCCAATGAGAACACAGCTAGGTTAGATAGAACCAGTTCTGAGTGATTCAAGCAAAGAGATAGAACGTCAGTCTTCTTTGAAACGCTGAGCAGTACACAGTACACTCAAGCAGAAATCTCTCGCCTGAGAAGATTAGACAGCAGTACTTGTTGAATATTCGAATTCAATCAAGTAGCCACGGCCTGACATTGTCAAACAGGTAAATGAACATACTTCTGTTTCATCGTGATGAATTTATATTATTGTTGAATTATGTTTGTGAAATTTGCTATGCACAGAATTGAATTGTTAGTCCGACTTTGCGTGACCACGTGGAGAATCCGACCACGATGCGAGCACGACCGGCCGACGCTATGTTGTATTATGTACGGATCCACTGTTGTTTAACCTATATGTATGCTTGCAGACCAGTGGCTGTACCCGAGAATGTTTACAATATTATTATTTCTTTATGTGTATAGTTAGCCACGATTTATATTTATATATGTACAGGAAATTATAGTGGAGATTCCAGTGGACCACGGACTTAGCAGAATGTTCGTCACTTATGTATAGAGATGTGGAGCTATCACTGAGGGCTACTTTGGCCTTCAGTGAGACGCTCTGCACAGACCTATTATACAGGGTTGTGCAGAATTTCGTCTCATATGTTACAGACGAGAAGGCGTTATATCGTGAGCCCAACTCAGCAAAAGACAAAACCAAGTCGACGCTTCAAGTTGGCTGCCGAGGCATCTCCAGCATTGTGCGAAGATAGCCCAACCGTCGAGCCACAAAGTCAAAGACTCCACGACAACACAACGTGTCCCGGAAGCGACCTCAACGCAGCGCTTCAACCACGCAGTTAAGTGCCACCAGAAACAGTGTACTAAAGCTCTGTATAAACCGGACCACAGTAGTCCACTCTTCAAGAACTCTGACCATTAGGGCAGAAAGTATCCAGTGCCCTATGATGAAAAAGTAGCTGCCTAGATTATCAGCGAGCGAACCATTCGCATTGTCAATTGAACTTTTAAGTTAGTATCGTACTTCGAATATTGTGTATAGAGTAGAAGAAATAAATGTGTGATTTTTACTGTTATCAAGTGGCTGGACTACATATGATTCTTAGCCGTGTGAAAGCTAGTGTGACAGTGATCTTTTACAATTTTTCTATCTATCTCTGTACCCCAGCCTAAACACAGACCGAGCTAAACAAATGAATGTATTAAGTGAAGTCATAGGGAGATAACTAGCTATCCCCATAGACTAAGACGAGGAGGTAAAAGCAGTCCATTATGCAGAGCCCAGCAACAATAAAAAAAACGTCACAGCGCTATCCGACACCCTTAACAGTGGTGAAGAAACGGAAACTCCTATGGTATGGCCACGTCATCAGAGCATCAGGCCTTGCAAAGACCATCCTTCAAGGCACGGTGCAAGGGGGCAGAAGAGGAGGGAGACAGAAAAAGAAGTGGGAGGACAACATTCGAGGATGGACTGGCTTGACAATGAGCGAAGGGCAGAGAAAGATGGAGTACGCTGAATAAACCATCCATCATATGTGGTGCCCCAACGACTTTTGAGTTATGGAATAGGTTAGGAAAGGATAGGATAGGTCAGGCTACTTTGAGAAAGCAAATGACTTTTAAACTTTGTAATAATTTAGTTGCTCTTTGTCAGTCTGTGTCTGTCTATCTCTCACTCTCCTTCTTTTTCTTTCGCTCTCGTTCCTCTCCTCTCTCTCTCCCCCTCCTTCTATCTCTACTTTCATCTCTCAGTGCGAGTCTTGCTTGTATGTGTTTTGTGTACGTGTGTGTATGTTATTATGTTTGTGCACGTCATGTGTCCGCGTATTTTATGAAATATTTATGTTTTGTAACAACCAAGTCGTTGACTTTTAATTAAAATTGTGACAGCCTACAGAGCGGCCTTGTCCAGATGATAATAATACCATAACAACAGGAATCTGGTTTCACCGCTAATATTCTTTTCACTATAGCTTGCTCAGTGCGGTTTATCCTTTCTTCAAAATGCCATAGCCACAAATCATGTTCGTTTTACATTACTTTTAGTTCAGTGCATTTTGCCATTTTAACTAAAAATAGCAGTTTGTTTAGTTTAACAGTTTCTGTTCTCCGACAACGCCCATGCTGTGTTATTTTTGGCTCTTGCAGTTTGGAACATAGATTATCTCCTTTTTTATATTCGTATAATCTTTATAGCTCGAACACCCATAAAAAAGTCGAGCTTTAAAAAAATATTTTATTGGGTATTTTAGATGGAGTGAGGGAGGGAGAAATTGAGATATTGTGTGTGTGTGGGTGGGTGTGTTTGTGTGTGTGTGCATGCGTGCGTATCTATGTGTTTGTGTTACTGTGTTCTTCTTGTCTGCCTTTTTTTGTTGCTTGCTTTCTTTATGTTTATGTTGAGTTCGCCTAGTGATATTTCATATCTGATGCCTTAAACTAAGAAAATGGACATACTAAATAATAATAACTAATAATCTATCCTATCCTATCTTGTCCCGTAACCCGGAGGTCGTAGGGGCTCCACAGATGGTCGTTTAACCAGCATACTCCATCTTTCTCTGTCCTCAGCAGCCCTGATGGCTTCGCTCAGTGTCAAACCAGTCCATTCTCGAATGTTGTCCTCCCACCTCTTTTTCGGTCTCCCTCTTCTTCTACCTCCTTGCACTGTGCCTTGCAGAATGGTCTTTGCAAGGCCTGATGATCTGGTGACGCGGCCATACCATCGGAGTTTCCGTTTCTTCACCACTGTGAGCAGGTCATCGTGTTGTCCAATGGCTTGTGTGATGGTCTGTCGGACTTCGTCGTTGGTGATGTGTTGGGTATAGGAAATGCCCAGAAGTCTTCTGTAGCACCTCATCTCCATGCTTAACTAATAATACACTGGGAATTAAAACAAATACAAGAATGATACTGCCTGTGTGTTGTACTGATTACCTTTGTGTTGCTGACAATGCCTCTGCGTGGTTTTTGTGCCTTGAAAGCCAGACTCACCCTAGTATAAATTCGATCTCGTAGACCCATTGACAAGTATAAGTATGCTAAATCGACTGCTTTTAGCAAACTAAATTACGTGTTAACGATTGGAACGAAAAGAAAAATGTGTGCTTAGGTGTGAGTTCGACTGCTCTGTATACAACTCCATTCATAGAAACTCGTTCTCGCAGACTCATTCACAAGCAGTGCAATGTGTGGTACAGATGATAGGAACTAAGAAAGAAAAATTAGGACCAAGTGTTATATTGACGGTAGAGAACAAGCTCTTCCACTTACCCGAATAGAATAAACAACAACTGTATGAAGGTTGTTGTTGTTGTTTGTAGATTATAGTCACACGACACTTTCGCATATAGGTGACTACTGGACCGATTTATACTGACACCAGCGGGCCAGTTGTTGGTAAAGGGGAAAATAATATGATCACACGTTGACCAATCCGGGATTCGAACCAGCGAACTTTCGGTTACTAGCAAGACGCTCTTAACAACTGAGCTACCCGGCCCCTCTACGATCTATGAAGGTGATTTGATTGTTCTTTTATAGGAACACCGAGTAACCACGGTACAAACACAGACGCATAATAAGCTCTACATGTAAAGTACACTCCATGGGTCAACGGGCTTTCTGCGTTCACTTACTCTGCGTGTTCCCAAAATTGTGCACTATCGCGGAACCCTAGAATTAGGAAATTGGATATTTGATAAGGGTACTATTCAGCAACCATTGATGTTTGATTGGCATGTGTTTTTTAAGAAGGAAGGCGGGGGTAGGGGTGGAGGAGAGACAGAAGGAAGAAAAGAAGACAGAGGGCAATGAGCGAGTTGATAGAGGGTACAATTCTATAACAATTGATGTTTGATCTGCCATGCTTTTTTTTTTTTAAAGGAAGGGCGTTAATGTTACTGGACCGTCGCCAACGCTGGGGTGGTCTTGAAAGGGTTAAATGAATTTGTGAATGTGTTCTCTACTGCCTGTTGGTTGGCGGACGTGCCTCCAGACCAGTGGGAACAGATTGGACGGAATTGGAGTGTGGGGGAAGGAGTAGTTGGAGGGGGGGGGGGAATAAGAGCGTTTGCGGGGTAGAGGGTTCAGATGAAAGCTTGAAGAGATCGGAGTGTGATCATTCAGGTCTATCCATTCTCTCACTGCTGCTAATCCACGATAAAAGGGGAGGGGGGGTGAGGGGAGAGGTAATAATCCTATACATCAAAACTTAACAACTTACACAGCAAATATCCATATAAATTGGACAACTACAAACAAGCAGAGAGACGTAACATAAGAAACCTGTGGGTGCAGCCCCCCCAAAAAAAGTTTATAATCAGTTGTGTTCTTTTGTGATTGATTGAAAACTTACGGCTGTACGTTAATATTTGTGCAAATTTTGTTGTTGTTGTTGTTGTTGCAAGGTCTAGACCAATTTTTTTTAACCCGCTTCGCTATTCTGCCACAATTTGCACTTGATATGTAGCTTTGGAATGTAAACAAAGTGAGAAGGGCCATAACTGCATCTGAGTCGACCTGTAGTGAGTGACGTTGTCTAATCATATCACCTATCCTAAACCGTAACTCGAAAGTCGTTGGGGCACCACAGATGATCGTTTTACCAGCGTACTCCGTCTTCCTCTGTCCTCAGCAGTACTCATGACTTCACTCAATGTCAAACCAGTCCATTCTCGAATGTTATTTTCCCACCTCTTTTCCTGTCGTCCCTCCCCCCCCCCCCCCCCTCTTGTTCTGCTTCTTCGCACTCTGCCTTGCAGGATTGTATTTGGAAGGTCTGAAGCTCTGGTGCTGTGGCCATACAATCGGAGTTTCCGGGTCTTCACCACTGTGAGCAAGTCAACGTGTTGTCCAATGGCTTGTATGATGGTCTGTCGGACTCCATCATTGGCGATGTGCTGGGCATAGAAAATGCCCAGAAGTCTTCTGAAGCACCTATCTATCCTTTGTATTCTTCGTTGTAGGTCTGCTGTGTATGGTCCATGTTTGGAAAGAGTATAGGAAGATGGAGATGACAAGGGAGCGCAACAGCTTACCTTCGAGTGTAGACTGTGCCAACGCACGGGAGGATATTCGTGCGATCCCTTCCACAAAATAGGTAATGATTTCATGGGGATGCCGCACACCTGCCGCGGTTGCTTCCATAGATCTTAATAATAGGTGGTATGTGAGTTGGAGAGACAATGCAGACGAGAACACGCTCGCACTTGCACTCTATACTAGAACACACTGATGATGATGACACGGTTCGCTATTAACTCAATGATTATGAATAATAATGGATGATGAGATAATTAAATAATCGAATTTACTGCAGCCTTGTTGATTCTTGTATTGTTCCAATATTTGTTGATGACACAGTAGACCAAGCGAATAAAACTGAGATATGCCTTTGGCGATAATATGAAATCTTTTACTTATCTTGAATCCTCGTATTGAAACGGGGATGAACTTAGGTTATGTCTCTGCTTTGGCCGGGTTTCCAAAGATGATATCACTTGCGACTTTACGTACACGCCATTGCTGCGGTCTCTGCTGTGAATCACACTTAAATGTCTGTCTGTCTGTCTGTCTGTCTGTCTGTCTGTCTGTCTGTCTCTCTCTCTCTCTCTCTCTCTCTCTCTCTCTCTCTCTCTCTCTCTCTCTCTCTCTCTCTCTCTGCCCCTGTGCTACTTCTGCATTTATGTTGTTGCTGTCTTTATGTTCTGGCCACTTCTGTGTTGCTGCTGTTCTGTGCAGTGGCGGCATCTGTGCTGTTGTGGTTCCGTATTGTCACGCCCACAAAGACGCTTGAAGACTGAATCCAACGGTTCGTAAGAAATGGCCTCCAACTTCAATAACGGCCGGTCGACAACCTCTGGTCACTGGCCCCCATCCCGAATCAGTGAAAAGCGCAGATGGACGCTCTGCAATCGGTCGCCTTCAGCTGATTGGTGATATCCGTGCACCCCCTGGAACGGCCCTGCATTCTCCTGCATATCTTACAACCGGCTTGCCTTGCAATCGTTTATTGTGTTGGATGACTTACGAAGTGATGTCCTCCCTGGTCAAGATCTCCCTTCTCAGTGAAGATTTCCGCTTTTCTTCCAAGGTATCAGAGTCGTGTTAATGCCTTTGGTGTTATTGGTCGTCATTTTGTGTCTAATGGAGACTGGGCGGCAACCCATGACAATGGCAAGAATGTCTTTGTGGACCAAGAATCCAACGCCATCTTCGTGCCTGTCATCTCTCCCGCTTAAATACGCCATGAGGTCGTTGTCGGTATTTGTTTCACCTAGGTCTTTCCAGCGCAGTTCGCTGATACCTAAAATGTTCCATCGATAGTAGGCCAGCTCGTGGGCCAGTTCTTTTAATTTTTCCTCTGCAGTTAGGGTTATGAAGTTCTAGGTTCCTATGACGATGTTATCTCTCGTGCGGATTTTGATAATATGTCCATCGGTAACACACTCATCACACCCGTCCTGGTGGCCAACGTAAGGCGCGGTCCTTGGCGATGACCGATCCGATATGGAGCAAGCAGTTCTATTCATATCATGGTGTGTCTTGGGCAAGAAAGACCTGGTGGAGCCCAGTCTTCTCCAGGCTTTTGACGACAGCCGAAATCCATGATTATAGTGTGGTCGTTGAACTTATAGTAACGTGAGGTTCTTCCGCCCTGGCCAGTGATTTCTCTGTCGGAGACTGTCGCCCAGGATGGCCGTGCTGACATTACCCCTATTAGTCGCCGGGAAACGATGGGTCTATTCAGTGCCCGAATCCACAAAGCTAATATCGCAAATATGAATAAACGTTAAATCAAATCAATTAAATAAATAAATAAATAACTACATTGAGCGACATTTAGTACAGTATACATTAGTATAGTGGTGATGGCGTCGTAGGTTGTCAGCCTTTTGCCCTATAAGTAAACGTGTGTAAGAGCACACGTATTACCTGTCACACTGGCAGGCTTTCAGGCATCAGTTGGGCCGGGGTTAGGAAATACGCCACTAATAATCGGGCGACGTTCAGTTCGGACGCCTATAAAGTCATCCGAGCTGTGTAGCCTCAGTTGTCTGTCTGACGTTTTTTTGCCTATCAGAAGGAGATGAGGTAGGGGAATCTCCACCCGAGTCAGTGGAGTATATTATGTTAAGACACAAGCCATCTCGACCACTTTAAAATACATTTGTGGAACTAACTGTGACAATATCCCTTGGCAGGCTGTTCTTTGTGTTAGTAATTCAGTTAGTGACGGGAGATAGTCTCATGTTGTTGTTGTTGTTTATAGATTATAGTCACACGACACTTTCGCATATAGGTGACTACTGGACCGATTTATACTGACACCAGCGGGCCAGTTGTTGGTAAAGGGGAAAATAATATGATCACACGTTGACCAATCCGGGATTCGAACCAGCGATCTTTCGGTTACTAGCAAGACGCTCTTACCAACTGAGCTACCCGGCCCCACCAGCCTAATCATGTCAAAGTTCGACTCTTAATGTAGCAAGCAGCGTAGTTGGCCTTTGTATGCATAGAATCGAAAGAGGTGCGACTACTTAAATGAAACTAAACAAAGTAAGACTTATAGCTAGTTCCTCAATAGATGTTGCTCCGAGGCGATGAAATAAGTATGATTATGCTTTTAATTTGTATTTGTTTCTTTATTTTTGTTTTTGTTTCTTTTGTTTCAGCTGTAACGGTACGGTTTCTCACCAAGAGGTTCATTGGAGAGTATTGCTCGGACACTGGTAAGTTAAATGTCTGCCTCTGGATGTATCTGGGTGGCTGTGTGTTTTAGCATTTTAGTTAGTTTTTTCGACTCAGTAATTTTCGATGTGTTGGCGTTTCGTATAAAACTTGTCCAGGAATAAAGTCAAAGCGGTTTATGTCGTTTGTTAAATGGAGGAAAGGGTGTGGACTAGTAGGTCAGTGGATAGTGGATGGGGTTTCCTGTGCCGAAGATCGCGGGTTTCAACCCCGCGTGGGACGAAATTACGTGACTTAGGTACGAGACATTTTAGGACACCGAGGGTTTTTTCCAGGTACTCCGGTTTCATCTCTCCCTTCAGTAACGTAATTGATGCAGTCACTCTATAAATTTCAAAAATAAAAATTTATTTCTATTTCGACATTTGTAATAGCGATTTTTTTCAGATCGCCGCTCTTTGAGTTCGGCTGAAGAAAAAGCGCGTGTTATCGTCCTGTATTATTATTATTATTATTATTATTATTATTATTATTATTATTATTATTATTATTATTATTATTATTAAATGTGTTCATAGGTCAATCAGCAATTAAGTCAACTCAGCTTATTGAATGTTTTACCTTAAGCATCAATATCTAGAACTACACGGTTCATTCAGTTGGTTTGAACTGTTGAACGGAGAAGAATGTGTTCTGCCTGATTAATTTTGAGTTCATTTTGAAATGTACACAGTGTGTCCAGGAATAAGATAAGTCACAACGCACTTTGAAAGAATCTATTTCTATATAACTTGAACGAGGTCAAATCTGTTCTTTTCAACTTTCAAAAGGCCGAGAGAGAGAGAGAGAGAGAGAGAGAGAGAGAGAGAGAGAGAGAGAGAGAGAGAGAGAGAGAGAGAGAGAGAGAATTCCATTTCCCAACAGCTGTTATCATGTAGGCTTATGGTCCCCTAGGGTCACTTCCCTGCTTTATCATCTGTCACGCACTTCGGACAATCAGTTTATTCATAAATCTGACGTCCAACCGGCAAAGACGGCGGGGGAGTGGGGGAAGGGGACGTGGGCGGGGGAATGCTTATTATAGTAATAGAAGACCTCCGAGAATGTTGTCAATGTCCAGTTTGCTGTGTGACTTTGACGGGATAACTCAGTTGGTAGAGCGGCGAGCTCGTGTTACAGAAGGTTGATTCCCGTTAGCCCGGACATAAACATTGGCTGTGAGCACTGGCCATCTTACTGTTGCTATTAGTCTGATTTTTGTTTCAGCGTATAGTTTTCCCTTCTCCTACATCCCCGGTCGCCTACGATGGTGCTCAGTTGTCCGAGCGTCAGACTGTGTGCCCAGGGCAGCAAGGGGGCGCCTCGAGTTGCTTGAGCTAGATCCTGTATCAGCCAGCGCCTTGAGCAGCTCTTGAGCTGAAAATTGTAGAAATATTTACAAGCCGAGGCTGTGAATCACATGGTTGGTATTTTAATACAACCACTGGGTTCTTTGACGTGCCGCTAATAAATTCGCCGAGTCATGAAATTGTTAAGAGGGTACTTACAGTTTCAGCACTTTTTTTTTCAGAGGTAAGAAGAAGAAGATGACGATGATGATGATGATGATGATGATGATGATGATGATGATGATGATGATGATGATGATGATGATGATGATGATGATGATGATGATGAAAGAGAAGCTGAAAAAATAGGTGAGGAAGAAAAAAAAGGAAAAAGAAGAAGAACAGGAAGAACAAGAATACAAGAACGAATAAATGAACGAATGAACATTGTAGTATAACGTCTACACTCACCAATGGCGATTCGGCAGACGGGGATAATCATCCCAGAAGAAGAAGGAGGAGGAGGAGAAAATGATAATAATGGACCACTTTTACGAGGTCAATGACACTGGCCCCCTCTGTCAAACACGTTTTCCCTTCCTGGGTTTGTGAATACTGTCAAATACCTGTTTGTAGGCGATTAGACTACAATGACTATTGAGTATTATCATTTAATACCCCCTTTCTCCCTACGTTGGAATAATCACATGTCCATCCATTCAAGAAATAGCCGAGCTGATTGTTGCTTAGTTTCTCGAAACATGTCGAGAGTGTGTTTTAACCACTTGTGCTATGACGCCATGCGGCTTGTACTTTACAACACTGTATACAACACTCCATTTGATGCCACAATCAACCAATACAATTAAAAAAAAAACACCCCCGAGGGCTATCAATTACGCTTACCTAATGTAGGTCAAAGCACTCACTGTCCTTGACTTTTGACCTTGACCTCCTACCCTTGACCTCATGTTTAAACTAAATTTACTGAAACTAATCTTGTTAAGAACAGTCATTGCAGATGAAACAAACCCTGGTCGAGTAAATCGTGTAAGCACTCTGCTTCCATCTCCTCTCGCTCATCTTCCATTTTTGTACGTCATTGCTTGACAACGTCATTTATTATTCCAGGTTAATTCGACGTAATACAATGTTCGTAATTTCTGGCCTTATTTCCATTGTCGCTGACTTCCATGTTAGACGGTGAGCTTTGGTCGTCTTGAGTTAAATGCCGTTTCCGCTCAGCTCCTCGAGTAGCCTTTGAGCTGGTAAAGCACTATATTAGAACAGTTATTCTATTTTCATTGTCCATGCAATGTTCGTAATGTCTGTTGTTGTTGTTTGTAGATTATAGTCACGCGACACTTTCGCATATAGGTGACTACTGGACCGATTTATACTGACACCAGCGGGCCAGTTGTTGGTAAAGGGGAAAATAATATGATCACACGTTGACCAATCCGGGATTCGAACCAGCGACCTTTCGGTTACTAGCAAGACGCTCTTACCAACTGAGCTAGCCGGTCCCGCTCGTAATGTCTGTCATATAGCCTACCATTTTATCTGACAACCGTTGGACACGGAATGTCGGTAAATTCCAACCTATAGGGCACAAGGACAACTGACCGCAGACACTGTACGTTACGTACGGGGTTTACAACTCTAAATGTCGTAATACAAGTTGTATAGGACTATTACTACATATGTTTAGAGTGTGCAGGACTCTGATAAACCAAATGAAGACCTGATTTGTTAGTATAGTAGTTGTTCGTGGCGCAGTGGGTAAGTCACCGGTTTCCTAAGCCGAAGGTCGCGGGTTCCAATCTTGCAAAGGGCGAACTAAGGTAACTTTGGTACGACACAATTGAGGTCAGCGAGGGTTTCCTTCAGGTACTCCGGTTTCCTCCCTCCCTTCAATAATGGTATTGGAGGCAGTCAATCAAAATTTTCAAAAATAACATTGGATTTCCTCTCAGTCTTCTCTATAGCGATCTCCTTGCCTTTACACCACATGTTTGAGTGATAGAGGTGTTTGCTGTGTGTGACATGAGAGTGGATGAAAACATGTGAGTGTTAATGCTGGTAAAGATCGCCGCGCTTTGAGCCTAATTGTTGATTTGGAGAAAAGCGCGTATATAGCATCCATTATTATTATTATTATTATTATTATTATTATTATTATTATTATTATTATTATTATTATTATCTTCTTCTTCTTCTTCTTCTTCTTCTTCTTCTTCTTCTTCTTCTTCTTCTTCTTATTATTATTATTATTATTATTATTATTATTATTATTATTCAGTCACCATTGTTTGTAGTCCTACCGATACGTCATTGTTTTGACGTCATCTCTTCCTGACCCTCTCTTGAACTTGAAGAAGTGGCTATTGTACGTTCATGAGTGCTAGCAACCTTTGCGGGACAGTACTTTAAAGGGACCTTCTTTGACTACTCCACCTCGGCAGACCCTTTTAACTTTCACAGTGAGTGTTGTCCCACTGAAAAAATTAATTTGCACGCTCCCACACACACAAAAAAAAAAGAAAGAGAAAAAAGTTTAAAAAAAAAGAAATAACTCTTTCGAAAGTATAGTTGTTTTTGTTTTTTTAATCAATGCATTCCGTAGTGTGTGTGTCTATTAATAGCAACCGCTGGCCAAATATATTGAGCTAAAAATAGCATCTACCAAAGCCGCCGGTGCAAGGCAGAAACCATAACCCAGTTTTCTGGTAAAGGTTTTCCGTTTTAGAAAAGGTCACACAACTATGGTATAGCGTACCGTTGAACAGGGGAAATCACTCCCTGTCACAACAAAAATGGAAGATTCAAACTTTAGCGGTTGCTTTGAGCAACGGAAGCCCCCTTTGTAATAATAATAATAATAATAATAATGATAATGATAATAATAAAAATAATAATAATAATAATAATAATAATAATAATAATAATAATAATAATAATAATAATAATAATAATAATAATAATAATAATAATACAATTAATGCGAATTTTAGGGAAAACTCGTTTTCGCTAAGAGTAAACCAAGCTTTCGAAGTTTGATCCTTCAAATGTGTTCTCTCTCTCTCTCTCTCTCTCTCTCTCTCTCTCTCTCTCTCTCTCTCTCTCTCTCTCTCTCTCTCTCTCTCTCTCTCTCTCTCTCTCTCTCTCTCTCTGTGTCTGTCTGTGTCTGTCTGTCTGTCTCTCTCTCTCTCTCTCTCTCTCTCTCTCTCTCTCTCTCTCTCTCTCTCTCTCCACCAGTGTACAATGTTTTGGAAACGTACAGCCCCACAACAACACCAGCGACATCTCTAAAATGACTACAATATTATCCTTGTTTTTCATTTAAAATTATTTGACCTCCCTCGTGATCCTGACAGACATACACGGAGGAAGGAGTGTGTGTATGGGAGGGTGGGGGAGGGAGTGAGAGGTGGGGTGGAAGATGGGGGACAGTGACAGACCGACAAACAAGGATATAGAGTATCAGACTAACAGAGAGAGAGAGAGAGAGAGAGAGAGAGGGAGGGAGAGAGAGACAGAGTGAGAGAGAGACAGCGAGAAGAGAGAGAAAGAGAGAAACTTTAAAACTTTTTAATTAGGGATAAAGAATTTAGGCTAATTATAAAGTATAATCTTCCAATCTGTCCCTTATCAAATTAACATAATAAAGAACCTTTAACATTAAATCGGAAATCAAATAACTTACACACACAATCACAACCTCACACACACACGCACACACTCACACACACATATTAACGCACAGAGAGAGAGAGAGCAAAAGAGAGTGAGAGACAGAGAGAAAAGGATAATAATATATGTTTGACAATAATTAGAGAGCTTTAGGAAGCACAGAAACTTGGTTCGCAGTTCGTTTTGATTGAAAACCCCCAGTCTACCTCATAATTTTTGCGCTTCCCGAAGGTCGTGACCTCCTTATTTGCATTACGCAGAAAACTTCGCGGAGTGAAAATGCGGAATTTTCATTATTTTGACGAATCGTGATTCTCATGTGAGTTTCTGGTATTTTTTTGCATATATCGGTTCCATTGCTATAAACGTAATCTTTAATAAATGCTTTGACTGTATTCTCTCACCATATTTTGTTATTATTGATTCATTAAAATAGGTGTACTTTGTTCCGAAAAAAGTGTTCTGTTTTGGGGCTGCTTTTATTTCCAGATGTAAAATGGCGGAGGAGTTTGTGGTTCCGATTGAGATTTTCAACATAAGTTTTGCATTATGTCTTGGTTTCAAGTGTCTCCTACGGGCTTGGCAAAGATGTAAAATCACTTTTCTAGTGCATTCTGCAGTGATGTCCCGAGGCCTCGGACATCGGTCATGGTCCGATTCGTTTGGAAAATGACCGAATGCAGACACCTGTGTCCCGTCAAATGTCCGATTCTATTGCGAAATTACCGGTCATTGTCCGATAGTATTATGACTAGAGCGGTCACTGCAAGAAACATCTGTACAAACTGGAGTGTCAAAGCCGTTAAAATGAGTTTGAATAGTGGACAATGCTAGACTATTATCACTCTTTAGTACATTCCGTCGAACAACAAAAGGGCCGCAACTCTCGACACTTTTGAAAGGGAAATAACCGACACCATACTTCCTCTGCAACGATCTTAAAGAAGCACCATTAATCGGTTCGCTTCACAATCTGAATGTCCTATTGCTTTTATGTAGTCAGGACATGATGTCCGAGTTTTATGATTTAGGACATTTTGTCCTATTGCCCTCTAATCCTAGGAACACCACTGCATTCTTATGAATGTGCACGAACAGCCTTTGGTTTAGATGAGCCTTATAGTACTAAATTGGTAGGCCTAAACGGGCTAGTTAGTAGGCTAGCATTAGCAATGAACACAAGTTGGGGGGGGGGGGGGGGGCATAGAAGCTTTCTAATGTGTGATTTTTAAAAAAAAGGAGAAGAAAAAATTACCAATGCTCTATCCTAAACTTCAACTAAACTTTCGTTAGGAAAAGTGTCTATTTTAGCCCGTGATGAGTTAAAATTTAACTCATAAAGACTCGTGCGTTTTCGACGAAAACAAGCTTCGCAAATTAGAAAGTTATGATGGCATTTTCCTCCCCTGGATAAGGATGAACAAAACTTCGTCTGCAACTAAAGGCGTTGCCGCTTTAGAACCGCAGTGCACGAAGAAACGTTCGCAAGGTTTCCCGACTGCATAACTGGAAAGGAAAGGGATCACTACGAACCAAGTTTTGCTGGCCGAACTAAAGTTGTCTAATGTCTGCTTTAAGTTGGTGTCACCACGTTGTTTAAGTGTTTCGATGTTTAGGTCCAGTCTCTAAAGAAAGGGACTTGTGAAGAAAGGGACTTAAATTGTAAAGTAATAGTATGTTTTTCCTTTATTATATTATACGCACTGCCAGTTAGCCGAGCTGCCCAAGGCGTTGTGAAGCTACAGGTACTGTTGAGTGTGACGGAGAGGCAGAATGGAATTTTATCCATTGATACTCCTGAACCCACCCAGCAGGACTCCCTACCCCCATTGTCACAGGGCAGCCCGTGAAGAAAGCCATGTAGTCTGTGTGTGAAGAGTATAAGGGCGGGGGTGGTACTGCGTGTTGCTGTATGCTTGATTATAGTTGTCTCGGGAGTGTGAAAAGCGTGAAAAACAGCATACCCGGTTAAGCCAGGTTAGGAATTTACTCACTATGTGCAGAACATGTTTGTCAGCAATACAATGTAGACGGTGTTTGTCTAGTGCTCTGTGGTTTTTGTTGTGTTCTGGAATTAGGGTGGGACGGGTATTAACGAATAATAATATCTGGTCCAGAGAGGTATACTAGTTTAAAGAGTGCCAATTTCTGAAGTGATACGCTCAGTTGGAGTGTAGTGGTAGAAAGGCAAGTTTGTGGTAGTGTTGTAGGTAGTATCGAGGTATTGTCTACTACGGGAACTACACACTACTGGATTACCCTAATTGGATGTACTTTCGTAGGAGGGCAGTGGAGAAGGGCTACGGGGTGCAATTACATGCGAACCGTTGGGTGAGTGGATAGTGGTTTTTTCCTCACTGTGCCAATAACCAAGTGCCGGCTGTTGGGGTGTTGAATGATAGCTGTGTGTGAGACAGGAGGAGGATGAGAGGGTTGCACTGAGGAGAGGCAGGAGAAAGGATGTGTGCGACTGAAGGAGGGAGAATGGGGGAGGAGAATGGGGGTGAAGTGTGGTGAAGGTAAGATGGAAGTGGTTGCTGTTGTTGAGGTTGCGGTTGCTCAAGATGGATAATGTGTTTATGATTACATGTATTCATTTGCAGCATTGTTCATTTCATGCATTCATAATGTCATTTAGTTTTTGAATTATGTGTTTGATTACAAGGGACAGTAATAGTAGTCAAGGGAAGTGAAATGGACAGCAGTGGCGTTTCCTCAAGATACAGGAATTAGTTAGTGTAGTAGGGGGGGTAAGTGTGATGGAGGAAGGGGGACAGAATCGAGTGAACATGACATTTACGATGCGACAAGCATGTTACAGGTTCGTCAAGGATTGTCGTCAAGGATTCGTCAAGGATTGTCGTTGAGGACTGAATTCAAGGCTTGAGTACGAAGTTCGCAGCTCAACGTTCGTCAATCCGCCAGTTCGTCGCTGGATAACGTGAGGCAGCAACGACGACGACCAGTGGTCAAGTGGACCAAACATCATCAACATCGCCATTCGTGTGTCTACCGTCTCTGTCATCAGCACCATCGTCATCACTCCACCATCATCGTCGGTGGCGACCGCGGGTGGCAACGCTCCTTCGTTTGGACGTCAACGGAAGGGGGCGAGCACTTTGGAGGAGACTTTACCAGGGACTACATTTCGCCAGGTGGGCCCGTTTTGTGTTGTCCCTCTTCCACGCTCAACCCCCCCTGTCGGTTTGTGAACGCGTGCCTCGGACTTTGGCTGTGCACGTTCGATACGAGGACGTTGGTCGATTAGCGACCCCCGATCACCCCACGAACCATTGCATTGTTTCATTGACCCATTGATTGTTTCATTACCATTTCTTCGTTTCATGTGTAAATGTTGTATGTGTATGAGTGTGTGGTATGAATGAATAAATAGCTTGAAAGTTGTATATCTATTCGTTGTGTTTTCATCCACTTCCGTCTGCGGGAAATCGCCATTCTGTCTGGGTTGTCTGCGTGTGGAAGGTGTTTGTTTGTGGCGTTTGCCCGGAGAGAGTCGTGGCGGTGACATATGGTGGAGATGCAGGGTATGGTGTGAGTGTGCCCAGACGTGAAGTTGTCTCGTAATTGTCTTGTGGTGTCCGTGTGTGTGAGGCGTGAGTCGGTGAGAGTGTGTACCCCAGCGGGTGGTTGGGGGGAGTCAGGTCGCTGTTTAGCGGAGGCTCACAGCCGGCCTGGGTTCGACCACACGTGAGGGAGGGGGCCATTGCACTCTCCAACCGGTTCGCTACCTTGCAGGCCAGTTTCCACTGTTTGAGTGGGAGGAGGTGGGTGATAGGTAAGGGAGATAGCTTAGTTAGGTAAGTTAGTATCTAGGGCTAGGCTAGGTTAGGTAAGGTTCGTAGGTATTGTTGACTTGTTGTTGGTGTTGTTGTTGCTTTCCTTGTAGGCAGGATGGCATCGATCGAGGAGGCTGAAGGAGTGTCACCGATCGCGGCTCGTACGCGTTCTCGCATGGGTGTCGCGATGGACGAGCGCACGACGGCAGCAGCTGATACGGGAGTCACCGACTTACCTTCTGCGACCGAGCAACGGAGATCGCCGGTCAGGTCATCGCGTCGGGGGTCAGTGGACGAGGAGTTGACGACGTTCGAAGCCAGAGACACAGTGAGTGATCCTTTTGTGACGGGATTTGGCGTGACTGGCGGGATGTCGACGGGCGCCGACTTCTACGGAGACCAGGATCGTCTGAGCGATGCGACGAGGCCGAAGAGGTTTGAGACCAATCCCTACCGTTCGGTCTACAAGATCGAGGCGGCACCGACGCCGAGGACAGGACCGTTCGCGGATGAGACGCCGATGGAGAGGATCTTGAGACTCGCCAAGCGCGAAGGACTGAAGGGTCAGGCAGCGTTGGACTACGCGATAGACCAAGCGACCAGGGCGAGCCGGGAAGATGCAGACCGGAGAGAGAGAGAGAGAGAGAGATGGCACACGAGCTAGCGATGGCGCAGCTGACGTCGCAAGGCACCGGGAACCGCAGGAATCGTCAACCCGAGTTCGAGACGGTCAAGCTTAGGTTACCATTCTTCGAGGATAAGGACGATCTAGAGACCTACTTGTGTCAGTTTGAGCGTTTCGCCAAAGCGCAGGACTGGAACAAGGACACGTGGGCTATTCGCTTGGGGACCTTGCTGAAGGGGAAGGCGAGGGAAGTTTACGTTGGTTTGAACGAGGACGACTCTGCCGACTACGAGATTCTGAAGGCAGCGTTGTTGGTGCGTTTCAACCTGACGGCCGAGACATATCGCAAGAAGTTTCGCCAGCTACGAAGGGAGCCACCAGAGACTTTCAAACAGTATCTGCGGAAGTCAGAGTTGTTCCTGGAGCGCTGGATGGGACTAGCGAACAAGAAGGCCACGTATGCGGATTTACTGGACTTAGTGCTGATGGAGCAGATGGTCAACGGTTTGACGCCAGAACTGGTCACGTTCGTGCGCGAACGCAACCCAGCAACGGTGGAGGAGGCCGCGACGTTAGCGCAGCAGTATGTCGACGCCAGGGCGGGAACCAACCTACGTTTTCCACCACGTCAACCCTTTACACCCAGGGATAAGAGCGAGGGCCGCAAGCCAGCAGGACCACGACCCAACTCGCCGGACAAGCGGGAATGCTACAGTTGCGGGCAGAAAGGGCATCTTAAGCGGAATTGCCCGAAACGCAGCGAGAGAGCTGGAGCAGCGTTGCGCGTCTTGGAGGAGGAGAAGGAGGCAGGTAAGAAGAGAGACTCACGTTTCCAGAGCCAGGTGATAGTGGAAGGTGTTCCGCTGACGGCCATGAGGGACACGGGAGCCGATCTGATATGCTTGCGGGAAGGAGAGGTTGCCAACCTCAAGTACACCGGACGCACGCGGCGCGTCGGATTCGCTATTAGACAGTTGTCCAAGTCACTGCCGACAGCGTGGGTGCAGTTTGAGTCGCCATTCTACACCGGGAGAGTGGAGGTAGTAGTGGTACCGGACTTGACCTACCCAGTGGTGATCGGCAACTGGGCGAGGACGGAACAGCAACGTGATACAGCACTGCCGGTGTTCGTCGAGGGAACCGCAGAGTGTTGCGCGGTGCAGACCAGAGCGCAAGCAGCCAAAGAGCAAGACGCTGCGGAACCATTGGTAGTCGGACCGAGTAAGAGCGTCGTCGCGACGCCGAAGGGGATGCGCCAACTGCAGTTGGAAGACGGCGAGCTTGCGAAGGTGCGACAGCTAGCGGACCGGAAGGCAGGAAAGGAGAAACGAGGCAAAGGGCAAGTGGCGTTTGTCTGGAAGCGGGGCCTGTTGTACCGCGAGTACACAGGGCAAGAGAAGGTGGATCACAGCCAGTTGGTGGTACCAGCCAAGCTTCGACCAGAGGTACTACGCGTGGGACACGACACGCCTATGGCTGAACACCGAGGAGCCAAGGGGACCCTAGATCAGGTGTGGACCAAGTACTACTGGCCAGGGATGTGCCGCGATGTCCGGAAGTACTGTGCTTCATGCGACGTGTGCCAGCGAACGACGCCGAAGGGGAGAGCCAGGAGGGTACCAGTGCAGAGGGTCGGCAAGAACAGGAAACCGTACCACACGATCGTGCAGAAGCGCAATGTGGAACGCCGAGCGGAACCACAGACGACGGTAGCAGTCGTGTTGGACCAAGAGGGAACAGAGGGGATGACAGATATCAGCTACCAGGGCACTGGACCACTGATACCGCTACGAGCGGGCGAAGGGCCAGTGGACATACAGATAGACACGGAGCTATCTGCACTACAAGAGAGAGCACTGCCGCTAACCAACCCGGACGAGTGTGAGGTGGTGTCGACCGACGACAACCCTGTGCGTACACATCAGCATCCGCTACCATTTTCGCAGATGGAAGTCGTCGAGGGTGAAGTGGAACCGATGCTGGAGTCGGGAGTTGTCGAGTCGTGTACGTCGCCATACAGAGCACCGATCGTGCGGGTAAGGAAGAAGGGAGAGGTCAACTGGACGGATGACTGCCAGAAAGCTTTCAACGACTTGAAGAGAGCGCCGACCAGTGAGCCAGTGGTCAAGTTACCAAACTTGGACAAGGAGTTCATCCTGAGGACGGACGCATCTGAGCAAGGGCTAGGAGCTGCACTGATGCAAGAAACTGGTGAGGGGGTGCAACCAGTGGGGTTTGCCAGCAAGAAGCTGTTGCCAGCAGAGCGAAACTACTCCACCATCGAGAAGGAGTGTTTGGCAGTTGTGTGGGCAGTACAACGTTTCGAACCATACCTGTTTGGACGGCACTTTTGGCTGGAGACAGATCATCGACCGCTGCAGTACCTGCAGAGAACGCACCTCAACAGTGCCAGACTCACCCGATGGGCTATGCAGTTGCAGGCGTACGTCTTCACCGTTCGACCAATTCCAGGGAGGGACAACATTGAAGCGGATTTCCTCAGCAGATCTGACCCTGTGGAAGTTTAGGTTTGGAACTCTCCGTAGGTTCGTCTTGGGAGGGGTGTGTGTCACAGGGCAGCCCGTGAAGAAAGCCATGTAGTCTGTGTGTGAAGAGTATAAGGGCGGGGGTGGTACTGCGTGTTGCTGTATGCTTGATTATAGTTGTCTCGGGAGCGTGAAAAGCGTGAAAAACAGCATACCCGGTTAAGCCAGGTTAGGAATTTACTCACTATGTGCAGAACATGTTTGTCAGCAATACAGTGTAGACGGTGTTTGTCTAGTGCTCTGTGGTTTTTGCTGTGTTCTGGAATTAGGGTGGGACGGGTATTAACGAATAATAATATCTGGTCCAGAGAGGTATACTAGTTTAAAGAGTGCCAATTTCTGAAGTGATACGCTCAGTTGGAGTGTAGTGGTAGAAAGGCAAGTTTGTGGTAGTGTTGTAGGTAGTATCGAGGTATTGTCTACTACGGGAACTACACACTACTGGATTACCCTAATTGGATGTACTTTCGTAGGAGGGCAGTGGAGAAGGGCTACGGGGTGCAATTACATGCGAACCGTTGGGTGAGTGGATAGTGGTTTTTTCCTCACTGTGCCAATAACCAAGGGCCGGCTGTTGGGGTGTTGAATGATAGCTGTGTGTGAGACAGGAGGAGGATGAGAGGGTTGCACTGAGGAGAGGCAGGAGAAAGGATGTGTGCGACTGAAGGAGGGAGAATGGGGGAGGAGAATGGGGGTGAAGTGTGGTGAAGGTAAGATGGAAGTGGTTGCTGTTGTTGAGGTTGCGGTTGCTCAAGATGGATAATGTGTTTATGATTACATGTATTCATTTGCAGCATTGTTCATTTCATGCATTCATAATGTCATTTAGTTTTTGAATTATGTGTTTGATTACAAGGGACAGTAATAGTAGTCAAGGGAAGTGAAATGGACAGCAGTGGCGTTTCCTCAAGATACAGGAATTAGTTAGTGTAGTAGGGGGGGTAAGTGTGATGGAGGAAGGGGGACAGAATCGAGTGAACATGACATTTACGATGCGACAAGCATGTTACAGGTTCGTCAAGGATTGTCGTCAAGGATTCGTCAAGGATTGTCGTTGAGGACTGAATTCAAGGCTTGAGTACGAAGTTCGCAGCTCAACGTTCGTCAATCCGCCAGTTCGTCGCTGGATAACGCGAGGCAGCAACGACGACGACCAGTGGTCAAGTGGACCAAACATCATCAACATCGCCATTCGTGTGTCTACCGTCTCTGTCATCAGCACCATCGTCATCACTCCACCATCATCGTCGGTGGCGACCGCGGGTGGCAACGCTCCTTCGTTTGGACGTCAACGGAAGGGGGCGAGCACTTTGGAGGAGACTTTACCAGGGACTACATTTCGCCAGGTGGGCCCGTTTTGTGTTGTCCCTCTTCCACGCTCAACCCCCCCTGTCGGTTTGTGAACGCGTGCCTCGGACTTTGGCTGTGCACGTTCGATACGAGGACGTTGGTCGATTAGCGACCCCCGATCACCCCACGAACCATTGCATTGTTTCATTGACCCATTGATTGTTTCATTACCATTTCTTCGTTTCATGTGTAAATGTTGTATGTGTATGAGTGTGTGGTATGAATGAATAAATAGCTTGAAAGTTGTATATCTATTCGTTGTGTTTTCATCCACTTCCGTCTGCGGGAAATCGCCATTCTGTCTGGGTTGTCTGCGTGTGGAAGGTGTTTGTTTGTGGCGTTTGCCCGGAGAGAGTCGTGGCGGTGACACCCATCTCACCCTACCCTACTCACTTCTCCCCCTGCAGTCCCTCCTTCCCTTTCTGAAAATAATACCAGAAAAGTATTGGCTTGAGTACATTCCGTCCCGCGTGGAATTAAAAGGAAATGCTGACGCAGCCTACCAGCACCCTCATCGGGATCCTTCCTACAGTCTACAACTAACCACGTTCCATATATTATATGCGAAAGTGTCCGGGGACGGTAATCTAACCAACGAACCAAGCCTACCATTTTTCTAACATGTACAACCAAGAATTCCACGAACCACCCGTGATTTTAATTCTACATTCTCTCTTGCTTCCGTCATTCTCTTTTCAAAGGTGCCGTAGTTTACACAATAAAATCCCTTAAACCTTAATTATTAGGTATAGTCGCGATATTCTTAAAGTTGTTTTCTTGGGTTGCAAGGACATTCTTTATAAACAACAGAGGCATTAATGTTGTTTTTTTAAAAATATAACTATTATGTGAATAATGGACACAGCTCTTGGCATATTACCAAGTCTTTCCACTAGTTGGCCCATGTCACCGCGAATTCGTAAGCCTTTTCCATCTGTTTTTTTTTTAAATATTTTTTTAATGCAAAATGTTTTATTACACTACAGGGCGATTAAAATGTGTAATTATCTCTTTAGAAAAAGACGAGACAAAGCAAAAAGCTAAAGGAGATATAAGCCACTAGATTTAAAAGTTTTATATACACGTAGGCCTATTTCGCTAAGAACTTCCTCTTAGAAGTTCTCACCTGTAATCACCAAATATCATCGTGAATTTGTTTCTGGTATTCAAACCATTCTTACTACACAAGTGTGTACAGATTTTAGTCTAAGTGGGTAATTGGCTGCCTGGCAGTTATCACCTGTTTAATTGCAAGTACTCAATTCCAAGGCTTTGTTTACATTTGGCGAAACAGGGTTTACCCTAAAATTGGCACTGTTATTACATTACGCAATGACTCTGTGTGATTTCGTTGCTCAAACCAACCGCTACAGTTTTAATGTTCCACTTCGGTTCTGACAAGGAGTGATTTCCCCTGTGGTAATGGTACTTCGATACCATAGCTCTGTGACCTTTGACCCTATTTCTGAGTGAACCATATTGCATAGAGCATGAACAGTAGTGAGATGAGAAGTGTACATGGATTTTTGGCGCCTTACAAGATCACATCATCATCATCAACCATGAGGCTCGAAGAATGCGTCTTCGGTGTCTGGGTTAGGTTAGGCTCTATTTTATTAACCTGAAACGAAAATCCTTACGAGCAGTTTCTTTGTACGGGTTCTGTTTATTACCGGCTTTGGTTGCTGCTATTTTTAGCTCAAGACTGTTGGCTGGTTAACCAACGACTGTTACTATTACTAGGCACAAAACTACTGAATTTTTTAATTAATTTTTTTTTTTACTGTACTTTCAAAAGAATTAAGGTTTTTGTTGTAAGCTTATTCTTTTCAGTGGGGCAACGCTCACTGTGAATGCTAAAGGACCTGTTGTGGTCAAAATGGTTCCCTTTATTAGTAGATGGCACCGCAATGTCTTAAAGTGAGTCTGAGGTATTTTTTCTCTCTCCGACCTTTTACACTAGTGATCACAGAAGAAACGCTCTCTCTACGATCATAGAAGAGTTTATTGATCCACAACATCGTGGCTCTTGTTTCTGTGAATATGAATTAATGTTAAATTATGGGGGGCTTAATTTAGATCCTGTACCGGCCAGCGCCTTGAGCAGCTCTTGAGCTGGAAAAGCGCTATATAAGTATGATTGAAAGAAATAAATTTATACAGCAGCTACGTATACAAACCTTCCCACCGGAAGGCGGTCTTACAGCTGAATGGCGTGCCTTCTAGTGGTGTTTTCTGGAATGCAAAACATGTTACACAACTGGTGCTTAACATTTTTATATTGCGCGGATAATTGACTGTCTGGAGGTTCTCCCTGCTTTGACAAGTCATTAAGTCGGAGGCGTGACAAATAAATTGAGTCTGAGGGTTTAGAATCGTGAATGGACTCTTTGAGAATGAGTGAGAATGGACTTGTTGATGCATGAACACATTATTGTGTTTGACCCCTAGCTTATAACCTCCCCCTCTCCCCCCCCAATCCTTTTTTTAAATACAATTTTGTTTTAGGAGAGAGAGAGAGAGAGAGAGAGAGAGAGAGAGAGAGAGAGAGAGAGAGAGAGAGAGAGAGACAGACAGACAGACAGACAGACAGACAGACAGACAGACAGACAGAGGCGGGGAGAGTAATTGTTCTTTCACAGATTGCTCCACAACTCAAAGGGGTGCTCAAGGCGTGGATCGAAATTAAAGTTGAACTCTCGCCGCCCAAAACGCCAACTTGCTGCATCTTGCGCACTGTCAAGTACTATGTCCCGTTGAGCTATCCCGATAGACTTCTAGTGAGTATGATATGCGTGCTAGTTTGAGAGCCTATCAACTAAACTTTTTGATAGAGTGGTCGTTCTTTTTACGGTGCCGCTGTTGTGAAACTGGGAATGAATGGATGTGAAGGGGGTGAAGGATCGTATACAGAGACAAAACAGAAAGTCGACTTCGGTGAGAGAGAGAGAGAGAGAGAGAGAGAGAGAGAGAGAGAGAGAGAGAGAGAGAGAGAGAGAGAGAGAGAGAGAGAGAAAGAGAGAGAGAGAGAGAGAGAGAGAGAGAGAGAGAGAGAGAGAGAGAGAGAGAGAGAGAGAGAGAGAGAGAGAGAGAGAGAGAGATCCTCTCACCGTAAAGATTGGAACTGGAGTTCTCGAACACGTCAAGCGAACATTGTACCCACTGCGCCACTCTGCTATCCTATCCTATCCTATCCTGAAAGTCGATGGGGCACCACAGTAGATCGTTTAACCAGCATACTCTATCTTTCTCTGTCGTCAGCAACCCTCATGGCTTCGCTCAGTGTCAAGCCAGTCCATTCTCGAATATTGTCTTCCCACCTCTTTTTCTGCCTCCCTCTTCTTTTGCATTCTTGCACCTTGCCTTGCAGGATGATCTTTGAAAGGCCTGATACTCTGGTGCCGTGACCACACCATCGGAGTTTCTGTTTCTTCACCACTGTGAGTATGTCATCGTGTTGTCCAATGGCTTGTGTGATGGTCTGTCGGACTTCGTTGTTTGTGATGTGCTGGGTATAGGAAATGCCCAGAAGTCTTCTGTAGCCCCTCATCCCCATGCTTTGTATTCTTCGTCGTAGATTTGCTGTGAGGGTCCATGTTTCGCAAGCGTATAGGAAGATGGAGATGACGAGGGAGCGCACAGCCTTACCTTTGAGTGTAGACTGATGATCCTGTCTTTCCAAATGGGCTTCAACCTTGTCAGGGCAGCAGTTGTTTGTGCGATCCTAGAGAGAACTTCATGTCGGGACCCATTGTCTGATGCATTTGCTCCTAACTATTTGAAGCTATGCACTGTCACGAGAGGCTATTTTTAGACCCTGCACTACGGCTTCACGCCTTAAATAGTTCAGCCTGCTGTATGTAGCCTTTGTAAATTAAAATCGCTGCCTAGCAGACGACAGAAGTCAGGACTGTGATAAGCATGTGTAAGCTAACTCTTCATTAGGGTAGGTAGGCAGTGACCTCATACTGCTGACGTATATCCAACTCCCCCCCCCCCCCTCTCCGCTAGGAGGCACTCAGGTCTCACGAGAATTCGCGGGCTTTAGCTTGACCACAGGGTTTAGGTAGTCAGTCTTTGTCTGAATCTCAACCAAGTAGGACACACGCTGAAAGATCTCTCTAGCTGAAGACTAAGCAAGTGACGGGGGAAATTCATTCATCGCAGTATAGCCACAGCCTGACATTGTCAAAAAGGTAAATGATCAATCGTTTGTTTCATCGCGATTTATTGATAATATTGTTGGACTATGTTTGTGAAGTCTTGCCATGTTTTATCATTGTGAATGTTAGTCAAACTTTGCTTGACCACGTGGCTGACACGCAACCGGTTTTGACACCATGAGGTATCCCCTACAGACCCACTTTTGTTTCTCCTATGCCTATTATTGCAGACCAGTGGTTGTACCGGAGAATGTGTATATTGTTAATTACTTCTCCATGTGTTTAGTTTAGCCATGATATATGTATATGTATAGGAATTATGTTGGAGATTCCCGTGGACCACGGACTTAGAAGAATGATCGTCCCTTGTTTGTATAAGTGGAGCGATCACTGAGGGCTATTTCTGGCATCAGTGAGATGCTCTGCACACCTTTAGTATACAAGGCCAGGGCTCGAAATTAGCGGGGGCCCGGGGCCAAAAACCCGCAAAGTTGATTTCGGGCTCGGAAAGTTGAAAAACGAAGGGCCCGCTTGGCCCGCAAAATAATTCGTCTGCTACAGCTAGCTCTACTCGGCAGTTTCGTATTTGGGCCAAGGGAAGCAACCCACACCGGTGCCCTAACTTTGGACAGAAAAAAAAAAACAGAAAAGAAGCAAAAACCCTTTAATTTTGCACTCAAAAGTTTAATATACACTTCAATATCTTTTTAATATAATGAACAAAAGGCTATGGCACAACATAAGCGCAAAATGTCCATCTTTGCAAGTACGAAAGTATGGCTACATATCGTCGCCATACAGTTGCTAAAACAATCGGCGATGGCGTATTTTCCGATTTTTGGGAAGCGAGAGACGCCAGAAGAACACGTCGACGAAAGGAAAGAACAAGAAAAAGAGAGAAAAAAGAAGTATGAAGAGGAAAAAAGATCAAGGAACTACAATGAAGGGTGGAAAAAAAGATTTCCATGGCATGGCCTTGAAGTGAACGAGGAAGAGTACTGTTAGTATTAAGTTTAGTTCCCTTTCATGGTTTTGTTTTGAACTTTTGTGCATTGAGGTCAGATTTTTTGTTAGGTTACTCATATTAAAAATTTAATGATGTGTATTATGCAATACTCAGTCACAAAACTGAAAAGTATTATACAAGAGACTCGCTTGATTTTTTTCTATTTTGTTTAATGGTCATTTCAGGCTCACTAGTCACTGGAATATGTGTGTCACTGAATGTGTGTGTGTGTGTGTGTGTGTGTGTGTGTGTGTGTTTCCCCTTTTTTGTTGGTAATGTTTGAAAGTGAAAGAAAAGGCAAATAAAAATGATATCACTCAGCAAAATTGGAAATTCAATTGTTTTTATTTTAGATTATGAGACAAATTGTACTTTCTACTTATTATATTGTCAATAATTCTTGTTTTTTGTTTGCATTATTTTTCAAGTTGGGCCCCGAAAGTTGCTTGTGGGCCCTTACATTTTTCAATCAAGGGGCCCGGTGGCCCCCAAAGAAAAAAGTTAATTTCTAGCCCTGAAGGCGTTGCAGAAACTCGACTTATGTTTTGCAGACGAGCAGGCTTGTTGGTCCGAGGCAGGAAATAGACCACGAAGAGTCAACCCTGACATTCGGCCTGCACGGGAACATCGAGCACTGAGCTCCGATAGCCCAATAGTCAACAACCAAGGAGGAGACACCATCACCATACCTCAACGAATCAGCTAAGTGCAAGAAGAATTGCACTAACACTGATCTAGAAGGACTGTGCAGTAGTCCACTCTCCTGGAAAAGAAACATTGGGCCAACCAGAACAAAGTAGCCCAATGATGACAGTAGCAAATATCAAGAACAGTAGCAGCATAGACCCATCAAGGAACAAACTATTCGAAGTGAATTTGGACATTTCAGTTAATAGAGTGTTTAGAGAATTATGTATAGAGTAGAGGAAATAAATGTGTGATATTTACTGTTAACAAGTGGCTGGACTACCTATGCACGGCTGTGTGTCAGTGACTCTTTAACCATTTTCTCCCCATCTCTATAACCCTATCCGCACACAGACCGAGCTAAACATATAAATGTATTAAGATTAGTCATAGGGTGATTACACTAGCCGATCTCCGCAGACGATAGACGTGTGGGTAATAGCATTCCATTGTGCAGAGCCCAGCAACAATAGACCCACCGTCACATGCACCTTGTTGAGGGATTGGCCTTGGAATTTGATTTCCGTGTTGATGCCTTTTGTGTTGTTGGTCATCATTTTAGTCTTCTCTGCGCTTATTTCCATTCCAAAGGCTCTGGAAGTGTTGTTAAGCCTCTATACCAGTTGTTCAAGGTCTTGTTCCTCTCCAGCCAATCCATCAAAGTCATCCGCAAAACAGAGGTTGGAGATTGCTCTGCCCCATATGCTGACGGCGCCATCATGATCTGCAACGGTATCCGACATGATGCCACTCTGTTAACCCATAAATACAGCAAAGACCGTGAGCAGTTCGTTCAGCTGGAAAAGCGCTATTTCATTACATTAACGTATTTTTTCTTCAAAAAACGCAAAACACTATAGCATTTAGATCTACATTTGGGGGTAATATTACAAAAGATATTATAATTTAGTGTTCATGACCATCAACTTTTTGAAAAATAACTTCTAACCATAATGAATGTAGTTGGCCGTAATTGTCTTATCTGCGTGATATAGCATCTTACTGTCTTACACGCGACATTTCAGTGATTTGCCGCTTCACTGAAGCGAAACCAAGGCTATTGAAAAGCGCAGGCGTAACCTGACAGCTACTTAAGGTTGACCAACGTCTTCCCTTAATGTGATGTGATGATTTACTGTTTCTTAACTGGTAGTGATGGGTGGACTACCTTCCTTAACATGACGTGATAGGGTTCTACTTGCCTTCCTATACCGAGTGTCAGGCCCCGCTTGAGGCTGTTCCATGGCGAACCCCTGCAGTCTCTGGTATTCTAGTTAGATCTACGTGTATGGGATATCGCAAGGACGTGACATATAGGTGTTGGAGCCATAGGCGTTAGAGGCACGATACTGTCTTCGTTCGACAATAATGACCGTGTCCATAAATAAAATAAATCAATTTTCATTCTAAATGCGGCATATGAAGTAATTTTTCATCAGGTCAAAGAAGCTGTACATTCTTTGATCAGGTGGACGATCACAGTTTTAAAGATAGAATATGTATGTGCCTATGTGTGCATGTGTGTGTTTGTGTATGCGTGTGTGTGTGTGTGTGTGTGCGTGAGAGAGAGACAGACAAAGAGACGGAAGAGAGAGAGAGAGAGAGAGACAAACAGGGAGAAGCCATTGAGAACAATGTAAAAAATCTTATATGCTTAAATATACAGAATTGACGAACGGGCCTTATAAACTACTTTACGGTCAATAAATATATATCGTTCCGCATAGCAATAATAATTGGCTGCCAAAATGAATGTCTGACTAAGTTTAATTGTAAATTATAGTCACACAACACAGGGGCGTATAGGCGACTACTGTCACATTATTCTGACACCAGCGAAAAAGTCCCCTATACGCTTCCGTGTCCGGGGACGGTAATCTACCCAACGAAACGAACGAACGAACCAGCGAACCAGTTGAAGGTACGGTGAAAATAATATGGTAACACATTGGCCAATCCGAGATTCGAACAAGGGACGGTTTGGTTATTAGTAAGTCGCTCTACTAACTGAGCTACCCGGGCGCATGTCTGATTTGGATTTATATATATAGGTCCTACACACTCGTACATCATACATTGTATTACTCGGTACACATAACACTGGCGAAGTCTTGCTAAGTATTTAGCTCTTTACTAGGAAGGCGGGCCATGTCTGTTATCCACAAACACTCGGCTGATTAGATCTGAGGGGCTTCACACTGAGCAGGCCTAGGACAAAACAAGGCATAGCAAGACAGCGGATACCTACTGACGGATACAGAGATTGGTTCTTGTCCCGGGGGTTTCAGAATTCGTAGCTCAGTGGGTATAAAATGCTGTCCTGGCGTGCAAGATTGTAGCGTTCAAGTTTGAATGGAACAAGATTTTTTTTCTTTACTTTTTTTTTCCTCGCCTGAAAAAAGTCAAAGCAATCTAGGGATCAAAAGTCTGGATGACGGATGATTGTTTTTTTTTTTCCTTTCCTTTCACAGGATTCAAAATAGACGATTTGGCTGAAGGGAATGTTGTGATGAGGGTTTCAAAGTCCTGAAAGTTTACTGCGCCACGGAGGTTAATAAAGTATTATCGTCATAGCGTTCCACTTTTCTTCTGTTGCATTAGCGGCACGTTAAAGAACCTAGTCATTATGTCACTACATTGACATGTACGCCCAACAGACGTGTGATGGCAACTTGCTGAACGCTCAGTTCAAAATCAAAACCCATGTTATTCATTACACCGTAACCTATCCTATCCTATCCCGTAAATCGAAGGTCGTTGGGGCACCACAGAAGATCGTTTAACCAGCGTACTCCATCTTTCTCTGTCCTCAGCAACCCTCATGGCTTCACACACAAATAAATCAATATTACGAAAATAGCGGAGAATTCCATTAACATTGCCCATAAATCAAATCCCTTCAAACTACATTCCCAGACGCACGTGAACACGTGAAATTTTTTAAAAATACAACTCACGCGAAACTAAATAAAATTAAATAATAAATCAACAATAAACACATACTATTTTGGCATCAGAGGCTTCCAATTTGATCATTACAGTTGTCTAAAATCTAAACTACATTGCCCCAAACAATCAGTTAAAATCAAAACTCAACAAGGTAACCTTCAGGAGTGTGAAAATTACCGCACCATCAGCCTCATCAGCCATCCCAGCAAGGTCCTCCTGAAAATAATACTCAACAGGTTGAAACCCCAAGCTGAACAAATCATAGCTGAAGAACAAGCAGGATTCAGGGCAGGGCGAAGTACCACTGAACAGATTTTCAACCTCAGAATAATCTGTGAGAAATACCTACAGAACCAACAACATCTATATCATGTGTTCATAGACTTCAAGAAGGCGTTTGACCGAGTCTGGCATGCAGCTCTATGGGCAACAATGAAAGTGTACAACATCAGCCCTAAAATTATTGAAGTCATCAAAAGCCTGTATGCCAAGGCTACCAGTGCAGTCCTCCACAACAGCACCATCGGGAACTGGTTCAGAACAACAATCGGTGTGCGTCAAGGATGCCTACTCTCTCCAACACTCTTCAACATCTTCCTAGAGCGCATCATGTCCGATGCTCTTGCAGATCATGAAGGCACAGTCAGCATAGGGGGTAGAGCAATCTCCAATCTTCGTTTTGCGGATGACATTGATGGATTGGCTGGAGAGGAACAAGAACTTGAACAGCTGGTACAGAGGCTTGACACCACCTCCAGAGCTCATGGAATGGAAATAAGTGCAGAAAAGACCAAAATGATGACCAACAACACCAATGGCATCAACACGGACATCAAAGTCCAAGGCCAATCCCTCAACACAATGCATAGCTTCAAATATTTAGGAGCCATTGTATCAGACAATGGGTCCCGACAGGAAGTCCTCTCCAGGATCGCACAAACAACTGCTGCCCTGACAAGGTTGAAGCCCATTTGGAAAGACAGGACCATCAGTCTACATTCCAAAGTAAGACTGCTGCGCTCCCTTGTCATCTCCATCTTCCTATATGCTTGCGAAGCATGGACCCATGAAGCAGATCTCCAACGAAGAATACAAAGCATGGAGATGAGGTGCTACAGAAGACTTCTGGGCATTTCTTATACCCAACACATCACCAACGACGAAGTCCGACAGACCATCACACAAGCCATTGGACAACACGATGACCTGCTCACAGTGGTGAAGAAACGGAAACTCCGATGGTATGGCCACGTCACCAGATCATCAGGCCTTGCAAAGACTATTCTGCAAGGCACAGTGCAAGGAGGTAGAAGAAGAGGGAGACCGAAAAAGAGGTGGGAGGACAACATTCGAGAATGGACTGGTTTGACACTGAGCGAAGCCATCAGGGCTGCTGAGGACAGAGAAAGATGGAGTATGCTGGTTAAACGATCATCTGTGGTGCCCCTACGACCTCCAGGTTACGGGACAGGATAGGATAGGAACAAGGACCGGAACAGAGGTGAAATCGTCTAAGCGTCAACATTTTTCGTTCATGTAATCATCTATGAAATTTAATGTGGAAAGTATTATAGCAGTCAGTTGGTCAACCACCCCGTTATTGCTGGGGTGAATGGCCTTTTAACCCCAAGAGCTTGGAAAGATTGTAAAGGCCTTTTACGCATGTATCTTGAAATCCTTTCAATAAGATGAGCTACGATGAACAGCGTTTTAAACGCTGGGAAAGAGTGAAGGTGAAACTATGTGGAAGGGTGAAATAAGAAAAGTAGAACGCGCATCTGTTTGCAAGACATATAGGTCAACGTCAAAGAAGCTGTTCACTATGCTCCTCGCCTGACCGTTGTTTCGCGTGGGGACGTCTTTTGGTATGTTTGTTTAAGCCAGCTGTCGGGAGCTGACCCTGCAATGAATATAGAGCTAGTGAAGCGTGATGATTTCACTATCTACCCCCATCTTGAGGTATGGATCTGCTCGAAAGTACGAGAACCGAAGGGTATTTGTACTGTTATATCGTGGGATCACGGACGTTGAGTATTGGCCAGAAGACCTAGATATAGAGAACTCGGAACTGGCCTTCTGCGCAAGCGATTTCACTACTACTACTACTACTACTACTACTACTACTACTACTACTACTACTATATACGCGCCTTTCCCCAGATCACCAATCAGGCTCAAAGCGCGACGATCTGTACCAACATACACGCTCACGTGTTTCACCAACTCTCACACACACAAAACACACATCTACTCACACATGTGCTTTAAAGGCAGGGAAATTGCTATTAGAAGACGGAAATGGAATAAAATGTGTATTTCTCACATTTTCATATTGACTGCATCCAATACCATTATTGAAGGGTGGTGGAAACCGGAGCACCCGGAGAAAACCCTCGGTGACCTCAACAGTCTCGTACCTAAGCCACACACGTTCGCCCCTTGCGGGGAATCGAACCCCAGACCTTCGGCATAGGAAACCGGCGAGTAATCTACTGCGTCACAAGACCACCCCTGTAATGTAGGCTACTTTTCAAGTTTGTGTAGCAGAAGAAAGGTTAAATAACCCAAAACAAGTCGTATACAATTTTCTAAATTTTCACCTTTAGTAAACCAACAAACAAACAAACAAAACTTCCTCATGGTAAAATGTTATAGCATAAAATGAATCCCATTAGTTCAAATTAATATTTGCAGGTGGTAAAAACGAATCTTTTGCACTTCAATGCTGTCTTCAGGGGTAATACAGTTGTCCTCTACGTTCAAAGGTCTTAACTTCTGTAAGCTACAGTTTTATAATCTGCATAGATTTAACACAGCTGATTGCCTACATAATTATGCCTACTTAACGTACGTGGACATACGTGAGTCGGACCTCAGAGGTCGTCAAAAGCGCGTTAAAGATTTTTAGTTCGTAAAAAAAAAAACATCGCTTGCGCAGAGTATGGGCCGCGGATCCAGTGCTCTAGGTGTGCAGTACTGAATGGTATTAGTCGCGTCGGGTATACAAAGTTTATGATTCACAAAAGTGTTTGAACGCAACAATCTCTCTATCAATATTCATTTTCAGTCAACGAGGTAGTTGACAAATGGGTAATGTTTATGATTAGTAGGCCTAGTTCTAGACCCCCATACATTCGGGCTTTGAAGGGTTTTCAACTGGACTGAAATGCGCTGAGCATAGACAGACGGACAGACAGAAAGACAAATAAAATCATTTCAACAGTACATTCAAACACCAATACGAAAATTGTTTTGTTTGTCTATTAGTGCTATGTTTAATACAAATTACACTACAACAATTGTTGAAACCAAATGAAAAGCGGTAGAATGTAATTTGCTTATTTATTATTTCAGCGTATTTAACGTGTGGGATTAAGAAGAGGTTCAAAGAGGGTTCATAAGATCCTTTTCCCCCCTTGACACGGATGGCAATGCCCAGGGTATGCAGTCTTCTCTCGTCAGACACCCCACGGTCTCAAAACACCCGTTTGACACTCGTCCCCACCCAGAATGGCTGTGAGATTGTTGATGTCTGCACCCGATCCTTCATAAAAAGCGTGGCGGAGACTTTAATGTGTTTAGGTAGAAAGCCTTCGTTGAAGCATCGGTTTCACAACGTCTGACGGGTGTGGTAGAAGTAGGTGACAAATACTAACAACGTTCGAATAATGATAATAATAATGATAATAATAATAATAATAATAATAATAATAATAATAATAATAATAATAATAATAATAATAATAATAATAATAATAATAATAATAATAATAATAATTTTAAAAAATAATAACAATAACAGACAGTGGCTTTATGTAGCGCAATGTTCGATTAACCGACGCAGTGATCGACTGACCGACCGACACACTGACATTTGGCTTGTTCTGATTACCAAGTATTTAAGGTATGTTCAGATATTATTAGTAATACACTTATTAATTCAATTGGCGACGGGTTTTATGTACTTAATAGCTGAATAACACATATCATCGCATTGCGAGGGTCAATGGTAAAAATCCACTTCGACGTTGGCAAGACTGTGCGGATTTGTCCTCAAATAGATGAACTTTCTATTTCCCTTCAACGACTAGTTCGTCGTTAATCATCCCATTTTATATTTATTGTGCGGATACATGGCTTGTGTGTTGAGTTTGTGTATGTGTGTGTTGTATGTGCGTGTGTGTGTGTGTGTCTGTTTGTGTATCTGTGTATGTCTGTCTGTCTGCCTGTCTATCTGTACGGGCTTTGAAGCTCGGTGCAAGTAAGGTCACACAGTTTTCAATTGATCGCCAAATTCCACGCTTTTGTAATAGGCTGCCTAGTGCATCTTCTTAAAGTGATTTTCACTTTTTCTTTTGTTGTTACGTGTTACTGGGTGCCCTCACCATCTCCCTCTCCATTCTGACCTAACCTCCCTATCCTGACCTAACCTCCCCATCCTGACCTAACCTCCCCATCCTGACCTAACCTCGCCATCCCCACTCACATAACCTCCGTCCTTCCATAACACCCCTTTCTTTTCATTGTCTACAGATCTGTCTGCATACCTCTCTCTCTCTCTCTATCTCTCTCTCTCTCTCTCTCTCTCTCTCTCTCTCTCTCTCTCTCTCTCTCTCTCTCTCTCTCAAGATCACACTCACACACCCGAGCGCCTTGTATAAAACGCAATTTAGTATTGCGCATAATTGTGGTAGAGGTGATTGTGGTGTTAATAGAGGTGGTGATAGTAGTAGAGGTGATAGTAGTATTAGTATTAGCAGTAGTAGTAGCGGAAGTAGTAGTGGTGGTGATAGTGGTGGTGGTAGTAGTGGAGGTGGTAGTGGTGGAGTGTGCGTGTGTGTGCGCGCGTGTGTGTGTGTACATGAGTGTGAGCGCGCGTTTGATTGTGTGTGTATGAGAAAGAAAGGAGTGGTGTTGATAGCAGTTCGAAATAAATGATGGAATGATACAGAGATAATTGCGACATTAATTGACTGCATGCATTATCAGTCTTTAAGAAATAGTATAGTTACTTCTAAATTTCAGGTTACATTTAAAGAAGAAGAAGAAGACAAGGAAGAACAAGAAGAACGGGAACAATAACAACAATGAATGAATGAACAATGATGTTTAACGTCTACACCCGCCATTGGCGATATGGCAGACCATCCCATAACCATATATAGACCAGACCATAACCATCCCAGGGAACAAGGGTAGGGGCCTAAAAACAACACTGAACCACCAATCATATTGCTAAAATGGACAGTGAAAAAATTGCCACTTTTTTATTTCGCCCACACCGGAATTCGAACCTGGGTCATCGGGGTGCCAGGCGAACGCTCTACCACTTGAGCTACGGCGGTGGGCAATAACAAGAAGAAGAAGAAGAAGAAGAAGAAGAAGAAGAAGAAGAAGAAGAAGAAGAAGAAGAAGAAGACTTGACTTGCGTAGATTAACGTCCCCGGACACGTAGCGTATAGGGGACAGTGAAGAAGAAGAAGAAGAAGAAGAAGAAGAAGAAGAAGAAGAAGAAGAAGAAGAAGAAGAAGAAGAAGAAGAAGAAGAAGATAGAAGAAGAAGAAGACTTGTGTAGATTAACGTCCTCGGATACGTAGCGTATATGGGACAGTGAAGAAGAAGAAGAAGAAGAAGAAGAAGAAGAAGAAGAAGAAGAAGAAGAAGAAGAAGAACGAGAGAGAGAGAGAGAGAGAGAGAGAGAGAGAGAGAGAGAGAGAGAGAGAGAAGAAGAAGAAGAAGAAGAAGAAGAAGAAGAAGAAGAAGAAGAAGCCGAAGAAGAAGAAAGGAGGAGGAAGAGGAAAGAAATGAGAGAGAAGTGTTGTAACCAAACCCTTTATTATTGAATAAATTGTTGTTCATATTGTCTTCAGGTGTTGGTTTGGGATCGGGTCATGGTTGATTGTACGTTTAACCCGTGTAGTGCTAAGACCGCGGTGTCAGGAGACAAGGAACTGGCGGACCGGGAGGAAAAACAATGTTCCCCCGCTTTGAATGTCCACCCATTTTAACACAGTACCATATAGTTATTACAATGGCAGATTAAATAAAGATTTCTTCAATCAGTTCAATTCAATGTAATATTTTTTATTTATATTTAATTTTTATTGATGTGATTTTAGGCAGCCAAAACAAACAAACAAAGAAACAAACAAAACCTCTTTATTATATCAACTTAAATAAATCTGTTCAGACAATGGCACCAGCAACATTTTGTAACTTTGAACGAGGAAAGATGTCTCTAAGATCGTCTTGTGTAGATAAAATTATTCCATTTTCTTTATACAGTACTGTTAAAACAGTACAATCAAATATATGTTGTAAGGAAATAGACCGGGCACATAATTATACAAGTAACATTGTTTTTTCAAATATTGTGTACACTATGAATTCATGCATAGTTTATGTACTCATCTTGTAATAGTTCTGGAACAACTAACAAAATTCTTAAAATAAATGAATGATGATGATGATGATGATGATGATAAATTTTGTATAGCGCAAAATTAGGCAGTGTTTAACGTTTGCTCAAAGCGCTTTTCACATCCATTTGCTCGGACCAACGGCAAAAACACAAAAGTCAATCTAAATGAAACAACACACACACACACACACACACATACACACACACTCACACGCACACATATACACTATCCTATCCTATCCCGTAACTCTGAGGTCGTTGGGGCACCACAGATGATCGTTTAACAGCATACTCCATCTTTCTCTGTCCTCAGCAACCCTGAGGGCTTCGCTCAGTGTCAAGCCAGTCCATTCTCGAATGTTTTCCTCCCACCTCTTTTTCGGTCTCCCTCTTCTTCTACCTCCTTGCACTGTGCCTTGCAGGATGGTCTTTGCAAAGCCTGATGATCTGGTGACGTACGTGGCCATATCATCGGAGTTTCCGTTTCTTCACCACTGTGAGCATGTCATCGTGTTGTCCAATGGCTTGTGTGATGGTCTGTCGGACTTCGTCGTTGGTGTGGTGCTGGGTTTAGGAAATGCCCAGAAGTCTTCTATAACACCTAATCTCAATGCTTTGGATTCTTCGTTGAAGAACACACATACACATTGCCGTTTAACTCGGAGGGGAAGGGGGGAAGATCAAACGCACACACACATACACAAACTGCCATTTAAATTGGAGGGGGGTGAAAGGTGGGATCAAATGGATACACTCAAGCACCACCCCTTTCCCACTCCGCAGGTTAAATAGACAGATGTTCAGTCTTATTCTCCTTCTTCTCCTCCTCCTTTTCCTCCTCCCCCTTCTTCCTCTCCTTCATCTTCTTTTGCTTTACCTTTTTCACCCCCTCCTTCTTGACCAATGTGATACAGTGGACGCCGTCAATCCTCGAGGACAAGTAGGAGGACACCGCTCGCCTTGTTGACCAGTCCGATCTCGTGTCTGATAAGCGCTTTGCCGTTTTTGTAGTCGGAAGCATGATGGACTGCAGTTGGACAATACGTCGGGCGGAAAGACGAAAAGCATACTGAACAGCGTGGCTATGAAACTGAAGGCTTGCTCGACGTCGATCGCGTTAATTTTTCCAAGGCTTCCTTTCTGCTAATATAGTTTTGCGCGAAAGCCCAGAGACCATGGTATCCGACGATAAATTGATAGGCTTGACGGTACGAAATTTGAATCTGTGATAAAGGGCGCAACTTTTGGTGCCGATGAATCAGAAGCTAGCCTCCATTTCGGGGGAGCGCAAAGCGAAATCGCAGCGGAACAGCAGTGGAAATGATCTCTTCTGATACAAAATTGGCTTAGTTGCGTGTCATCGTTCAATATGCCCGAAACGGTAGCGGAACTGTAGTGATGCGGCATGTTTCTTCAGCCCACTTCTTCCTTCCTAGCGGTTTCGCTGCCGACTCGCAAAACGGATAATATACTGGAAGGCTGTGTGTGTCTTCCAAGGAAATTTTGAAACGCTTAAACTTTATATGGAATAAAATATATTGGAAATGGAATGTTAGCGTTTCAACGTTTCCTATGGATGCACAACCTTCCCGTTCAGTATCTGTTTTTTATATATGACTGAAGACGCGCGGAGCAGCAGCGAAACGAGCGCCCATAAGGTTGCGGATATGTCTCACTGTGTTGGCGGCGAATGGCGGTTTAGACAAATACCATACTAAATTAATTTTAGGCAAATAAAGAATTAGACAGTCAGAAATATATTTAGGAATGCGTGCTCTCGGTTTAAATACATAAACTATAAACCAGAACTTGTACCGCTGCCTCTCCCGCGAGATTTTCTGTAACATGGATGTTAAGCTGTATTGTAATTTGTGTTTTACGTCATATAATGTTAAGTTGTATTGTAATTTGTGTTTTACGTCATATGAATGTTAAGTTGTATTGTAATTTGTGTTTTACGCCCCGTTACTTCACTGCTGTTGAAAACTGTTTCGTTGTGAGAACAGTTGTAGTAGAAGAGTATATAGCGTGATGTCCAGTGTGTGTTTACATTCCTGGAGTGAAGCCACTGGACGCTATCATGCAGGGCAATCACTAATGTCAGCGCATGGACGAAGGGACAAACATCAGAAAGCGAGAAAGCAGATACCCTTTAAAATAGCCACAGTATTCGCCTGAATGGACCCTGTATTTTAAAAAAGGTAAGCAAAGGAGTGGGAGGGAGAAAAGAGAGAGAGAGAGAGAGAGAGAGAGAGAGAGAGAGAGAGAGAGAGAGAGAGAGAGAGAGAGAGAGAGACTTAGACTTAGACGTAGACTTAGACGTTTTATTGAATAAACACAAAACAGGTTCATTTCAATGGGAAGGATGGGGTGGGAGATTCAGCGTGATCATGTGAACTCAGATTTAAAATGACAACATATGCAATAAAAATAAAATTACCAACAATACAAACTTAATGTTTCTGTACATTCCATATTCAAAAGCTTACAGAAATAACGAAATTTGATGCAAAATCCAAGAAAAAAGAAATACACACCAGAAAGAAGACTGCAAAATTCCAAACTTAGAACTATACAAGACTACAAGAGAGAGAGAGAGAGAGAGAGAGAGAGAGAGAGAGAGAGAGAGAGAGAGAGAGAGAGAGAGAGAGAGAGAGATCTTCTCTCACCGTCTATAGATTGGAACTGAAGTTCTCGAACACGTCAAGCGAAACTTGTACCCACTGCGCCACTCTGCTATCCTTTCCTATCATATCCTGTAACTCGAAAGTCGTTGGGGCACCACAGTAGATCGTTTAACCAGCATACTCTATCTTTCTCTGTCGTCAGCGACCCTCATGGCTTCGCTCAGTGTCAAGCCAGTCCATTCTCGAATGTTTGTCTTCCCATCTCTTTTTCTGTCTCCCTCTTCTTTTGCATTCTTGCACCTTGCCTTGCAGGATGATCTTTGAAAGAGAGCGTAGGGGCGGACACAATATTCAGTTAACAGTATCCGGTATTTTGAGGGGAGGGAGAGAGAGATTTAAAGGTAACCCTGTATTAAAATAAGAATACTCCACCATCTCACGATACATTTGTGTTGTACTGTAGTATTTAGGGGAGGACTGACGATAAGATGTGGAAATTTAGTTAGTTAGTCATTGTTTATAGGACTGCGGACTGCAAAGAGCCGAATAAGAACCACTAATGAGATGTGGAAGGAGCGGGAGAGACAATGTAACATGTATATTGGGTGGAGGGGGAGATCGTGAAATCAAACGCAACCCTTATTTAAGGGAGGAAAGAGAATGTATTAGAGTGTGGCGAGAGAATATTCACTCATTTATATAATGCCGAAAATAATTTATCATCAAAAGACTCCAAGCCAAGAGCAGGTGGTGAAGCTTTGAAGTAAAAAATGATAATATTGTTGAGGTGGTAAAAAAACAAGGCCCACTTCTCACAATAAAACCACCTACTTCAACCATTAATACCAATGCCTTCACTATGTTTTTACCGTCCCTTTAAAACCCATTAATACAGAAATCAAGCATATTTTTACCATTACTTATGTCTTAACAGAATCTTGTCCGGTAACTCGAAAGTCGTTGGGGCACCACAGATGACCGTTTAACCAGCGTACTCCATCTTTCTCTGTCCTCAGCAACCCTCGTGGCTTCGCTCAGTGTCAAGCCAGTCCATTCTCGAATGTTGTCCTGCCTCTCACCTCTTTTTCTGTCTCCCTCTTCTTCTGTCTCCTAGCACCGTGCCTTGCAGGATGGTCTTTGCAAGGCGCGATACTCTGCTGACGTGGCCACACCATCGGAATGTTCGTTTCTTCACCACTGTGAGCATGTCATCGTTTTGTCCAATGGCTTGTGTGATATTGGTCGTCGGTGATGTGCTGGGTATAGTAAATGCCCAGAAGTCTTCTCTAGCACCTCGTCTCCATGCTTTGTATTCTTCGTTATATGTCTGCTGTGAGGGTCCATAACAGAATAAAAATCCTAAAACCGTCTTCCACAGATCTTCATAGTTACTTTTTACTATCTCTGCAAAAACCATTGGCTTGCTACAGAAGTCTTAAAACTTAATATTTACAACTCTGCATATACCATTCGTACACTGATCTTTATAATGTTAAACGTCTTGGCAAAAACCATTAGTACACAAATCTCCATATATTTACCATCTCAGGATAAAAAGCATTATACACGAACCTACAGCTTGCCCCTATCTATTATTATTAAGTCTTTGAAGGGTCTGAAGACTCGGCACGCTGCCAAGTTCTAATTTATTGGACTTGCTTATTATTATTATTATTATTATTATTATTATTATTATTATTATTATTATTATTATTATTATTATTATTATTATTAGTAGTAGTAGTAGTAGTAGTAGTAGTAGTAGTAGTAGTAGTAGTAGTAGTAGTAGTAGTAGTAGTACCACTACTACTACTGCTACTATCACTACCACTACTACTACTCCTACTACTGCTACTACTACTACTACTACTGCTGCTGCTGCTACTAAGATTTAACCAGACCAGGTATTCTATTCTAGTGTTTAATTTCAAGTTCGATTTATGCGATGCATGATTAATAATATGTCTCATTAAGGGGCGTGTTTCATTGCTTGTTCCAGATCATGTGTACCGACATGTTATCCAACAAGAGGACAGCTGTACCGATGTGGAAGTCTGTGACACTTGTTCTCGAGTAAGTCTTAACAATATGATGTGCAACATTCAAAATTTGACTGAACTCTGTTTAAATAAATAAATCATAAATAGATTAGTTAATTAATGTTTTCATTATTAATCAATATATTAATGTGTTACTTTACTCCTTCGGACGAGAGTATAAACCGAGGTCTAGTCTGTGCCCGCACGCATTCCATCGCACGGACTTTAAAGATCCTGACGCTCATGTCGTAGGCGGGTGAGTGCCGACTACACAAATACACCCAGCACGCACTAGGTCCCTTCTCCCGGTCTCCGGTTGTTCAGGATTGTGCTCAGTCGTCTGGGCGTCAGTCTATGCGCCTAAAGGTTGCAGGTGGGCGCCTGAGGCCGCTTGAGCTAGATCCTGTATCGGCCAGCGCCTTGAGCAGTTCTTGAGGTGGAAAAGCGTTAAAGTAAGAACCATAAAATGAATAATAAACAAACAAAATCAACTAATTAAAGAAACCCATACACGAATGGTTGGAGAGAGAGAGAGAGAGAGAGAGAGAGAGAGAGAGAGAGAGAGAGAGAGAGAGAGAGATGGAGGGAGGGAGGGAGAGAGAGAAATA
>CM072515.1:50902094-50927094 GCA_036898135.1 Oncomelania hupensis | reverse complement strand
TGTAATGTAATGTAATGTTTGATTTTGAATGAGTTGATGAATGGACGGATAAACAGTGGATCTATTGTAATGAAAGACATTTTGCTGTTATATGTTACCGTTTGCGTTTTCTTGATTTAAAGTTTCGCTTTTGAAAGGTGCGTGCATTTTACCAGTGTACCACTGCGTACCAATTTGCTAGTCAACCTGCTACGAAGCAAGGACAGCAACGCCAAAATCGCTTGTTAGCTTGGGGATTTGAACGCCGGTGGCCCAGTGACAGCGAGATCAAGAAGGAATTGCTGAACAAATAGCGAGCAATGTGCGCCACGTTCCTGCCGGTCTTTTGCTGCGATGTAATGGGAACAGACATTTAACTTGAAATTGTTGTAGTTAAGTCGGTGACAGTTGACTGTATACATAGTAGCAATGCACAGTATTTTAAACCTTGGTCTTTGACCTTATGACAAAGCATTTTAGACCTTGACCTTAAAAAAGATGCCTTAGGTCAGAGACATATGAAGGCACATAACACAACAACAACGACGACGACGAATTTAGTTACCGGTAATAGAGTGTGTGTGCCACATTGAGCAACCGATTTTGTACGATAAGTGAGCTTGACCTGACAGTTTAAAACATGGGGACACTATTTTGCCATCTTATCGTTTTAAAACTACCAATTATGACTTCAATCTCTTCTCCAGTAGTTATGTGGATTGAACTTCGATATTTTTGACAGACCAACCAACCATCCAACAAACCCCACGCACCAACAGACTTTTCTCGCCCCGCCCCTCCCCTCCCTCCTCTATATTTGTCCCCACCTTTCTCTCTCTCTCTCTCCCTCTCACACACACGCACACCCACACAGACACACGCACACACACACACACACACAGACACACATATATAGGCTTATCAGAGACACAAACACCGATGTCCCAAACACATACTACAAAAAGAAAGACAGAAACACAGACAGACAGACAAAACAAATAGATAAATGGTGACGCACAGAGGAATCAAAACCCTATAAAACAAAGTAATTCTACTCCATATCATATCCTACACCTGTCTTGTTCATCTACTATTGACATTTAGCGGGTGATTTGTCAAAACACTGCGTGCAAAGCAAACATGCTGGAGTTTGATCAAGTGTTTTTCAAGTATGGGTTTCAATGTTAAGTGTAAAGGTATGCCCATGGCCTTTCGGTCATTGTAGAGGGGAGCGTTGGAGACCTCCCTTTTTGCCTAGGCCAGCTTAATGAGGGCTGTGCTTATCTCCTCTCCCTCGCTGCTGTACCTTCCCCCGTTGTAAACAGATCCAGGCAGCCGTTCATAGCTAGTTGGACTGGGGTGTGTGGTGCGCTTGTTTCAATATTTCTTTGTCGTTTGGTGGTTGCTTTCCAAGCACGGTCACCCATCCAAGTACTAAACCCTTCCCGACATGGTTAGCGTGTGCCCAAACCACTACACGGTGTGACATCGTCAAAGTTCTGGGTCTCTTACTTTGGTCAAGTCGGGCCGGCTTTTTCACGATGTTCCTAGGCGTCGTAACCCTAACCCTAAACCCTAACTCTAACCCTTACTAAGACTACGATAGCACTGTACGCATGCGTCGAATTTTGTAATGCGTCGACCATGCAGAATGCTCCTAGTCGCTCCCAGCCCAAATAAGATACTAGGAACTTTGTCGATATCACACCGGTGTGCTTGCTATACGTTATGTTATGTTATGTTATGTTTATCAGTTTAAGTGATCCTTCTTTATAGTTCAAATAGCTGAGTTACAGCTACTGGAGAATCGGCTCAGCGCTCCCGGGCCCGTCTTTCTTTGCTTATAGTTGTGTCCTTTGCACTTTCCTTCCGGCAAGCTACAATATCATAGCCCGTGCAGGCTTACCATAGCAGATTGCGTGCGTATGCCTACGTTACACGATCATACATGAGACGAAAGCGCACATGACAAACAGAAAACGATGTTAGTAAGTGCATCCGCAGAAAGTAAGTCGTGAGTTCAGTATTATCTAGGTCTGAACCTACTGCTATATACACATACTTCAGGACAGGAAGTTGCTTCCTCTACCAATTACATTTTTTTAACACTGAAGGAACCCCCGTTGGGATGCCGGGGGTTTCAATATAAATAGTATCCCCACTTTCTGGAAATTTAGTGCTTTAAATTCCCACTGTCGCTGTCTTCCTCATTTACTCTTTCCCATTGCTCTGTCCTATCACTCTGCTATACTATCTTCTTCTTCGCTAGATCAATGACCTACCTTTTTTCTTGAAAACTCTTCCTGGACAAGACTCCTTGTTTGTGTATGAGGTCTGTTGGATCAGCTTGGGAGTGTTGGACGCTTTCTGCCGGGTGGTCACTGGGGCTTCCTATGATGTTATTATTTAGCAGTGTAGGCATTTTATATGTACGTACGTGTTTTGTTGATAATTTGTAGTGATGTTTGTATTCTATTTTGTTTTTGTAACCGGGGGTTCGAGTAGTTGGGGTGAAGCCTCAGCCGTCCCCTGCGTGGGATGTCTTTATTGTGGGTTGACTGGCCGGTGGGTGGCATTCGGTTTTCCCACTAGGGTTGTTTCAGCAGAACTTTTATGCGGATCGGGGGTTGTCCGGTCCTGATTTGGCTCGGAAGAGTCCGCTGGACCTAAAGCAACAATCAATCAATCAATCAATCAATAACACTGAAGGCCTAAAAACGTTCTTTTTAATTCAACGCTGAATACAAAAACTTGAATAAGACAACGACACAGTGCAACAGATTTATAAATAAATAATAAAAACGGCACATTTAAATTGTAAAGACTCCGCACTTATTCAAATTTTTTCCTTTTGGGAGTGTAACAAACAATAAAACACATAAAAAAATATAATGTATTTAATTATACATCAATTATAATTTATTAAATATACACGGTATAATACACAAATAACCTACACAAACACTACAACGTAACAATTAGGCATGTTCTAAATAACAATGAAGATTATTCTCTCTCTCTCTCTCTCTCTCTCTCTCTCTCTCTCTCTCTCTCTCTCTCTCTCTCTCTCTCTCTCTCTCTCTCTCTCTCTCTCTCTCTCAAGCGCGTACGCACGCACAAGCATATCGTCATCGTCATCATCTCATCATCTTCTTGCTAAATACTGCAACATGGATACTCATACAAATTTTAAAAAAAAATCAAGGTCTATGTATTGTCCCCAGACATAAAAAGGACATTTGGTTTGTGGTGTGACAATTCCGTACACAAGGGCCATGACTGAAACGAGATTAAGATAACATGCACTGCATATATCACATGATCACTGAGCAATAAACATAATACTTTGCTGAACAGTAACATCCCGCCAACTTTTAATTCCACAGACATTGTACACTACACGCACAACACGCCTGCACAACGCAATACATATTGAAAGTTGTTTTCTCCAAGTGGCAAACAGTAAAATATCACAAAATACAAATAAATATATGTACAGTTTTTTCTGCCTAAGTGACAAAACATAAGATATAAAAAAAATATTATTTACAGTTTTTTCCTGTGCCTATTAGTAGCAAACCATATATCCAAATACATATTGAAAGTTGTTTTCTGTGCCTAAATGGCAAAAAATAAAATATAACCAAATAAAATACATATTTAAAGTTGTTTCTCTCTAAGGGGCAAAGGATACAATATAATCAAACCAAATACATATCGAAAGTTAGTTAGTTATTCATTGCTTACAGGGTCCAGCGGACTGCAAAGAGCCGAATCAGGACCACAAAATCAAGACCACAACTTGGTTGAAAGAAGTCTCCCCCCTGATCCGTATAAAAATCTGCCGAAACAACCTTAATGGTAACACTGAAGGCACTCCCCCAGCCGGTCACTTTACAATAAAGGCATCCCACGCCTGGGACGCTAAGGCTATACTCTAATTTATCGAACCCCCGTTTATAAAAACAAAATAGAATATAAACATCATAATAAAATATTAACAAAACACATACACATAAAATGCCTACATTGCAAAATAATAATTCCATATGAAGCCCTAGTGACCATTTGGCAGAAAGCATCCAATATTCCCACACTGACTCAACAGACCCCATACACAAATGAGGAGTTTTGGGAGTTTTCAATAAAAAAGGTAGGTGACTGGTCTAGCGAAGAAGATGGTATATTAATAGAACAGATTAGGACTGAGAAAAAACAAAGGAGAAAGCGACAGTGGGCAATAAATTTCCAGAAAGTGGGAATATTATTTATACAGAAACCCCCGGCACCCTCACGAGGGGAACTGAAATGATTAGACACAAAAACTAAAACCACACGTACAAAAAACAACATATAACCAAATACAAATACATATTTACAGGTTTTTTTCTGTGCCTAATTGGCAAACTATAAAATATAGCCAAATATATACAATACATATTGAAAGTTGTTTCCCGTCTCCAAGTGGCAAAACTTAAACTACAACCAAATACGATACTGAATACTACAATATTGAAAGCAATAGCACAGCGCCACCCAGGACAAAGAGGGACATTTAACTCGTATCTTGTCTGTCAATCGGTTCTTGGATATTCTGGTGTCGTGCCGTGCAAACAGTAATTATATAACCCACACAACTTAATTGTGATCAGTGCGGTTACGGACTGGTGTTACACTCGTTTGGTGTTTTTTTTATCAGTAGTTGATTCAGCCCCAATGCTGAAATCCTGATAAGTGTAACTCGGATTCGTTTATCCACGCAACCCGTTCAATGAGCAACAAGGCTCGGAGTCGTCGTATGAAGTTTCCCAACTTTATTCAGCGTACATCAACAACTGCATACAATCGTTCAATCACTTTTCACTTTCTCAACTATCCACACCTATCGCGAAGCTTCGATCGACAGTAGACAAGCAAATCTAGTGAATTCTCCAATAATATCGACTAACGAAAATTATCAGCGTTATACAAAGCCTCTCCCAACAACAACGCAAAATCAAATCAAAGGTAAATATACTCTGTTATTGAATGCTTTGCGAAACAAAACGATCAGATCTATCGTGCGCGTCACACACGAACTATCGTGCGCGTTTCAACGTAGCAACTGGCAACCAGGCCATGTCTTTTAAAGAACAGGGAGTGATGAGGCCAGTTTTTGTTTGTTTGTTCCATACATGCAGGACGGGTCTGCTTATTATTTTCTGTAGTGCTTTTCTCTCTTAATTTTCACAGGATCGGCGTACAGGTCACCGTTAGGTCCTAAGTAATGAGGAATTCTGTCATCTGCCTGACCTTTTGACCCTTCAACCTTGACAGTTCCTTTTGCTTCTCCGTGATTGATATTTCGAAAAGGGGCATCACTCTGGAGGTCAGAAGTTGATTTACTTCCTTTAGTAGGTTGAAGAGAACCATCATCACTCGAAGTTGATTGACCTCCCTTGGTAGCTCGGGCTTTTTCGGTTTTCGCTCTTTTGGGCAGTTTCGTAACAGGCGTTACACCGGGAAAGCGACCGTGGGGTAGAGTATACCCTCTTGTGAAGGGTTTAGCTGGTGGTGGTTCTTCATCTACTGCAGTGTCACTGGAAGTTGAAGAATACCGCATGCTCCTTGGTAATGTGCTGGTATGCTCTGATGTGGATTCTGCAGACTCTTCGTCTTTCATAAATTCATAGTCACCATCTTTGTCGCATTTCTTCCCTTTGCTGTCTGAGATTTTGCAGTCTTCGTTGCTTATAGAATGACATCCAACTGCATCTTTGTCCAGTGAATGTTTCTTTCCACTAGCTCGATGAGGACCTGTTCGATCATCAACGTCAATATCAACATAGTCCTCAGCATCATCTTTTCGCCAAAGGTTTTGAGGACCAGTTCCAAGGGAATTATTCTGTACTGTGCTAGTGTTATCCTTAGACCTAGAAGGATTTGACCTTGAATCTTTCATATGTGATTCATCAATTTCTGCATAGTCTCCGTATGCTTTGATATCATCCTCGTCTTCTCCCCTAGCTAGACCTTCTGCAGTCTTTTTCTTCCTTTCTTCAATGGCAGTGTCTTGCTTGCTCAGCCGTCGTGGCGGCTTTTCAGGTTTAGCATTACTCGGTCCAGTGGTTATGTCAGAAGGTTTTCCGATCTTAGCGTAGCCGAAATCATCTAGGTCCTCATCGTTGTTGATGATGTTGATGAGTTTGTCTTGTGTGACGCTTGCGTCGTCTGCAGCACCTGTTTTGGCAGGGTCAATTGGATGAGCCTTATGATGTTTTACGTAAGCAGGATCATCATCATGATCACCGGCAACGACGGCAGCAGAATAAGCAGTAAGAGCAGCAGCAGCAGGCTCAGACTCTCCAGTCTTGAAACCATCTTTCATACCGCTGGTTTCCTTCACATTGGTTGGGACTGTGGTTCCAGACTGAGCGAGGCTTATTTTCATATGGGGTGTTTTCTTCGGTATGGCATATGCGGGGCTAGCTGTCTTTCCTTTCTCTTCAAAATCATCTATCGCTATAAAATGGTCATCTTCGCCTTTTTTTGCTCCATCGCTAGATGATTCTTTGGATGTTTTATTTCTAGCAGCAGTTTGAGAAAGAGCCTCTCTGGCAGTTTTCATCGCTCCTGTAGCTTGTGTGGTGGGTTCAGCGTAGAGCGGCACTTCTGTTGGGGGAGTGGGAGGTTTTCTTCCGCGTGCAGCAGGTTCATTTCCTGAGCCTTGTCTTGTGAAAACTGGACCGTTACTAGATCCCAAAGGCAGGATGCTAGGTGAGAGGGCTTGTGGTTCGGCGTACACAGGAGTACTCACGGGTGTCACAGTGTCAACGGGGTCTTCGTAGTCGTTAGGACAGAATTTAGTAGTCAGTGGGGCACTGCTAACATCAAGAAACAGCCTTTTGGGTTTTTCTGGAAGAGTTTCGTCCGTGAAAACTACAGGGCTGGGAGTTCTTCTGACATCTTTGGTTACGGCTTGGGGGTCTGTTGTGAGGTTAATAGGATTAGGGCTTCTTCTGGAGGTTCTGGCGGGATCTACAGACGATTCTGTAGGACTATGAGTTCGTCTAAAACCTTTGGGCCCTGTGTGAGGATCTGAAGTGAAATCAGTAGGACTGGGAGATCTTCTAGTAAGATGCTTTAGTAAGGTTTGAGATTCTGTTTTTCCGTCTGTTTCTACAACGTTGATGGTTACACCTGCATTTTGATGGGGGTCGGCGTGATGGTTCTGTAATTGGAAGGTAGGAGCAAAGGCGTTCTTAGCGTCTTTGTTGGCAGTGGAAGGTTGTGGGGATGGCGATCTTAGGCTCTGCTGACTCGGTCTTCTGGGAGCTGGCTGTGGTTTTAGCTTGTTGGTTCCTGATGGCTTTCTGTCGTTGCCAGTATTCTCTGAGTGCCGTCTTCCTCTGTCAGCAATCCCTGTTGGTAGTTCCTTGTAATTCGCTGCATCTGAACGCCACGAAGCTTCACCAGAAGGACTGACACTCCTCTCTCTTTCGGTAGACGAAGTCCGCTGCATTGAAATGGTGGCTGAATTATCTCGCGACCTCTGCTGTCTTGGAGACGGATGCAGTCTTCGCTTCTCTGCATTTCCATTAAATTTCGCCGCGATGTTGGTTCTTTTAGGCTCATCGCACAACCCTACAACGGTGGTAATGGGCTTTCCAGCATGAGTAACGGTAATAACGGGGTTTCCAGTAGGAAGAGGGTTTCTTGCATCCGTAACGACGCCACTACCATGATCAAACGGGTTTACAGTAACTACAGGAATTACTCGAGGGGATTTCAGCAAAGCAGGTTGATTTGGCTCAGCATAAGGACACGTCGAATCAATATTTTTCGCTGTTAACTGTGATTCTGAGTTAACTGCCCCTGGCGTAGTCTTCCCCAACCCATCCAAAACAATAACAGCATAAGCAAGTTCTTCTCGTGAACCTTGTCTACAGTATACTGTCTCAAGGGCTCGTCCTCTCTCTTCACTTCCAGCTTCCTTTTTTCTTCCTTCTTCGCATTCTCCAGTTTCCTTCAGGGTGCGTCTTGCATTGAGGGTCTCTTCCAGTTCCTCCGCGAGCTGCAGGGTCTCGGTTCTAGTGGTATAACTCTGGAAGCGCCCGGTGCCAGAAGACCGACGCCTGTTCATCAGTCTCTCGGAATCATCCGGCGTGTCCCATTCGCCAGTGCTGTTGAACGTCGGTTTTTTCTGGGGGATCTTCAGCCTTCCGGTTCTGCCACATACAAAGAAGAGATACAAAGAAGGAAATAAGGCCCTGTGAACTTGGTTATGGAGATGGTGGTGGCGGTGATGATGATGATGATGATGATGATGATGATGATGATGACGTTGCTGTTTTGCTGCTGTTGTTACTGATCATGATGTTGTGGACGATGCTATTTTGCTGCTGCTGCTTCTGCTGTTGCTGTTACTTATGATGATGATGATGATGATGATGATGATGATGATGATGATGATGATGATGATGATGATGATCATGATGATCATGATGATGATGATGATACTGAGGATGGCGATGACGACGACGAAGACTGTAACAGCAGAAATAGTGACGACAAAATGTATGAAATTAGCTTAGAGCAAAATAGATATCATCGAATGAAACTTGACGTTAATTCATCAGTTACCTAAAAGGAAAGCATACATATGTTGAATTAACCCTCTTCAGACGGTCACGCAGACAAGTCTCCAGATAACATCTAACAGACTTAGCGATCCAAGACTAGTTAGCATACTTGAGTCAAAACTGACCAGAACGTCGTTCTCGTTAACTAGCCTACTCCACTATGACCAGAGTCACTGAAACACTAAGTAGCTTAGGCTCCGCTTATCGTTATTACATCTATCCTACACTCTACCTCTGACACTCCTATTCAAGGATAATTATACGTGTCTGGTAAATAGGGCAGGTGTGGGAAATATTCCAATAAAAACGAATAATCCCGTATAGGCGAGATTAACTAAAACGAGAGATTGGTCAGAAGACTATAGGGAGCCCCTGCAGGCCCTTATGGACCCAACTTTAGCTCGTCAGTCGCATACGAAATACGAAGCTGCAAGGGTCAAACCAAGGAACAAGCTGCAGTGAACGCTTATCCTCAGCCTTATCATCAAGATAGACTAGAGACGGTTTCACGGATCCCAGAGTCTAGAAGTAAGATAACATTAGTAGTTTTGATATGTGTATGTTTATTTTATATTGATTGCCATGTATTAATAATATGTTCTTGATATATCTATCTATCTATATCTATCTATATATATATATATATATATATATATATATATATATATATATATATATATATATTGTAAGCCCTGGACTGGCCAGAGCTTATTTTTACATGAACTTTTATTATTAATTTTTCTACAACTATCTATTATCATACTCCCTCAAACTTTTTATTGAAGAATGTGCAGAAAAATAGCTTTTATTTAAAATACAAATTCGTAGCAGAAGTTATCCTTGTTTCCTCCCTTGCTGTGTCTGCCAAGATTTAGCAACCCACTTTGGAAATGAACTCCAAGCCTAAGGTGAGGAAAATTTCTTCATTCTGACTTTATTTTGACTTTATCTTTTTATAAACATGCAGAAATGTTACAGTGGATACTATTCGAGCAAACGATGAAGTGGAACTGCCGTAATTCTGCTACAAAATAACTTTCTTTATTTCTGTGTGATGAGGAGTAGGCCTATCATACGGTACATTCAGAACCAAGAACTAATCTATTGAACAGCAGTTTAGATCTGAAGAATAACAATACTGGAAAATTATACTGCAATTTGTGTAATCATTTGTGTAGCTTTGAGTGAATATTTGGTGACTGGAAACGTTGCATACTGAGAATTTATGTTTTATTCATGTGAAGCTTCGACCAGTCAAATAGTCATAATATGAAGAAGACTGTGACTGTTTGGATCTAGCTGTGGTTGATGTACTTTTAGATGGAATCTAGAGAATCTGCCTGATCAAATGTAGTAAACGAACGTAATTTTTCTTGTGCAGTGGAACATTAGAGTGTAATTGTGTGAAAATGTTTAATTTATTTATAAAAAGGATTCGATGTTTAATGTGCCAAAAGTCTCTAAGTTTAGCGTGTTAACCAGCGAGATTTGTTTTGTATTGTTTGCCTGTGCACCGTTTTTCTTTATTTTAGTTTGAGAAAATTGGGAACTCAGAATCTTTTCTCGACAGTTTGTTACTTGTTAGCTGAAGTTGCCAGCAGGTCTCATCATAAAACTTATAGTTACGAAGTGTATTTGAGTGACAATTGAATTGTGTCGACACTTACCTGTGTATTGAGAATGGCCCCAGCTAGGTCAAATGTGCCCAGCTGGTGTCCGATTTGGCAAGCCAATTTTCTTTCGTAATTTAATAATAAGTCCTGTGCTCCGTTGATACTAGAAGTCCGACGAAACTGGCTCATGTTTTGCACCGGGAATTAATCACTGTCAACCTTTGAAGAAATAGAAATCTTAGATAGTTCGCGACGCTTCTTTCAGCTTTGCACCGTCAGTTGTGCATAGGACACCAATATCCGGGTCCCCTGGTTCAAAAACATGGTCTGCTGGCAGAGATTTCATTGGTCAACGGCTATGTTTTGCTTGGATGTCGTAATAAAAGGACCATTTCTGTGCAGAAATGGTGTGTCTCATATCGTTTTGATAACCGCTAGCACCCGTGAGCTTATTTCCTTTTAAAAACTATAGAAGTCCTTTTTATTTTTGTTTGTAACTTTAGATCCTAACCAAAGCAGAATTTATCTAGGATAATAGCCCGGCCTTGCTCACGTTAAAAGGAAAAGTGAAAGTGACAATAAAATGTTAGATCGAAATTGATAAGAATACAAAAACGAAAGTAAATTTTATAAAAATTGTTTTACCTTACAGAATTCTAAATTTTGTAAATAGTATTCGACAGTTAGAATTGTTCAGTTATTTTGTTGAAGAAAATAGTTATAAAATGTTAGTAAATTATAAATTAGATTTTATTTTCCTTTCTTATTGAAGAAATCCTAAACGTATATTGAAAGAAAGAATTCTGAAATGTGAAATTCTACAAATGTTCACAACACATATATTTTTTTCTTTCTCGCTGCCTGGAAATAATTAAGTAGTGGTGTAGTGTAAAATAATTGTTAAACTGGCCATTGTATTATTTTTATATCACAAAGGAATTTATTTCATGAGTTGAAGAAAATAAGTAAATTCAACGTTTGAACGATCAAAGCAAGTTTTTGTTTAGCCTAACGTCAACGTACTAGTATTCTGTTCGTGTGGTTTTTCGTATCGTTTCTATCTGCGCTAGATCTGTTTGTTATTGTAGTAAAAATTCTTTCTAACTTTCCTGTGAGTGACAGAACGTGTGAATGTTTTTCCTTATTTGTGGAGGAATTATTAACACAAGACATCACAGACGAGCAACACAATAAAACGGGTGCAAGCAAAGCAGAGTAGATTTTGTCTGCTCCACGGTCGGTGGAATGTGATGGACCAGGAGGGAGATAGAGAAGAAATTCTTTACACTGAGGTGTATGTTAGGTCTCCATTCCTGGTCGTTGCTAAAGGAGTGACCGTGGAGTCGGAGAAAATATAAATGAACATGATCGCAAGAAACATGCATTCAGCACACATAGACAAGACAAGAGAGAAGAGATTTTTATTTTATTTTGATTTTGTTTTTATATTTGCTTGTCGGCCGCGCACGGCGCTGTGTTGGGTCTTTCTTCCTCCCTCTCCCTCCTCCGGGGAAAAAGGTGGCGGGGGAGAGGGTTTTGGGTTGCTCAGCTGTCCTGACAAGATTTTTTTTGAGTGACCGGTAAAGGGGAAAGGGAGTTGACCTCGCGGGCGGTGTGCGTGGCTTACAATATATATATATATATATATATATATATATATATATATATATATATATATATATATATATATATATATATATATATATATATATATATATATATATATATATATATATATATATATATATATAGTTACAGAAACAGATTATTGTTTCTGAGACAGTATGCATGTGGATTGATGTATCTTAGCCTTAAGATTCGAATCGAATTGTGCACATGGGAACCTTGCAGGTGTCTGATGCTATGGACACTTTGCAGAGGAGACCGCACACTTATATCTAACGAGAATATTGTAGCCAGAGCTCCGACTTTTACAGGTCAGCTCTGGGACGGTTTCGGGGGAGAGGGTTTTGGGTTGCTCAGCTGTCCTGACAAGATTTTTTTTGAGTGACCGGTAAAGGGGAAAGGGAGTTGACCTCGCGGGCGGTGTGCGTGGCTTACAATATATATATATATATATATATATATATATATATATATATATATATATATATATATATATATATATATATATATATATATATATATATATATATATAGGCTTATAAACTATGGTTTCTGGGCACCTTAAAAGTCACCAACCGGTCATTTGGGTACCCGACTTTGGATCTGGGGACCCAGCTGGGTCCCCGGATCCAAGGCGGCTCCCAGAAAACGATCTTAGGGTAAGCGCAGTGCCTCGACGATTAGGGTAAGGCAGTGCCTCGACGATTAGGGTAAGGCAGTGCACTCGAAACGGGTTAGGGTTAGGGTTAGCGGTCCGTCTACAAGTGATAATTTACATGTAATTATAGTGGGGGTACCCAAAAGCAAGGGGGTATATCTATATATATATATATATATATATATATATATATATATATATATATATATAGTTACAGAAACAGATTATTGTTTCTGAGACAGTATGCATGTGGATTGATGTATCTTAGCCTTAAGATTCGAATCGAATTGTGCACATGGGAACCTTGCAGGTGTCTGATGCTATGGACACTTTGCAGAGGAGATCGCACACTTATATCTAACGAGAATATTGTAGCCAGAGCTCCGACTTTTACAGGTCAGCTCTGGGACGGTTTCTGGGGACAAACGCATGACGCTTGCTTACGTGGTACAGAAGGAGAACAACCAAGATTCTACCTCTCCACGTCCTACCCTCGTAGCTACAAGAGCTAGACGACTCACCCGATCAACCTGAGAGGCAAGACTTCTCAGAAGGACCCAAGCACTCTCAACGACAGAGCAGCTAAGTCACCCACAAATGCAACTGGTTCTACCCTCGCGAAAACATAATCGACCACTAGATCATTTAGTGAACTATGAATATATTCGCGTAGCATATGATGAAAACGACCTGCTGACAAACTTTCCCAGCACATTGAACTCTTAGAATTATTAATTTACCTGTTTAATGAAGTACATGTAAAAGTTGTGTTGAATATATAAAACGAGAAATTACATACATACGACTGGTGTCATTCAATTTGTATTGTTGTATAGCTATTAGTTTTCTTCTCTCGAGACATAATAATCTAGTCTTTTGATTAGTAATCAACGGTTCTCAAGTTGAGCCAAATGATACTAAAACGCCCGAGAACAAATATAAATTTTATGTGACCAAAGCGCAGTGATCAGTTTCTCACACAGCTTCGGAATTCTGGTAAAAGAACGATCGATAGTGGTAGCCCATCGCCCATCTATCAATAAGTCTTACCCCCTAGTAAGATAAACGTATCTTCCCCAGAATATCATCACAAAGACGATGGTGATGATAATGATGATGATGATGATGATGATGATGATGATGATGATGATGATGATGATGATGATGATGATGATGATGATGATGATGATGATGATCAGAACATTCACCTTTTCAAGATGTAGAGCGTCAACGCCAGTACGAGAAACAACACCAAGACCACTGTTCCTGTTACGCCAGCGGCAACAGCTTCCCCTGCAAAAATAAAATAAAATTATATAAAACAAAATTTAAAAAAAAAATTTAACAGCGCCCAACTTCAAACACCCAACAGCCCAAAACAACATTGCTACAGACATACATCTTTGTAAACACAAAGGCACAGCATGACTTTACAGGTTAAAAGCTGTCTCAATAATAAGAATTCAACGGAAAGTAAGGGAAACTAGGGTATTGAAGCTGCATTAATGTATGAAGCAGGAAGGCAAAGAATTCCAGATCGAGGGTGAGGATCAAAAAAGTTAAATGCTCTCTCTTCTGCAGATTTCAGATGGCGTACAATCATCACAGTTCTCCTCGCTGCTTTTAACTATCTCACGATTTGTAGCTACTGTAGAACAGAGCAAGATGTACTATTATAGTAAGCTTAGTAATTAATGCTACGATTTAATTGTGGAGTGTGTTGCCCTGTTAAAGGGATTGCCACAGCAGGAGGAGGAGGAAGAAGTAGGAGGAGGAGAAGAAGAAGAAGAAGAACCAGAAGACGAAGAAGAACAACAATAACAACACATTTTAACAACACCTACAATAACAACAACACATTGTAATTTGCGCCGTTTCCTTTTGATGAAGAAGACGTTATATAAAACAACAAACGAACAGCAAAAAAGAGAAAGAAGTATTGCATTCTCTCCCTCCCCTCCGTCTCCAAGACAGTCAACGTGAACTGCACAACACTGAAGACAACAAATGCGATTGACTTGTAACCTCTGATCAAAATATTTAGCAAATGAAATGGCTGTAAGGAATCTTTTAATCTGGTGGGTTCAATCTTCTCGTTTAATCTGGTGGGTTCTATCTTCTTCAACCTGTTTACTGGTCATCCGAATTATGAACAATTACCAAATTTCCCCTCCTTCTCTTCGTCTTCCTCTTCTTCGGCCTTCACTCCTTTCCCGGCTGCGGGTAACAGGCCGTTCCCTGCACAATAATACAAGTTTCAAGATACAAGATATTTTATTGTCAAGTGAATACACAAGGAACGCATTTGGTCAAAGCTGCAGCACTACACACACACACACACATACACACACATGCCCAATAAATGTCATCATGCAAACTGCGTGTGAGATATTCTTACCACCCAGTCACTATGCTAAATAAAAGATAAACAAAAAACAAGAATAAAACAAACCCAAAAAACAACAATAAAAAAACGTTGCCTTGAGGTAGATCGATTGTGAAAGAACGCCTAAAAACACCTTGCTTTGAGGTAGATCGATTGTGAAGGAACGCCAAATCGTCGATCGGAGAGTCCTCGTCCAACCTAACAAGGGAAACAATTCAGAGATAAAATGAATGTAGTCTAATATTGTGTCCCTCTGAGAACGAGAAATGGCGTCCAGGAATCATGTTTACGTACAATCATCACAGTTCTCCTCGCTGCTTTTAACTATCTCACGATTTGTAGCTACTGTAGAACAGAGCAAGATGTACTATTATAGTAAGCTTAGTAATTAATGCTACGATTTAATTGTGGAGTGTGTTGCCCTGTTAAAGGGATTGCCACAGCAGGAGGAGGAGGAAGAAGTAGGAGGAGGAGAAGAAGAAGAAGAAGAACCAGAAGACGAAGAAGAACAACAATAACAACACATTTTAACAACACCTACAATAACAACAACACATTGTAATTTGCGCCGTTTCCTTTTGATGAAGAAGACGTTATATAAAACAACAAACGAACAGCAAAAAAGAGAAAGAAGTATTGCATTCTCTCCCTCCCCTCCGTCTCCAAGACAGTCAACGTGAACTGCACAACACTGAAGACAACAAATGCGATTGACTTGTAACCTCTGATCAAAATATTTAGCAAATGAAATGGCTGTAAGGAATCTTTTAATCTGGTGGGTTCAATCTTCTCGTTTAATCTGGTGGGTTCTATCTTCTTCAACCTGTTTACTGGTCATCCGAATTATGAACAATTACCAAATTTCCCCTCCTTCTCTTCGTCTTCCTCTTCTTCGGCCTTCACTCCTTTCCCGGCTGCGGGTAACAGGCCGTTCCCTGCACAATAATACAAGTTTCAAGATACAAGATATTTTATTGTCAAGTGAATACACAAGGAACGCATTTGGTCAAAGCTGCAGCACTACACACACACACACACATACACACACATGCCCAATAAATGTCATCATGCAAACTGCGTGTGAGATATTCTTACCACCCAGTCACTATGCTAAATAAAAGATAAACAAAAAACAAGAATAAAACAAACCCAAAAAACAACAATAAAAAAACGTTGCCTTGAGGTAGATCGATTGTGAAAGAACGCCTAAAAACACCTTGCTTTGAGGTAGATCGATTGTGAAGGAACGCCAAATCGTCGATCGGAGAGTCCTCGTCCAACCTAACAAGGGAAACAATTCAGAGATAAAATGAATGTAGTCTAATATTGTGTCCCTCTGAGAACGAGAAATGGCGTCCAGGAATCATGTTTGCGCACGGAGATCTATTAAACTGGTATTCCGTGCGCGGGCTTTTTGCCCAGACACAGATGGTAAAAACAATAATTCTATCTCCAACAAACAACAACAAAAATTTTTTTTATGACGGACGATTTATTTTAAATGTACACATGGCGATGATTTGCCATGTTTTAACTCCCAACGAAAAGTGTTTCAAAAGTAAGAAGTCAGCGGAGAAGTAAGGGAAACTTTGCTATGATAGCTGCATTAATATATGAAGCCGGAAGGCAAAGAATTCCAGATCGAGGGGGCGGATCAGAACAGTTAAAGGCTCATTCTTCTGCAGATTTCACATGCAAATGTACTTATCTAAATGTGTTGCAAAATGTGATGTACGCCATCATGAACAAAATCTTAGGTAGAGTGCATACGAACCAGCAAAGCAGGAAAGATGATGAAGGTGTGTATCACAAGGGAGAGACTGGAGTTGAATTTCCCTGTCAGATATTGCCTTCAGAGCCACGCAGCCTGGCTGGAGCAGCACATCATGCGTGCGTATCTCCTGCCCTGAAAGAGTCGTCATCACTATTATCATTACCTTTATCATTATCATTATTTATGTAGTGCGTTGCTGACATGTTATTCTAGACTTTGAATGTAAAACTACAAAGCAATGAAAACAAGCAGTAAATAATAATGAGCAGAACTTATGGCACTTTTACATTTTTTACAGATACAGGCGCCATATAAGTTTATTAGAAACAGCATCCATGTCGTGGCGAAACTGAGAGAGGGGGCTGGGGCCCCATGTTTTTGAGTCACTGAGAGGACAGGGTCGCTGGACAACGGTACCAGAACAAAAAGTTGAATAACAGTTGGCACGTGCTACGACCGTGATTGAAACTTATTGGCGTAGTGGACCAATCGGAAGCGCATGTTTGCGAGTATATACTCTAGGATTTGGCCGGGATAAGTATCAAAGTCCCCTATACGCTCTGTGTGTCCGGGGACATTAATCTAACCAAGGAAGGAAGGAAGGATAAGTATCGTGTCCCCTATACGCTTCATGTGTCCAGGGACGTTAATCTACCAAAGAAGAAGAAGAAGGATAAGTATCTTGTGTTCGGGACCTGGAAACATAGAAGATCGAAGGAGGTGACGGGAGGGAACAGGCGGAGAAACATTGAGCTGCGGATCGTATGCTATTGAAGTGGAATAGCGCGGGAGGCTCGCGGGTTTAGGAAGGCTGATTTAAGGTCTCACCCGTATGTGGGACCTCCTCAGATCTGCCCATGTTGTGTTTCAAGAGGCATCTCTTATCACAAGTCGGTGAGTAAGATTTGGCCGCTGCTTTGTCCTTAACGATCGTCAACGAGAGAATGAGGGAGAACAACCATTTAGGGAGGGGGTGTAACAAAAACGAATGAAAGAAAAATATATGATGTAAATTGTATGTCTTAAACTTTTATTAAAATGTGTTAGTTTTTATATTGTTTCATGGGACAACTTTCTTTTCACACCTATTTTTCGTTGCGGTATTTTTGGTTGAACAGTCAGCAAGAATGGAGAGAGAAAAAGAGGTGGGATGGAAATGTAAAAGAGGAAACGTATGTTAAATATTGTTAAATTGTATGATTGTTGCACTTTTGTAGGCCTATATTTTATGAGTTTTGTGAAATGAAAGAGGTTATGAATATAAGAACAATGTAAAGTCTTTCCTCAAGAGAGGAGGAGAGTAGACGATTTATTTCACTGGAAAACATGTATGTAAAGTTATGCTGGAATAGTAGCAAGAATTATTATCATTAGCAGGTTGGACTTGTAGTCTACACCGGAGGCAACAGAGTGGTTTGGCAGCAACGGTCGTGGTTGCCGATATTGTCCGTTGATAGGTCGACCTTTGCGTCACTGACAGGGTGTTAGGCTGAGTGGGCAGCGGACGTAAAGAGTGGAAGAATCACCGAGTGCGGCGAGCGTTGAATTGAGAGAAGGGAGAGAGGGGTGAGAAAGGAGAAAAAGAGGATAGAACGGAAAGTCTGTCATTACATTTATTTAAGTTTTAGTGGAAGTAAGTGAATTTTACCTAACTTTTGAGAAAACAGTTTATTCATAATTATTTTTCTTATATACATTATAAACAGTGCGGATTCCAATATCCTGTGATTTTAAATAACATTTCTTCATAATCTGTGCGTAATGGAACTCTGGTGAAGTGTTTCAATTTAAGATTATGCCCATGAAGAACTGTGCAACAAGACTTTTTTTTAATCAGTGACAGTGAAGGTTTTGTGAACAAGTTATACATTGCAGTGCATGACGGACTATCAGGGACAAACGGGGGGTGGGGGGGGGGGACTTATGTGTTTTTTTTTTAAATTTTACATTTGTGTCTATATATATGTGTGTGGCAATTAGAGGGAACACAAAAGGTGAGAGTGATTTTTTTTACATTTATGCCGATGTTTTGCCATTGAGATTCGTTCTTTTGTTTATGTGATGTACCATTTTATGTTTTCTTTTGTTTCATTCTTTTAATTTCTTGATTCAAGGGTGATTTATATGTTTACTAAATAAATGCGCAATTGTATTTTGTACATTTCATTTTATTAGTTGTATTTTTAGTTTAGTTTAGAGGGAGAAAGGACGCTCGCACACGCTCTACCAGCCCTAGAACCCCATCACTCCTTGTATGAAGAAAAAAGTCACCAATTTAACAACCGAACGGAGAAAATAGGCCTGAAAATCCACAGCAGTATCAGCAATAGCAGCAATGTCATCACCATAGTTATCATCATCACCAGCATCCTCCTCCTCCTCCTCCTCATCATCATCATCATCATCATCATCATCAATAACAACAACAACAACAACAACAACAACAACAAAAACAACAACAACCTTAACAGATAAAAAGAAGGAGACAACCACTTACAATCTTGGTACGAAACGACACGTCCGGTGAGACTGTGCGCCTACTAAATTAAACAAACTGTACCAAAAAAAAAATTCAATCTAAACATCGGAAGAATGGATCGGTTTAAATATATATGCGTATGGGTGGCTTCCTTGAATAGCTCTTTTGAGTTGAAAATGTGCGGAACATTAAAACAAAACCTTTATTTAACATTCCTTTATCTGCACGGAACGTACCATCCATCCATACTGGATATGTCTTCCGCCTCAAATTCAACCAGAAGGGAAAGCGCCGCAAATCAGCGCCGCCCGTCAGATGGTTACTTTTACTGTATTCTTCAAAAGCTCTGTATAAATCAATCACAAAGGACTCGTAGTCATCTGGAACCAAATTCAGGATGTCAGCATTGCAGTGACTGGCAGAAACGTTCCAAATGTCTCTGCCGTCCATTGGCTGAACAAAGGTTATTTCCGCTATCGTTCCATTTCTTGTGACTGAAAACAGAAAACAAGAAATAATCAAAGGAATGCATAATTATAGTGCAGATTTTTAGAAGACAACGCTGGAAATACGTGGCATCGCCTAAAGAAACGAGGGGTTGCAGTAATTAGATCCTGTTTGGGTCAGCGCCTCGAGCAGCTCTATGAGATGGTAACAGCGCTGTATAACAAACAATTCATTAAAATGAATGGCATGCAGTACACAATCCTTAATACTTCAAAGGGTCTGAGAAGTGGTCAGAAAGATAATTATTTCCCCTCTAGCTAATTTTTCACACGTAGGCTAAGTACCGAAAGACCTAACCCAGTTTATTTCATGGACCCTAAGATTCCCCCATTTCAACGTCACAGATCATGTTTACATTTACAGTGAGTGTTGTCCCAGCGGAACAAATAGAGTCAAAGTCAAAAGTCAAAAGCGCTTTTTTTAAAGTGTCCTAAGGGCGGATTCATGGCAACAATAAAAACGAATAGAAATAAAACATATAATAATAATAATAATAATAATAATAATAATAATAATAATAATAATAATAATAATAATAATAATAATAATAATAATATTGGAAACCATGAAATGCAACACGTACGTACATAAATGAAACAAGTATGTACATAAATAATAAAAACAAAAGTTAATCATTCACACTCGCATTCTTGATAGCGCACGATAAACATTCGCAATATACACAGTCATTATTATGACGCAACACAAGTCTACTACATAAAAAATGATGTCCACACAACCTGATAACAAATCGCACTCAGTCTCTCGCAAGATTGGGTGAGAGGTGCGGAGAGGAGCAGGTGAGGGAAGGGGGGAGGGGGTACACATAGGTATTGAATGGGGGTGTTTTACATATTTAAATTGCCATTATTGATTGAAATTAATTTACTATTCTATCATTATTAATCCAACATATCACCTTCTATTCTATTATGAAAACAATAGATAAAATTACTATAATATATAAATTATATATAATATAGGTTAAGCGGGATAATAACCTCTTTGAAAAGTACGGTATTTGATATAAATCGATCAATTCATTTATTTGTGTTTATAAATAGCATCAAGATGGAAGGTATTACTTCCGCAAAAGTATGTATGAATAGACCCCTAAAATGTAAAATTATTAACGGTTAGTTTGAACCACGATTGTCCATTATATCATCTTTTCATGTGACAACAATGCAAATTCCCAAATTAACTCTTTGTCACACAAATATAAACAAAGATGGCGCATCTCTATCCTCTTTCATAAACAAGTGTGCGCACAATACTTCAATAACGAATAAACCTATATCATATTACTATTTATTATTCGACCATAATTTCTTGTTAAGTAAGCTACTCAGCAATTAAGCCATTGTCAATTATGAGAACAGAAAACGCATCTTAAATAATTCAACTAGAATCAGGAAGAAACTTCACCCAAATTACTTGCATAATAATACGCTAAGACGATTACTAAACGTTATTAAGAAAATGAGAAATCTCACCACAAACAAAATTTTCTTCTTGTCCCGAACACGGCACCTCTAGAATTTGAATGGCTAGTTTCCTTGAATCAAAGACGAACTTGCCAACAAAACACCCTGTTGTCCAATCGGTGGCTATGTCAAAGAACACTTCACCAGCTCTGCTAGGAATATCTGAAATTAAAGTACTTCATGTACAACATTATTGTTTTGCCTGCATGTATCAATGGTTTTAGCAAACTTTGCTCGTATTAATAAATAAATAAATATATAAATAAATTCGTGCATTTCAATTAATGACAACCAAATAATCTTACGGTATACGGAGAAGTTGCTTCCAGTTCCTCCACAGCTGTAGGGCTTTTCAAGGCACTGTACATTGCAATGATATGTAGATTTCTTCCAACCAGTGACATCAGTTTCGTTCATGCATGCGCATCGGTGTTCCTGCAATGAAAACAAACAAACACAAATTGAAAATAATGATTACAGAATTTTGAGAATTAAAGGGAAAAGAAAGAAAGTTCTAAAGAAAGAAATAAAAACATAAAAAAGAATAAAAGAAAGAAAGAAAGAGAGAAGGAAGGAAAAAAAGAGAGAAAAACTGAAGCAAGAAGTGCAAATTACACCGATTTTTGTAGCTAATATTTTTTTGTTGATGGGTGTGGTTTTGTAAAAGAAGAAGAAGAAGCAGAAGAAGAAGAAGAAGAAGAAGAAGAAGAAGAAGAAGAAGAAGAAGAAGAAGAAGAAGAAGAAGAAGAAGATGATGATGATGATGATGATGAAGAAGAAGAAGAAGAAGAAGAAGAAGAAGAAGAAGAAGAAGAAGATGATGATGATGATGATGATGATGATGATGATGATGATGATGATGATGATGATGATGATGATGATGATGATGATGATTATGATGATGACGACAACAAAATAAATATTTTACTTGCAACGCCATCAACCCGAAGATTCCACGGGCCTGACAATGTCGATAACAAGAGAAAGGGCCGTAACTCATGTCCGCGGAGAAATTAAATTGTCTTTCTGGAGCGCTGTAGCATCCCTTGGATTTGTAGAATCGCTCTCTCGCTGAAAATAAAACATAACAAAATAAATAAATAACGCAATGCAATGAATAAATAAGTGAATAAAGACAGGACCGTCAGTCTACACCCCAATGTAAGGTTGCTGCGTTCTTTTGTTATCTCCATCTTCCTATACTCTTGCGAAATACATGTATGGACGCTCACAGCAGACCTACAACGAAGAATACAAAGCAACGAAATGAGGTGCTATAGAAGACTTCTGGGCATCTCATATTATACCCAGCACACCACCAACAACGAAGTCCGACAGACCATCACCGAAGGAATTAGACAACACAATGACTCGCTCACGGTGGTAAAGAAAAGGAAACTCTGATGGTATGGCTATGTCACATGAGCAGCAGGCCTTGCAAAGACCATCCTGCGAGGCACGGTGCAATGAGGCAGAAGAAGAGGGAGAAAGAAAAAAAGGTGGGAAGACAACATTCGAGAATGGACTGGCTTGACATTGAGTGAAGCCATGAGGACTGCTGGTAACAGAGAAAGAAGGAGTACGCTGGTTAAACGATCATCTGTGGTGCCCCAACGACTTACATATTAAGATAGGATAGGATAACTGGATAGATCAATGCCAGAAAAAAAAGAGAACAATCTGAACAAGAACAACAGCAAGAAGGCCTACCAGACTAAGAAGCGGCTGACAAGTGTTAAAAAACCCAAGGTCTCCACGATCCAAAGCAAGTCTGGCATAAGCCTTAAAGAAGAACAAGAAGTCTTGGATAGACGGACAGAGCACTGCTCTGACCTTTACAACCACACACCAAACGGAGACCCATCAGTTCTAGCATGTCGTCAGAACAGAGAAGAGGAAGAAACCCTCCCAATTCTCCGAGAAGAAGTTGAGACAGCAGTCCAATCAATAAAGAAGAGGTAGTCAGCGGAAGTGGACAACATACCCGCGGAATTGCTCCAAACAGGAGGGAAAACGATGATTGACGCCCTCACCATTATCTGTAACAAGGTCTGGCAGAGTGGGAAGTTGCCAACACATGGACCCAGTCGCTTGTCATCACTCTTCCTAAAAAGGGTAACCTTCAGGAGTGTGAAAATTACCGCACCATCAGCCTCATCAGCCATCCCAGTAAGGTCTTCCTAAAAATAATACTCAACAGGTTGAAACCCGAAGCTAAACAAATCACAGCTAAAAAACAACTGCTGATAAGGGCAGGGGTAAGTACCACTGAACAGATTTTCAACCTCAGAATAATCTGCGAGAAATACCTATAGCACAAACAACATCTATATCATGTGTTTGTAGACTTCAAGAAAGCCTTCGACCGAGTCTGGCATGCAGCTCTGTGGGCAACCATGAGAATGTACAACATCAGACCTAAAATTACTGAAGTCATCAAAAGCCTGTATGACAAGGCTACCAGTGCAGTCCTCCACAACAGAGCCTTCGAGAACTGGTTCAGAACAACAATCGGTGTGCGTCAAGGATGCCTTCTCTCTCCAACACTCTTCAACATCTTCCTATAGCGCATCATGTCAAATGCCCTTGCAGATCACGAAGGCACAATTAGCATAGGGGATAGAGCAATCGCCAACCTCCGTTTTGCTGATGACATTGATGGATTGCCTGGAGAGAAACAAGAACTTGAACAGCTGGTACAGAGACTTAACACCACCACCAGAGCCTATGGAATGGAAATAAATGCAGAGAATACCAAAATGATGACCAACAACGCCAATGGACATCACGGTCCAAGGCCAATCCCTCAACATATTGCATAGCTTCAAATATTTAGGAGCCATTGTATCAGACAATGGGTCACGACAGGAAGTCCTCATCAGGATCGCACAAACAACTGCTGCCCTGACAAGGTTGAAGCCCATTTGGAAAGAAAAGACCATCAGTATACATTCCAAGGTAAGACTGCTGCGCTCCCTTGTCCTACCCATCTTTCTATGAGCTTACGAAACATGGACCCTCACAGCAGATCTACAACGAAGAATACAAAGCATGGAGATGAGGTGCTACAGAAGACTTCTGGGCATTTCCTATACCCAGCACATTACCAACAACGAAGTCCGACAGACCATCACACAAGCCGTTGGACAACACAATGACTAGCTCACGGTGGTGAAGAAAATGAAACTCCGACGGTATGGCCACTTCACCACAGCATCAGACCTGGCAAAAACCATCCTACAAGGTACGGTGCAAGAAGGCCGACGAAGAGGGAGACTGAAAAGAGGTGGAAGGACAACATTCGAAAATGGACCGGTTTGACAGTGAACGAAGCCATGAGGGTTGCTGGTGACAGAGAAAGATGGAGTACGCTGGTTAAACGATCAGCTGTGTTGCCCCAACAACCTTTGAGTTACGGAATAGGATAGGATAGGACAGGATAGGATAGGATAGTATAAGATAGGAAGTGAATAAATTAATAACTAATTAGCGACAGTAACAGCATCATCATTATCTGCAACAGGATCAGTATCATTCATTTATTTATTTATTTTATTTATTTAATCCTTGTTATATAGCGGTTTTCTAGGTCGATGAAGAGCCACTCAAGGCGCTGGCCGATACAGGACCTAACTCAAGCCTTTGGGCGCATAGTCTGACGACTGAGCACAATCCTGGGCGACCTGGAATTAGGAGAAGCGCGTGCTGGGTGTATTTGTGTAGCCGGCACTCACCCGTCTAGGACATGAGCGTCAGGATCTTTAAAGTCCATGCGATGGAATGCTTGCGCGCACAGACTAGCCCTCGGTTTATACTCTCATCCGAAAGAGGAGGAGCGCTGTGATTCAGTTGTTTTTTTTAAAATTAGTT
>CM072515.1:50517094-50899594 GCA_036898135.1 Oncomelania hupensis | reverse complement strand
CAACAACAACAACAAGTTGTCTTATCAATTCGATGAAAAAGACATTGAAACAACTGAACTGAACTGAAATGAACAAAACCACTGTCACAGACTGAATAAAAATGAATTATTGTGTGTGTGGGTGTGTGTGGGTGTGTGTGGGTGTGGGTGTGGGTGTGTGTGTGTGTGTGTGTGTGTGTGTGTGCGTGTGTGTGTGTGCTATTATACTAACACGTAATGGCACATTTGCCAGAAAATGAGATATTATCACAGATAATTCCATGAGGTGTAGTGAGCGTCAATGTTGAAAGTGGTGTTTCCTTAGTGTTAGAGAGAACTAGACAACTAAGTCTAATAACACAGGGAAGTAAGAACAAAACAAACGCAAGTCGCTTTTTCTAAAACAGCCGTCGCTGGTCTTCAAAGAATAAAATTGTGTGGTTTGTGTGATGCGGTGTGGTTTATAGTGTGGTGTAGTGGTGAGTGTGATGTGATGTGTTCTATTGCGCTGCACTCTATTGTATTGTACTCCTTAGGATATGATGAGAGTACAAACCGAGGTCTAGTTTGTGCGCGCACGCATTCCTTCTCGCGGACTTTAAAGATCCTGACGCTCGTGTCCTAGAGCGGTGAGTGCCGGTTACACAAACACACCCACTGCGCACTAGATCCCTTTCTCGCCATCCTCGGTAGCCCAAGATTGTGCTCAGTCGTCTGGGCGTCAGACTATGCGCCCAATGCTTGCAGGTGAGCGCCTAGGGCGTCTTGAGTTAAATCCTGTATCGACCAGTGCCTTGAGCAACGCTTGAGCTGGAAACGCGCTATACAAGATTGATGAAATAAATAATAATGAAAAAGCTGTATTGCACTGTATTGTGCGACACTGTATTGCATTGCATTGTAATGTTCTTTACTGCACTGTACTGTACTTTCACTAAACATAGTTCTAGTGATAGGCCATACTGAAGTAGAATCTAAGTTACTACGCCCAATACAGGATTACAAGTTCCTGAATCAGTACATACATTTCTATATGTATTATTATTACAGCATGCACTAGCATGTCGGCATTATAAAATCAGAAATGTATTGCTAGCCTAGTAAAAGCTTACTAGTAGATAAAAAATTATGAGTATGTGTAACCTGCTAGTAGGCTACATAATCAACCGTAAGTCGGGAAATTAATGTTGCGGAAAGAGCTGCCGGTAAAAGAAGTCCACATATGGAATTTCACTTTTTGTGTGTGGACATTTTGATTCATTGGTAGCCTACTTAGTCCAAAAGCAGGAGCATTACGCGAGTTGAGTGCCTGTAGCGGATCATTTATAGTAGAGCGGTAGATAGCATTCAACGTAACGTCTAATAGAGAGAGAGAAGGGGACCAGAGTGCCTACAGAGTCTCCCTCCGAGTCTCATAGCAGCAGCCTTTTGCATGACTTTCAGTAGTTTATGCAAACAAATATCACAACAAATAAATGAAAAAGAACTCATAGCATACATTTACATTGTTTATAAATATACCTCTAAAGTGTCACCCTGCCCTATCCCCACCCTCTTCTTAAAAAAAAACAACAACAAAAGACTCTCAACGTCGAAATACTGGAAATACGCTGCATTAAGTCTAACGGGCTTGAAATATTCTTCGATCCAAGGTAGACCAATAAAGCTACAAATCTGTAACAAGTACAATACTGAAACTTTAATCGATGTCAACTTCATTATATATAGTTTTAGAAGATGAATCATATCAAAAGTGAATGAATTCGTAGTTTCGGGTGCTTCTGTTAAATCAGGTCACGATTATCTTGCATTCATTTATTTTTTTTCCGCAGAGCAGTTTGCGCAATGTTGCAAGTCTCATGAGCTGTCTTTATTACGATGCATTGAAATAAACTCCTGAATCGATGATAGCACAAACACGGATTCTTTTGGTAACACAATCTCTTATTAAGAGAAGGCTAAAACTACGCGAACCTCTTTATTACCAGAATAATGAATACCACTGGAACATTCATGAAGACAACAATATAGGCTTATCGCTTTGTCATTCTATATGCTTGCGAAACATGGACCCTCACAGCAGATCTGCAACGAATAATACAAAGCAAAGAGATGAGATGCTACGCTACAGAAGACTTCTGGGCATTTCCTATACCCAGCATGCACATCACCAACGACAAAGTCCGACAGGCCATCACACAAGCCATTGGACAACACGATGACATGCTCTCAGTGGTGAAGAAATGGAAACTCCGATGATGTGACCACGTCACCAGATCATCAGGCCTTGCAAAGACCATCCTGCAAGGCACGGTGCAAGGAGGCAGAAAAAGAGGGAAACAGAAACAGAGGTGGGAGGACAACATTCGTAAATGCTGGTGTGACACTGAGCCAAACCAAGAGGGTTGCTGAGGACAGAGAAAGATGGTGTACACTGGTTAAACGATCATCTGTGGTGCCCCAACGACCTTCGAGAAACGGGATAGGATAGGATAGGATAGGATAGTATGTGATAGGATAGAATAGGATAGGTAAGTTTTAAAACACACACAAATGCACACACACAAACACACACAAACCTACACACACAAACGCACATATACATCATACACCCAAACACACACACACGAACAAACACACGCAACACAGTTATTATAACAAAATCTCTTAAAGTTTAGTTAACGAGATTGCATAATATGGGCTTAAGAAAAACAAATGTTAATAATTATTTTACTTAATTACTTTACATTGACGCTGTTTTCTTTATAATAATGAAATCACGATAAGACATATAAACAGTAGATCTGAAAGCAATATAGGCTGTACGCAAGTAAACATCAATTTTCTTTCATCATTAAGATTTGTATTTCTTGAAATAATATTATTAAACTATAATGTAAAAAAAAAAAAAAAACAACAAAAAAACAACAGAAGTTACAATTATTTCATTTTATTTCGGCTGGCTGACATAAGCTTTCAAAAGAATCCAAAATACATATCGCAAATGTACTGTTAGTATGAAAACTCTTATTCTTTAACTAAAGTTCACAGGTCAGAAGGATATATGCGCTTTGGAAGAATAATGACCTTACCACAGAAGCCTGATGATACAGATGCAAACTTCAAAGAGAACTCAAACGAAGCATATATCGCACGCACATCACTCACTGTTTGTTTCACGTTCACTTACCATCTATTGAAAATTAATTCTGGTCTCACGTTTCTTCTCACAAATATATAAGCAAAATATGATATAATGTCTTACAAAACAAACAAACAAACAAACAAAAACAAACAAACGGCGACCACACCAAAATTCTATACTTCCAACAGTTTATCAACAGAGGATAATTTATCACTGGGGCATTACACAATTTAATGCCTTTACAGCACAGAAGTACTGGACTGAACTATGGAACAAAATATTTGTTTAATGTCTACACTTATGATGTTTATAATAATGAAATTAGTATAAGACATTTTAACAATATATCTCAAAAGAGATAGGCTGTAACCAAGTAAACGTCACTTTTTTTAATCACAGGAGCAGAAGACTTGTATTTCTTGAAATAAACATGAAATATCACAGTTTTCTATAGATTCCAATAAATTTATCATTGACGTACAAACCTTCAGCTCAGTTCCGAATGCCATCGAATACCGGATAAAACCTAAATGTTTCAGTGATAATACACTCTTGATTGCCGAGGATGAATCCTTAATTTGTTATATCCGTTGAGACTGAGTAGACCGTAGGCTACGTGGTGACACTACGTTGCCTTTATAGTAGACCTATATGTGTCATAGTGTGGGCCTGTTATAACGACTGCTTGCCGCCAGATCAGAATGATGAGCTCCATTGTTCGTCGAGCAAGGAAGGAAATGATATAGGTACTTGAAAATATTTGAATATTATTAAATATACCAAATAATTATAGATTAAGAAACTTTCCAAAGGCACTTGAAAAGTATTGTCCAAATTTTATTTATTTATTTATTTATTGTTGCTTTAGGTCCAGCGGACTCTTCCGAGCCAAATCAGGACCGGACAACCCCCGATCCGCATAAAAGATCTGCTGAAACAACCCCAGTGGGAAAATTGAATGCCCTCCACCGGCCAGTCACTTTACAATAAAGACATCCCACGCGGGGGACGGCTGAGGGTTGACCTCAACTACGCAAACACCCCGGTTACAAAAACAAAATAGAATACAAACATCATTATAAATCATCAATGAAACACATACATATAAAATGCCTATAGTGCTAAATAGTACAATCATAGGAAGCCCTAGTGACCACCCGGCAGAAAGCGTCCAACACTCCCAAATTACAGGAATTCTTCAAACCTTTTTCAAGAGTTATTAATAATAATACTAAATATTATATAAGATTCTTAAATGAGTGAAAGTAGAAAATCGAAAAATCAGACAGAGAGAGACCGAGTAGGACTGTAGTCTACGTCCTCAATTGATCTATACCACACAAACATTTATTTTGTAGTAATTTACTTAGACGTCGTGGTCGTGAGCAAATGCCCATCCCCCCTCCCCCTCCAAAAAAAATGTATCTTTATGTAACGTAACGTGTGGAACAAATGAAGATCATGTATATATTGTGCTGTATGATCAAAATCACGTGTATGTGAACTTAACATAAAGTAAAATAACATAAAATAACATAAATTGTATTTATTGTAATGTATGTTGTGCAATAGATTTTGTCTTTTTTTGTAATGGAAAGTGGAACAAATAAAGATATATAATTATTATGATGTGCTGTGCTGTACTGTACTGTATTACATTGCATTGTAGTGTATTATATTGCTTTGTTTCACTTCTTTTCCTATGTGTTTCGATGTTAACGTTAAGTATAAATGCGTGATACAAAGCATGGAAATGATGTGCTACAGAAGACTTCTGGGGCATTTCCTATACCCGACAGACCATCACACAAGCCTTTGGACAACACGATGACATGCTCACAGTCTGTGGTGAAGAAACGAAAACTCCGATGAAATGGCCACGTCACAAAAGCATCAGGCATTGCAAAGACCATCCTACACGGCATGGTGCAAGGAGGCCGAAGAAGAGGGAGATAGAAACAGAGGTGGGAGGACAACATTCGAGAATGGACTGGCTTGACACTGAGCGAAGCCATGAGGGTTGCTGATGACAGAGAAAGATGGAGTACGCTGGTTAAACGATCATCTGTGGTGCCCCAACTACCGTCGAATTGCAGGATAGGATAGGATAAATGCATGAGAAATGCGTGGCCAATACCTCAACATAGTGCATAGCTTCAAATATTTAGGAGCCATTGTATCAGACAATGGGTCCCGACAGGAAGTCCTCTCCAGGATCGCACAAACAACTGCTGCCCTGACGAGGTTGAAGCCAAGTTGGAAAGACGGACCATCAACCTATATTCCAAGGTAAGACTGCTGCGCTCCCTTGTCATCTCCATCTTCCTATACGCTTGCGAAACATGGACCCTCACAGCAGATCTCCAACGAAGAATACAAAGCATGGAGATGAGGTGCTACAGAAGACTTCTGGGCATTTCCTATACCCAGCATATCACCAACGACGAAGCCGACAGATTAGGGAGAGTTTGCAGGCGCATACTTCTTCGTAAGGAAAGGATTTCCCTGCCTATTTTTAGCTGTGTGACGTACTTTCAGGAGCGCGCGCCGCCTTTCTACGAACGCGCCTTACGAATTCTTCGCCTGAAAGGCAAGTTGTACGAATGTTATTTACGTTCGCTATTTCACGCGTTTAATGAAGAAAATTGCAAAGAAATGGTCATGCCTTGGCTATTTTATAAAATTACAAGACTGAATACATGCATTTTGAATGATGCCATGTCCTACTTTTGTGTATTTGTGCCATAGTATGATTAGATCAGATTAGTCAAACAGCTCGAGGCGTGCCGTAGTATTTGTGCCGTAGTGTGATCAGTGTAGTATGATTAGATTTACTATTTAGTGATTAGATTTAGTATTTAGTGTGGAGTATTTGGAGGAACAACGAAGCTTAACGTCCTATTGCATCAGCGTTAAGGACGATCACCACGTCGCCACCCTGACAATAGTGGACACTGGGGTAAAATGGGGTATCGAGGTAAAGTGGGGTAGCAGGATATTGTACCCTTGCAGGGCCCTATCAAGGGCACGCTCTTATAGGTTCGACAGATCACATGACAAGACGCAGTTTTCCGTCTATGTTGCTTTTGCGCGCTCTCTCGCTGCCGAGTAAGATGTAAGACATTATTTTTCAATTCTTAGATCTATTTTTCAAATTACACGTTTATCGTGAAATCTCCGGAGCATGAATGGTTGAAATATTGTTTTTGGCCTCTATTTCTAAGTCGTCTTATTATCTACAAACTGTCATGTTGCATTTAGTTCTCTTGTGACTTATAACGTAGCAAGCACATGTGTTTCATTTGCACTAATTGTGGGGTAAAATGGGGTATGGAGGGTGGGGCAAAACGGGGTGCTCTGAATGCCAGCAATGGGCACACTATTCCTGTGCCGGGCCTGACGAGAATACGGAACTCCCTGTCTTTAAGTGCGAACTGTGTGATGATGATTGACACATCTCTGTTCACTTGTAAAATGCACAGTTATACTTGAAACAAACAAAAACAATCGGAAAGCAACACGTCGTAATTTTCAATTTTTTTAAATTCTAGCAACAAATGTCTTTTTTCTATCAGCTTAATTTCATTTTTATCCTTCCCCATAAGCAACACGTCGTAATTTTCAATTTTATTTTATTTTAGCAACAAAGTTATTTTTCTGTCAGCTTAATTTCATTTTTATGCTTCCCCATTTTGCCCCAATGTGGTACCCCATTTTGCCCCAGGCATGGGGCAAAATGGGGTGCAATGGGTTATGTATTTTGAAGTTCAATAAATCATTGAAATGACTTGCTACAATCTTTTTGCTTTGCTATAATGTTGTGAGATAACCAAGGTTTGTATTCATGTAAACCAATTATTCTGCGTCTTGATGTGCGTCATTCTGTTTATGTTTTTGTGTTAAGTACCCCATTTTACCCCGGTGTCCACTAATGATTATCATCATCATATCAAAGATGAGATCCTGTGGAGTATTTGGTGATTCGATTTAGTATTTATAGTGTGTAGTGTGATTAGATTTAGTATTTGTGCCGTAGTATTTGTGCGATAGTGTGATTAGATCAGATTAATCAGACAGCTCGAGGCGCCCATTTTTGTGACCCATTTTCACAGAAATAGATGCCTTATTTTTTTGTTTGAGATGCTTGCGCCTATTGATGTCAGATAAATCTGCAGTAATAATGTCCTGTTCTTTTGCAAATGTCATCTCAACATGATGATTGTTTTGTCGACCTGGCTGTGCCAACTTGAGGAGAAGGGGGATGGAGGTTGGGAGGGGGGCACTCGACTTCTAAAGACCACCATATGTCGGAAAATGTTCATGGCACAAATTACAGCCATGTATCACTGCTACGATTGGTAACTCACACAATTTCCCCAGGAGCATAAATGAACACATAAACACATCTCTCATTGTCAGATGTTGTTGAAATCATCCTTTATATGAACATGAAACTCGCATGAAAGAACTTTCTTGATTTGGAAACTGGAAAAGCACTTGAACACAGAAAAACTCAAAACTGAGATTTATATACACAAAGAAACTAGAAAGTCTTCAATTTAACTTGGAAGTACAACCATTAAAAACATCCGTTTACAACAATTGCTAAAAACAATGAACTCATGAGTCATAAGCATCTTGTACAATACCAATACAAGTATATATCATATGATTCAACAGGAAGAATGACTACGCTGTTGTAAGCTTACCCATACTTTGAGCACAATGGTTATGGGATATCAATAACAAATAAACGTGTACATTTTCAAAAGGTCAGTAAAATTAAACTTTGGTACATACAGTTCTTGAGCAGACAACAAAACCTGATTTGGGAAAGCAAACTCAACAAGTGCAGTGGCTACTCCTCTGAATGTTATTAATCAGAACACAAGTTAATGAATTCTTGCACAATTTCAATTTTTGGCACATACTGCAAAGGGACTGGAAAGGAAGTACCGTTAGTTACTAGATTCCGAATCTTTGCCCCCTTGCGTTTTTACAAAGCTGGTCAAAGCCTGCAGCATTAGTTGCATGGTGTTACAGGTTGCTTTCTCTTGGGTCTCTCGTATCGCCATCTCTCTCTCCTTTAACCGCATTTCCCTCTCTTTCAAGTCTAACTCTCTTGCCCTTAATTCCTTCTCTTCCCTCCTTTCTTCCTCCCTTGCCCACCTTTTTTCCTGCTTTTCTTTCTCCCTAGCCATCCTCTCATCTTCTCTCTCTTTCTGTCTTTCGCGCCGTTCCTCTTCTCTTTCACGCCGTTCCTCTTTTTTCTCTCTTTGCATCTGAAGCCAATCCTCTTCTTTCGCTCTATCCCTTGCCTCCTCTCTCTGTCTCTGCCTTTCAGAGATGGCTTGCAGCACCTCATTGATAGAATCACCACGACTCCGCCTCCTGGCTGAGTTGAATTTTACAGTCCCTGCCAAGGACACACACAAAAATAAAATAAAAATAAATCAGTAAGATATACCAGTATTTCCCATAAAATGGCGTTAAAACAGTTTGTTGCTAAAAACAATCTTGACTAAGAACATTTTATTCCTGATAGCAGTGTTACTAATGATGATGACAATGATGAGAATCGCAATAACACTGACAGCCAAATTGTTGAGATCAGTTCACCTTAGCAACATTTGAGACCAGAAGAATGGACAAGACAGAAACTGTACAGTATTTTCCCCAATCTACACAATGGTTCCAAGTCATGATCTGAAATTTCAGCATCGTTACCTATTCCATAAAATGTTCTCATACCTTGATTATCTCTTGACATGGCTGCCTCTCGGATGTCAATCTCAGCCTTTTCCACCTTCTTCTTCTTGGCCAGAGGCTCGTCCATACCTTCTGCCATTTCAATGGCATTGTCCACGGCTTTTTGAAAGTCTGACCTCTCCTCATCTTCGACACCCGACCTGTAAACAAAATTATTGTAATTATGCCCTCAGAATTACGGACATATCTGAATATGCTTACTGACAATGGACACTGTAAACACAACAACCCACAAAAAAAAAAAAAAAAACAAACAAACAGACAAACACACACAACCAAACAAGAACATCATTTAAAAACAACACACACACACACACACACACACGCACACACACACACACACACACAAATACAAATCATAATTCAGGCCTTAAAATGATATTTGAATTGGGATTTTTTTCCAAACCATTACACACATATATGTACTTAAAGGGTATACATAATCCATTTATTTCGATTTTATTTTGAATTCTTTGTAAATGGAGAACAGTCATGCTACCTTGACTAATGCAGTACATTGTACAATATATTCACACATGTATCTGAACTTTTCATTATTTATCAGTTTTTCCCATATTAATGTAGCCATGAAAACAAACTAAACCAACTCACTGTTGTCTCAACCGGGCCACCTGTCCCTTTCTCTTATTGATCAGAGTTTTCGTCCGGTCGTAAAACGACTTCCAGTCTGGGACCGTGGCTCGCCCAAGACTGGGATGGTCTGCCATCTGCTGGTGAAATCTGGGCCAGCTGTGGTCTGGTGCCCAGGGGTTGTAGAGGACGATCTGGCCCATGAGCTCATGGTCCATATCTTCACTCCACTGCAGTCTCTTGTTCTTCTTGTCAGTCTAGAGGCAAATGGGAAAAAACAGTATTCAAACCAATGCATGCAAACAAAATCACAAACACCATCAGAGCAGTCCTGACTGAGCCTGACAGGCTGACAAATTTTAAAGATCGCCACCGAAAGATGAATTTGAAGCTCTATGTCGGACATTTAACCTGAATGACACATGCAAGTCTCCCTTCATACTTGCTAAAACCTGTCGATCAGCAGAAATGAAAAGTAGGCTTGGTTTTAAGAGAGGGGGAGGCAAGGTGGGGGAAGGTAAAACCGAAACCAAAAGTAGACACATGTAGATCCAGATCAGATCCAGATTTAAGCTTCCAAAATGATGTAACTGAAGATCTATAAGGAAATGAGCTACGTTATGTAGGAACACTGATACTGTAATATAAATAATGTTAGTGTGCCACATATCACTCAAAATTATCTTAGAAAACGTACCTTTTCCTCCATCTCTTTTCGCTGGAAATCACACAAATTTTGACAGGAAGCACACAAGGGAGAAAACACGCATTGCGTCAAGGGAGGCTATTTCAGCGAACTTGAGGCCACCACGTATCGTCGCGCAAACCTGACACGCGGCCCGCTTCGTGGGAAGTGACTTCGCTGCGAGTGACGTCACAAATAGGCGAAGTATTCCTTCCGAAGTAGGGTTTGCAAACTCTCCCTATTATCACACAAGCCATTGGACAGAACGATGACCTGTTTTCAGAATGGTGAAATAACGGAAACTCCAATGGTATGGCCACGTCACCAGATCATCAGATCAGGGCTTGCAAAGACCATCCTGCAAGGCACATTGCAAGGAGGTAGAAGAAGAGGGAGACCCAAAAAGAGGTGGGAGGACAACATTCGAGAATGGACTGGTTTGACACTGAGCGAAACCATCAGGGTTGCTGAGGACAGGGAAAGATGGAGTACGCTGGTTAAACGATCATCTGTGGTGCCCCTACGATCTCCGAGTTACGGGATAGGATAGGATAGGAGGATAGAAATGCGTGAGAACTGCGCTTAGAACTTAGGAAAAAGCGCTATATAAATATACCCTTATTATTATTATTATTATTATTATTATTATTATTATTATTATTATTATTATTATTATTATTATTATTATTATTATTGTAGAAAAGGAACAAATAACTCAGTCTTACCGCCAAGTATACAACTGAATAAAACATTTGTTTAAACCAAGTATCCAATTGCCTTATACTGTGAAGGTAAGATGAGCGTCTTTCTGCAATACTGTCTCCACACTATGTAGGAGGATCAATGTTGCTTGAGAGAAGAGTGTGGGACAGCTGTTTCGACCTTTGAAGTTCATCATCGGACACACGCTGAGTCACTCTGCTGGAGTGGTTAATGGTACTGTATTGTAATATTTATTGTAAATTGTATTTTATTGTATTGTATTACATATGTCCAAGAAATGCTTCATATTTATGTAAAGTTGATGTATTTTATTGTGTTGTGTTGTATTGTGAGGCAACAAAACAACACATTTGTAATGCACACACAATAGAAAACATACCATTTCGTTCATTTTTTGTCTTTATTCACAATACATTATGTAGACAACTGACGAGAGTATAAGAGCACGGGAAGTTTGAGAAAATCAATCATATTAATTCATATAATGAACAAACCAAACTATGCTATTAAAAAAAAAAAGGTAAAGGTAGTCCCATAGCCTTGTGGCCGTAGGGGAGCGTGATGTTGGAGATCACACTTATCTTGGGCCAGCGTAATGAGGGTGATGCCCAACTCTCTCCCTCGCTGCTTTACCTTCCCCACCCTCAAGAGAGTATGCTATTAATGAACTTGATTATACTTCTTGTATTAAGGGGTTTGTTAAGGGAGTGGGGGTGTTTTATATAGCGCACTTACAAGCTCCGAGAGCTTCTTAAGGCGCTGGCCACTAATATTTAACATGCACACTAGAGTTTGCTGAAGTCAGGGTTCGAACCTACGTCGCCCAAGATGTACATACACAAGGCGTGCGTCCTGATCACTGAGCTATCCCTGCCGTACATAATAACATTGAGATTATATCTTTAACTTTTTCTCAAAAAACAATTGTAGTCTACTCGCCGGAATCGTATTTCCGTTTGGACCATTTGTCCATATTAATATTCTGATTTAAGGTCGATTTTTTTTCCCATTAAACGTATGTTTTCTTCTTATGAGAAAATGCATAATAATTTCAACGTTGAAACAGTAGGGACTTATCTTACATTTGCTCATCAACGTTGCAACAAATCAAGAGACCATAATTTGAAAGAAAACGAACTCATATTGTAAAAACCTGAATTGTTAAAATCAAATGTATGCTTCAACTATATTTACCTAGTTATTTTCCGATGATTTTTTTTTATCAGCCGTTTCAGCCATCGTTGAGATGAAATCTTTACATTTTACCAGGAAAAAAAATAACCAAAAAAATTGAATTAGTCCACAGCCTTCTCGCCGGAAAACGCATTTTCGTTTGAACCATTTACCTAGACGAGGTTTTCTTCAACCATTTCAGCTATGGTCGAAGCAACTTGAAACAGAGGCGATGGAGGAAACAATGGAGTTGGAATCTCTTAGACTTATTACATTATAAACCTATAAGAATAAATCACATATCATCATCATCATCATCATCATCATCATCATCATCATCATCATCATCATCATCATCATCACCATCATCACCATCATCATCATCATCATCGTCGTCGTCGTCGTCGTCATCATCATCGTCAAGCATCAAGCATTGCCATACATCATCATCATCATCCATCATCATCATCATGGCAGAAATATGACAGGATTTATTAGTAAATGTAATTATCTGAGTCATAACTGCATGCAATACCTCAAATGTATGAGAAACAAGATTTACAGAACAACTTGAGCTTGCGTGCCACTCACTGGGAAAAAAAGAAGCGAAATCATGCTGTCATCCAGGCTGGCACTTCTTCAAACAAATAGCGATGGGTTTTTTTCCTCCCAAATCCTATCCTATCCTATCCTGTCCCGTAACCCGAAGGTCGTAGGGGCACCACAGATGATCGTTTAACCAACATACTCCATCTTTCTCTGTCCTCAGCAGCCCTGATGGCTTCGCTCAGTGTCAAACCAGTCCATTCTCGAATGTTGTCCTCCCACCTCTTTTTCGGTCTCCCTCTTCTTCTACCTCCTTGCACTGTGCCTTGCAGAATAGTCTTTGAAAGGCCTGATGATCTGGTGACGTGGCCATACCATCGGAGTTTCCGTTTCTTCACCACTGTTAGCAGGTCATCGTGTTGTCCAATGGCTTGTGTGATGGTCTGTCGGACTTCGTCGTTGGTGATGTGTTGGGTATAGGAAATGCCCAGAAGTTTTCTGTAACACCTCATCTCCATGCTTTGTATTCTTCGTTGGAGATCTGCTGTGAGGGTCCATGCTTCGCAAGCATATAGGAAGATGGAGATGACAAGGGAGCGAAGCAGTCTTACTTTGGAATGTAGACTGATGGTCCTGTCTTTCCAAATGGGCTTCAACCTTGTCAGGGCAGCAGTTGTTTGTGCGATCCTGGAGAGGACTTCCTGTCGGGACCCATTGTCTGATACAATGGCTCCTAAATATTTGAAGCTATGCACTGTGTTGAGGGATTGGCCTTGGACTTTGATGTCCGTGTTGATGCCATTGGTGTTGTTGGTCATCATTTTGGTCTTCTCTGCACTTATTTCCATTCCATAGGCTCTGGAGGTGGTGTCAAGCCTCTGTACCAGCTGTTCAAGTTCTTGTTCCTCTCCAGCCAATCCATCAATGTCATCTGCAAAACGAAGATTGGAGATTGCTCTACCCCCTATGCTGACTGTGCCTTCATGGTCTGCAAGAGCATCTGAAATGATGCGCTCTAGGAAGATGTTGAAGAGTGTTGGAGAGAGTAGGCATCCTTGACGCACACCGATTGTTGTTCTGAACCAGTTCCCGATGGCGCTGTTGTGGAGGACTGCACTGGTATCCTTGTCATACAGGCTTTTGATTACTTCAATAATTTTAGGGCTGATGTTGTACACTTTCATTGTTGCCCATAGAGCTGCATGCCAGACTCGGTCAAACGCCTTCTTGAAGTCTATGAACACATGCTATAGATGTTGTTGGTGCTGTAGGTATTTCTCACAGATTATTCTGAGGTTGAAAATCTGCTCAGTGGTACTTCGCCCTGCCCTGAATCCTGCTTGTTCTTCAGCTATGATCTGTTCAGCTTGGGGTTTCAACCTGTTGAGTATTATTTTCAGGAGGACCTTGCTGGGATGGCTGATGAGGCTGATGGTCCGGTAATTTTCACACTCCTGAAGGTTACCTTTTTTGGGAAGAGTGATGACAAGCGACTGGGTCCATGGTATAGGCCACTCCCCACTCTGCCAGATCTTGTTACAGATAATGGTGAGGGCATCAATCATCGCTTCTCCTCCTGCTTGTAGCAGTTCCGCGGGTATGTTGTCCACTCCCGCTGACTTCCCTTTCTTTAGCGCTTGCACTGCTGCCTCAACTTCTTCCCGGAGAATTGGGAGGATTTCTTCTTCTTCTCTGATCTCGGGACATGCTAGAACTGATGGGTCTCCATTTGGTGTATGGTTGTAAAGGTCAGAGCAGTACTCTGTCCATCTGTCCAAGACTTCTTGTTCTTCTGTAAGGCATATGCCAGACTTGCTTTGGATCGTGGAGACTTTGGGCTGTTTGACACTTGTCAGCCGCTTCACTGTCTGGTAGGCCTTCTTGCTGTTGTTCTTGTTCAGACTGTTCTCTATTTCCTGGCATTGATCTTCTATCCAGTTCTCCTTTGCTGTGCGCATGCCTTTTCGGATGTCATTGTTGATTTTTCGGTAGACATCAGCTCCTTGTGAGGTGTTCTTTTTCTTTTTCATCTCTCTTCGTTTATCACACAGATCCAAAAGTTCAGGTGTGATCCATGGCTTCTTCTTTGGTCGGTGCTTGCCAAGGATCTCAGTGGCGGCATCTGTCACAGCTGAGTTGAAGGTGGTGGTCATGGTGTTGACATCTACTTCACCAGCCCCCAAAATGAGCAGTGGTGCAAATTTCCCTCCAATTGTGGCCTGAAATAGTTCTGCCACCTCCGGGTCTTGCAGTTTGTCCAGGTCGAACTTCAGTCTAGTGCACTTTGCTGTATTGACTCTCTTCAAGTGAAGCCGGAAAGACATCATCACAAGGTCGTGGTCACTTCCGATGTCTGCTCCTGGAAAAGTGCGTGTCCTGCCAATGTTGATGCTTGATCTGAAGCGTTTCTTGACCATGATGTAGTCTATTTGGTTGTGATGCTCCCCGCCAGGACTGTGCCATGTCCATCGTCTGGAGTTTTTGTGGAGACCAAGCGTGTTTGCCAGTACCAGATTGTTGTATCTGGCAAACTCCAAGAGTCTCAGACCCCTGTCATTTGTCTCGTTGTTGCAGTGGGGTCCACATGTGTCTCCCCAGTTGTGGTGCGCATCTTGGCCAACCTTGGCATTCCAGTCGCCTTGCACTATGACTATGTCCTTCTTCGGCACTTGGTCAAGGACCGCCTGTAGATTTTCATAAAAATCCTCCACTTCGCTGTCGTCATAGTCTGATGTTGGGGCATAGGCCTGGATGATGGTGATGTTGAAAGGGGCTGCTCTCAGGCGGATGGTAATGAGTCTACTGGAGACTGGGCGGCAACCCATGACAGTGGCTAGAATGTTCTTGTGGACCAAGAATCCAACGCCGTGTTCGTGCCTGTCATCTCTACCGCTGAAATAGAGCTTGTGGCCTTTGTCGGTCGTTGTTTCACCTAGGCCTTTCCAGCGCAGTTCGCTGATGCCTAGAATGTTCCATCGATAGTGGTCCAACTCGTGGGCCAGTTCTTCTAATTTCCCTTCCGCAGTTAGGGTCCTGACATTCCAGGTTCCTATGACGATGTTGTTTCTCGTGCGGATCTTGCTAAATTGTCCATCAGTAGCATACTTAACACCTCCATCCTGGTGGTCAACGGAAGGCGCGGCCCTGGAATTTATTATTTTTTAATCAACGACAGATATTTTAAAATTAAAATATGCATGACAGACTGTTTCATTTATCCGAAACTGTGTAAATCCGTAATCGTGAGAAAGAGAGAGAGAGAGAGAGAGAGAGAGAGAGAGAGAGAGAGAGAGGGGGGGGGGGGGGTTGGGGGAAGAGAGAGCTCTGTCATTCAATCAAATAATCACAATAAAGCACAATAACAAAATGTTTCACTAATAGTGTGAATTTAATTTATATCAGGTGTCCCCCTACCCCCCAACCCTCTCACCTCCCACATCACTGGCTTAATAACATCAGTCACTTCATGGAAAATAATTAATTAATCAGACAGAACAATCAGAACCTAGACTACAACATTCCACGCAATATAGATCTAATGCGCAGAAATTCACAGATCAGAACAAGGACTGAGTTTCTACAATACATTTTTTTCCAGTTTACACTCAAACGAAAAGGGATTACAACAGATCAAGGACCATTTTCAAGACACTTTATTACCCAATGAATTCAAAATACATAGGATTTCGTTTTGGTGATGCGGTAAAACATTCAGTCCCTCTGCAACAACAAACAACCTTCCACTGGACATTAAAACATTAAAATACTCTAATAGAGAAAGCTTTTTTAAGGAGTAAAGCACAGGCGCATGCCCACTCGCAACCCCCACACGCACACGCATACTCACGCATACCCGCATGGGTATCTAAATTAAAATGTAATGAGATAAAATACATTAAAGAATCAGAATTGCACCACTAACACAGTCATTATCGCAACTAATAAATTGGCGTTTAGTATAACACCTCATGCTATGAGGATAACTGAGGACACTGGTACCGAGAGGGCAGCCTCGGGGAAAAAGCTGAGTCCAAACCGGCTAGTTCTAACTTTTAGTGCTCTGAAGCGTTTGCCTGACGGGAGGAGCTCGAACAGATGGTTGGCTGGGTGGGATGGGTCGCCAGTAATGTTGCTGGCCCTTCTTGCCAAACGCGTGCTGTATAAGGACGCGAGGGATAATAAATCGCAACCTATGATTTTTGCCGCGCGTTTCACAATTCTTTCGAGTTGAAACTTCTCGCCCGAAGTGGCGCCTCCAAACCAGACTGTGATACTGAAGCACAGGATACTCTCAATCACGGCGCGATAGAAATGCGCCTAGGTAAGGGGTTATCTTGCACAGTATTTGATCACTAGGAGAAAACAGACTTAGTCTAATTTAACTTGTTAACATAAGCAGTTTGACGAAGCCAAACTGCCAATCTGACATCTACTTTTGAAATATAAGCACAAATATAGTCAAACAACCTAGCAATAACGTAAACAGTGAGCGACCTGTTGAACGTAAACTGTCAGCAAGCAAACTGTTTTGGATTTAGCACATAGGTATAACATGAATCATTCAAGCCGCTCTCCGATTGTTTTAACACTAACAACACTGCAGCGGTCTTAGTTTAGGCCTACTTAAACACAAACAAATGAAGTTTTTCAATTGCAATTTACCTTTCTTTGTCTCTTGGAAATTTGAAAAAGGACTTGCCAACACAACTTTTCTTGTATCTGGCATTATGGCAATTGATGGCTGTGCAAAAGTCACCGCCCTGTTTCACTCGGTCGCCTTTTGACTTTCTGCCACGAGCCATTTTCAGCGTGTCGACAAGGGAGCATAACTCGTACCTTTCGTCTCGCGGTTCGGTACCAAGTTCCCCCTCTTTCTATCATTAAGCTCTTTGGTAAAACCAAGCTGATGGAACTCGAGTGATGTTATCATGATGACGTCACTTTTAATAATTTTTGTTAAAAGAATTTCCTTTAAACTTTGTATTTTTTGAGAGCGTACCCATCTTTGAGCCTGAGTCAAAACTTGGGTATATCAAGTGACGTCACCGTGGTTACGAATTTTTTTTTTTCATTTTGTTATTTATTTTGCGCACTTTTCTGTGAATCTAAAGGACTGATTTCTTTGAAACTTGGTATTTAGTTAGTTTGTGTGTGTATGTGTGCTTCTGCTTGTGTATGTGAGAAAGAGATAGAGAGAGAGAGAGGGGGGGGGGGACTCTGCATCCGTTAGAGTCCAGGACTTGTTTTACAAATAATATTGGGAAGTTAATTGTATGATTAAAACATATTATGGCTTACAGAAATAAGCTTTGTTTCAAACAGGAAAAGCACTATTTTATGTAGGCCCTATTTGTCATCCGATATTCTAAAAGGAACTTAACAGAAATTCTTCCTTGTGTTTGAAAACATCACATTATAGATCTATTTGTAATGTATTAACTTCCAAATTGTGCTTTAATTTGCCCCTTTGAGTGTTGATTATCGGAAGTTAGAGTTTAATCATTGCGATGATAATCCATAATATATTGGGTGTCATAAGCATACACACGAGAACAAGGACATTATTACAAAATAACTTTATACAATGGAAAACAAGCTTATTTGCGTCAAAAGGCTTAGAAATGGCATAAACGGTAATTACCGTAAAACCTCCGTTTTGAGACCCTCTCTTAAACGACTTCCTCCAACATACGACCGGAAAAAAATTCACCGATGGTTTGTACTATATAAACGACCTCTCTTAAACGACTACCTCTAAAACGCGACTTGCGACCTTCAAATAATTAAATTTTACGACCTAGCATCTGAAAAATTCCGATTCCAAAGCAATACTATATCTGTGCTCTTGAAGAAAACAGTTTCGTTTACAACTTTTAATAGCAGACGATGCATTAAAACAGCTTGAAATACTCTAAGGAGCTGATTTGCCATGAGCAGGGGCCTGTCAGATCTTGCCGACACCATGTCTGGATTTCAAAGTGACATACTAAGAGAACATGCATGGGTGGAGGGGTGGGGGTCGATGGGTTATGCAAACAAACAGAAATAACCGCTTTCTTAAAAAACAACAAAAAAAAAAAACAAAAAAAAAACACACACACAAAACAAACTATTTAATGATTGAATAAAAATAATTACAACAATATTAATGAGGTTATCTTATAAATAGTTATAACTCCAAACATGCACTCAGCACTTACATACACTTTTAAACAACTATCATACCAACATTGATTTTTTTTATTTTGCAAATAATGAGGAACAGGAAGATATTGACTGTATTGGTTGTGAGACAGAGTTTAATCTATATTTCTGAAAGATGGTAGATGTTCCCTATACTTAATGGTATGTGTACCTTTTGTATATGTATTTATTTTACTTAATTAGTTCTCTTAATGTCTTTTTCGAAAATGTCCTACCTCCTTTTTAACACCCCTCCAATTTACGACCTCGTTCTAATGGCAATTTAAAGGTCGTAAAACGGAGGTTTTACTGTATATTTAAAACATGTAACATAAAAATACAGTACACAGTATAGATACACGTATAATGTATACACGTACCTCCGCCCCCGCTTGTATCGCTCTCTTACATAACCTACTTCCTTATCGTGTCTCTCCCACCCATCTCTCTCTCTCTCTCTCTCTCTCTCTCTCTCTCTCTCTCTCTCTCTCTCTCTCTCTCTCTCTCTAGAAGAAGAAGAAGAAGAAGAAGAAGAAGAAGAAGAATAAGGGAAAGAAGATTGGAAAAATGTATTAGGGTTTGCAATTAATCTAAAATCTTTATCCCTAATTTTTAAAAATTTCAAAGTCTCTCTCTCTCTCTCTCTCTCTCTCTCTCTCTCTCTCTCTCTCTCTCATTCTCTCTCTCTCTCCTTCTCTCTCTCTTTCTCTCTCTCTCTCTCTCTCTCTCTCTCTCTCTCTCTCTCTCTCTCTCACGCACAGACTCATTCATTCGTTCACTCTCATTCAGACACAAGCCATATCATACAATAACATGCAAATCCACCTGCACATACAGGTCCATGTAATGAAGCTTCAATTAGAAAGCACCATTACAACTAAGCATCAGAGAGAAGGTAAAAAAAAAATTTTCATGCTATGGAAAATTGCTTTGTATTATTTATAACATATTGATAATCATTATATGATAATACGATAATACATGAACAGGTTTTGGTTTACAAAAGGTGTAAGCTGGTTACATATTTGGTATTTCAAAATGTTTGTTTTTATTGTATTGAACGTGGTTTAAACTTAATAAATTGCACGAATATCCTGAAGTATTCAGGACCCCTAACCATTCCAAGATCCATCCATCCGCTATAATAAATTTAGATTGGATAGCTGGTGCTTCGTGGTGGGTTTTTCTTGTCACCCTTCAGTAGTGTAGCTGATCCGGATGCGCTGAAAAACATAGTCGTAGTTCAACTTTAAAGTTACATTATACAGGTCTAAAATTCAAAATTTTAAGTTGAACTACGATATCTTTCGAATTATTCCCCCAACCCTCGGAGAATTAACTGCATCTAAAGAATATGGTATACCCAAGATAACTCCATTCCCGCTTTCTATCATTCCATTAACCCTTGAAGGACTGTATCTGTTCATCCACTGTATTTATCAAGGAGTATTATATCGAAGATGCTTTCGTCGACTCCAGTTTGCCTTTCTGATGCAATCTTTCCTGTCGCTCCATTAATCCTTGAAGGCCTGCATCCAAAAGTGATCCTACATGTTCCTTTTTATTATTTTCTGTCCTCAAACGCAATTTATATTTATATGTGTCCTACACAAGTGCTTTTAACACCCTTAGGAACACTGATTTCCTTTCTGAATACAGATCCCTTAAATAATAATCGAATAATTATATTGATAACTATTTTAAAACCCACAAGGAACAACTGGTATATATGAAGCATTTCCAATTAATTATTTTACTTATAACAGCATGGATAGCAAGAAGTATTCAGGACCCCAATTTAGCCAAATTACCCACTTAGCAAATTCAAATTCAGAAAACAATGATTGTACTGTCACAAGATAATTCAAATTCATGAAACGTAATGATTCTTATAGAGTGACCAGAGAACGTTTGTAGTACAGGAGAAGAAAAGAGGAAGCACATTTTGGCTGTATTCAAAATGCAAAGCAAACGAAATAAAAACAGATTGTGCTTTAAGCTTTTGCGTCTCTTTATTTTCTCTTGCATTCCAAAACTAATTCACAGAGAGTAATGATAACACAAAATTCAAGAAACATCCAACCTTGAGTGACATATAAATCCTAAAGTCATGCATTCCGAGAACAGTGGGCTGGGTACAGACAGCAGTGCGAGACAAAAAAAGAACATTCAACTTCCAAAAATTAACGAAGACTTCATTTTCATAATTCAACCGTTCACAGACACGATCGAGGACTGTCATTTCAGCTCAACCACAAACAACGGAAACGATTATCATATTGGCAAATTTCAGGCACGGACACGATTAGGCACAAAAAAAATTCGTCAAAACAGAACATTACAAGAATTAAAAAATGTTTTGGGGAATATGATCCAAAATCACAAAAACATGAGAACATGATCCGACAATACAAAATATTTGATCATGGTCAAACAACACACACATAACAACATGATCCAGCAATTCAAAACATAATACCATGACCCAGTCACACAAACAGTTTCGTGATCTAACAACACCCAGTTGCAGGTAGCTGAATTTCAAAGTAGTACAACATCTTTCGACCTGAACTCTTAAACTTGAAGGCAAAGAACAGTTGAGAAGACATGGTATTGTGTGGTGGAAATCCGAGGCTGTGCAATGTCTTTCAACCACAACTAACAACTTGAAAATGTCAAACAGTTAAAACCGGCATACTGTATTTCGAGAAAATAAACCTATCAGTTTTGTAGAGAAAACAGACAAAGCATCGGAGAAGAGAAAATTGACAATGTACAAATTGCTTTTATAGAAACAACAACGGCAAAACACAGTAAGGTCAATGCAGAAAAAAGACAAAACATCTAAACACATAAAACTTACAAGTTACACAGTACTTTTTAATCGAGAAGTCAAAGTATCTTTATGCAGAAAAGAGATTTTCTTACAGTTACAGTCAACAACAAACCAATCACCATGCCATATCTAGTAAAAATCGAGTCAATTCTCATTCAGAAACGTCCAGAAAAAAAAAGAAAGAGACTAACATTAACACACGAACATCAGCATGAACATTTATAATCAGACATTAAGTGTTCAAGTTACAGGAGGACTAGAGTGATAGGCAAGGTTAAATATGCAAGGCCAGTCTGTGAGATAAGTGAAATGAGAGTCAAGATGCATAGTATTCGTGTAACCACGATAAAGATGCAAATAGCAATGAAGAGGCAAACAGTGATGAAGGTTTAAAAATCATCCAAAAAACAGACAATGGAGAGAGAACTCCAGTTGTTTTTGAACCAAAGGTACGTCTATTCTTACTTTTTCCTTCGTTGAATGACGACGATGATGATGATAAGAACAACACATACAATGACGACTGCAACGGTTATTCCTACAATCATCCCTGGTATAAAAATTACAAGATTTTCTTGAATTTCACATATAATAATAATAATAATAATAATAATAATAATAATAATAATAATAATAATAATAATAATAATAATAATAATAAATAAATAAATTAATTAATTAATTAGTATAAAATAAAATGGAAAGCAGCGGGAACAGTATGTTATGGGAAATAATCGCGTACTCCAAAACTCCATGTGTCTATCACGTATTATTTCCCCTGAATTAAAATACTGACAACAACAACAAAAATGGCCTTTCGTATGGCCGTTGAGTGTCATGTGCAGCACCAAAACCCGGTTCTGTTATTGTGGATAAAGCATGTCTTCTTAGCGCGGTTCCAGTCAACATTAGACACATATTTACCATAACACGCACAAAAACAAATTTTGCAACATACGTTAAGTTAATCATGAGTTACTTTTCTGAACAGTCTAATGACATGCCTCCAAATGTGTGACTGAAGAATGTCTTTATTATTAAACATATCTCAGAATATCTGAGAAAATAAAAGAATTCAAGAAGAATGCCTGAAGAATGCTCAATGCTACATGCCAAGGAGACGGTTTGACGCTTATGTCGGACACTCACCGTAATTAATTACTGCTCAAAAGGTTTAGATTAAATTGGCATTATAATCATTTTTCCTCTTCTTGATCGAGTGCATTCCACGCTTGTATTTTTTTCTTCTTCTCTTACATTTTATTTTAAAAGAAACAAAACGAAATGGATGACTGCAATACACTCAGTAAACCATTTTGACGTACCAACAGAAAAACTGCCTGATGAAGCTTCATCGCTTCCATTTACAGTTCCCGCCTGACTCTGGCCAGGATTGGGAGCGGCGGCGTGAGTGTCTCGATTTCTATCTTTCCCCGTCTCCATCCCCTTCACGTCCTCCATCGCTTTAAATGGAAACAATAATGTACTGTTCTCCTCCACCGCCCACATGTCGTTGTATTTCTCTGTTAAAAAAACAAACAAACAAAAAACCAATATATATATATATATATTAATTCATATACAGGGTGGGCCATAAAAAGTGTCCACATTTTATTGTGCAATAACTGAGATAGAAATTAATATTTTACAACATGTTTTATTCCACGTAGACAACAATGTTAAAGGTTTTGTTCAAACTAATCTTAGCAAAATCTGTGCATTTTCAGAGTCACAGAATCAATAGTTCATGATGTGCTCAATCCATGCTCCGCGTTGTTGAATAACAGCTGCGAGCCGAACGTTGAAGTTTTCACCAGACTTGAACCCTGCTGATTATTTTCTTTGGGGTTATTTGAAAGAACGAGTGTATACAGACAATCCAAGAACAAGTGAAGAACTAAAGGCAAGCATCAGGAGAGAAATCAGAAGCATTCCTGCAGAGATGCTGACAAGAGTTGTGGACAATTCATAGGTAATTCGGATTTTACCAAACAAAGGGATGTAAAATATTGAGTATTTTGCATCAATTTTTATTCATCAGATTAACATAAGTTGTACTGATAGAGATATTGAGTATTATAATTATACTGCAGACTATTGCAACAGAAGGATGAAAATCAACCAAACTAGAGACAAGGGGTCACATCAAGAGAAGCTTTTATTATCAATAAATCCGGCCTCCCGTCAACAAGCGAGACATTGTTAAATCATTCCTTGTATTTTGCACGCGCATTTGTCTCCTGACCTCCTAGTTTTGACCAGCTCACGAGCAATCATTGTTTCTTCAAACGAATTTACGTTAAAAGATTTCAATACCCGAGGATTTTTTTTTCCCCATTGCATACCTGTCAAGTGCTACGGATTTTTGCGTAGCACTACGCATTTTAAACATTTTCCCATTGCTACGGCGTATCACAAAGCTGCTACGCAATTTTTCAAAAGTGACGATAATATTTTTTAACCAAGGGGGTTTTCGCGCGAAAGTAGTCTGTTCCGGTCGAGTCCGGTTTAAAGACACTTAGTAAAAGCACCGCACTTCCGCAACACGTGTTCGTTCAGAACTTCAGTCTACGATCAGTCTTTGTGAGGGAGAGACAGACGGAGCCATTTAGTTATATTTTTATTAAATTAATTGGTATAAGCTTTTGTGCAATGCTAATAGTTCTTTTCTTGGCATTGTAAACCATGTTTTGTGAATAAGCAAAGTTGTTTGGGGGAAAAAAGTTCATCTGCTTTTTCTGTGTCAGTGATTATCTCCCTTAGTTTTTATTTATTTATTTATTTTTTTAGGTTTTTTTTTATGATTGCCTAGCTTATTTTCTGTCTGTATGTTTTATTTTTTTATTTTTTTGGCATTTTCACTTTTATTTTGAAAAACGTACATGAAAATGTTTATAATGATAATGGTAATAGCTAAAGTGTTGTGCATTAACAAGATTTTACAATACATTTGTAAACACATTGGATGTGTGTGTTTATATTGGATGCAGAAGTTTTCAGTTTTGTTGCGAATCGCGTGATTCACATTAGTGCTACACAAAACCTCCATTTGCTATGGTTTTTCTGTTAAATTGCTACACCACAACCCGAAAACCCCTTGACAGGTATGCCATTGCCATAAACGTAATAATCCAGTATCCATTTTCAAGGGAGACAACTTATCCTTTGCGCTCTGCACAAAACGTTATTATCTCCCTTTATTCATTTCGCAACACTCCCAGTTTCTTCAGTTTTACCGATGCAAAAAGTATTGGCAGGTCGAGTAGACATTAAAATAAATTTAAAAAAAAACAACAATAAAAACAATTTAAAACATTAAAAAAAATTACATATTACTAACCTGTGGTTGAAGAAGCGTAGAAACTGGTGGAAGGAGTTGTCAATACGTCGGAACCTACTGTGTTCATTTTCGAAGAAATGATATGCGATTCTGTCGTCCGTTTTGTCATCATCGTCGTCGTCGATGTCGATGATATTGATGGTGATGTTGATGATGCATCCGAAGATGTAGATGCTGCTGCTGCTGATGTTGATCGTGTCGATGAAGTTTCTTTAGTGTAAGGGGTAGTGGTAGAAGGGGTGGTGGAAAAAGTTTTCGTCATTGTCATGGTAGTCGTCGTTGGTGGTGTTGTAGTTGAAATGTGGAATGGCGCTGTCCTAGTTGTAGGGGTGGTCGGGGTGGATGCGGTGTCTGGAATTGTGGTTGATGTCGTTGCTTCAGTAGTGCTAGTACTCTGGAAATGAATGTCTTCTTCTTCTTCGGTTGTCAATGCTGTTGTCGCCGTTGTTGGCGGTGATGTCGTTTCTTCTTCTGTTGTTGTTGTTGTGGGAGTGGGAGTTGTAGTGGTGGAGGAGGAGGTGGTGGTGGTGGTTGATGGTGCTTCAGTAGTGGTAGTGGTGGTCGTTGGTGGAGGAATGACATCTGGAATACAAAAAAATAAAAGCATAATTAATTATTGAGAATATAAGCAGCCCCAATTATTTTCATTCCATTCATTCATATACAATAACACTACAGATTAAACTGTAAACCAAACTTAACACAAAGCCGAAAAAAAGTCTGAAATTGAACGAATAACAATGTCAAAACGTGAACTCAAGACAAAATGCCAAGCCTGTGATTTGAAACATCAGAGCAAACCGTGTACCAAGTGATTTTCTTTGAGCACCAGACAGTATTTTTATATCCAACAATCTAACTGCTCTTGAACCCAAGATTTATATCTTTTATATGACAAAAGAAAAATACAAATATTTCGCAGGACCCTCTAAGCAATGAATAACTAACTAACTAACTAACTAACTATACAAGTATTTAATAACCAAGTACAAGGATTTTGTGTGGAACTAGGCAGGGGGTCATTGCAGGACGTTACAAGAACACATGCGTTTAAACTGTGTCATGATAGAGTGCAAAGTGTAAGGTTTAATAGCTTGTCATTGGTACATGTTTTTTTTGTTCTTGTTGTTTTGCATTTTTCCGACACTCTACATTGAAAAGACTCTCTGCATCGAACAGGGTCTCTACATTGACAAGCCTCACTACTTACAGCAAGAGCAGACGCTGGGCAGTTTGTCTTTGCAGGGTCTGTTGGACAGTTTGAAGTTCTGACCGTCGAAGCTGATGGCGGTACACGGACCCTTTCCTTCTGTTGAACCCGCTACACCTCCTGTGCAACCAAACATTAATAATAATAATAATAATAATAATAATAATAATAATAATAATAATAATAATAATAATAATAATAATTATTATTATTATTATTATTATTATTATTATTATTATTATTATTATAACAACAACAATCATACCCAAAAGCTCAAATGCAGAGGAATAATCCATGAATGTAGGCTATGATATATTGAAGCATTTGGTATCTGGCATAGGTTAGAAAATATAGGTGCCAGAAAAAATGTTATCAGCAATTACGTCGTGGAAAATACATTTAGGGGTAAATTAATGCCGTCAAAATAGCGCACCTACAAAGAGCTGCTCAAGGCGCTGACAGAAATCAGACCAAAGTGCAGCATCAAGGGCCCTCAATGAATGAACATTGAGGTTTAACGTCTACACCCACCATTGGCGATATGGCAGACGGGGATAACCATCCCAGGGAAAAGGGGGGGTAAGGACCTAAATCAACACTGAACCACCAGAGCAATCATACTGCTAAAATGGACAGTGAAAAATGGCCATTTTTATTTCGCCCCCCTCGGGATTCGAACCTGGGTCATCGGTGTGCCAGGCGAATACTCTACCACTTGAGCTACGGCGGTGGGCAAGGGCCCTTTAAACCATCTTACATATAACCGCATATCAATATGAAATACTACAAATTAACGTAAAAATTGCGAAAAAAAAACATCACAACAGAACATATGACAGTAGGCTACATAATAAAAAGTTAAAAATTTAAAAGTCACAGAACTTCGTTGTGAAATTAAAACAAAATAATTCCTCCAAAATCTGTCACTGTATAAGGAATATAAAAAAAATGTTAAAGAAAACATGTTGCCAAAATTCTCGATTGACCAAGGTTTTGCGCCGTCCGCCAACATTGATCCCCCTGTGTTGGGGGAGGGTGAGTAGGGGGTGTGTCAGGAGGGTGGTAACAATGTCCGGTTTAGGTACTGGTACACGTGATCTCTCTCTCTCTCTCTCTCTCTCTCTCTCTCTCTCTCTCTCTCTCTCTGTCTCTCTGTCTCTCTGTCTCTGTCTCTGTCTCTGTCTCTCTCTCTCTCTCTCTCTCTCTCTCTCTCTCTCTCTCTCTCTCTCTCTCTCTCTCATTGCTAGTAAGCGGCCAAACTTACTTCCAGACCATTAGTATGGAAAATGAGTGAGCAATCTTAACGCACTGGCGGCTGACCTTCTCCACAGACCATCCATTTCACAGCTGCTTCTGATACCGTGACTATGAGTGATAGCGTTTCTATTGCCCACTCCCCTACGGGTCTACTATACTTAGTGAGATGTTCGCGTTTCCCCAGCTTCATTTTCTTTCCAGCTTTATCTGCTCCCCCCCCCCTCACCCTCCACCCCAAAGAGGGAATATTTAAGCTGCTGGGTGCTGGGAGAGAGAAACCTGAAACTTTTGTGAAACTTTTTAATTAGGTATAAAGATTTTAGACTAATTAATAAGTATAATCTTTTAGTCTGTCCCTTAAAAAGTTAACATAATAAAGAACCTTTAACATTAACTTGGAAATCATGTTATATATACACACACGCACACACACACACGCACATACCATCATCTTCGTCATTATCTTTAAACAATTTTAGACACCCACCCACCTCCCTCTCCCTCACCATAATAATAATAATAATAATAATAATAATAATAATAATAATAATAATAATAATAATAATAATAATAATAATATATCAATAAATACCAAAAATTAATTACATGAATGACTGTGTTTTCATAATTATGTGTTATTTATACATCACTTTTGTAATTAAGTACGCAAATGCTTAAGTATTTTACATTTGAAAGAAAACAGTGTGTTGCAATGTGTAAACTCCAGAGGGAGAGACCATACAGCAGCTCCATTAAATGATAGGCTGTTTTTTTTAATAAATCAATGCGAGGGAGGGTAGTATATAATTATAGTCTATGCCCATTACCTGGCTTAATTTAAAAAAATGTATCAAGATTATGCAGGTGTTTCTCCGTGGGTGATTTTGAACATAAAGATAGCTGTATGAAATATAAATTGTTTTTGAAGTGGTCATATTCGGAATTCTTTATATTTCTCATTAGTTCTAACATCTGTATTTATATTATAAGACTTATAAAGTGTCTTCATTGCTCTTTTATAAAGACCATTCAGATGTTTAATTTGAGCGTCTCCTGGCATTACACCAAATAATCGATGCATAATTAAAATGAGACATACAGTGAGCATACAAAAATGATTTTAAAGCATCAACTGTAACAAAATGTCTAAGTTTATTTAGATTCAAAGAAGGAAAAGGTTTTTAGAAATTTTTTTAACAGATATAGTTAACGTGTAACCGCCAGCTAAAATCATCATCGATGATTATGCCTAGCACTTTATGTTCCTGAACTTGCTCAAAACGGTACCACCCCAAGTTTAGATTATGGAAACAAGATCCATTTTGGCGCTTTTGTCTTGCATTGAGAAGCGTACTTTTGCTTTTAAAGGATTTAATTTCATTCTATTGATGCAACACCAGTTATCAATTTCATTTATGCTTATTTGAGGACTTTGTTCCACCTGATGCAGATTTGTATTATGAGTAAGGAAGGATATATCATCAGCAAATAGGTCAAGGTTAACATTTTGTGTGAGAAAAAGGGGCATGTCATTGATAAATATACAGAATAAAATAGGACCAAGGATCGATCCTTGAGGAACTCCACAAGTTACATCACCAGAAGACGAAAATGAACCATTAGTGTAATGATTGGTTTGATAAATATGATTTTAAAAATAATACAGATGCAGAATTTTTAAAATAGAATTGTAACTTATTCACTAGGACGTTATGGTTAACTAGGTCAAATGCCTTTTAAGGTCTAGAAAAACTGCTCCTACAATGTCTTGCTTATTTCTAGCATCAAGCCAAACATCACAAATATGGGCGAGCTCTTAGGAAAGAGTGTTTTGGTCTAAAGCCAGACTGAAAAGAATGAAAAAGAGCGTTATTTTATAAGTATTTCATAAGGTTAATGTGAATATGTCTTTCCAGGGGTTTATGTAGTAGGCCTACATGGAGAGTGGAAATTGGTCGAAAGTTGTCAGGAACTGAAGTATTACTTGTTTAGGTAAAGGTATCACTTTACCTTCTTAAAATATGGAAGGAAACTGACTTTGATCAATGCATAGATTATACATGTAGATGTAGGTTTAAAGGTTTAATGATATAAGGAAGAAAAAATTGTATAATGAATGCGTTTAGATTATAAATGTCCATAGACTTTTAAATTTTTCATGTATATTATTAGAGACGTTACGTTACATCATGTTGTTAACCGAGGTATAATAAATGAGGCAGATTCGTGAAGTTTGTTTCTGCAAAACTTGTTGATCTTATTATATATTGTATCTGTGTTTGTGTTTGCGGTATTGGATTTAATAATAGAGCCAGTTAATGAAATGAAATATTTATTAAATTCTTCATTAGAAAAATTAAATTAATTTGTTATTCTTGTTCTAGATTTTTTTTGCAAAATTCGTTCATTGCTTGCCAAATACAAGTGATATTAGTGTTTTCAGTTGATAATAAAGTTTGAAAATATTTTTCTTTGCATTTTTTATGATGGTAAGGACTTTAACATGTTGCATTTTATACAGCTCAAACAGTTTTTGTTTTTTTTAAGTCTGCCACGCAAGAACATGGCAGCTTTAATTTCAGTTGTCATCTAGGTGGGAACTGATGTACTGTATAGTTTTACCATATTCCTCTGTATTAGAGCATGTTCATCAATGACAGAAAGCAATAGTTTTAAAAATATTTCGGTTGTTTCGTTAGGGTTCTCTTAAATTGTTGAAATCAATCAAACTTAAGTCCTGTAAATATGCGGATTATCAAAATTCTGAAAGTTTCTATACATGAGGTAGGTGTGTCCTTTAAATTGTGATTTTGGAAGCTGGCATGAACATTTGCAAATAATGGCAGTATGATCGCTGACAGACACGTCAGAAGTGAAAGCAGCAGAAATTATAATGTTGTTACTGTATATATATGATCTAAAAGAGTTGAATTTGTTTCTGTTACTCTTGTAGGTTCTTTCATAAACTGAGTTATACCAAACAAGTTTGTTATTGTGTATGTTAATGAAGATTAATGTTAAAAGTCCTCTAAAATAATATAATAAAGTTTAAATTGCAAACATTGGCTGTGTCCGGCCATCATTTGTAAGAAATTACTGAATCGCAGTTGCCAGCAGGATTTCTGTAGATGAATCCTATAAGAATAGGCATATTTGTATATGGTCTGACCTCCAGCCAGATGCATTCAATACATTTGAGTTCAAGATCATTTCTCAGTTTGACAAAGTTAATTAAATTATTATGAACATAGACAACAATTCCAGTGTGTCCAGGAAAATTAGCATCATGTCTTATAAAATTATAATGTGGTATCGAAACTGATTCTGAACTATGTTTCGAGTCACATAATTTTGTTTCCATCACATGCACAACGAGTATATGTAAGCATCCGTGACGCTGAAAAAGAGAACAAATGTCATGAAGTTTGTTGTAGAGATGGTAGACGTTGACATGGCCACATAAAAAATTAGGTTCCATTTAGAATAAAATAAATTAATTTTTTGAAAAAATCCTATTTCACCCTATGAGTTCCAATACTCTATTATTTTATTTTGTAAACAGCCCTCGCTAGAGCTCACTATGGTAATCCCTATAGTGCACACAAACCTCATTAGAGCTCGGAAGTTACTATATAGTCTATCTATGTAGACAAAAACATCTCACTATTGCTAAATAGGCCTATGTCAAAGAAAACAAGTAGAAATAATAAATATATTTAAGAAAATTCAAAGAATTGTATAATCAACTAATTTTAAAATAAAATATCGACAGGATCCCAAAGAACTCAAAATGTGTATTATAATTTATATGAATGAATGTATGTCACAAAGTGTATTTTGCATTTGAAATATTGTTATAAATCACTACATTCAAACTCCACTTGAGCTCAGAAAAACAGTGGAATAAATATAGGCACTTGTCACCAAGAAGTGTTCAAGCAATTTGATAATAATATTGAACGCACTAGAATAATCCAAGTAGTACAATAAAGCTGATAGCAGAGTAACACTGAAACTAAATAACACAGTAACTAATCTACTAAAACGTTGTGGTCTGGCATCACTGGGATTAAATAGCTGTCTAGTTCCCTACATAAAAGCGAGACAGGAAACTGAACAGAACTTTTCTCTCCTGGACATTCAAAAGGATAGATTGATTTTGGCTAGTAAGATCCAAAGGCTTGTCTGACAGTGGCCGCTGCTGATGACTGATGACCGAGAGCTGTTGCTGAAGAGTGAAGACCCAGGCGATTAGCGTGTGCTGGACTTGGGCTTTCATCACGAATCTGCAGCTTTTGTAAATGATTTTGGTTGAAGAGAGTTGGGTCACGAAAGTTGTAGCCGCGTTGACAAGACCCATTGACGATTGAAGAATACAAGGGATGACTTGTTTCCATTTGTTTGGGATCTTGACTTCGTCCACGAGCAAGTGGAGACTGAAAGATGGTTGTAGAATTATTGGAACCATGATGCTGGGTGCTTTTTAAGTACATCAGCTGATGAGGACGATTGGAACTCTGAATCTTGGATGGCACAACATTGGCGGTTTTGGAGTAGGACCTTTTGATATTGATAGCCAGGCCACTGGAACCTCGAGTGTTGGGTGAATCTGGTCCCTGAATCATACTGTCTTCACCTTGCCAGAAGAGGTATAGAACGAACAGTCATTGTCCACGACTTCAACTCAATCAAGTTCTGCACATTCGTTCCGCATGCAGTGCTTTGATGTGGATAGTGGACAGAAGTATTTTTGATTGGGAAGTTATTTGGGATTTAAATTTTATTTTCCAATCTGATCAAAAAAACAAACACAAACAACAGCTGTGAGGAGGACGGGGCGGGGGCGTCGCACCGCTGTGGGAACATAGAGTGAGAAACTGGTGTTGTAGGAACACGTAGAGCAGTGGGAAAACTATACAACTGAAGGGACATAGAGCCAATGGAACAAAGGTTGGTTGTAAAGAGAGCTGGAGGAACACAGAGACGTGGAAACATCGAATACAGGCTAGCTTTACTAGAACCATTTCTGATTATGAAGTGACATGATTGAAGGTAGAGCTGAGGGAACAACGGACCTGGCCCCATGTGTTCCAGAGATCTAAGTCTCAGTCTTTTTTTTTTTTTTAAGAATGTTCTGTTTCAAGAATAGTGTTCGGCAGTCGCTTATACTCGGGATAAGAAAAAAGCATGAAAGAAAAACAGTTTAGGGAAGAACAGAGAAAAGACTGGTTTACTTGTTCTTTGCCTAGAGGTACGTGAGTCATCCAACGCTGTAAAGATTACGTTGAAAATGACTCTACCACAGCTTTCGCCTCTCCCGCTTTTTCCGACCTCTCTCTCGCCACACAACGCCCCTGTCCCCCTATATCATCCACTCCGATACCCCTTGCCGTCAATTCCACGAACCTTTTGCAATTCCCTTTGTAAAATATTTATTTGCGATATTTTTAGGAGATTTTTTTTTAATCCACTTTCAGCTAAATAATCTGTAGGTAATATTTACTTAAATAATTTATTTTCTCTGTAAATAACTTATTATTGACCTAAACAATGCTTTGTTTTCGTAAATAAATAATGGTATAGGTAAATAAGGCATTGTTGCTAAATAAAAACAATATTTACCTATATAATGCATTATTTAGCCGATTGTGTTACATATTGTATTATTTACAGTGGCGTAACTAGGGATTTGGGGGCCCGGGCGGCTTGGCCTCTTTGGGGGCCCCTGCATTTTGACATTCGACATCATGACATGAGATAATGTACTTAATAAATATATAAGTCTAAACTTATATAACAACGTGAATAGCAAGATTACATGGCGGTGGCGTAATATTTAATATTTAATGTAAAAGTTTTTTTTCGGACACTCCTTTGGGGGCCCCCCTCAAGTGGGGGCCCGGAGGGACTTTCGAATTTGGACACCCCCCCCTCTCCTTCCCCTAGCTACGCCACTGATTATTTAGAAAAGTTTCTAAATAATGATTTGTTTATCTATAGTGCATTATTTGGCAGAATTTGCTAAATAAAGTATTTTGTAGAAATTGTTGCTAAATAATGCATTATTTACGTAAACAATTCATTGTTTAGGGACTGCAATTTTCATTATTTAGGGGATTCGAGGATTCGCTTGAAAACTTGGTTTTTCTAATTCTACTGCTTTCTATAATTAAATGCTAGGTCTTTCCAAAGATTGTGTATCCAAAATGTTTGTTAATTATTTATTTTTCAACAAAAATCACGCCACAAATTCGAAGATAAAACGTCTACTTCCTCCCGAACGCAAAGAAAAGATTAAGTTCAGTTGTAAGCGAGAGTATTCAGTCTCTAAGCATTTCCGTCAGAAGGAAAAAAAAAAGCTTTCTTTTTGTATTTATTTACCAAAAAACTGTGTTGACATTGTGTTTCCGTTTGTTCTTCTGAGTTGAATTATGTTTTAATTTAAAACGGAAAGTTTCAGCTTATTCGAAACTATCAGGAATTTGCAGGTTAAACTGACAAGAAACATGGCGGAGGTATTCTGAAGGTAAGGACGTACTCTGAAGGCAAGGACGCCAATGCAGAAATAATGATGGATCTCTCTTTTTTGGAGCCGTTACTGTTATAGTTTTGTATATTAATATTGTTGCGAACAAATAAAAAATAGAGTTAAAAAAACCAGTTGCCTCATTTTAAATCGCGAACCAGCGCAAAATCACGATTTGTAATTATATTTATCACTACATGTACCACATAACTCCACAGTAATACGACATGTACCTGCGAATCCGCTAAATAATGAAAACTGAAGTCCCTAAACAATGAATTGTTTACGTAAATAATGCATTATTTAGTAACGTCTTCTAAATAATACATTATTAAGCAAATTCTGCTAAAAAAATGCATTATATAGGTAAACAAATAATTATTTAGAAACATTTCTGAATAATGCATTATTAAACACAATCTGCTAAATAATGCATTATATAGGTATATAATTCCTCATTTAGTAACAATGCCTGATTTACCTATAATCATGATTTATTTACCTAAACAATATATTGTTTAGGTAAATAATAAGTTATTTACGGTGAAAATATATTATGTAGAGAAATCTTACATTGTATGAAAGAAAACAAATGATTTTTTAAAATAGAAAACATGCTTCTAAATAAAGATTATTTAGTTGAAAGTGGTGAAACAAAATAAATATCTTACAAAGGGAATTCCATAATGCAAGGTTTGATAGATCAATTCATCCTTAACGCTCCTGTCATTGGACGCTAAACATTGTTCTTTAGTCATTCCTCTTTTTCCCATCTTGACCTGACTCTCGTCCCCATCATTTTCTGCACCTTTTCTCTCCTTTTTTTTGTTTTAATCAACACCATCTATGACCACAGACTTCTAGTTCATCTATTCTACCATCAATTCTCCACCCCACAAAGTTCTTTCTTTCTGTTTTTAATTCTTTCGTTCATTATTGCTCCCTCTGCCTCTGTCCGTCTGTCTATGTCTGTCTGTCTCTCTCTCACTTTCGATTCTCCCGTTCACTCCATCTCTTCTCTGTAGTTGTTGTTGTTTGTAGATTATAGTCACACGACACTTTCGCATATAGGTGACTACTGGACCGATTTATACTGACACCAGCGGGCCAGTTGTTGGTAAAGGGGAAAATAATATGATCACACGTTGACCAATCCCCCCCCCCACCTACCCACCTCAATCCACCCTCTAATTCCTAAACAAATTTAAAAATGAATAAATACATAAATAAATAACAACAAATAAATAAATATATAATTAATTTTGTGTTAAAAATACATGAAAAGAATGGCCCCTACCGTCCAGCCATTGTGTGAGCGTGCTATAGCCGAGAGGGAGCTCATATCTGGTGTTGACCATGCGCTCGAAGTTTGCAGTGGCTTGTAAGAACTGCGTGACGTCACGCTGGTCAAACGACACCGGCTGGCTGCCCTTGGGACATTGATGCTGTATGTCCACCGCCAAGTATTCCTCCGAAGCGGACACTGTGATGGAATGGGAAAGAACGTGTGATTTATAAATTATAATTTGAAACAATACAGTGAAATTAAATGGTAAAGCAACTATCCGCGAGAATAATAATAATAATAATAATAATAATAATAATAATAATAATAATAATAATAATAATAATAATAATAATAATAATAATAATAATAATAATAATAATAATAATAATAATAATAAAAAGAAGAAGAAGAAGAAGAAGAAGAAGAACAACAACAACAACAACAACAACAACAACAACAACAACAACAACAACAATAAAAACAACAACAACAACAACACTAAAAACAACATAGCGCTTTTTTCTATTTAAAATCGGTTCAAAGCGCAATTCTCTCTCACACACACCCAAAAAGAACTGTTACGTTTGTCTTTCTAACCACTCATGTTGTTACAATGAAACATTGTTTGGGATGGAGGAATTGGATGGAGCAAGTTAGTAAGAACCCTAGATCCTTCTCTCCGTCCCAACCTCACTCCAGCCTTGAATTCTTAATTCCTTGCTTTCTTTTCCTTTTTTTTCTTGAGTCCATTTCCTGACCACTCTTGTCAGCAATGCACGGAATGCCATGGTATGGTAGCTACTGCTGAGAAATTCTCATTGAGCACTGACACAACGCTGACATGCTGGAACAAGAAGGAAGAGGAGAGAGAGAGAGAGAGAGAGAGAGAGAGAGAGAGAGAGGTGGGTGGCGGGGATAAAGAGAAGCAGGAAGAGAGGGGAAAAGAGATAGAGAGGTGGGGGAAGAGAGAGAGGGAGAGAAACAGAGAGAAAGAGATAGGGATAGAGAGACAGACAGAAGGGGAAGAGAGAGAGAGAGAGAGAGAGAGAGAGAGAGAGAGAGAGAGAGAGAGAGAGAGAGAAAGAGGAGAGAAAGAAGGAAAGAGAGATAGACACACAGAGAAAAAAAAAAGTGTATAACTTCAAAGTGTAGCCCAATGGGGAAAAATATGAACTAAATAAATATAGAAAAAGAAAGGTTTTTTCTTTAAGAATAAATACATTATTACCTCTTTACTAGTCCTACGTTTTTCCAAATATATAGAAATTATGCAACACGCTTAAAAAATACACAGCAATGCAATCTTGTCACGAATTCTGTAGATGTAAAAAAAATAATTTAAAAAAATTAATTATATAAATTAATTTAAAAAAAAAATTTAACAAATTCAAATATTACGATATTCATTAAAAAAATATTAGAAAATACTTAATGAATGAATAAATAAGTAAATAATAAATAAATAAACAGGACAATCATACCACAAAGTCTGCCTTTCTTTGGGAAAGCTCTGTGAGGTTTGTTGGTAATCTGTATAATCTCCTTCTGATTGTTGCTCGTCCTCAGCATGAACCAGTCCTTCAGGCCACTCTCGGTTCCTTTCTCTAACACCGTGTGGTCTGGAATCTCTGCAATGAAATAAAAGAGAAACAAAAAAAAATAAAGTCTTTATTTTATTATGAGGCCTATTTACCACGTATCATTTTATCGTAATCTTCTTCAGTTTGATTGTGCCCTGACGTTTACAGCGGCAGTGATCCATAATTGCTATATGACCGGCGTGGCAATATATTTATTTATTATATCTTTTAAACAATAAAAAAAAGAAAACTCGCTAATTTGATAACACAATTAGGCCTATATAAAATAACATTAATTATGTAATATTTTATTGTAATATCTCTTATTTAAAACCTTGTATAATTGGGGTGCTGTTTTGGTGGCTATTTCGACTCCTTTTTGAGAGAGAGAGAGAGAAAGAGAGAGAGAGAGAGAGAAACAGAGAGAGAAACAGACAGACAGACAGAGATAAAAAGACAGACAGACACAGACAAATGCACATAGACAATCATACATAGAAGTGGAGAGAATATTTATTTCACAAGTCTGAGTGCTAAATGGTTGCTGAGTTACACGTAATGGACTTGATAAGGCAAACGGTTCAGCCTACGTGATTTTTACCTACCTTTGCAGGAAGAAGGAAAAGGAGAAGGTGCAGGAAGAAGTAAAATGAGAAGGTGAGAAGGAAGAGGAAGAAGAGGCGGAGAAGATGTTGTTGTTGTTGGATCAATTTTTATTCATCAGATTAACATAAGTTGTACTGATTTTATTAATTTACTTATTTACTTATTACTCATTACGTTATAATAACTTATTACGTTTTACTTATTTAAATTAATGAGTTTACAATTTAGGAGAAGAAGAACAACTAGGGGGAAAATGAGAAATAAGGAGGAGAGGGCTAAGAAGAAGAAGAACAAGAACAAGAACAAGAACAAGACGAAGAAGAAGAACAACAACAACAACAACAACAACAAGAACAAGAACAACAAGAAGAACAACAAGAAGAGCAACAAGAAGAACAAGAACAAGAACAACAAAAAACAAGAACAAGAACAAGGAGAGTTAAGGTACTCGCAGAATTAGACCACACTACAGCTTTGGGTCAAGGTATAACTTGAATTATTTTATATCCAAGCTTTCGAAGTAGCCGATCAGTATTTAGCAAAGATCGACTGAGAGTGACAATTGCAAGATTTTAATATATATGCTATTATTATTAACTATCAGTAAACATTATGTCTGTGTATTTCATAGTAGAAGTGGTAGGTATATAGGCCGTGTTAACGTTTCAACTCGAGTAGCGGGTATGTCTTATCTCCAACGAGCAGGGCGCATGCTATCACAATCATCAAGCAGTTGGGTTTGACAAAGATTAACTTGTGAACGAAAAGTTCTTTCCAAAGTAAGGATCGAGGCACTTACAAGGGTAGCCTTCGGTTTTTTTTTTAAATTAAAAAAAATAATATAAAAAAGGAACAGAAGAAAAAGAAGAGAAAGGGGAGAGGAGGAAAAAGGAGGAGGAAGAAGAGGAGTAGGCCTAGCTGGAGGAGAAGATAAGATGATGATGAAGAAGAAGAGGAGTAGCTGGAGGAGTTGGAGGAGAAGATAAGAAGATGAAGAAGAAGAGGAGGAGTTGGAGGAGAAAGATAAGATGATGAAGAAGAAAATGAGGATGAGCAGTAGACGAAGGAGAGGAGGAGGAGAAGGAGGAGGAGAAAAAGAAGAAGAAGAAGAAGAAGAAGATGATGATGATGATGATGATGATGATGATGATGATGATGATGATGATGATGATGATGATGATGATGATGATGATGATGATGATGATGATGAGTTACAGAGACAGAGATTGATGGTTTGGTCGGCGAAACACTAACCGTATAGTCTACGTCACTTTGAATTCGTCATGAAGTAAACAAAGGTAGACGTTGGCAAGGGGGAGGAGAAGGAAAAACGTCGGCCACAGAAGTTTATGGCACCGACAGCAAGCTGAGCTGTACGTGTATCTGGGGTGGTGGTGGTGGAGAGAAGGTGGGTGTAGGGTACAGGGGAAATGGGAAGGGCCATAGAAGTCTGTGGCACCGGCAGCAGCTGCATGGCTGTGTAACCGCTGGAATGATGACGTGTTCTTTGACACAAAGAGTATCAGAGAACACACCAAGCCAAAATGTTAAAATCTGTTCACCGCCAGGGACCATTCATCTGAGTCCAAAGTGACTACCCCCAGCTAGGATTCAAATCATGTTATGCAAGATACTTTTGCTGTTCAATGTTTCAGCTATTGTAATAATGCAGATATGGTTTGAAAGAGCTGGTTTTAATGTTTGAAGCCATACGTGAAAAGCAGACGTTTTAAAGATGTTTTAGGGGTTTAGAAGTGTGGAAGGCTCACCCGTGTGGGCTGATATAGGCCTACCATAAGAAAACAAGACTATTTTGGCCGATGCGTTTTTTACATCGAAAGGTGCGTGTGTGCGTGCACGCGCACGACAGTATGATATATATTCAGTGTTTATAGAGTCCGGACTGCCAAGGGCCGAATCAGCACCAGCCACATGGCCCTCTCAGTTATTATTTTATCATTATTCGTTGTTTACAAACAACTACATTACAACCCCACTGGACTATGCACAGCAGAGATGACTTAGTGCCTGTGTAGGAAGATCTGGAATTGAGCGAGCAGTCCAATTTAGCCAGATCACTATGCATTCTTCAACCTTCATGTGTTATAATTGACACTGGAGTCTGTAATATGAAAATCCAAACTCTACGTTCGTTGCTCTCATAAACACCAACACACACATACACACACATACACACACACACACACACACACACATACACACACACACGTCTGTATCATCCATGGCAAATTGGGGTTTGGGACGAAATGTAGTCATTGAAAGCGTTTGTTTTTTTTTTTAACGGAAATACCACAAAATGCATCTAAAAATGTAAGAATTTGATTTTTTTAATGGCTCTTTTTGTCAAAACACTGATTTATTTTTTCTTCTAAACCTAACCATTACCCTAACCCTTTTACTTTAAATTTGTCTGCAAAGCACATCACACCTGAGGGATACCGTAAATGGAACGACATCAGACCTAAACCGTACAGGGTTGTTACCTCCCTTTCGTGCTCTTCAGTGTCTACACACGCCTAACTTTGCTAAAACAAGCTTACATAAAACATTTTCGGTTAAATGTGTATGTATATTTGTATCATTGTATGCGTGCAAATATTATGTCTATCAATCTATCTATCTATCTATCTATCTATCTATCTATCTATCTATCTATCTATCTATCTATCTATCTATCTATCTATCTATCTATCTATCTATCTATCTATCTATCTATCTATCTATCTATCTATCTATCTATCTATCTATCTATCTATCTATCTATCTATCTATCTATCTATCTATCTATCTATCTATCTATCTATTATCTATCTATCTAGTGCAGGAGAGAGTTTCTGACTGTTATGCAACCTGTAAGATATGGGATAGTTTGTAATTATAACCTCTAACTCATCACTTAGTTTAATGGATCCATTTTAATCATGCTTCTATAGTTGGATGTGATTGTTCGTTGTGTGTACGGAATGTGAATTTGCTAATGTTGCCACTGTAATTTTGAGATGAATAAAGTTGTATTGTATCTATTTTAATTCTTGTTTAAGTGCTTAAAAAATATTGTAGAGTTCATATTTGTTTAATGTAATTTCTTTCATTGTTCACTGTAGATGATTTTAAATTTATTGTGTCCTCAATTTTTTTATAACCAGATTTTGATTGTCTGCCAGAAATATAACAGAACTCTTAAATGAGTCAAGAAGCTGGGATCAGTTTTCAATAAAATGAAAAGGACATGCGCTGGAAAAATAGTCCCACTTACAAAATAATGTTAGGAGTTACATTTATAAATTAATAAAGAACCAGGTGACACCAATTAAAACTAAACTAACATCAAACACGGTGCTAACTAATAACACAATCACAATTTCATGCTGACAACAAATACTTCGTAGTACTAGCAATAGATTAAAAAGGCATCAGTATAAATGAGTATGCATAGATACTACATGGCGCTTACAAATTCACAGAATACAATTTAATAAAACCCTGTCAAGTGGCATGCGCTTGAAATATAGTACTATTGTACCACTTACAAGTTAAAGTTAAGAGTTAAATTAATTAATTAATTAAGAACAACAAACGCACGCACGCAAAAACACACACACACACACACACACAACCACCACAATGTGTTTTAGTAACGACGAGAGTCCACTAAAATAATCTTTAATACTCTGGGTATTCTGGTTGTAACTTGAGTAAGGACACCCACACTACAGCAAATTAATGTTTCATGAGCAAAGCCACAGATATTTCAACCTCTCTTTGGCAGAACGCGACAGCCTGCACTGAGATGTACTGTAAAGCGAAAAACCCGGCGATTTAAATTAATTGGTTCTGCATTCACACACACACAAAAGGAAAGAGAAGGGGGCAAGTATCTGTGTCATGTGAGCCCCGTCCCCAACTTCACGCTACCACGGGTCTCCACCCACCAATTCCGCCACCCTCACCAGGAGGACCCCCCCCCCCCCTCCATCCCCAACCTCTCTCTCTCTCTCTCTCTCTATCTCTCTCTATCTCTCTCTCTTTCCCATCTTAATCCCACCCCTGGAAGAAAAACAAAAGAAATTTTTATGCAGTTATTATGCTCTGATGTCTATAAAACTCCGAAGGCGGATTCTATTAGCATTATACATTTCCTTTTTTTGAAATTAGGGCTCGAGAAAACAAGTGCCGTTACTTCCGTTGACAACGTAAACCGGATAAAGATTTTAGGCATAGCCTAATCTTACAATATGTCCTTAAACGTTATGAACATTATCACACAAGACAGTAACTATAATGCTAATCATTGAAACATAGTCCAACAAAATGGATACATCAAACTATTTGCTCTCATTCTGACTCACACACACACACTCATATTCACACTTTTAACAAACTACCTGATCATGAAGAAGATTAAATAATTTCATACATGTGTTTTGAACAAAGTGTACCATAATTATGTTTTACACTTCGGGGGAAGAGAGTTCGATACTGATTTCGAAGTTTCAAAGAGAGAGAGAGGGGGGGGAGAGAGAGAGAGAGAGAGAGAGAGAGAGAGAGAGAGAGAGAGAGAGAGAGAGAGAGAGAGAGAGAAAAAAAACGAAATAATGCTACAGAGGGGAGACAATTTTGCTTGGTTGAGGGTAAAGGAGAGAAGGAGGGGAGAGAGGACAGGAAGACATTTACAGCTGGAGGAAAAAACGCAGAGAAAAGACAGTCACAGGTTAAACAGCGTACTATAAGTACATAGTTACACACTGTATCTGTTCTTGTGTGGCTTTTTACAGCTTCTAGACGATGCATCAAAGACTAAGAACTAACATAGAAAGACTTCTGTCTCGAGCGCCAAAACTAGCTTCACTTCGCAAATTGGAGGTTCAGGGTTCGAGGTGTAGAAGGAGAGTGCGATCGAGGACATGGTGGGTTGGAGTCGTTTTGTTTTATTTAATCCTTCTTATATAGCGCTTATCAGCTCAAGAGCTGCTCAAGGCGCTGGCCGATACTGAATCTAACTCAAGCCGCTCGAAGCGCCATCTTGCTTGCTGCCTGGGCCGCATAGTCTGACAACTAAACGGCATACTGTGCGAGCGGGTATTAATAGAAAAGAAAAAAGCCTAGTGCTTGTGGGGCCGGGTAGCTCAGTTGGTAGCTCAGTTGGTAAGAGCGTCTTGCTAGTAACCGAAAGGTCGCTGGTTCGAATCCCGGATTGGTCAACGTGTGATCATATTATTTTCCCCTTTACCAACAACTGGCCCGCTGGTGTCAGTATAAATCGGTCCAGTAGTCACCTATATGCGAAAGTGTCGTGTGACTATAATCTACATACAAACAAACAAACCTAGTGCTTGCTGGGTGTATTTTGGGCCGGCATGAGGCCATGAGTGCCAGGATTGTTCAAATCCGTGCGATGGAATGCGTGCGTGCCAAGGACTGCTCAATACTTAGTAGTCCTTTGTGCGTGCACATACTAGACGTTGGTTTATAACTCTCATCGGAAGGAGAAGGGGCGCAATGCCTGTTTCTCAGGGTCATGTTTTTATTGTTTCGGCACTCCAGCCAACTTTGAACTACAGTACTGCCTGTACGGACTACAACATGTTGTGGAGAGAGGAGGGGGGAAGAACTACAGGGCGAGGAGAGCACGAGGGTAAGGTGAACAGTAAGGGTGAGGGAGGGTATGGACTGAATAGGGGAAGGAGGCAGGATGATTCAGTTCTGTAATTTCAAACCTGCGCTCACTTTTTCCCTTTCAACAGCCATCGGCACCTCGGTTCTAGAGTTAAAGGCTCTTCTGTCTTGCATGTTCAGGGTCTGGGGCCTTTCTCTATTTTGAGTGGTTTACCCTTTGTGCCTTCGGCTACGCCTAATGAAAATACAGCCTCCTAGTCCACATAGGTCTAACACAGCTTTAAGCTTAAAAGAGGCGAACAGGGGATGTTGACATGAATACACGATACACAAAGGGAGGCACGGTGGCCGAATGGTTAGAGCATTGGCTTGCGGATCGGAAGGTCCAGGGTTCGAGCCCTGGCCGGGGCATTGTGTTGTGTCCTTGGGAAAGACACTTTACTCCCGTTTCCTACTCCTCCGTATGAGAGTATGTGTCGCATACATTCCACCATAACGGACTTTAAAGATCCTGACGCTCGTGTCCTAGACGGGTGAGTGCCGGTAACAAGAACACATCCAGCATGCACCTTGGTAAAAAGTGCCATAATGATCACCACGATTGATTGTGGGCATATACGGCAAGACAAGACAAGAAGACAAGACGGAACGTATAATAACTATGTTAAAGCGACACAACCAACCAGGCATCATTGTGCGGAAAGTGACTTGTTATTCTTGTACTACCGTCAGGATCATGCGTGCGGTTTGAGCCGGAGACTTGAGAGAACGATCTGTTTATATGTTTGTATTTCTGAACCCGCTAGGGGTACCAGAGGAGGTACCAGAGTGTCTACCAGCCAACGCCCTGCAACAAGTTTCAAAGCGTAGTGGTCATGATAGTGCTCTACACTCTACACTACACTCTGGTAAAAGATTTTGTTCTCGTAAAACCGAAGCCTACAGGATGAATAATACAATACAGTTAATGAAATGAATAGACGACTTAGCAAATAGCTGCATACTACATAAAGGTACGTTGTTGTTGTATCATTTCGTATTCATCAGATTAACATACGTTGAACTTATACAACATAAAATGATAAAGGGTCGAACTGACAGGGTCATCTTTTGCCTAAATGTGGCTCATTCTTCTTCTATGTCGCACTTACCAACTCAAAGAGCTGCTCATGGCTGATCTCAAATCAAAATCTAACTCAATTCGCCAAACGCGCCAACTTGCAACATCAGATGCGCTTTCAAAACCCCTTGAATAACTCAGCCACCCTGCTCGACATAAATGTAAGCGCGTTTGTTTGAGATTGTCAGCTGCCCCCTTTCTGACAGAATGACCGGGTTCTCTAACGTACCCTTGCACATGGGGACATAGGACAACTGTTCACACAGGCTTTACAAAAAGTCGACTCCTTTCAGAAAGGAAAAAAAGTCAGTCACCACTGAGGTTCGAACGCAAGTTCTCCTGTGCAGCAGGCCAGCTTAATTCCACTAGGCCACTGTACCACAACACCCTTGCCATCGTTTCAAGAATAGTTCTGATTAAGCTCTGACATTCAGTACATCCTCAGAGAGGAGGCGGAGCGTTATTTCTACATATGGTGAATAACCTATGCAATTTTCGCTGAGATTGTCTCGTTTGCGCATCTTGTGAAATAAAGAGACATTACATGATTATTGCTTTAGGTCCAGCGGACTCCTCCGAGCCAAATCAGGACCGGACAACCCTTGATTCGCATAAAAGATCTGCTGAAACAACACTCGTGGTAAGGGGCCGGGTAGCTCAGTTGGTAAGAGCGTCTTGCTAGTAACCGAAAGGTCGCTGGTTCGAATCCCGGATTGGTCAACGTGTGATCATATTATTTTCCCCTTTACCAACAACTGGCCCGCTGGTGTCAGTATAAATCGGTCCAGTAGTCACCTATATGCGAAAGTGTCGTGTGACTATAATCTACAAACAACAACAACAACAACAACAACAACAACACTCGTGGTAAAACTGAAAGCTCTCCACCAGCCAGTCACTTTACAATAAAGACATCCCACGCAGGGGACGGTGAAGGGATAAGGAGGAGAGAGTGGAGAAGGAGAGAGTGGAGAAGGAGAGAGTGGAGAAAGAAAGAAAGAAAGAAAGAGAGAGAGAGAGAGAGAGAGAGAGAGAGAGAGAGAGAGCGAGAGAGAGAGAGAGAGAGAGAGAGAGAGAGAGAGAGAGAGAGAAAGAGAGAGAAGTGGGTGATGGACTTGGAAAGTTTTACCCCCATCACAGAGGAGTTAGACCTCGCTACGCTCATCCACGACAACCCCATGCACACGATTTAAGGGCGTGACTAAACGTGGCAGGAACGTAGAAAAAAACAAAGAAGGAAAATTAGCCTTCTGCGTGAACGCTAGTACTACTGATACGTCGCCAACACGATCTCTTGCGTCATTACCACGCTGTTATCACGTGTGATGGCGAGTACACTACGATCTCGATAGGTTCTTCCCCGACTGCATCACGATGCATGACGTCATCGCTGCGTTTCCACGGCGATTATCGCCGTTGGTGTTACGTTTGTTGCTTAGAGTTTCGATTGGTTGACCAAGCCACACCTTTGTACGCGGGCCCCACGACTTTACTACGATGACGCCGTTGTCATCCCGATCCTACCACGCGTCCACCACGCTGACCCTACGATTTTTAAACACCGCGACCATATTCAAAACTTATATGTGGCGAAGTCGTGAAGCATCCCGATTGTCCACGTTCTCTCACGATGTTACTGCACCGGAATCCCGATGGAATCACGACACTACCACTCTCAACCACGTTTTGGCTGATTTTCAGGATCGTAGCGCGCGCTGTCTTCGTCCTGTGTGATGAAAGTATTAGAGTGGGGTGGGGTAGGGGTGGGTGGGTGGGTAAAGATGAATCAGAATGAAAACAAATAGAAATACAAGAATAGAACTACACAGCTTCTTTAAGTTATAACAGTTTACACATGCAGCTGCAGTTTCAGATGGCGGTTCCAGAAATTACAGGTGCTAGGTATAGTTCAAAAAGACAGAAAAAAGGAAGAAACCTGAGATTGAAGAGAGGGGTGCTGCGAGAGAGAGAGAGAGAGAGAGACAGACAGACAGACAGACAGACAGACAGACAGACAGACAGACAAACAGACAAACAGAGTTCAACTTCGGAGACAGAGAGAGACAGAGAGAGAGAGAGAGAGTGTGTGTGTGTGTGTGCGTGTGCGTGTGTGTGTGTGTGTGTGAGTGCGCGCGTGTTGGTGTGTGTTCGTGTGTGTGTATGTGTGTGTGTGAGTTCAACTACAGCATTTAAAATTTAAGAGCATTTGCAGTTTAAAAGATCCGTTGATCAGTCCGATGAACTCCGGAAAATGCGACATGAAGATGGGGATTGAGAGAGAGAGAGAGAGAGAGAGAGAGAGAGAGAGAGAGAGAGAGAGAGAGAGAGAGAGAGAGAGAGAGAGAGAGAGAGAGAGAGAGAGAGAGAGAGAAAGCGTGTGTGTTGTGGGTGAGGAGTAAGAGGAGAAGTGGGACGGTGATGAGGGTGAAAGTGGTGCAAGTGACAGAAAGCAGACGTGTCGTTAAGTTTTCACCCTCACCACCCTTAGGCTACTTAGCCTTGGCAGATGCCATTCTGCTACCCCTTCCCCACTTCTTGCGATGACAGCATTCCCCGTCCCAGAACTGAGCCGCGCTCACTACGAATTAGCCTCGTACAAGAGGATTGCAACCGGGCAAGATGTTAAATTAAAACCTAGTTCAAGGTTACTACAACCGCGCAATGTATAACCTAATTACAGGCCCTAGTTACCACCGCGGAAATAGTCCAGGGGCTGATTGGGACTTAAAGGCTTCAATCCGAAGGCTTTGTTTACGTTTGGCGAAAGCGAGTTTACCCTAAAATTCGCATTGTTAATACATGAAACAATGATAAAGTGGGATTTCGTTGCTCAAACCAACCGCTGAAGTTTGAACTTTCCATTTCGGTTGTGACAAGGAGTGATTTCCTCTGTTCTTAAAAGCAATTCGATACCATTGCCATGTGAACTTTGACCTTATCTCCGAGTGAACCACTCGGCTTCAGGAATGCGTCGATTTGTAGCACATATGGGGGTAGAGTAGAGTAGGCTTAATTTTATCAACCTAAAACGAAAACCCTTACGAGCAACTTTATAAACGGGTTTTGTCTCTTACCGGTTTTGGTAGCTGCTATTTTTAACTCCAGAATGTTGGCTGGCTCGCCAACGGCTGTCCTGCCACACAATACGGAGTTTATTCATTTAAAAAATAACAACACTTACACATTTGTTTTGTTTGTTTGTTATGTAAGCTTATATTTTTTAAGTGGAGCAACAACACTCACTGTGAACGTTAAATGGACATGTCGGGGGAGGGGGGGAGGGTGTGTGTGGTCATAGTGGTTCCATTTAAGCAGTCGAGAGCTAAAAGAGTGCAGTGACCTCGTATGTTGTTTGTAGATTATAGTCACACGACACTTTCGCATATAGGTGACTACTGGACCGATTTATACTGACACCAGCGGGCCAGTTGTTGGTAAAAGGGAAAATAATATGATCACACGTTGACCAATCCGGGATTCGAACCAGCGACCTTTCGGTTACTAGCAAGACGCTCTTACCAACTGAGCTTCCCGGCCCCATACCTCGTATGTATTCATTATCTGAACATTTATACGATTCACAGGCTTACACATTACCCAAGAGCGAGAATCCAAACAGCATGGCTGAGGATCTAAAGACGGTAAGTTGCTCAGTGTCTATAAATAACCTACGACCTCTTTGAATGGGCGGGCACGAAGTTTAGATTCCATTTTCGCAAATATTATACATTCAAAAAAGGCATAAATTAATATATAAGCAAATGATCTTCTCTGAAAGTGAATTAAACATTTTATATATATCTTGTTTGCGCAACATTGATCTTGACCTTAGACACATTTGACGTTCCTATCCTATCCCGTAACTCTGAAGTCGTTTGGGCACCGCAGATGATAGTTAACCAGCTACTCCATCTTTCTCTGTCCTCAGCTATCCTCATGGCTTCACTCAGTGTCAATCCGGTCCATTCTCGAATGTTGTCTTCTCACCTCTTCTTCTGTCACCATAAATAATAATACAGGATGCTATACGCGCCTTACCCCAAATCATTCAGGCTCAAAGCGCGGCGACCTATACCAACATCCTCTTCTGTCTCCCTGCACCGTGCCTTGCAGGATAGTCTTTGCAAGGCCTGATATCAGGTAATATGGCCATACCATCGGGAGTTTCACTTTCGTCACAACTTTACAATCGCCCACTTCAAATTAGTAACCCAATAGATGAGATTGTTTCTTTTCCTCCTTCCCCCTCCTCCTACTGCTCCTTCTCTTCTTCTTCTTCCTCCTCCTCCTCCAACCGCTCCTTCTAATATACAGTCTACTGCTAATATTTGCAGGAAAGAACCATGTCGATGTTGTCACTAATGGGAAAGAGAGAGAGAGAGAGAGAGAGAGAGAGAGAGAGAGAGAGAGAGAGAGAGAGAGAGAGAGAGAGAGAGAGAGAGAGAGAGAGAGAGAGAGAGAGAGAGAGAGAGAGGGTGAGGCAAGTGCAGGCACCTGACCCGGTAGTGATGGATAGATAAACGTACTGCTCAGTTATTGGTAACAGCTTCTCTGGCTACAAGATATACACACACTGATGGTAGGTAGCACAGCCATCGTAAAACCATCGATTATAACAACTGACCACATTTCAGCCGCAAGACCTGTTTCTATATACAAATAACAACATGTATGCAGCAAAACAAGTTTAGAGTGTTTTTAGTTGGTTTTAATTTGTTTATGTTTCATAGATTTTTGAGATAAAATTAGTCTCTCTTACCACTCGTACTCCCGTCCCCTCCTCCATGCGGTCGTAATTCGGGTTGCTTTCTCAGCGAAAGTGCGGACGCCGCAGAGTAGCGCAACCCAAGAACGGAGAGGACATGGGACATAGTGCTTGTATGGGAGTGTTTTGTGGATCTAGTATTCTCCCGCGTCAAGAACATGAGCGTCAAGATCTTTAAAGTCCATGCGATGGAATGCATGCTTGCACAGACTCGGCATACTCTCTTGATCCGAAACGTGCGCGCCTCCAGATGCAGATTCATTCCAGTTAAAAGTACAACCAATGCAATGATCCATAAACCTTCTTTGCCTCTAAAACCTCTTGAGCTTCACAAACTCGCTACTATACATAATTATATATCGCACAGATACACTACCTGTGATAACAGGTTAGCAGCAACAGCAGCAACAGCAACAGCATTCTTCCTTATCTGTCTCATCTGGTTTCGAGACTGCTAATGGAAGAGGGTGGGGAAAATTACAAATGGAAGCAGTTTACATGCAGTGTACCTGTCTAAATGGCCCAGTGTACCTGTCTAGATGACCAGGGATTACGTTGCCAAATGACGGACGAACAGGAGCGTGTATATGTTCCTATGACTCAATGTTCCCACAGTTTCATGTTCCCATAATTCTATGTTCCCACAGTTCTATGTTCCCACAGTTCTAAGTTTTCATAGCTCTAAGTTCCCACAGTTCTAAGCTCCCATAGCTCTAAGTTCCCACAGTTCTATGTTCTCTGCACTGCAGTAACAATCCCAATGATGAATGTGTTAGGGCAGTATTATGTTTTGGGGGCTGCCCATTAATAAACAAATATTTTCCAAAATACAACATTTATGCTTCCTTAGCTCGCTGATCCACATGTTCCAACAGCTCTCCATTCCTATACCTCTATATCCTCCCACCCATCCACTCACCAAAAATATCTTCATGTAATTATAGGGCTGGGGGAACAAAGACCCGTGGAAAAATTCAACTTGGGAATCCTGAGCTGTGAAAACATAGAGCGCTATGAGAAAACACAGAGCTGCGGAAACACAGCTTCAACGGAAGATATGACCCGCGTGAACACAGAAACGTGAGAAAATCTAACTCTGGGAATACAGATTGTTTTGAAAAAATGACTGCTGGGGAGTCTTACACACACTTGCTTTGTATTTCGTGTAGGAACAAGGATGCCTACTCTCTCCAGCACTCTTGAACATCTTTCTAGAGCGCATCATGTCAGATGTCCTTGCATATCATGAAGATACAATCAGCATATGGGGTAGGGCAATCTCCAACCTCCGTTTTGCGGATGACATTGATGGATTGGCTGGAGAGGAACAATAACTTGAACAGCTGGTTCAAAAGCTTGACACTATCTCCAGAGCCTTTGGCGCAGAGAAGACCAAAATGATGACCAACAACACCAATGGCATCAACACGGACATCAAGGTCCAAGGCAAATCCCTGTATGGCCACATCACCAGAGCACCCGACCTTGCAAAGACCATCCTGCAAGGAACGGTGCAAGGAGGCAGAAGAAGAGGGAGACAGAAAAAGGTGGGAAGACAACATTCGAGAATGGACTGGTTTGACACCGAGTGAAGCCAAGAGGACTGCTGAAGACAGAGAAAGATGGAGTACGCTGGTTAAACGATTATCTGTGGTGCCCCAACGACTTTCGTGTTGCGGGAAAGGGTAGGTGCACCGTGGGAACACAGAGTTGTGGGAAAATATAGTTGTAGGAACATAGTCCTGGCCTTGTGCGAAAGAGATAAGGGAAAACAGGCATAACCCCAAATGTCTGAGTCACAAGTTGAGAGATGACAGACAGGCGGTCCAGGTGGGAGAAATGGCAAAGTGGCAAATCTAATTAGACTGTAGTCCATCTGTGATCGTAACGCTACAGGTACAGAAGGTTGTAGGAATTCACTATGATAACCAGGTTGATCGTATTTAAGGGGGCACTACAGCGTAATAGTATAGTGTACGGGGACGTTAATCTACCTGCCTAATGGTTAGTCAGTCCCCTGTATGCTTATGTGTCTGGGGACGTTAATCTACCTGCCTAATGGTTAGTAAGTCCCCTGTATGCTTCTGTGTCTGGGGACGTTAATCTACCTGCCTAATGGTTAGTAAGTCCCCTGTATGCTTATTTGTCTGGGAACTTTAATCTACATGCCTGCCTGCCTAATGGTTAGAGCGCACACTACTGCTTCGAGAAGTTACTGTAAGCAGCCTTGTTAGTACATGTACCAGAATGGGTTACATTCAGGCCATCGTGTTCAGGCTTGAATAGTTTATATTAGTACTTTCTTAGGCGGCGCCGTGGTGCAGTGGTGTGGGCACACGCTAGCGATGTTTCATGTTATGCAACGTCAGGTGTGGTTAATACTTGGATGGGTGACCACGCTTGGATGGCAACCGCCACACTACACACGAAAGATTGAAACAAGCGCACCACACGCCCTAATCCACCCAGCTGTGAAACTGGGTGCCTGGATCTGTTTACAACCGGGGAAGCTAATGCCGCGAGAGAGAGAGAGAGAGAGAGAGAGAGAGAGAGAGAGAGAGGAGATAAGCACCGCCCTCATAAAGTTGGCCTGCACAAAAGGGAAGCACAAGCGCTTTCCTCCCCAACGACCGAAAGTTTAGGGGAGCACAGTTTATCACAACATTTTTACCTGCTTTGATCTTTGAAGACTAGAAGGCATTCAAACGGAAAGGGGGGAGGGGGGGGGGGGGCAAAAACCCAGTCCATCCAGCTTTCAATAAATGGGTGCCTGGTTCTCTTTACTCGAAGAACATGGGACAGGAAAGCAGAGAGTAAATTGAAATCGTCTTCGTAAAACAGAGCCTGAGAAGAGGGAGGTCCCTAACTAACCTCTCACCCCGATATATGATCGATATATGATTTTCTTTAAAGTATTATATTCTCTCTCTCTCTCTCTCTCTCTCTCTCTCTCTCTCTCTCTCTCTCTCTCTCTCTCTCTCTCATTTTCGTAAGATTTAATGGGAATGAACTGGGATTATCACCGGTAAAGGACGCCTGCAACACCGAGGAAATTGTTGCAAGCCAGTTTTTTTTTCTTTCCGGACAACCTACGATCGAGCCCCAGCGTTCAAGAAGCTGTTCACCGCTGATCCTCGCCTGACAGTTGATAGGTGTAACTCAACCATAACCATTCTGCAGTGAGTCATGTAAGTTCGCCGAGTTCTGTAGTAAACTGTGAAGTAGGAAGAAGATGAAGAGATCAAAAGCAAACAGGGAAATAGCTAAACAGAAGACTTCTTCTGTTAGGTTTCCTCCTCGTTTAAACACACAAAATCTTTGTAAGAGGTGTACGAGGAAATGTGTTGCACTTCTTGTGTTGATTCTGTATGGCATTCGATACGCTTAAAATCAGCCATGCACATCTCCTCCTCACCCCCCAAAAAAACTTCCCCAAAACCCACCTCCACCCCACCCTCCCCACTATCTAAACCGACATCTAGTGACCTCTGGTGACTGATGACTATTGTCTGGTAGCAGTGTTGAAGACTCCCAGTCTCCTCCATCTTCTCCTCTTTTCCTCCTCCTCCGACAACTACTACTACTACTACTACTACTACTACTACTACTACTACTACTACTACTACAACTACTACTACTACTACTACTACTACTACTACTACTACTACTACTACTACTACTACTACTACTACTACTACTACTACTACTATTTGTTTAATTTTTGTTTGGTTATTTTCCTCCCTTAGCCAACGACCTTACCTGGCAGCATGAGCCCACGAACCCAAAAATGCTCCTTGTTAGCATTAATGGACACTTTAACGACCGCCATACCTGTTTTATTATACAACCTCACCTCGCCCGCAACCCTCACTCCACACCCCTTAAACTCATGAGTCATTCATCTAACCACCATCTATAATCCCAACACAGTCCAGCATACCCTCTCCTTACCCGCAACCTCCATTTTTTAGATGTTGTGGACCCAAACACGCAACAACTATATACTCCATTCACAACTGAATTAATGTCCCCACCTACCTTACACACACACAGACATAGACATACACACACAGACATAGACATACACACACAGACATAGACATACACACACACATAGACATACACACACACAATTCCCTTTTCCACGCACTCTCTCTCTCTCTCACTCTCTCCATCCTTGTTGCAAATTAAAAAAAAACATCGGAATCTGTCTTTGTCTGTCTCTGTCTCTGTCTGTTTCTCTTTCTCCTTGCACCCCAACCCCCATGTGCTACCACAAAGTAAACTTCGTCTGCCTGTGATAACACAGCTGGCAACTATCCCCCTGCTACTGCAACTGCACAAGTTCTTTTGTATAGACATATCCACGGTCCAATGTGATTAATGAAGACTGTACTTGACATTTCTCCTTAACCTCCGGTATTTAAACAAATATTTATATTTTTTTAAATTTCGGACTAGAGAGAGAGAGAGAGAGAGAGAGAGAGAGAGAGATGATGATGATGATGATGATGATGATGTCTGGGTCCGTATTCAGAAAGACCCGCTTGCAAATCCTTCGATAGGTTGTTTATCTGAAAGTATAGACCTTGCGGTAATATTTTCTTACCTTAGGGCTGGAGAAAACTGCCGATAAACTTATCTTGGTAATCAAATAGGCCTACCCGACGCATGGTCCCTACCTCGAGTTACATTTGAATCCCCCTCTATTACGCATGCGCTCTTCGATGACAACGAAACAACAGCTTCCATGGCAGACGACGGATCACACGAAGGAAAAAGCAACTTTTCCCATCAAAACAATTTCGTTTAATTAGAGTTGAAAGAGGAAACCAAAAACATTTTACTTTCGTACTTCGCTTTGGCCATTTATCTACCATCAAAACAGAAAGTATTTTACGGCAATTTTATTGGCACAATGATAAATAAAAATGGGAACCTAGTGCTAAACACAGATGCAGTGAAGGAAGAAGTGACGATGCCGGATCGCATGTTGAAACTCCTCGCCTACTTCATCCACAATTCGCACGATGTCGATTCTTCGAAACGCAATTTCCTGCAATGTTCTATATCATCAGGTATATTTAGAGGATTTCATCTGTCCCAAAAGACGCTGTTCCTTCGTCTCCAATGCAAAATCATTGCCAAAACAATTGCATTCGCCATACCTCGGCAAGGTACGAGTTACTGGAGAGGGCTGCGTCGGTAAAATTATCGGCCGTTTGACCGAGTGGCAGGGTAGTTTCAATTTCTCTGAAGACCAGACAAGTCCAAACCAGGCAGGTAAAGATTTTACCCCTCCTCGTGGTAAATTACCAACAGGTATTGGCCCTTTTCTGAATACGGACCCAGGTCTGGTGTGTTTGTGATAAGACAGCGAGTGAGAAATGTGTATGAGGAGTGAGTTTGGAGATGTGGGTGTGGAGAATTGAGAAGCAGGAGGGGTGGGGAGCAAAGGGGCATGCGCGATCCTGTGAGATAAATTAAGTCACGAGGGATTTCTCCGTAACCTTTGTTTGCTTTTACCCCCTGACATCTTCACAAGTTGAGAGACTAGATACCGGAAATGGGCTCACAATGAAGGACTACAACTATATACTTACTGTACACGGAGACGAAGGCGTCATCTCCGCCACACCTGTCCGTCTCCCTGTCGCAGTAACGGTAGCACTCTTCGTCTGGAACTTTCCTCAACATGGAGACTTTCTCTGCAGTCAAACAGTAGCAGTTGGTGTCCTGCAAAACGCGGACAAACGATGGTAAAATCTACACATGAACTAAAATTACGGTTAAACCCCATATGAGTCTTATGCTGCTTAAGAACTAGAATTATGGCTAAAGCCCATATGACTCATATGCCACTTAAGGTTCAAGACTCGAGACTCGAGATTCACATTTTATTCCACCTAAAAGAATACAGAGATTCTTTTCACAATATTTATTTTACCTCATAATGAAAGTGGACAATATACAAACGGATGGAGTTTGCTAAAATGAAACGAGAAGATTGCATTACGAGGCAAAATGATAGCCTTGACACTGAGGTGACTGTGAATATAATTATTATGATGAATATTTGGTTCTATCTCAAATACATTCTGTGGTAGAAGTAAAACGAAAACTTCTAAAAACGGTCGGGTTGCAACCGGTAAAAACATTAGCTGGAACAATAATTAAAAAAAAAGATTAATTCAGAATACAATATCTTGAGAATTGAATCGTTGGATTTTGAATAATAATATTGGAAGACACCGACTTTCGTGTTCTACAGGGCTTGGTCTTAGTGCTAAACTTGCTCAGTGTACTCCGAGATACGGTGCACGTCGATGTACCTTGATTCTAACGCATACAGACATTTTTCAGGATTTTTTTTTTTAAAATCCACCTCACATAAGAAATGACTCTTTAGACGTAACTCTAAATCCTCAACGGTCGTTCTGTCTTTAGTACATGCGAATGAACACACATTAAAAGCCCACTTGTGGGACAAAAGAGGGTTGGGGGGGGGGGAGAGATGAGAGATGGGGATGTGAGTGGTGAGATGGTGATTTATATAGGTACGTACCTGTAGTCCTATAATATTTCCATCGCATTTCGTCAGACATCTTTCTGGTCCCATTGCCTTGTTCTTGCCTTGTAATGCATTGGCCGGTGCTTCGTAACAGCCCTGCGTCTGAATCAGCAACGTTTTACCTTTAAAAAAACAACAACAAAAAAACGGTTAACAAAATAATTAGAGAAAGAACATACACGCGCGCACTCACACACACTCACACACACACGCACACACTCACACAAGCATGCACACGGGCAGAGTTTACTATAAATAGTAACCGAGTACTCTTCTGCAACGCTTCCAAGACAGATGTGATCGTGAGTGCATCGATAATAAATGTTTGGTTTTGTTTTTTGCTCCATGCATTCATACATTCTTTTATCCTTATATCTATTCTGGAAATATATACCTTTGGTTCTCTGTTTCTTATCAGTGGTTGAAGAAGGCATGGCATTTTAACGAACCATCCTCCTCTTTGATTTCGAAAATGTGCATATCTCAGAAGAAAGTTGTACACAATATCACTTATTATGCATGGATGGAGAGGCGGAATAAAAGAGCAATTAATTTCAAGGACAGAAACTTTCAGTGAAAGAGAGCGAGAGGGAGGGAAGGAGAGAGAAGGAAAGAGACAGACAGACAGACACTCACAAAGAGACAGACATACATGGAAGGAAAGGAAGAAGAAACGGCAATGGCATAGATGCTAACTTCTTGCGGCTTTGAGGTTGGCGTTCTGTAACGATAGAGGAGAAGAAAGAAAAAGATTACACTTCTGTTCTTCTTCTCTCGCCATTCTTCTTCCGCTTAGAATTCTACATTATGCTCTTCCCTTTCCCGTTCTGCAGTGTTCTTGTGGACCAGTACAAGTACTAGAGGTCCGCCATCGATAACAAGTTGGACTGATTCCCCATCGCCCTGCTGCTCCTCAAGAAGGTCAACCAACGTCTCTACTTTATGAGGAGGCTGAATGCCTTCAATGTGAGCTCTAGGGTGTTGGAGCTTTTTTACGGGGCGACGGTGGAGTTGGTGACTCACAAACGCTATTCCAGGACTTATGAAATCTGATCAGTCAGTCAGTCTGATAAACTTTAGCTAGTCAGCCAGAATTTTTTCCTGCTTGCGTGCGTGCGTGTGTGTGTGTGTGTGTGTGTGTGTGTAATCCCAGCATACAGTATATACAGTGTGTAATACTGTATACAGTATGTTGTTGTGGTGGTGGAAACTGCATTGTGAGTATTTGTGTGTGTGTGTGCGTTTGCGTGCGTGTACATGTGCGGGTGTATGTGTGCGCGTGGTTTGTGAGTGTACAATGGCGTGCCGGTGGGTGTGTACTGCGTGTGTGTATGATCCAGCATACCGTGTTGTGTTTTAACTTCACTTGCTTCGTAATGTTTGTTTTCATTTATTTAGTCGGCGTGTACATATTAAACTCCACATTCTTATTCTTATTGTACATATATATTGTTTTCTTTATATTTGAATATAAAAAAATTTTATGTATGTTTTTTTTAAATATTGGTTGTTGTTTTTTTTTACTACCGACATATATTTATACTATTTTGTATCACTGTGTAGTGCTTTTTTTACTTTTAAATGTGTGTGTCGTTTATCGTTGCTTGATTATATATTATTACCATTGATGTTTTTGTTATGTATGTGCGTGTGTGTGTGTGTGTGTGTGTGTGCATGTGTGTGTGTGTGTGTTAGCTTTTCAAACAGTCCCGTTTTGCGGTTTGGCTTAGCATGTGATGATCATGTCTGTGCATGGGTTATATGGTTTGTGATTGCGGTCTTTGCGTGATGGCGTTGGTTTGTGATGGTGTGTGGGGGTGTATCCGTGAATGTACAGCGCAAGTATGTTTGGGGTGTGGGATAGTTGTTTTAGGTGTTTTTTAAAAGTTATTCTACATTTTAATTTACTATGTTTGCGCAGCCGAAAGGCGTATTTCTATATATATTTTCTAGACGAATAAAGTCTCAGTGTCAGTGAGTCTCAGTCTCAGTCAGTCTTAGTTTCAGTCATTCTCAGTCTCAGTGTTATCATTCGCTCGCTACACCACCTCCACCCCAACCCCATTCACCGCTCTCTCTCTCTCTCTCTCTCTCTCTCTCTCTCCAGTATCTTTCTTGTCCCTTCTTCTGTCTCTCTCCTCCCCTCCCTCTTCCTTTCTTTCCAGAAACACCCCATCTGTGGAATTTGAATTACTAGCAACCTTCACGGCTCGTTTATTCTCGAGACGGCCAGGGTGGAAAACCTCACCTTGGCCTTCTTGGATCTTGTTTAGCGTTAGTATACAATGCTCCGGTACTTCTATAACAAGACTGTGGGTGCACGGATTATGCTGAGTTTCGATTAGTACAACTGCAAAGACTGTTAATAATAAAAAGGAATAGCTGTTTACAGAATTTCAATTGAAAAGTACACAGACTCCGGTCGGCGTTAAGAGAGCGAGAGAGAGAGAGAGAGAGAGAGAGAGAGAGAGAGAGAGAGACGGAGACAGAGAGAAAGAGAGAGAGAGAGAGAGAGAGAGAGAGAGAGAGAGAGAGAGAGAGACATTGAGTGAGACTTCTGGGAATAGTCAATATTGGGGTAAGTAGGCAAGTCCCTCAATCCGCTCGCTTTATTTTGTCGTCAAGTGAATAAATTTTATTCACAAAAAAATTATTATTATTATTATTATTATTATTATTATTATTATTATTATTATTATTATTATTATTATTATTATTGAGGATTTTTATAGCGCACTTATCTCGCCGTACTTGACCAGACTCTAGGCGCTGGCCGATACAAGATCTAACTCAAACCGCCCCAGACGCCCACCCGCAGCCTTTGGGCGCATGGTCTGACGCCCGGACAACTGAGCACTATCCTGGCCAGCCAGGGATGGGGGAGAAGGACCAAGTGCATGCTGGGTGTGTTCTTGTTACCGGCACTCACCCGTCTAGGACATGAGCGTCAGGATCTTTAAAGTCCGTTATGATGGAATGTATGCGACACACAGACTAGACCTCGGTACGCGGTTTATACTCTCATCCGAAGGAGTAGGAAACGGGAGTAAAGTGTCTTTCCCAGGGACACAACACAATGGCCCGGACAGGGCTCAAACCCGGGACCTTCAGATTAAACCTTACAGGACACGCGGAACTATAAAATAGTAAGACAAATAATTAAACACATAACTAAAACAAGCATTCAAGCATTCATTAAAAAAATAAACTCGAATATACTTATGTAATCAATATTCACATTCTTATCACACAACATAACCAGCTCAAGGGGATTTAAAACAACAACACCAACAATAACAATTGTCACTTATTTACAAAGTTCATTCAGTCTAGTAAAACAGCTTCATAAAACCACACAAAACCTCATACAATAAGACAAAGTAAAACTCCACAGTGGCATTCTAACATTTCAAATACGCAAATGACACAATGTTTTAAAGACTTAATTTCTCTTGCTGGGTAGAATTATTTGAAACACTTGGCTAATTTAAGCAGACTAGTTTTGGGGCTAATTTAAGCTGACTAGTTTTCTCTGTCTAACTCAGTAAAGATTCGAGCCAGGGTCTACAAGTATAAGCTCCTAGATCCTAGACGCATGAGAAGTTACTCCCGGAATCACCGTAGCACTTCTTTAAAACTTGTAAGATGCGACATGACTTGATAAGATGCACATGACTGCCATCATCACTACACATACATTTACACCTGTTTTCCCCGCAAACCTGTGAAGAAAAAATGTGGTATCATATTTCATAAGGGTGTGTGTGCCAGATAGTGATACGTGATATCAAACATGATTCATGAGCGAACATGCTAGGGTGTGTCTGTGTGCGCTTGTCTGTCAAAACTTAACGGTTTAGTACAAACGGGTGGGAGGTTGGGGGGGGGGATGAGAGAAGTGTGTTTCGCTTAGAGAGAGAGACAGACAGATAGACAGAGAGACAGAGATAGAGATAGAGAAAGACTCAGATAGACAGAACAGACACACACAGAGGCACAGACAGACAGACAGGCAGACAGGCAAAGAGAAAGCACGTTATCGAGGGAGTCAAAATGTACGACAAAATTATTAATATTTAGTTAGTCAATCAGTCATTGTTTATAGGGTCCAGCGGCCTACAAAGAACCGAATCAAGACAAGTGACTAGGTACCCGTCTGTACATCAAGCTAACAATAGACTATTTATGATTTGAAACATCTCAAGACAAAACCAGAAATGTCCATGAACTCGCACGCCTCCAATCAATCACAGAGCAGGATGAAAAGGAGGAGGAGGAGGAGGAGAAGAAGAAGAAGAAGAAGAAGAAGAAGAAGAAGAAGAAGAAGAAGAAGAAGAAGAAGATGATGATGATGATGATGATGACGAGGATGATGATGATGATGATGATGATGATGATGATGATGATGATGATGATGATGATGATGATGATGATGATTGTCATGAACTGGCTAGTTTTACTCTGCCTATTGACTATTTAGCCTTGTGTAGCCATTGTAACATTAGAGGGTTAGTGTATTACACAGCAGCAATTAAAGTACACACTGCGAGCCTGACCCACACAGCGTAGTGACTCAGCACTGTGGGCGAGAGTCTTAACACTTTTAACCAATGAGAGCTCAGGCAAAGCGGTTGGAGCCAGTTTGACTGGGTCCAAACCTAGCACAGTTTTGGTCAGTTGAGAGTAAGACACCGAAGTGTACAGAGCTACACAGTAGTAGTACAATCTCTTCACTCATAGACCAGGAAGCAGGACTTAAGAATCTTAGAATTCTATTAAGTCGCCACGGGCCTGAACTTGTCAAACAGGTAAATGAACACACTTCTGTTTCATCGTGATATATTTATATTATTGTTGAAATTATGTTTGTGGAATTTGCTATGCATACATGTGAAGTGTTAATCCGAATTTGCCGTACCACGTGGAAGAGCCTACCACGAGGCGAAACACGACCGGTAACGCCGCCATGTTGTATACCGTACGGAACCACTGTTGTTTAACTTATATGTATGTTTGCAGACCAGTGGCTGTACCCGTGAATGTTTATATTATTATTAATTCTGTATGTGTGTAGTTAGACACGATTGATATTTATGTATGTATAGGAATTTAGAGTTGAGATTCCAGTGGACCCCGAAGTAGCAGAATGTTCGTCGCTTATGTATAGAGATGTGGAGCTATCACTGAGGGCTACTTTGGCTTTCAGTGAGACGCTCTGCACAAACCGATTATTCAGGGTTGTGCAGAATTTCGTCTCTTATATTACAGACGAGCAGGCGAGCTATCCCGTGCGCCCAACTCCCCAGAAACGAGTTGTCTGCGTAGTCTATACCGCACAAGTCGGAAAGAGTCACCCTGGATCACACCCTACAAGACCCCACAGCGTGGCAAGGGAACCCAACTACACAACGACACAGGTGCACCAGAAGCTACCTCACAGAAGGACTTCGAACGCACCATACGCAAGTTAAGTGTATACACAAAAGTGCACTTAAACTGATCGAAAACGGACCACAGTAGTCCACTCTCCAGAAACTGTAAAACGGACCACAGTAGTCCAATCTACATGAATGCGAATAGCAAGTGCCCGAGGAAGAAATAACAGCTGCCTAGACTATCAGCGATCGAACTATTAGCATTGACTGAGACTTTTTAAGTTAGATTAGTACCTAGAAAACCTTGTATAGAGTAGAAGAAATAAATGTGTGATTTTAACTGTTATCAAGTGGCTGGACTACATATGATTCATAGCCGTGTGAAAGCTAGTGTGACAGTAATCTTTTACCATTTTTCTATCTATCTCTGTACCCCAACCTTAACACAGAACGAGCTAAACAAATAAATTTATTAAAGTAATTCATAGGGTGACTTACTAGCAGTTCCCACCGAATAAACGTGAGGGTCCATAATTCCATTGTGCAGAGCCCATAAACCCCACGTGACAATGATGATGATGACGATGAGGATGAGGATGAGGATGATCGTTACCAATTCGGTATGCCTATTTTAGCTATAGCATGCAATTGCAGGTCAACGCATAGAGACGCGATGACTTTGGTTTTTAAATCCTTCTTTCTGAAAAGAGGAAAAGTATGTGTTCCAACTGGATGCTTTGAGTGGCTTGTAAAACAGTTGGTTAGAGCGCTTATTGTTTCCGATGCAAAATACAATTTTGACGGTTATGGGCCCTAGGTGAAAGGGAAGAAGGAGAAGGGGAATGAGTTGCTGCATGTGGAGTGAAGGACCACATACAGGATGATGGTGCAGCTGGATAATTAAGCAAGGGAATGAGACGTTAAGCGTACCTGCCAGTTGGTTTACGCTACCTCTGATAACTGGCACGTACTGATGAGGTTTAAATGTGCCGTGCATGCAGTGTGGCGGGTTTTGAAGGTTCCGAGCTTGCCATGAGAGCGAACCATTTCCCAAAATTAAATTTTAAAGATAATAATAGTCAGGAATGAAATCCGTTGCTATCGGGAGAATCTATATTTGTAACCCTCACCTCTAACCCTACTTCATCCCTCCCTCGCTCGCTGACACACTCCCGAATATACTACTTTACTAGAAGAGATACAGAGACAGGCAGAGTGCATCCGCCATTCAAGCCTCTCAACTAACGTTTGAGAAAGTTAAAAGATAAGAAGTGCTGACAGAGAGAGTGCATGCGATTGTCGGCAGGTTCTGAGACAGAGTAAGAGAAAGAGAGAGAGACAGACAGACAGACACAGACAGGATTAAGAGAGAAATGAGCTACAAAAGTCTACAAAGTGCAATTCAAATGTTTATCTTCTCTTAAAATCCGTAAGTGGAGGCTTACATTATCTTAAATGCTGATATAAGAAACATGTTTTTGATTAAAGATATAAATGTGTGAGTGTGTGTTGTGTTCGTGTGCATGCATATAACTTATTTGTGAAAGTCTGCAATCGTTTTATCATTGAAAATACTTTAAAATAAATAATTTAAAAAAATCTCTGAACACTGCCATCTAGCGTCTACAAAAGAACGATTCAACAGCCTTTTGTATGTCTTAAAAACTCAAGCTTGTCACAGTACAAATGGTTTACGTTTTTTGAACACTGGATCATGGTGAATAATCATACAGAAGAAAAGAAATTCTCCTTGGGAACACTGCGCTATATAATTCTTTCTTCTACATATATACATTTTTTCACAGTGTTTTCGTTGTGCTATCTACGGTTATGTTTCGGTTGGGGTTTATCAGAGAGAAACACCGTAAATGCCAGTCAAAGCGAGTATAACTAAAAGCGACAAAACAGCTACAGCCTGGGAAGTTTCACTCCACATATAACACAACACACAGGCCGTCATGCTTCCGCAACATACAGCGCGGTAGAGACTTTAATAACCTACTCCTGTAAGGGGGCGGTCAAAAGATTCGGCTAATTCTCACTACAGCTTTAATTTAATGTGCTCTCTTCATTTTCTGGTTTTGCTCGATTTTGTTGTTTCAGCCTTTCCAGAAAACTATAGAGCGCGAAAACAAATTCCACAAGGGTCATACAGCGTACAGTTCTGACCAGAAGGGCTTTTTCTCTACAGAGTTTTGCTGAGGCTCGACGACAAGGTCTTCTCCCACTTCAGAGAGAGAGAGAGAGAGAGAGAGAGAGAGAGAGAGAGAGAGAGAGAGAGAGAGAGAAGGAAGTATGAAAGGAGGAGTGAGGGGGAGAAAAAAAAAAGAAAGAGGCACACACACGCGCGCACACCCACACACACATACACACACACACGCACGCACACACACCCACACACCGAGACTTTGTGATCAATTCTAGTACTCCTTGAACTGACATCAATTAGTATTTATTTATTTTGTGTGCAACCGACTCGATGTCGTCATCCCGAAATGAAGTTCATTAGAAACTGATGATTTTTCAAGAAACCAGGAAACAAAGACTACGACAGTCAGCTATTTACAGTTGTTCCTACAGAAGATGTCATGCATTCTTTGACTCAAGATTCTGAGCTGGAAGGGAGAGTCCGGAGGGAGGGTTAAGAGAGGGTGGAAACCACGAAAATTATAATATGAGAGAAACCCGTTTTCCTGAATTATTTTTGCTGCCATTATTTGTATCGAACATAGAGTAAATTGAGACGAGTGTAAAATTAAATTCAATAATATACTTTAGTGTCTGGCCATACAACTAGTAGGTTGTTTGGGTTTGGTGGCGTCACAGGCTGCGACGACGCCTTCCCCAGGGGAGGCGACCCAGAATTTCCCCGATAAAAAGGGACAATATAGTTAAGTGTCCAAATCATGCATTCGTTCTCACGCTTGGGCATACACACATAGCAGCACGTCTAGCAACCTATAAAGATGAACTATAACCCTAACGAGCCAAGTTACTACAAGTTTACCAATTCCGGACGTAAATTAGACTGGCAATATCTATTAATGCGCGTCTATGCAACAAACTTTCCATGGTTTTGCGCGTGTGTGTGTGCGTGTGTGTGTGTGTATGCCTGTGTGGGTACGTGCGTGCGTGTATGTATGTGAAGGTGTAAGCGCGTGCGTGCGAGTGTATGCGTGAGTGTGTGTGTGTCTGTGTGTGTGTGTAAGTGTCTGTGTGCGTGTTTCTGTGTGTGTAAGCGTTACAAGGTTATCAGTTCCAAAATGCTGCTGGAGAGGGATGGAGAAAGAGCGGGGGGGACTGAACTGAATCAGATGGGAAGGATAATATACTCAGCAAACCCCACCCCACCCCTTCAATCGTTCACGCCCACACCCCAACTCAGTCACATTAAAAAAAGAAATCGTTTCACAAGAAGGGTGAGGATGTGGTAACGTAGACAGTACCTACACTAAACAATGATGTTATTATACCCTCACTCCAAGTCAAAACATACCTTATCTCATAACTGCTGGTTTCAGCGACATGTAGGCTGTACTTGAAGATCCCCAACAAAAATAATAATAAAATAAAATAATACATTATCACATAAAAAAACATTCTTTAAAAGCAGCTGGAGTTTCTGTTCCAAGTTTCAGCGACATGTAAGACTACGTATACAGTTGTAAGATCGTATGGGGTTTACATTCTTTCAGCGACATAAGCTTAAAACAAAACGGGTGAGATTGATGCGAGAGAGTGGTATAAATAACTTCGGAAGGCATACATTCTTGCTGTTAAAGGGGAGGCCACATTTGCGTTACGTTTCACGGCTTACGCCTTGTGTTATGAGATTTTTCATTGCTCGAGATTTTGAAGGGTGGCCACACCTTATGAATTCGTGGCCACACTGGCTTACGTTTCACGCCTTATGCATTGCGCGCGCATGTGGTCGGAGGTAGTGGCAAGGTCATATTATATTTCGCATCCCTATTTTTGTATAGTCGGGAAGCTGTATTCCACAGGTCATCATGGCCTCTGTAAAGTTCAATCAGGCTACTGATTTGAGCGGTTAAAAAAAAAAATGCAGCTGCCATCTTTAAATGGAGTGCCGGTTGAACTCTGAACTCTAACGACGTCACAATCTCGCTTTTTTCTGATTGGTCCTCGTAAGCCCGGCTTACGTATTTTTGCAGAAGAAATCAAACATGCGCTATCCTTATGAAATTTACGTTAGCCAGTACGCAAGACAATACATAAGGAGTTCATAAGCGTAACACAAGTGTGGCCGGGTTTTACAGGCGAATGTGGCCTGGCCTTAAGCGGCTAGTTGGATTTTCATGTGTGCTGTTTCGATCGGCGACATGTAAAACCCAAAGGGAGAAGAACGGAGAGGAGGGGGGGGGGAGAGAGAGAGAGAGAGAGAGAGAGAGAGAGAGAGAGAGAGAGAGAGAGAGAGAAGGGCAGGATAAAGGGTTATAAATTACTTTAAAAAGTAAGCTTATACATTCTTCCAGGTCAGCTGGGCTCCCCCTCCCTAAACTTCAGCGACAGAGAACCAAGCAAGCTGTATCTAGACTGATGCACAGACCTACATTATGCTGGAACCGTTAATTGCTTTTCTGTGCATGCGCGGATGCTTGAGAGTGTACGACATCAGCCCCAAATTCCTATCCTATCCTATCCCGTAACTCGAATGTCGTTGGGTCACCACAGATAATCGTTTAAACAGCGACTCCATCTTTCTATGTCCTCAGCAACCCTCATGGCTTCGCTCACTGTTAAGCCAGTACATTCTTGAATGTTGCCCACCCATCTCTTTTCCTGTCTCCCTCTTCTTCTGCCTCCTTGCAACGTTCCTCGCAGGATAGTCTTTGCAAGGCCTGATGATCTGGTGACGTGGCCATATCATCGGAGTTTCCGTTTCTTCATCGATGTGAGCAGGTCATCGTGTTGTCCAATGGTTGTTTGATGGTTTGTCGGACGTCGTCGTTGGTGATGTGCTGGGCATAAGAAATGCCCAGAAATCTTCTGTAGCACCTCATCTCCATGCTTTGTATTCTTCGTTGTAGGTCTGCTGTGAGGGTCCGTGTTTCGCAAGCGAATATGATGATGGAGATGACAAGGGAGCGCAGCAGCCTTACCAGGGAGTGTAGACTGATGGTCCTGTCTTTCCAAATGGGCTTCAACCTTGTCCGATCCTGGAGAGGACTTCCGGTCGGGACCCATTGTCTGATAAAATGGCTCCAAAATATTTGAAGCTTTTAGAGCTGATGTTGTACACTCTCATGTTTGCCCACAAAGCTGCATGCCAGACTCGGTCAAACGCTTTCTTGAAGTCTATAAAAACATGATATAGATGTTGGTGCTGTAGGTATTTCTCGCAGATTATTCTGAGGTTGAAAATCTGTTCAGTGGTACTTCGCCCTGCCCTGAATCCTGCTTGTTCTTCAGCTTTGATGTGTTCAGCTTGGAGTTTCAATCTGTTGAGTATTATTTTCAGGAGGATTTGCTGGGATGGCTGATGAGGCTGATGGTGCGCTAATCTTCACACTCTTAAAAGTTACCTTTTTTGGGAAGAGTGATGAGAAGCGACTGGGTCTATGGTGTAGGCCACTATCACTCTGCCAGATCTTGTTATAGATAATTGTGAGGCGTCAATCATCCAGGCCTACCATTTTTCTATCTATCTCTGTACCCAAGCCTAAACACAGACCGAGCTAAACAAATAAATGTATTAAGTTAAGTCACCGGGAGATAACTAGCGATCACCATAGACTGAAGACAGTGGGTAACAGCATTCCATTGTGCAGAGCCCAGCAACAATAAAACCCCACGTTACAAACACGGTCATCAAAGTCCAAGACCAAACCCTCAATACGGTGCACAGTTTCAAATATTTAGGAGCGATTGTATCAGTAAGGCGTCCCGACAGGAAGTCCTCTCCAGGATAGCACAAACAATTGTTGCCCTGACAATGAAGGTTAAAGCCCATTTGGAAAGGCAGGACCATCAGTCTACACTCCAAGATAAAGTTGACGCGTTCCCTTGTCATCTCCATCTTTCTATACTCTTACGAAACATGGACTCTCACAACAGACCTACAACGAAGAATACAAAGCAAGGAGATGAGGTGCTACAGAAGACTTCTGGGCATTTCCTATATTCAGCATATCACGAACTACGAAGTCCGAGAGACCATCACAAAAGCCATTGGACAACACGATGATATGTCCAGTGGTAAATAAACAACCACACGCACACACAAAACACACCGGAACACCCAATAATACGGCCACGTCACCAGAGGAACAGGCTTTACAAAGACCATCATGCAAGGCAAGTGCAAGGAGGCAGAAGAAGAGGTAGACAGAAAAAAAGGGGTGGGAAGACAACATTCGAGGATGGACTGGCTTAACACTGAGTGAAGCCATGAGGGTTGCTGAGGACAGAGAAAGATAAAATACGCTGGTTAAATGATCATCTGTGAGGTCTCAACGACTTTCGAGTTACAGGATAGGATAGGATAGGATAGGACGGGTGTTCTACTTGCTTAAGATCGTCTACGCAAAGTTTGTTTTCTTTTGCTTCAATTATGACGATAATGATGGAATATGTAGAAGAACACTGATTTTAAAATAATAATCTTGCAACCCTCCTGTTGTATGTTTCCGTGGACTTAGACTTTGAGGCAAGAGACTAGACTTTGAAGCAATAGACTGACTTCGAGGCAACAGACGTTCCGCTATTCGGAAACTGAGCTTGGTGTCCTGGAACTATATCTGTGTGAGCTAATGTTTGGAACATCTGGCCCTTTGAATTGCAGACGCGTTACACAGGAGCCGTCCTTGCAATCCGAACTCCCCGGTGTTCTGTTAAACACAGAGATCTCTGCTACTTCATTGTTTATACGCCTGTCCTAGCCAGAACACCTGAACTCTACAAAGTCCGCTCTCAGTGTTGTACTAGCGTTCATACCGATGTAAAAGACAGAGAGAGCGGGAGAGAGCAAACGACTTCAGAAAAATACAAACCTTGCTCACACATATCTTAAATTAAATTTAGTGAAGGCAGGGAAAAGTGTTGTGACCTGAAAGTTATAGGGGCCATGAACATCCATTTTTAAGATCTCCCCAACGCCCGACAGGCTAGGGGATTAGCCTATCCTATAGTGAGAGAGAAGTTGGTCCTTTTTACAATTAAATTATGAGAAACACAAATACTAAATTCTCTAGGATTTGAACCTACCCAATCAAAAAGGAGAATGAGTAAAGGATTTATGTTGTAGGTTTCATTAGAACATGAGGGTAATTTTACGCGTTTATTTATTGGACTTTGTGTTGGTGTTACTGGTTTTATTTTATTGTCCCGCTTAATATAATGTGCTGTGGAAATTCTCCATTTGGGATTATAAAGAATCGTTGACTTTACTAAATTATTCAGCGTGTTTCGCAGAATAAAAAATAGGGATAAGCTGGAATCTCAGACTTCATTTCTAATACTGCCATAATCTGTGGTTGGAATGGAACCATTTTTTGCCGTTAGCTTATCTGCTTGATTCCAGAATATTTATAAAGGTAGAGCGCGGCAAGAATGTTCTTTTCAAGAGGACAGTTTATCTGTAAGAAAAAAGAGTTAATGAAAGAAACTTAGAATTGGAAGAAATTCTCCATACATTGCTTGCCTCCTAATCCCTTTTACTCTCTCTCTCTCTCTCTCTCTCTCTCTCTCTCTCTCTCTCTCTCTCTCTCTCTCTCTCTCTCTCTCTTCTTATCATTTGAAAAGTTAAAACACTTAAAATGCTCATCTCAGAAGAATAAACGCAATTCTTCTTCTTCTTCTTCTTCTTCTTCTTCTTCTTCTCCTACTCCTCTTCTTCCTCCTCTTTCCTCTTTCTTCTGTTAGAAATTCCAAAGAGATCTGTTACGTACTCTCTTCATTCTTTGGGGGTCAGAGAGGGCGGGCCGGATCAACGTAAACGAATCAAACGGTGGCGCGTGCCAGGCTGCTGAAATGTCCCAAAGAATGACTTAGAAGCAACGTAACATTGGATAAGTGCCAGGCTCTTGGCAGCATGAGTCAACCACTAAAGCAAGAGATCGGCTTGGCTCAGTGGGCAAATGATGTTTATAACATAATTAGATTTACTTTTCGTGCGACATGGCGCGATCCTCATTCCAGCAAACTATAATTGTACCATGAGCAGCACTCCGAGCTTGCAAATCCTATCCTATCCCGTAACTCGAAAGTCTATAACTGTGCCATGAGCAGTCTAATATTGTGCCATGAGCAGCTCTCCGAGCTTGCAAATCCTATCCTATCCCGTAACTCGAAAGTCGTTGCGGCATCACAGATGATCGTTTAACCAGCGTGCACCATCTTTCTTTGTCCTCGATCAACTGTCCTCATGGCTCAACTCAGAATCCATTATCGAAAGTTGTCCTCCCACCACTTTTTCTGTCTCCCTCTTCTTCTGCCTCCTTGCACCGTGCCTTGCAGAAGGTCTTTGAAAGTCCTGATGCTCTGATGACGTGGCCATACCATCTGAGATTCCGTTTCTTCACCACTGTGAGCATGTCATCGTGTTGTCCAATGGCTTGTGTGATGGTCTGTCGGACTTCGTTGTAGGTGATTTGCTGGGTATAGGAAATGCCCAGAAGTCTTCTGGACAACTGTGATGTGGTTGTTAATGTGTATACCTATATGAACTAGCGGTCGACCGCGCGCATATATATATATATATATACATGTATATGCTTCCTGGAAATGTTAAGAAAAGTATGAAGACATTGTTTTGAAGATCATTCGATTGTTCTTGCTGTGGAAAGTTTCTACTAACTTCACCGATAGTGACTGTATTATAACACCCAGAAATTGTGTTAGAATTGTTGTGAATATATGCGAGGTGTGAGATAATATTTTCCATGTTTTCTTTAATACATTAATGTACTACTTTTTTGTGTAACGATTTTTTTTGTTGGGGGGGGGGAGCCATTATTTTATCCCAGGTGGGTGGGTTGGGGGAGGAGGTGTTGGGGAGAATGCCAAATATCACTTTGGGGAAAACATTAAATTTTGAAGAACTACCCATGTACCCATGTACAATCCGGTACAAACGCACTCTCTCTCTCTCTCTCTCTCTCTTCTCTCTCCATTCCCCCCCCCTCTCTCTCTCACTCTCTCTCTTTGTACGCTGCATAATAGTTCTCAGTGTTTTAATTGTTATTTGTCTTGTCGTTGACATATTTGACTGAAAATCGCAGAACGTGAGTGTGAATGATACGAGGGACGATTGTAAGATTAGGTTCCCGCCTAAAAAAATCTGTATCCTTGTGAATAAAAAAATGTCTGAGTCTGTCTGAGTCTCTCTCTCCCTCGCTCCCTCCCTCCCTCCCTCCCTCCCTCCCTACACACAACCTTCTGCATGAATCAAAGGTGCTGTGTGCCATACCCAAAAACATCAGAACACTGTTGTCAAGAAATACACAGTGACAGTGGTATCACGGTAGAGTAGTACACCAACTACGTACAATCGTACAGGTATGCGCTAGTTGTGACAAAGGAATAAGCCAACAAGCAGCAAAACGCACAGAAAGAAAACGTAACCGACAGAGTGCGAAGTACGCATAACTATAAGGTCAAGGTGACACTGAAAAACAACGTCTTTGCAATGGAATAAACTCCAGAACAAGGATTTAGCAGCCACACAGATAGAAAGAAACAAACAAGTTGATTACCTTAAGGTGGCAGTAAAGATGAAATGCCAATGAATAAATTAAGGAGTTATTTACTTAATGGCTTAATAACTTCATGAATTAATAATAATAATAATAATAATAATAATAATAATCATCATCATCATCATCATCAACATCATCATCATCAACATCATCATCATCATCATGGGCGTGATGAAGATGATGATGATGAGGATGATGGATGATGGCTGATGATGATGATGGCTGATGATGATGATGGTGATGATGATGGTGGTGATGAAAACGCTGCTGCTGTTACTGCTACTGCTATAACTAAGATAAAAAATTACGTGAATATAATATTACTACAATATGGATAATAAACTTTTAATTGAACATCAATACACTTTTTATTGTATTTTATTTGTTGACATTGAAATTGACCTCGTCCACTGCAGTTATTAAGGAAGCGAGGTTTTTGGAGTGCCTGAAGACAACCCTCGGTGACAACTTAAGTTTCATACCTAAGACAAATGACATGTAAAGTATAGTTGGGGACGAAACCGCAGCCTTCAACATTAGAGAGTTTTCCTCTTTCTGTCTGCGCTCGAAGCGAAGTGCTCAAATCCGGAATTGTTGCAGTTACGCCCAGGATAAAGATACTTGCTTGTGTTTCCTTTCAGTATTTGGGGCGGGGATGGTAGGTGAGTGAACTTTTGAGTGAACTTTCATGATCAACTTTTGGATAAACTTTTATTGATTTATTGTTGCTTTAGGTCCAGCGGACTCCTCCGAGCCAAATCAGGACCGGGATAAACTTTTAAGGTCTACAACGTTTAGGTGAACTTGTATAGTCATATTCTATTTATATTTCAATTTTCAGCGTCAACTTGCAGGGCAACCGTTAGGGTTAACTTTTAGGTGAACTTTCTAGAGCAACTTTTAGGCGATTTTTTTTAGCCCCAACTCTTAGGTGAATCGTCAGGAAGAAATGTATGGCAAACCTAAACATTAAGGTGAGCTTTCAGGATAAACCTGTAGGTTCACGTTCAAATGAACTTCGGGATCAACGTTTAGAGAACGTTAAGCCTCAGTTGTGGGTGCCAACTTTTAAGTGAACTTTTAGATGAACACTTAGGATCAACCTGTAGGTGATCTTCAAGGTCAACTTTTAGGGAAACTATAACATTAAATTTTAGATGAACTTTAAGGTCAACTTTTAGGGAAACCAATAACATGAACTTTTAGATGAACTTTTAAGGTCAACTTTTAGGAAAACTAAGGTGAACGTTTAGGGGCGAACTTTTTCATTAGGTGAAATTTCCGGGGTAACGTTTGGGTGAAGTTTCAATGCCAAATGTGCAGCAATGTATAGTGCACTGAACTCCTCGCAGTCATTTTAACAGCTAGGATAAGTTCAAGTTCAGATAAAAATATGGTTATCCCAAAAAAAGCATGAATTAACATAAATTAAAGATTTCTTCTATAAGATAAGACAAGTTCCAGCAAATAGTACAAACATACGGGAGTGGGGGGGCAAGAGGAAGGGAGAGAGGGGAAAGAGATAATATATTGCGTGTGCTTGAATGTGTGTTGTATATGTGTGAGTGTTTGAGCCTTAGGGTGCGCATAAGGGTGCGAGTGTATGTGTGTGTGCGTGTGTGCATGTATGAGTGTCGTGCGCGCGCGTGTGCGTTTCGACTTCGACTTCTCTCTCTCTCTCTCTCTCTCTTTTTCTGCCTCCCTCCCTCCCTCTCTCTCTCTCTCTCTCTCTCTCTCAGCATCATTACCACAATCATCAACATCATCATCATCAACATTATCATCACCACTAACAATGTTAACATAAATACGACCACCATCATCCTCCTCATCCTCATCTTGAGCACCACCAAGGAAAGTCAACACCACCCACGACACCAACCAACAACATTGTGAATGCATTCTAGATCTTATCAGTAACTTCCTTCCTGGTAATCTTACAATTCCCTGAGATTCCCAAGAGTTCAGTGACGCATAGGTTGAACCGCATAATAACTGAATAAATTCAATTAGGTCAGTAACGGGTTGAAACATAATCGTTACATCCCTTACTATAAATTGTTGTTGCAGCTTGCTCGGACAAAATTGCTTACAATGTCAAAAATATTATGAAGTACTTAGGGTTAGATAATACTAACGGACACTTATAATTATGACATAAACTGAGATATAAATAAAAAAAAGTTCAAACAAATCTGGGTAACTACGCCCACATAAGCACATACAGAGATCCTTAACCATCGTCGACCTCTGTCTGTCTCTCTGTCTCTCTGTTTCTCTCTCTCTCTCTCTCTCTCTCTCTCTTTCTCTGTCTCTGTCTCTCTCTCTCTCTCTCTCTCTCTCTCTCTCTCTCTCTCTCTCTCTCTCTCTCTCTCTCTCTCTCGTTTCTCGAGGTGGGCAAGATAAAAGTAAGTGGTATTTATTTTGCTGAACATTTTAGCAGTGTGATTGCTTTGGTGGTTCAGTTTTTATTTAGGTCCTTACTTCCTCTTCCCTAGGATAGTTATCCACTTCTGCCGTATCGCCAATGGCGGGTGTGGACGTTAAATGTTAATGTTTAAGTCTCTCTCTCTCTCTCTCTCTCTCTCTCTCTCTCTCTCTCACTCACACACACACACACACACACACACACCAATTGGCCATCAGAAGAAGTCGCGTTGAATAATAGTAGCCATTAGCGTGAATGAAATAATCATCAAACGTATAACCATGGACGCCTGGCCAACGTAACCTAACATATACAAAGACTCTGTTACTTCATCAATAACTGCTTCCTCTACATTTGATAATTATTACCTCTGCTACATCTGGCAGGCGCCATCGTGTAGCAAAGCGTAGCTTGGTATCATACTGGTATCATATCATACATACGGCTTACTCAGTTACGCTGTGAGAACAGCGTTTAAAACCATTCCAGAGAACTCTGAAAAGTATGTAGGTTCCACGATACTCAGTTGGTAGCACGAAGAGCTCGCGTTCCGGTAAGTTCCGGGTTCGATTCCCTTTTAACCCGGGCATTATCCTGGCTTTTGAGTACTGTCCGTCTTACTGTTCTTATGTATTACTGATAATTACTTGAGTATACAGTGGGTGAGTGGGTTTATGTGGATGGAGATACTGAATGAATGAACAGTGAAGTGTTTAACGTCTATATCAACGGCCACCACTGGCAAGATTGCAAAAGGGGTCAACCATCCCAGGGGAGAGGGGGTACGGACCTAAATTAACACTGAACCACCAGAGCAATCATTATTTGTTAATAATGTAGGCTACATAATTATATATTTCTGAGCATCGGTTTTAATCGGACATGTTTTTACTTGTATTGTTAATAGTATTGCCGTTTAAAAAAATACATTGCAAAGCGCCATGAGCCCATTCTTATTGGGGTACCCGCGTTATATAAATAAACTGTATTATTCATTATTAATCTTACTGATTATTCCATAATGTCTTAACTTGTCTTATTGCTTGTTTGTTTTTGCAGGTTCAGTCAGTCAGTGTCAGGTTTAGGTTCTGTCAGTGTATTTTATTGTATTTACTCTGTATTGTATTTGATTGTATAAAGCCATGTTTGGTTTTATGTTAATGTTTCTTACATCTTTTAGAAATGTTTACTTTTGTTTAATTGTATTGTACATGTGCACATGTACCAATTGTGTCCTATTGTTGTGGCAGCTTATATTGGTGTTTTGCGTGTTTGTGTGTGGGATGTGTTAGATGTTTGTAGCCTAGTTTAATCCTTTATTATTTTGTTTTAAATTTATTTATTTCTTTTTTGTATGCTCCGTGTTTTAATGTATTGTACAGTCTCTTATTCTGCAAGTGCTTATGTGAGAGTATGCGTGTGAGCGCTTTGAGCAGACTTTATAGTTTGGAATTGCGCTTTAAAACATTAGTAGTAGTAGTAGTAGTAGTAGTAGTAGTAGTAGTAGTAGTAGTAGTAGTAGTAGTAGTAGTAGTAGTAGTGCTAAAGTAGACTGTAAGAAAAAAATGGCCGCTTGTATTTTACCCACCACGGAATTGGAACCTGAGATATCGATGTGCTAGGCAAACGCTCTAACACTGAGCTACGGCGTTAGGACAAAGTAGAGCGACATCAGGTAAGAGAGTGGAGAAAAAGATGAAGGAGTCAAGACCAAAACAAAACAGACTATATCAAACAGCTAGTTCTTTGTAGAATGAGTGGTAGCACAGTGCCTCCCCCCATCCCCAACACACACACACCCTTCTACCCCTCCCTCCCACTTTTGCTTTCCTTCTCCCCTCCCCTTTCCTCTCTTTCATCCCCAAAAGAGTCCGATGACGGGAATGGATTGGGCAGAGGGACGGTCAACGAGCTGATGAAATCTACAGGCGAAAACGGAAAGAAATAGATATAGGCTAGTGGATAACCCACATGGAGTCTTGAGATCTCCCGGGGCTAGTACCCCGATCGAGCCTGATAACAAGTTTTGTGAACCTGAGGGAAGCATGAAAGGTGGCTGACTGGGACTTCTAACTCTTCTCTTCTTGGTGATGGTGGTGGCGGTTCTTCTTCTTCTTCCTCTTCTTGTTCTTCTTGGTGTTGGTGTTGGTGGTGGCGGTTCTTCTTCTTCTTCTTCTTCTTCTTCTTCTTCTTCTTCTTCTTCTTCTTCTTCTTCTTCTTCTTCTTGGTGGTGGTGTTGGTGGTGGCGGTTGTTGTTTTTGTTGTTGTTGTTGTTCTTGTTGTTGTTGTTGTTCTTCTTCTTCTTCTTGTTATTGTTGTTGTTGTTGTTGTTGTTCTTCTTCTTCTTGGTGGTGGTGTTGGTGGTGGCGGTTCTTCTTCTTCTTCTTCTTCTTCTTCTTCTTCTTCTTCTTCTTCTTCTTCTTCTTCTTCTTCTTCTTCTTCTTCTTCTTCTCCTCCTCCTCCATATGGCTTCTAAGAAATTTATCAAGGCTTTATCTTGAGACATCAACCCTGTCTGTGGCCAGAACTGTAACTGCACTACTGCAACGTTGGGGCTGGGGTACGTACCACAAGACTAACACTACCTAAGCAATACTACAAAAGAACAACCCTGGGCGGTCGGGTAGGAAGGGGGGTGGACCTGGTGCTTGCTGGGTGTATTTGTGTAGCCGGCACTCACCCGTCTAGAACATGAGTGTCAGGATCTTTAAAGTCCCCACGATGGAATGGAATACTAGAAAAAGGCGTTGAAAGAACAAGACCTACAAGTCTCCGCTAATACTAATAGTCGACAGTCCATGGGGGGATGGGCAACTATTTATAACACGTTTTCGTGGTGGCCTCAACTTTGTAGGGCCTCCCAGCCGATGTACGCTATGCAACATCCTATAACTCTTTTAAGAAAAAGTTGAAGACATACCTTTTTACTGCCACATACAATTAAACAATTTTTTTCCCCTCAAATATTGCTGCTTTTTGTGTGTGAGTCTGTGCGGTACACATGATGTGTGTGGGTGTATGTGTGCGCTTTGATCTCTGCGAGGGAAAGCGCCTTATAAATAATTAATAATAATAATAATAAATAATAATAGGGGATTGAAGATCGCCGGGCGAGGGATAACAGGAAAGAGAGTGCAGGAGATGGGAGACTGGAGAGGGGGAGGGAGAGAGAGGGGAAGAGAGAGAGAGAGAGAGAGAGAGAGAGAGAGATCCAGGAAAAGCGAGGGTCAGATGATGTAGGCGTAGTTCACAGATGTTTAGTGGATTTTAGGAAGGGTTAGGTTGGGGCGGGGTGGGTGGGTGGGAAGGTAAGGAAGGTTAAAGGGGGCAGAGGGATGGGAAAAGTAAGGGTCAAGGCAAAGTGGACTGGTCAGATAATGTTAAGTGAAATTTTTCTAGACGCGGACGTACAGGTGCGAGGCATCACCTTCCCTCTCTCCACCCCCTCCCACCCACACACACTCCAACCAGACTGCTTAGGAGGCGAGCATTCATGGGCGATGGCAACAAATGATGGTGATAAGGAGAGGACGAAGATGAAGAGGAGGCAGAGAAATACAAAGAACTGGACGATGAAGATGGGGAGAAGAAGAAGAAGAAGAAGAAGAAGAAGAAGAAGAGAAGAAGAAGAAGAAGAAGAAGAAGAAGAAGAAGAAGAAGAAGAAGAAGAAGAAGAAGAAGAAGAAGAAGAAGAAGAAGAACAACAACAACAACAACAACAACAACAACAACAACAACAAGTTTCCAGTATCGAATTGACTATGATGGAAACAGCGATGAAATTCTGTAACCCTTAACGATTGCTGATTGTGAGAACGACAACAACGGCAACGATAAGGTTGAGGGAAATTTCCGCTAGCCTTCTCAGGCCTGCTGAGAAAGACGCAACAGAAACAACCGCAAGAACAAGTAATAATGTAAGAGCGAACGAAGAAAGAAAGAAAGAAAGAAGGAAAGAAAAAAAGAATGAAAGAAAGAAAGAAAGGTACGAATTGTAATCGTATAATGTAGAACTTTAAGTTAACAGCGTGCGAAATGAATATTAGTGCTTTTCAGAAGAGAACGACGATAAAATAAGACGGAACGATGATAACAACAAAATTCAATCAACTCCGACTTGGGAACATGCTCATAAGAGTAGACCAACAGCTATCTAAGGAGCTTTCTCCTAACACTTCCCCAACAGCTACCTAAGGAGCTTTCTCCTAACACTTCCCCAACAGCTATTTAAGGAGCTTTCTCCTAACGCTTCCTCACCCGGCACCACATTGGTAGATAAGATAGAAGGCATAAAACATGTGTCTAAAGATCCCGATGAAAATGGAACTAGAGAGTTAAAAGACTAGTTGTCTAACGCTATGCGGGGAAATTAAGGTGTGTCTGTGCGGTAGATAAAAATCGCGAATAAAAAAAAAAAAGACCATATAATGTATGGTTCACGCAAAGAGATGACTATATTGCATGCTTCTATAATTATTCATAAATGTTTCGTGGGTCTTAATATTTGCGAACTCTAAATCTAACGTTCGTGTTCGAGCGTTCGAAAGGTCGTCTGCTATAGCAGAAAATGGCGTTGATCGCTACTATTTGGATTATTTGACTCTTTTAAGTTCTACAATTATTATTGTTAATTAATGCAAAAGTTTGAAAAGCTGAGTTCAGGCTCACTTCAATGTTGCTTTCAGTCTCAACTTTTAAGACTCTCTTCTTCTTCATTTCTCAGGATTTTAAATGTTTTCTTTTTTTTTTTGCTGCTCCTCCTCAATCCTCTTCCTCCTCCAACACTTCGTCTTCTTCTCCTCGTCCCTTTGTTTTCCTTCTCCGCTAAATATTATCTTCTCCTTCTCCTGGTTCCTATTACCCTCCTCTTCCTCCTTCCCCCTCATTTTTCTGCTTCTCATTCTCTCCTTCTTCTTCTTTTTCCTTCTTCTCCTCCTCCTTCTTCTTCTTTCTTTCTTTTACCCTCCTCTTCGTTCTTTCTTTGATGGCTTCTTTTAGCAGTTTGCAAATTAAGGTTTATTGTAGATTTTGCTCACACGACGCCGGAGCGTATAGGTGACTACTGGTCACATTAGTCTGACACCAGCGAACCAGTTGATGGTAAGAGGAAAATAATATGGGCACACTTTGGCCAATCCGGGATTCGAACCAGGGACCTTTCGGTTATTAGTAAGCCGCTCTACCAACTGTGCTACCCGGCCCCAGTCAGTTTGCAAGTCTGCAGACATTCCGCCTCTTAATGTGTGCACAGCATGGCACTATGTAACGCCCAGAGTGCGTCAGTCTTACCCCACCGCCCATCCATCCAGAGTAGCTCAGCCAGCTGGGACACACGCTTTTCCTTAAATAAACCAATGTACGACGTTTGCCTCAGGTCAGCCTCATATACTCTGTGCGGCTTTCTCTCTACTTCGCTGCATCCGCTCTGTTTCCCCAAACATTCAATGCCCTATTCTGAGATGCCCGAGGGCTTGAAATATAGGGGCGGCTCGTGTAGAACTTTATTACTGCAGACAAGACATGACTGAACAGAAAAATGCACGTTCTCCAGCTCCCACGGTTTCAGGGCGGACTAAGGAGTAGAACAGTTCTATTGGTAGTGCGCTCTCCTGGCGTAAAACGTGCATATATATACATTTGCAGAAAATAGATTCATGGTCTAATAAAGGAGACAAAGGGACAGCGGTTCGTATTCTATCACACAGCCTAGCCTGCAGATAGCATGACTCTGATGATGCTCCAGCAGTGCAGTGTCCAACTACTAACGAGGGTACAAACCAAGGTCTAATGTATGCACTGACTTTTAAAGGTCCTGACGCTCATGTCCTGGGCGGGTGAGTGCCAGAAACAAATGCATCAGCAAGCAGTATACTCCGTTCTCCCCCTGCCCCAATCTCCCAGGAATGTGCTTAGTTGTCAGGAACGTTAGAAGACGTGCATAAAGCAGCACGTTGGCGCCTCCGTCGGCTGGAATTAGATCCTGTTTTGGCCAGCGCTTTGAGCAGTTCTTGAACTGGAAAAGTGCTACATAGATTATAAGCAGCAAAGCCTGAATCGGCACCACCCAATATGTCCATCGTGAGTTGACTTTCCTCATTCCATGTTTTTACTGTTAGCAAACTATTAGTGCACTCATACCGCCTACGTAAGACCTTGCTACGGCTTATTTAGATGCGGTCTGAGACGAAGGGGTAATTATGTATACAGCTGCAGCTTGATATATCTTGAACTCCATTCTGTAAGCGTAGCGTGTAAACTGCAAGCTTCGTTGAGATATCAACAATAGATAAGCGTTATGAGATAGTTAATACACATGAGGCAACAAAGCCAGCTGCATGGGCTAACGTTACGCTCTTCTTCTTCTTCTTCTTCTTCTTCTTCTTCTTCTTCTTCTTCTTCTTCTTTTTCTTTTTCTTCTTCTTCTTCTTCTCCTCCTCCTCCCTCTTCCTCATAGTCTTCCTTCTTCTTCTTCTCCTCCCACTAATCCATATCTGGCTATGAAAGACTATTCACTTCTCCTCCTCCTCCAAAGGCGAAAAGATGGAAATAGATGGACATCGCGTATCGCCCTCGGGAAACTGGCATTGAGAAAAAGGAGAGGTCCATTACGCCTTCAATCATCTCCATTTCTTCACGAGAGCGGTGGGAAAAGGAGATGGATGTCGCCCTAATAAAGCTGGACCTTCGAAAAGACAGGTTAACGAAGCCTTCGATTCTACACCATTTCACGCCAGATAATAATAATTATAATACAGTATTAGGAAAGCAAGGCGGGGGAGGGGACCGAAGGTGTGTATCGCCTTCAGGATTCTGGGCCGGAGAAAAAAAGCGAGGTCCAGTAGTAGTAGTAGTAGTAGTAGTAGTGGTAATAGTAGTAGTAGTAGTAGTAGTAGTAGTAGTAGTAGTAGTAGTAGTAGTAGTAGTAGTAGTAGTAGTAGTAGTAGTAATATACATTATTCGCCTGGCTCCTGCCAGACACTGGTCAAAAGATTCACCAACACTTTCAAATGAAAAGCTAGAACCTACCCCAACCCACTACAAGAACCGTAAAAGTCGCACCTAGTTTGAAGTACGATAGTCAGACTAAGTGATAACCGCCGCAGGATAGCCAGCGCTTGCGGCCTTGTAGGAAAGCTTATTTCGTTGCTAATATAATATTCGTCATCAATGCACGCAAAGTTAAGATAGACTTCTCAGCAAAAGATGGCAGCCGCAGAACATAAGGGCAACCCGCAACGAGGAGGTGGTGGGGACATATATGACCTAGTACCTAGTTCTTGTTTTGTTTCTGGCACTAGCCCGTCTGGGAGTAGGACATAGGCGTCAGGATCTGTACAATCCGAGGAGGAGAATGCATTCCCATGAACAGACAGACTACGGTGTGTCCTCTCATCAAGAGCATGTAAGACTACGCATGCCCTTTAACGAATATTCAACAGGCAGATAGACTTGCTTGTTCTCCGATATTCAGAATGCGGGCCTGGGAAGCATTCGACCTGAAGAGCATCATTTGCAGGCTTTGAAACACGTGCTATGAGTATGGAGCCATAGAAGATAACGCCATCATCATCATCATCATCATCAGCAGCAGCAGCGGCAGCAGCATATGCTCGACACTGTCCACTGAACCTGACCTACCCAATTTTTCTTGAATTCCCTCCCCCTCCGCCCACCCATACTCCACAACCTTCCCCACCCCATCCCAACCATTTGTCTGAAGCTTTGTCAGGGGTAATGTGCAGAGAGGGGAGGGAAGGAAGCAGCCTGCTACGTTCTGTTTATTAATAGTATTGTGTCCCGACCTACTGTGCTTGACCCTTCTTCCTTTCAATGAAGAATGTTCAGGTCAGTTGTCCCACCGACGTAGCTCAATGGTAGGGCGTTCGCCTGGCACGCCGATGAACCCAGGTTCGATTCCCGTGGTGGGCTTATCAGCATTGTCCTTCTTCTTAGCAGTGTGATTGCTCTGATGGTTCAGTGTTGATTTAGGTCCCCAAACCCTTCTCCGTGGGATAGTTATATATTCTGTGTGTGTGTGTCTCTCTCTCTGTCTGTCTGTCTGTCTCTCTCTCTCTCTCTCTCTCTCTCTCTCTCTCTCTCTCTCTCTCTCTCTCTTTCTCTCATGCAGTAAAAAAAAATACTGGTTAAATAAAGTAGAAAAATAAAAATTAGAAAATTAGAAAAAAGTTAAAAATAAAGTAGAAGCAAATCAACGGAAAAGTCGTTCTCTCTCTTGGTAATTGCATGTCGCTTCAGCAGTACGTAAAAGAACCCTCCCCAACCCATTTATGATTCAGTAAAAGACAGGCATTGGACAGCACGGGAAGACAAACCGTGGGAAGCACCTTCTCTATCGGCAATTCCAATCAGTCAAAAAGGCTTTACCAACAAGACTAGCGTTCTTCAGTAAAAGCTGCTCGCTCAGCTTACCAACTGACCCTTTTAAGTGGACGCTGTGTTTTCTTCCCTCAACGTGTACTCTCACTCTCAGCTTCAGCTTCCTCCTCCTTTCTCCTTCTCCCGCCCCCCGACTTCTTTCTTATCTTATCCGTCTTCTTCTTTTTTATTCTCCTTCAAAGCCGCACATTCAGAATTCAATACAGAATACGGAACACAGAGCACTTTTTTCGTACGTGCAGTTTTCATTCTCAAAACAACTATTGTAACGATTGTTATAGGTTAATGTTTGGATTGTGCGAGAATGTGCATGTGTACGCGCATGCATGCGCATAAGTGTATGTTATATATATGTATGCATGCAGCAACCTCTGTCTGCTATAATGCTTGTAAAAGACCACCATTTTTGACACCATCCAACACCACACCCCTCAATCCCTCCGAAGGTATTCATGATTAACGAAAACAAAACAAAAAATCTTTTGGGCACAATACAAACAGTAGGTATAGTCCGCCAAGGTGAACTGGAGTTAATTATAGTATCTAGGACATATTCATTTATTAATTTCACGCTCACCTCTTTGCCACTGCAGGGCTGCCACGCTGCGGATTCCAAGCCAGTATTCGGTGCCAAGGTCCAACGCCTGGGAGTCCCAGAAGTTTGAATCCTCCAATCTTTGAGCAGACAAATCGCAGAACGGTCTTCTCTGGCACGCCAGTCTGGCCCCCGCCCAACTGTTGGCCTTGGAGTTGAGGAATCCTGTGTAGTGGCCTCCCACTGCTGCGTCTGAAACGGCAAAGGGGTATAGAAAGTGGGGGGGAGGTATCTTTCTTTTATAATAATGATGTTACTTGAAGCTGGCACTGCGAAAAGAGATGTTCCCAAACTCTTAACTCCCTTTGTGCTAACTATATTTCTGGATGCAACTGTTGGAGTTTTTCTCCTACATTGGACTCAATGCGAGACGATCTGTGTTTTCGTCCTTGAAGGAGAACCGAACCATCACCAATGGGCTTTCAAGACTAGCGCTCTGCCTCAGCACTGTAAACCACCCAGAGCAACGTCCCCTCTCTTTTACTCTCGTCCCCTTCCTCCCCCTCACCCCCACAGAGTTACATTTATGTCAATGAAGCAATAGTTTCGCCATGTAAGCTTATTTTTACGTAAGAGCCCATTTGACAGAAGGCTAAAGAGACCTTCTAACAGGTCTTCTGCATACATGTACATGTTTGTATAAGGTGGCTGAAAAGTAACTATCCTGTCGTATCCTATCCCGTAACTCAAAGGTCGTTGGGGCACCACAGATGATCGTTTACACAACGTACTCCATCTTTCTCTGTTCTCAGCAACCCTCATGGATTCGTTTAGTGTCAAATCAGTCCATTCTTAAATGTTGTCCTCCCACCTCATTTTTTGTCTCCCTCTTCTTCTTCCTCCTTGCACCGTGCTTTGCAGAATGTTTTTTTGCAAGGCCTGATGCTCTGGTGACGTGGCCATACCATCGGAGTATCCGTTTCTTCACCACTGTGAGCATGTCATCATGCTGCCCAATGGCTTTTGTGATGGTCTCTCGGACTTCGCCGTCGGTGATGTGCTGGCTATAGGAAATGCCCAGACGTCTTCTGTAGCACCTCATCTACATGCTTTGTATTCTCCGTTGTAGATCTGCTGTGAGGGTCCATGTTTCGCACGCGTAAAGGAAGATGGAAATGACAAGGAAGCGCAGCAGTCTTACCTTGGAATATATACTGATTATCTTGACTTTCCAAATGGGCTTCAACCTTGTCAGGGCAGCAGTTGTTTGTGCGATCCTGGAGAGGACTCCCTGTCGTGACCCATTGTCTGATACAATGGTTCCTTGATATTTGAAGCTATGCACTGTTTTGAGGGATTGGCCTTGGACTTTGATGTGCATGTTGATGCCATTGGTGTTGTTGGTCATCATTTTGGTCTTCTCTGCACTTATTTTCATTCCATAAGCTCTGGAGGTGATGTCAAACCTCTGTACAACAAACTGTTCAAGTTCCTCTCCAGCCAATCCATCAATGTAATCCGCAAAACAGAGGTTGGAGATTGCTCTACCCCCTATGCTCACTGTGCCTTCGTGATCTGCAAGGGCATCTGACAAGATGATGCGCTCTAGGAAGATGTTAAAGAGTATTGGAGAGAGTAGGCATCCTTGACGCACATCGATTGTTGTTCTGAGCCAGTTCCCGATGGCGCTGTTGTGGAGGACTGCACTGGTAGCCTTGTCACACAGTTTTTTGATCACTTCAATAATTTTATGGCTGATGTTGAACACTCTCATGGTTGCCCACAGAGCTGCATGCTACTCGGTCAAAAGTAATTCCATTTTGACAATAATTATTGTTTATAATTTTTTGGGAAAATGTACTGCAACTGCGTGAACCCAAATCTGTATTGATCCTTACGGTGGTGTAATTCCTTTTGATGGTCTCTGATGTCATAATGACTTTGTGTGGTACTATCTTCACATCCATCCCACAATGTTTGTACGACAGACGCCACACAGTGCAGACTGACCGTTCCTAATAACTTCTTATTTTCGAGTATTTCAACCCCTCTCCCCCTTAAAAAAAAACTATTAAAAAGCGAACTATAAATGATAAAATAGTCACCGAGCACTAATACTTTAAAAAAAAAAAACATTTGCGATCAAGACATAACCTAATATAAACATAATGAAACAGCCACTTACCGATAAAAACCAGGCTCCATAGGAGAAGAAGAAACATTATAGATTCCATGTGTAAGAATTACGTTGTAGGCTCTCGTTCAACACTTTAACCGTTGGATTTCCACCAAATTTAAAAAAAAAGTCTGTTAGCGGTTACTGCTGATACTGTCGCTGCTAATATTTAATCCTCAGTACTACTGCTGCTGCCCGCTGCTAAATTAATGATGAGGGAGAAAACTTGTATAACGCCGGCATACATAAAAGATTACCTATCACCAAAGATAGTTATAGTATCTTTGCTATCACTCAACAGTGCTCGTGTCATACCGGCCCGTATCGCGCTTCTTTAAGATAGCCTGCCTACCGGTTAAAACACGTGGATTTTACCGGTATTTTCATTTTTAAAACATCAGCTCTATAAGAAAGGTAGAAAATTCTATCTTGATTCGTCAAGAAAATCCGCTTTTAAAAATGGGGAAGGGAGGGGGTGGAGGTTGGGGGGTGGGGGTGGGGGCAAAAACCAAATAAATACAAAATTCACAGAATTGTGCCTGCTGACACCAAGGAAAAAAGTTTGAAAGAGGAAAACTGCAATACAACAAATTCACAGGAATACGAACAAATTTTTTTTTTCGTACAAGACCCCAAAAATGCATATATAATTTTGCTTGAGTCAAAAGACTGCAGTTTCACAAAACAAATTAAATTATAATATTTTAATAAGTTTATAATTTTAACTTAATAATTTATTTGAATAACCTTTTTTATTCATAGACATTTTAGTTCACACAAAGAAAACAAATTTAACCGGTATTTCAGAATGTTTTTTTCAAAAATCGGCAATCTGATGCTTTGACGGGTCCTAAACCATTGTCCCGGACAATAGCAGTTCTTCTAGTTCAAAACGCACTGTAGTAGATGGTTTATTTTCGTCCCAGACTTTTTGTTTTTGCATTGCACTACAGCGGCAAATTCTGTATAGGTGAAATCTTTTAGACCAACTGGGTATTGTTACGGTCCTTTGGGGGATAGGGGAAAGAGCAGCTACCAAAAACACTCTCCAGAAATCAAAACCCTTCTTCACAACCCAAAAAGCACTGCAGGACACACACACACACACACACACCCACACACACACACCCACCCCTACCACCATCTCCACCCCTACCTCCACCCCCACCCCGCTCAAAAAACAAACTTTCTACAGAACCTAAGTACTTTTTTTTCCACAGTCTAAGAACTTCAGTACTTTTGCCTGGACAAAAGGGACGGCAGATTTAAACTTTAGAGTACGGATGACATAATAATAATCTTTAGCCTAGGCTAAAGGATTGATAGAAAATAATCTATCTTCCCTCTTCTTCTGCCACTGTTTTCATTGGTCGGATTCACGCAATTGGACACAATAATTATTAATTGCAAATCTTTAAAACCTGTTGTCACTCAAAGTTGTTTTTCATTTCATTTCTTTGAGTAGGCAACAGCGCTTTTTTTTCTTTTCTTATGTTTGACGAAGTTCTAAAGTGTTCACAGACATGTGAAGTCTTACATCAAGCACATACTCATAAATGAAAAACAAATGTATACATAAACTAAAAGAATGTTGAGTAATCCTGATTGGGACAATTACATGGAAAAAAAACAAACAATGCACATTTTCAAGCTTTTTGCCAGGCGGACAAATACTCCCAGTTTTTTGTTTTGTTTTATTCCATTTACACAGACTCGTGAACAAACTAACGCAGCTATATACCTCTTAAGATTATAGGAGAATCAACGCCCAAGAAAATCTCATAATCTTGCTACAATAAAAATAATAATGAGATGACACACTTAAAAGCACCTTAAGCACCACAACACTTAATAAGCGTTTTTCATACAATGTATAGCTGTCAATAGTCCGTGTGAGCAACTAAAAGTCTTCCGAGCGTAGACTCACTAAAAACGGACAGTGCTATAATAGCTGTTACGGACACAATTTCAGCGGTACAAGTGTTCTGTTCAAGGCTTCTGCTTACTACTCTGGGAACCCAGGAGAGGAAAATGCGACGCGTGCGTTTGCATATAATTGCGGTGAAATCTTACTAGGCTGGCACGGATCTGATGAAAATGAAAGAGAGAGAGGCAGAGACAAAAATAATGAGACACATAGAGACAGATAGAGAAAGAGAGAAAGAGAGGTGAGGGGTTGTGTGGGGGTTTCTAACCATGCATAACTACTTTTTATTCAAAGGTTCGCGCCCTTTATGTGACGTCGTAGCTGCAATTTAAAGGATCCGGTCACAAAAGTATCTCAAGCTAACAACTCTCGGAGTTTAGTCTCAAAAAGAGGCCTTCTTAGTACGTTACAATCAGTTCCTGTTTTAAGGATCCATTACAGCAAGAGGTCTTTGATTACTTACAGCTCTATGTAGTTCATCAGATTATGTAACTCAATCTGGCTGTCCTTGAACTTTCAGCTTTGGTGTAGACGACGATGTCAGCGTAGCATACTTACTATAGGTCTATCCCTGGAGACCATCTATTAGCCAGCGAAAACGCACAGCACCTTAAGTCGCTGTCAAGATCAAGAAGAAAAAAATGTTTCAATATTTTGGTCATAGCACAAAGAAAGAGAAAGTGGGAACCGTACCTAACAAAACTGGCTCTGAGAAATAGGGGGTAGTTCTGGACGTTGAACTGTAAGGTGAGTCGTAGCTTAAAGTACTATAACGTGTTGGTATAGTTCCAGTGCTGTCAGTGGGTGGAACGCTATGTAACATTGTTTGTTTCTTGTAATGCCTTTTTCACAGAAATGATAAGTCACACTAAGTAAGAACAATTATAATAATTACAGTCTATTGTCAACCGCCCTAACAAAGCGGACCCGGAGAAATGGGAGGTCTGTTAACACCTCTCTCTGCTTTTTAAGGAAGAGGTGGTCCGAGCATCGCTCTTAACAAAATACTGGTACCTAGATCTATACAAAATAAAAGGGAGGTTTAATGGTGCCTCTCTTTGTAACGAAAGTTTATGGATGAACTTTTCTGAAAGCAAAAATGACGCTACGTGTTATTATCATAAAATTATAATCAACCTCTCACCTTAATACAAACACACACACCCGACCCCTCCACATCCGGCCCACCTCCCTTCCCTCCCCCAAGCGATATCAAGGCGTTTTAGTCCATCTTTGACTTGAATGTTTATGGACTTTATCAAAATATACTACTAACTTTATAAGACTGGACAAAGACCGTATAGGTCTCTCTCTCTCTCTCTCTCTCTCTCTCTCTCTCTCTCTCTCTCTCTCTCTCTCTCTCTCTCTCTCTCTCTCTCTCATATTCACTTTATTTTAAATTTTCAAGCAATCAAGCATCACCTCTGTAGACCTATCGCTCTTCTCTAACCTCCCACCTCCTCCCCCGCCTCTCTCTCTCTCTCTCTCTCTCTCTCCTCTTGTCGTGAACTCCACGCGTGGCTGAGAAATGGCCGTACAGCGTAGCTAAGACTAGACTAGGCTTTCTCTCACTCTCTTGTTAGGCCTAGTCAAATCTCAGCCACGATGTATAAGAAACTAACCGCATTGCAGAGAGCTTACATTTCAGCAAAGACAGAGTGTCTTTGATTTCAGTGAGCAGAATAAATGGTGCCGGAGGTGGGGGAGGGAGAGGGTAAATAAAGTGAGGGAGATGATAGAGGAGATTGTGGTGGAGGCAGGGTGGCACCAAGGAGCCATCAGAGCCAGCAGACTTCTCACGCGGGAGATTCTAACCAAAGATACTATAAAAAAAAAAAAAAAAACTCACCCGTTCTTGCAAACGCATCAGATGAAACTTAACTTTTTTTACATGCAGCTGGTAAAAACCCGTCAGGTACTTTTTTTTGGTTTAACTCATGATTGCTTCGAACGAGCGTATAACCTTTTCCCGCATGCGTTCCTTGGCACGGACTTTAAAACCTCCTGATGCTCATGGCCTAGATGGATGAGAGCTAGAAACGTAAACATATCCTGCAAGCGTTAGGTTCTATAAATCCCATAAGTCTTTTAGATATCTGGGGCGTGAGACGATGTCTACCTGGCCGCAAGTTGGCGCCTTAAGCAGGACAAGTGTTTTATAGGAATATAAAAATATGCTTCAGCCACCATATTCTCCGTATCTCTCTCTCTCTCTCTCTCTCTCTCTCTCTCTCTCTCTCTCTCTCTCTCTCTCTCTCTCTCTCTCTCTTTCTCTGTCTCTCTTTCTGTCTCCGTCTCTCTCTTTCTCTCTTTCTCTCTCTCTGTTGTTATTTAGTTTTCACTATTTCTTTTAGCATTCATTAATTTTACAACTCGGCAAGCCAAGCGCGGGGCTCCCTCACTAGTAAACTGTCACAATATAAAACTTGCACTAATAATAAAAAAAAAAAAAAAATAATAATAATAATAATAATAATAATAATAATAATAATAATAATAATAATAATAATAATAATAATAATAATAATAATAATAATAATAATAAAATAATAAGGGTATTTATATATCGCATTTTCCTAAAGACATCAGTTCAAAGCGCAGTTCTCACGCATTTATACTTAACGTTAACATGGAAACACATACGAAAAGAAGTGAAACAAAAACGAGACACTAATACATTATGCAATGACATATTACAAACAAAAAACTGACACTAATACATTATGCAATGACACATTGCAAACATAAAAAAGAAGATTTACAAGTAAACTGTAAAAGACGAGGGAGGGAGGGAGGGGAAGGAGAAGAGCAGCTAAGGAGTGAGGGTGGCTATGTTCGGAGAGCTACAAAAGAGAGAGGAAGAGAATTCCAAGTTAATTTAAAGGACCAAGCACTGAGAAGGATCGACAGCCTGCAAAGGAGAGTTTGTAGCGTGCTATTTGTAGCATGAGGATGTCAGAGGAAGAACGAAAATTTCTAGATGGCTTGTAGAAGTGAATGTTCTGGGTGAGGTAGGAAGGAGCTAATCCATGGACGCAATTGTAACAGAAAGTACAGATGTTGTAGGTAATCCTAAACACCATAGAATACGTACCTCTTTCCGCTTTGACGTTTATGTGGTTACACGTGCACTGCAACTTCTGTGCTCTCGCCACTCCCAGTAGACTCCCAGATTTGGAAGTCCTCCTCCGGAAAATCGTGTACTGTTCTTGGAAATATGACCTACTTCTAATTCTAGGTGAAAAAGAGGCGAATAGTCTGAATCTCTTAAAGACCAACACTTGCCCCTCAATATAAGACGTGCTCCCAACAAGCCACCATGCCGCCTTAATATTCCCTGTTCTTTTCATTGAGGGAAGAGAGGGTGGAAGTAGTATTGGTGGAATGAGGGTAGCCCAGTTGTTTCGGAGGATTAGAAATTGCAAAATCAAGCAGCAAGTTGGGGCCTTGGGCGAAGTGAATTTAGATTATGTATATCTATATCTATATATCTATATCTAGATAGATAGATAGATAGATAGATAGATAGATAGATAGATAGATCTATATATCTATATATAGATAGATAGATAGATAGATAGATAGATAGATAGATAGATAGATAGATAGATAGATAGATAGATAGATAGATAGATAGATAGATAGATAGATAGATAGATAGATAGATAGATAGATAGATAGATAGATAGATAGATAGATAGATAGATAGATAGATAGATAGATAGATAGATAGATAGATAGATAGATAGATAGATAGATAGATAGATAGATAGATAGATAGATAGATAGATAGATAGATAGATAACGACATCCAATATCTTTTAGTAAGATGGAAAGAGAGATAAGAGTTTAATGGAGACCTCTCATTCCTCTGGTCCAGCTTAGAGAGGGGAGTGCCCATCTTCTCTCCATGTCAAACTTAATCTTACCAAGTTCTTATCGGAGCAAGCTGCTCATTAACAGATGGGTTGTGGATTGCGCGCTTGTTGCATGATTTTTGTGTGTGTCGTTTAATGGTCGCATCCAAGTACTAGCCTAACCTTATCCTATCCAAGTCCTTCACCGCGATCGACGTTGCTAAATATCTAGCGTGTGCCTTAAGTATTAAGATACTGCTCCACCCACGTAGGTAGGCCTACTATGGACGAACTTCGGTAATCTTTGGGAAATTCCGCTGCATTCTGAGTATTCAAACCACGGCTTAATGTCAGCTCTCTGGGTAAACATGAGAGTGTACAACATCAGCCCTAACGTTATTCAAGATATCAAAAGCCTGTATGACAAGGCTACCAGAACAGTCCTCCACAACAGCGCCATAGGGAATTGGTTCATAACAACAATCGGCATGCATCAAGGTTGCTTACTCTCTCCCACACTCTTCAACATATTCCTGGAGCGCATCATTTCAGATGCCCTTGCAGATTGCGAAGTCACAGTGAACATAGGGGGAAGAGAAATCTCCAACCCCCGTTTTGCGGATGACATTGATGGATTGGCTGGAGAGAAACAAAAACTTGAACGTCTGATACAGAGGTTTCACATTACCTCCAGAGCTTCTGGAATGGAAATAAATGCAGAATACCAAAATGATGACCAACAACACCAATGGCATCAACACGGACATCAAAGTCCAAGGCCAATCTATCAACAAAGTTCATAGCGTCAAATATTTAGGTGCCATTGTATCAGACAATAGGTCCCGACAGGAAGTCCTCTCCAGGATCGCACAAACAACTGCTGCACTGACAAAGTTGAAGCCCATTTGGAAAGACAGGTCCATCAGTCCACACTCGAACGCTCCCTTGTCATTTCCATCTTCCTATACGCTTGCGAAACATGGACTCTGACAGCAGTTCTACAACGAAGAATACAAAGCATGGATATGAGGTGCTACAGAAGACTTCTGGGCATTTCCCATACTCAGCACATCACCAACGAGGAAGTCCGACAGACCATCACACAAGCTATTGGACAACACGATGACTTGCAGGGGTGAAAAAAACGGAAACTCCGATGGTATGACCACGTCACCAGAGCATCAGGCCTTGCAAAAACCATTCTGCAAGGCACGGTGCAAGGAGGCAGAAGAAGAGGGGGACCGAAAAAGAGGTGGGTGGACAACATTCGAGAATGGACTGGCGCTTGACACTGAACGAATCCATTAGGGTTACTGAGGACAGAGAAAGATGGAGTACGCTGGTTAAACGATCATCTGTGATGACCCAACGACCTTCGAGTTACGGGATAGGATAGGAAGGCTTAATGTCAGTGTGTGCCGCACGAGTGGAATGGTCATTTTCAAACACTATACAAGATACTCTGGCTTGGTTCCATTCCGGGGCCAAACGAGGATGTAAACAGCTGACTCATCGGTTGGAGTTGTACGGCAAATGATGATGATGGCGGTGATGGTGAGGGTGGTGAAGGTGGTGGTGATGTTGTTGTTGTTGTTGTTGATGATGATGATGGTGATGATGATGATGATGATGATGATGATGATGATGATGATGATGATGATGATGATGATGATGATGATGATGATGATGATGATGATGATGATGATGACGACGATTAATTTTAATATGACTCGCACAAGCAAAAACAAGCACATTTTAGCTACACTTATCCAATTTCACCCCTATTCCCTAAATGTTAAGATGTACTAGCACAACTTGAACACATAAACATTTCAACGGGTCTTTGTTTTATGGGCTGTGAGGCATAAACATGATCACCTTACACTTCAGGGAGGAAGGAGGGGGGAGGGATGTCAAGAATAACGTCTTTGTTTCAAACCGCAGATGAGAAAATGGTTAATGGGAGATAATCAAGCGCCGTGACAGCTTATCGTGAAGTTGTTTGCTCTTGAGTTCGGTGTTAGCAAAGACTCTGAATCAACAAAAGACGGTCATCTTCTTCATAAGCCTGCATTAGAAAAGTTGGACGGATAAGGGAAACAAATCGTGTCATCACATATCGCCAGGAGTTCCGTCCCTTGGGTCTTGGGTGTGTATAAAGGCTGACAAATGTTCATTGGTCCGCTTTTCTTAAAAGAGATCCGTTGGATCTCATTTTTGATATGATGATGATGGTCATTGTTGTCAGGGTGGCGACGTGGTGATCGTCCTTAACGCTCATGCAATAGGACGTTAAGCATCGTTTTTCGTTCGTTGGTCCGCTTTAGTGGGGCCGGGTAGCTCAGTTGGTAAGAGCGTCTTGCTAGTAACCGAAAGGTCGCTGGTTCGAATCCCGGATTGGTCAACGTGTGATCATATTATTTTCCCCTTTACCAACAACTGGCCCGCTGGTGTCAGTATAAATCGGTCCAGTAGTCACCTATATGCGAAAGTGTCGTGTGACTATAATCTACAAAACAAACATTGGTCCGCACGAGGGGCCGGGTAGCTCAGTTGGTAAGAGCGTCTTGCTAGTAACCGAAAGGTAGCTGGTTCGAATCCCGGATTGGTCAACGTGTGATCATATTATTTTCCCCTTTACCAACAACTGGCCCGCTGGTGTCAGTATAAATCGGTCCAGTAGTCACCTATATGCGAAAATGTCGTGTGACTATAATCTACAAACAACAACAACAATTGGTCCGCTACTGTGTCCGGGGACGGTAATCTACCCACTGGGTCTTCGTTGTCCCCTATACGCACTGTGTCCGGGGAGGTTAATCTAACCACTGAACTGAACTAATTGGGTCTTCAAGTCCCCTAAACGCCATGTGTCCGGGGACGTTAATCTATTCAAGTCAAGTCAAGTCAATTGGGTCTACGTCTATGTCTATGTCCTCTATACGCATTCGTGTTCGGGGACGATAATTTAATAACTAAACTGGGGTCTACACTGCGTGATCAAACATTGTCTTATATTGTTGGGATTATTTATTTTGATGACCATTAGATGTTGGTGCGTTGTTAACTGTCCATAATTTTTATAAATGAATTATTTAGCTTTAAATTAATTGCAAAAATAAAATACATAAAATCAAATTCATTAATTAACAATAATAATAAAAGTAAAATTCAGAATAAAACTTCCATACTTTCTTTCAGATGAGAATTTAAACCGAATATGTATGCATGCTTTCGACTTAGGGCTCATATCGTATACAATTGAGTGTTAAAGCGTCTTGATCAGTAGATAGCGTGCATATTAGCCGGCGTCTTGAGCTGAAAAAAAGGTCTATATAAGATTATTTTAATAATTATTAATGATTGTCCATTGTTATTCACATGAAGTATGTTGTGAAGTGTTTTGTATATCCAGTAGCACCATGTCAAATCTCAACTGTTGAACAGGCAAGTATGGTGTCTTTCCATTTGACCTAGTGTTGATACCTCGATGAGTTTATTTACTTTTTACATAATGTTTGTGGGGCACACTATGCAAGGTTTTTCTCAAACACAAACAATGAGAGAGGGAGAGAGAGAGGGAGAGAGAGAGGAAGAGAGAGAGAGAGAGAGAGAGAGAGAGAGGTCGAAGTCGATGTCGAAACCTTTAATAGGATAATAGCATTAGGTCTTTTGGACCTGTTTTACATCTAGTCTTTAATAAACAATGCAAAACAAACAAAATAATTAACATAAAATACGTGGAAACAAAGATATTCCATAACTACGGTAACAAACCACTAAGCAAATAATGCATTTTAATACACATACTCCCACCCTTCTTCCCCTCCCCATCCCTCTCCTCCTCCCTCCGCACACACAAGCAAACACACACACATGTAAATTCATACATTCTTAGTAACTTAAATTGTGGCAGGGTAGGGAAGAACAAAGAGGTATACAATCAACTTAAATATTAGGAGCAAATGGAGCTTAAATATTTATGGAGCCTTGTTTCAAAAGATGGTAATGATTTACTTTTCTTGACCTCTTCTGGTAGAGAATTCCACACGCTTGGAACAGAATAGAATTGGAGAGAGGGAGAGAGAGAGAGAGAGAGAGAGAGAGAGAGAGAGAGAGAGAGAGAGAGAGAGAGAGAGAGAGAACAAATTACACTGCGTAAAATCTTGTTGTTGTTGTTGTTGTTGTTGTTATATCAATTTTAATTCATCAGATGAGCATAAGTTGTACTGATTTAAAATCTCAATTCTGTTGGCAAACAAATTAATTTTAATTGTAATTCTAAATTTAAAATACTGCACACAAATGTGAGAATGGTAATACTGGTGTACACATATATACATTACATCGGGCATGATATCCCCATCACCACCTATGACCCGTAACTCGAAAGTCATAGGGGCACCACAGATGATCGTTTAACCAGCGTACTCCATCTTTCTCTGTCCTCAGCAAATCTCATGTCTTCCTCTTCTTCTGCCTCCTTGCACCGTGCCGTGCATGTCCCCAAAACAGAAAAAAATGTAATCCTCCCAAGTCCCCAAAAAGAAGTTGAGGCAGCAGTGCAATCGTTGAAGAATGGGAAGTCAGCAGGAATGGACAACATACTCGCACAATTGCTTCAAGCAGGAGGAGAAGCGACGATTGACGCCCTCACCATTATCTGTTTCAAGATCTGGCAGAGTAGGGAGTGGCCTACACAATAGCATACCTGTCAAGTGCTACGGATTTTTGCGTAGCGCTACGCATTTTAAACATTTTCACATTGCTACGGCGTATCACAAAGCTGCTACGCAATTTTTCAAAAGTGACAAATAATATTTTTTAACCAAGGGGGTTTTCGCGCGAAAGTAGTCTGTTCCGGTCGAGTCCGGTTTAAAGACACTTAGTAAAAGCACCGCACTTCCGCTACACGTGTTCGTTCAGAACTTCAGTCTACGATCAGTCTTTGTGAGGGAGAGCCAGACGGAGTTGAACAAAGAAAATGGCAAAGCCTCCACCTAAAAAACTCAAACGACCAGCTAGGAAGGCACCTGCCTGAATGGGAAACCGATAAGGATTTTGAAGGCCTAGTGGAGAAGTCAAAAGAAAGTGAAGAGTTTACATTCTGTAAAGCCTGCCGGAAAGATGTGCGTGTCACAAGATCTTTTGTTTTTTGTTCTTATTAATTGGTCTAATTAATGATGAAATTTTTGCAAAGTAGTGGGTTTAATTATAAATATGCTTAAACATTCATTTGTCAGATTAGACTGGGATTTATTTAGGCCTAAAAACTTTAAGTAAAGTACTATCTGTAGTAGGCCTATTATCAATATTATTAAAAAAAAAATTTTTTTGGGCATTTTCACTTTTATTTTCAAAAACGTATATGAAAATGTTTATAATGATAATGACAATGGTAATAGCTAAAGTGTTGTGCATTAACAAGATTTTACAATAAATTTGTAAACACATTGGATGTGTGTGTTTATATTGGATGCAGAAGTTTCCAGTTTTGTTGCGAATCGCGTGATTCACATTAAAGCTACACCAAACCTCCATTTGCTATGGTTTTTCTGTTAAATTGCTACACCACAACCCGAAAACCCCTTGACAGGTATGCAATAGACCCAGTCGCTTGTTATCACTCTTCCCAAAAAGTGTAACCTTCAGGAGTGTGAAAACTATAGCACCACCAGCCTCATCATCCATCCCAGCAAAGTCCTCCTGAAAATAATACTCAACAAATTGAAACCCCAAGGTGAACCAAACAACACAAATCACAGTTCAAAACGTCAGACCACCTAGATCTGCAAGCAAAAACAGAGGTTAAACATTTTCTGTAACACCAAAACAAAAACCTATCTTCTGAGTCAATTATATTTGCCTTTTGTTGAAGGTAAAGGTCGCTGAGATCTCTAACTTTCAAAACAAACTTTGCGCTGTATCTTGACAATACCTGAACCGAGTTTGATAAACGTTTTCCTTACAGTTGGAAATTGTTCAGTGCGTTGCCAATCGCTCCATGTTTTCATGTTGTTTTCTAAGACCAAGGACTATCTGCAGAAACAGAGCATCCTCACAAAAATTAATACTTTTGAAATTTCTGGCTCTTAGCTATGTGCGTGACTGTCTGGAATTACATCTGAATGGTTTGCCATCTTGTATTATATTGTGTTGTATTGTTACTGTATTGTATTGCATTGCATTCTATTTTAATGTACATTACAGCACTAATACATATCGTAGGATAACCGTCGCAAGTCGTTTGATGAAGAAAAAGAAGAAGAATATGATGGTGATGATGATGATGATGATGATGATGATGATGATGATGATGATGATGATGATGATGATGATGATGATGATGATGATGATGATGATGAGTGAAGAAGAGGAGCAGAAGACAGTCAAGTATTTCACTTATCATTGCACGCGTAGGAAGGATGCTGCGCAAGAAGGGGAGAGACGGGGGTAGGGATGAGTTTAGAGAGAGAGAGGGTTGGAGGAGGGGGGGGGGGAGGTCCACGGAAATTAGTTAAATATCCATGGAGAGAGAGAAAGAGAAGGAGAGAGAGAGAGAAGGAGAGAGAGAGAGAGAGAGAGAGAGAGAGAGAGGAGTAGAGGGGGGGGGGGTAGAGAGATACATAGACAGATAATTAAATTTAAACTAAAAACTTGAATATTCAAATGCTGTTAAATCTGCACACAATGACTCGCTCATGGAAAACGTCAGCTATCATAGTCCCCTTCTGCATCCCAACCAAACGACTTTCGACCTGTAGCATTGACCTCAGTACTTGCAAAGTGTTTTGAATCTGTAGTAGGAAGGCAGCATCTGCTAATTGATGTAACCCATAAACATGACCCCCTTCAGTTAGCTTATAAAGCGTGTCGCGGAACTGATGATGGCTCTCTTGCCTTGTTCAGTCTGATAGCAAAGCACCTGGACAAACCTATGTTAGAATTCTGATGATTGATTTTTTCAGTGCTTTTAACTGCATGGAATCTTTTGTTTTATTAAAACGCATGGTTGATCTGGGCATCAACAACAACATTGTCCGGTTTGTGAATAGCTTTCTCCGAGATAGGCCTCAACGACTAAGTACTGGTGGCAGCATGTCTGATGAAATGATTGTTAATGTAGGAACCCCACAGAGGAAATACGATTTAACAGCACTATCTCAGCACTGTTCAAATTTGCAGATGACATGGTACTTGTTGGACTGCTTGCTACATGATGAAGACTCACTAACAAGCTACTATGCAAACATTCACTCTCTAGCCATCTGGTGTACAGAGAGTTACTTAGAGCTTAGTGTAAATAAAACCAAAGAGCTGGTTTTTGATGAATGGAAATCTGAAGCTATGACATTCTTAATTAATTATTTTAATGATCCTAACCGTTGTTATGGTACTCTTAAATGTAATCTAGTTATGAGATAGGGAACCTGCTCAGTTGTGTCTTTGCTGTGTATTTTATTACTAATGTGTTTTAAGAATGTTGCTACTGCAATGTATTATGTAATTGATTGTTGACTTCATCTATGTATAGGTGAATGTAGTATGGTCTAGTCATGCCTCTACCTTTTAAGCAGTCTGCCATTATAATCATGTATAGGCCGTAATATGTATAGTTTAAGACAACAACTTGTGCTGTCATTAGATTATTTTGTGTGTGGGTGTGTGTGCTTTTTTCTGCGTGAATGTAAACTTATAAGTTATTATTGATGTGGGGTTCAGATTGTGAATGTCTGTATTTGATTGGAATTTAAGGTTGCTGCTGTGCCATTAGAAATGAATGTGTCTCTGCTAGTAGTTTATATAAAATGGATATATTGCATGTTTCTTGCGGACGACCAGCCAAAGGCAAATTTCTGTATGTGATGAAAATCAGACAATAAAGTTATATTGTATTGTATTGTATTGTATTGTATTGTATTGTATTGTATTGTATTGTATTGTATTGTATTGTATTGTATTGTATATTTTCATAATGTTGTTGGGTAAATAGCGGCCCGAAGACACTACAATGGGCCATTATATACAGCAGAAGATACCAACTTCCTATACACTTGTATACTTGGGCATCATCATTGTTAAAGTGAATCTAACCCTTCATCACAGCGCGAAAATACTCATGAAATGTTAAGAGAGGAATATATACTACTCAAAATAATTGAATGGCCACTCTCATATTTCATTTAGTTTAATTATTTTTTGCTGCTATCAATAATATCGCTTATATTGCTTATTTCAAAACTTATCCTGTACAGTAACATTCAAGACAATCTTATTCTGACAAGTAATCACATGTGTGAGTTTTGAACTTTCTGCAATGAGTTGAAAAACAAACCCAATTTTTACCCCAAAAAATTGACTCTAATTTACTGTTGTCTTCATAATAAAGCAAAATTTTCAACATTTAAAAGTGATTTGCACGCGAAAGGCTTGCATTTTCTGAGTTCAGTTCAACAATCGGCGCTTTTTTCTGGGTATAAATGGCAGCGCTTTTGCTGCTTTTCTAACCATGCCCCCAAGGCGACGATTGACTGATGCGGATAGTGGCAGAGCTTTTACATGGCTTCAGGAAGGGGTGGGGGTGAGAGAAGTTGGCAGGCGGCTGGGAGTGTCCCACTCCATTGTCCAAAGGCTGCGGGAGCGCTTTAACAACACTGGAAGCGTCCAAGAACCAAGAAGGTCCGGACGCCCCAGCGTTACCACTGCAAGACAAGACCATTTCATCACCCTGTCAGCTCTGAGGATGTGGTCCGCTACAGCAAACACCATCAGAAGACAGCTTCACGCAGCCAGCAATGTTAACGTCAACGGCCAGACAATTCGCAACCGTCTACACGAGGCAAACCTGCGATCAAGACGGCCAGCAGTACGGCCTTTGCTCACCCCAACTCATCGTGCAGCGCGTTTGGCCTGGGCTCGGCGTCATTTGGTGTGGACTAGGCAACATTGGTCAAGGGTGCTCTTTACAGACGAGTCTTGGTTCTCCTTGTCTTTCAACGACCGTCAAGTGAATGTTTGGAGGCGTCCACGGGAGCGTTTTGCTGATGCGACGGTGCGCGAGCATGACTACTTTGGTGGTGGATCTGTCATGATGTGGGGTTGCTTCGCATTAAACTTCAGAACACCCCTGCTCCAAATTCATGGCAACTTAAACGGTATTGGCTACAGGGATGACGTCATACAACCTAGGGTCCTCCCAGCTCTTCGGGCCATTGGGGAAGGTGCCATACTACAGGACGATAATGCCAGACCCCACCGAGCGCGTATCGTCAATGACTTCCTGCAGCAACCGCACGTCATAAGGATGGATTGGCCGGCTCGATCACCCGATTTGAACCCCATAGAACATCTGTGGGATTTCTTGGGTCGACAGACACGGGCAAACCTCCCTCCAGGAGCTAACCTTGAAGTTCTGGCCCAAGTTCTCCAGCAAGAGTGGTTGGCCATCCCAGGAAACATCCTCCATAACCTGATACGGTCCATGAGACAACGATGCCAAGACTGCATTGATGCAAACAGTGGCCGCACCCGATACTGACTCTATAGATTTTTGGTTTCTAAAGTTTTGATTTTGTAAATGAGGGGTATGTCCAGTTAAATTGAATTTACTCGAATTTTAAGCGACTGATGTCTAAAATCTTTTTTGTTATTGATGCAGAAATGATTGCAATAAAATATGATGAACTAATAAATTGAATTTGTGTTTCTGATTTAAAGAGAGACCCATATGTCCAAGTGGCCCTTGTATTATTTTGAGTAGTATATATATATATAGTAATATATATACGCTTCTCGGAAAAGTTTTCCCTCAGTAATATAAAATCAAAGTTCATAATATCCAGTATAACAGTGTATCCTATCCCATCCTATCCCATAATTCAAAGGTCGTTGGGGCACCATAGATGATCGTTTAACCAGCGTTCTCCATCTTTCTCTGTTCTCAGCAACCCTCATGGCTTCGGTCATTGTCAAAAAAGTCCAATCTCGAATGTTGTCCTCCCACCCCTTTTTCAGTCTCCCTCTTCTTCTGCCTCCTTGCATCGTGCCTTGCAGAATGGTTTTTGCAAGACCTGATGCTCTGGTGACGTGGCCATAACATCGGAGTTTCAGTTTCTTCACCACTGTCATCATGTTGTCCAATGGCTTGTGTGATGGTCTGTCGGACTTCGTCGTTGGTGATGTGATGGGTATAGGAAATGCCCAGAAGTCTTCTGTAGCACCTCATCTCCATGCTTTGTATTCTTCGCTGTAGATCTGCTGTGAGGGTCCATGTTTCACAAGCGTATAAGAAAATGGAGATGACAAGGGAGCGCAGCCGCCTTACCTTGGAATGTAGACTGATGGTCCTGTCTTTCCAAATGGGCTTCAACCTTGTCAGGGCAGCAGATGTTTGTGTGATCCTGGAGAGGACTTCTTCTCGGGACCCATTGTCTGATATAATGGCTCCTAAATATGTGAAGCCATGCACTGTGTTGAGGGATTGGCCTTGGACTTTGATGTCTATATTGATGCCTTTGGTGCTGTTGGTCATTATTTTGGTCTTCTCTGCACTTATTTCAATGCCATAGGCTCTGGTGGTGGTGTCAAGCATCTGTACAAGCTGTTCAAGTTCTTGTTCCTCTCCAGCCAATCCATCAATGTCATCCGCAAAACGGGGGCTGGAGATTGCTCTACCCCATATGCTGACTGTGCCTTCGTGATCTGCAAGGGCATCTGACATGATGCGCTCTAGAAAGATGTTAAAAAGTGTTGTAGAGAGTAGGCACCATTGACGCACACTGATTGTTGTTCTGAACCAGTTCCAGATGCAGATGGCGCTGTTGTGGAGGACTGCACTTGTAGCCTTGACATACAGGTTTTTGATGATTTCAATAATGTTAGGGCTGATGTTGCACACTCTCATGGTTGCCCATAGAGCTGCACGCCAGACTCGGTCAAACGCTTTTTTGAAGTCTACAAACGCATGATATAGATGTTGTTGGTGCTGTAGGTATTTCTCGCACATTATTCTGAGGTTGAAAATCAGTTCAGACGTACTTCGCCCTGCCCTGAATCCTGCCTGTTTTTTAGATATGATTTGTTCAGCTTGGAGTATAAAACCTGTTGAGTATTATTTTAAGGAGGACCTTGTTGGGATGGTTGATGAGGCTGATGGATCGGTAATTATCACACTCCTGAAGGTTACCCTTTTTGGGAAGAGTGACTGGGTCCATGGTGTAGGCCACTCACCACTCTGCCAGATCTTGTTAAAGGTAATGGTGAGGGTGTCAATCATCGCTTCCCATCAGGCTTGCAGCAATTCCGCGGATATGTTGTCCACTCCCGCCGACTTCCCCTTCTTTAGTGATTGCACTGCTGCTTCAACTTCTTCTCATAGAATTGGGAGGGTGTCTTCATCTTCTCTGTTCTGGGGACATGCTAGAACTGATGGGTCTCCGTTTGGTTTGTGATTGTAAAGGTAAGAGCAGCACTCTGTCCATCTATCCAAGACTTCTTGTTCTTCTGTAAGGCATATGCCAGACTTGCTCAGGATCGTGTACAATACTATTGACATTATAAAACAAAAAGTTGGGGACCTGAGACTCACTTTAAATTATTAATTGTTTGGTGTTAGCCTGAATGCTAAACTAAACTTCAGATGAACCCGCGGTTGGCTTTCAATGTAGGCCCTATAGGATGTTCAGTAAGTTAAAGTAGGACGCTCACAAAATTTGGTTCGAGTTAAATAAATAATTTTAAAAAATCACTTTTCCATTCCTAAGCAGTCCTTGCACATGAACTCTTAATGCCGAGTGCTATTCCATTAAAGTTACGTTAAAGTCTGTGCAGGCAAATAAAGGTTAATTAAAGCTAAAGTGTTAGCCTATCTTTAAAATCTTGACGTTCGTTCTTAAGGCAATGTTTAATCAATTTTCTTTAGAGTTACGCCGTTCCTGAATCTTGACTCAGTGCAGTGGTTCTGTTCATGTAAGCGTCTTCTTGTTGTGAACATTATTTGACCTACTAAATTAAAGTGAAAATACAGGAATCGGGCTTTGAAGCCAACACTTTGATTAGTGACTGCAGTGGTGACGTTAGTTAGTTATCCTTACCGGTCAAGGCAACAATTGTAAAGTAACAGAAAGTACTTTGCCAGCTGGCCTTAAAAGTCTAATATCATTTAAAAGGAAAAAGACGGTAAATAAAATATGACTTTGAATCCAGTTGAAATACCAAAAGCAGGATCTAAGACAAACCATTTAAGAAGGGAACTTACAGCAAACAACGCGCTGTCAAACTGCCAGGACAACTAAGGTTGCCGAATCCTGTGTTTGAAACGCCTTCCGCTACGATCGATCTTCGAACCCAAGTTCTCCTGCACGACAGGCAAGTAATCTACCACTGAGTCATTTTGTTACAGTACTTACCGCCTCTCTCTCTCTTTCTCTCTCTCTCTCTCTGTCTCTGTCTCTCTGTCTCTCTCTCTCTCTCTCCTTCTGTGTGTTCTCTGTAATTTTAAAGTTATGCTTACTTAGTCATGAACATGTCAGTGCCACTGAAGAAGAAGAAGAAGAAGAAGAAGAAGAAGAAGAAGAAGAAGAAGAAGAAGAAGAAGAAGAAGAAGAAGAAGAAGAAGAAGTAGTAGTAGTAGAAGAAGAAGAAGAAGAATAAGAAGTAGTAGAAGAAGAAGAAGAAGAAGAAGAAGAAGAAGAAGAAGAAGAAGAAGAAGAAGAAGAAGAAGAAGAAGAAGAAGAGATTCATTCATTCATTCACTCATTTAAATTTGGTCGGGGAGCGGTCTTTGACACACATGAGTCTGGCCGTAAGTGTGGGGATGCCCATTCCCTTCGCCCCGAATGTTTGGCGGAAACCCATCATGTCCGGAGGGTGGCCCAATCCACACAGACATTTACAAGTGGGGCATAATGTTGATTTAGGGCAGACGCGGGGTGGGATGGTGGAGGGGGTAGGAAGGGGGGGGGGTGAAGAGCGTATACCGCGTAACCCAATGGCCCGAGCACAAGCTGAATGCAATTTCCTTTAGGTGTATTGGCAGACTTGAATTAATGGTGAGTTGATGGTGGGAAAGGCCAGGGATGAACGTTCTGCGCTCCAAGTGGCAAACTCCTCCGACTACCAGTCTTTCCACAATCGGCGCCTGACCTCCCCGACGGGGGTGGGGGTTGTGTGCCGAGGAGTAGGTCAACCCGGATGACCCAAATGCGGCAGCCCTCTTTTATTTCCCGCGATTCCCACGTGGGATAAGACCTAACATAGTGTAATAGAAATCCCGTTGGCCGACAGTGCCGTAGCGTGCATGGCGTCGTTCACCAGACCAGGTCTAGAGTCAGAGTGGCCTCTCTATAAGCAAGTAATAGCTGCCTGGAAGTCTGACGCTATGGTAACCCCCAGCCCAGGCGGTAGGTTTGCCTCCAACAAGGCGATGATGGAGTAGAGGATGGCCAGCAACTCAACCGTGAGTGTACTGGATCCCGGCGGGGCGCCAAACGCCCATTCCTCTACTCCAGTAATGGAGAAACCAAATCAAGCCTTTCCGTCCTCTCTATTTGATCCGTCTGTAAATACTTACAGAAGTATTGGGTTGGTTGGAATCCCACAGACCATCTCGATTGTTAAAGTTACCCAGCCCCAGCCAAGACCCCCTCTCCATCACACGTGTTAACCAAGTGAAATCTTTAGGGTTATAATAATTTAATATTTTGAGGGTACCCACGGGGGAGTCTTTCCCCAGAGCCAAACTAACAACGAAAGTGAAGCCACCTCCATCCCCTCATCCGAGGGCCCCAGGTTCTCAGCTCTGAACCCCATCCTTACATAGGTAGCCACATATTTTTTATTATGTTCGTTTGTGGTATAGGCTGTAGGATAATGAAAACCCGGGACCATTGGAAGACCGTTCCTATTACAGGCAAGAGATTGCAAACACAAAATACTTGCTCTCGATAAATGTTAGGATACAAGGAGACGGAGTCGTTAAATGAATTAGCAGTCCTACAGTTAAGCTGAAGGACGATAAGGGTATCGGTAGACACAGCTGACACGACACCCGAGGCAACGACGAGAAAAAGAAACAGCGGTTTATTGTACCTACTTTTTAGCATTTGGTATAACATTTTAAAGAGGGCCATGAGAAGTCTGACCCTAGTCTTCAAGGGGGCGCTTTCCGCTGGAAGGTCACGTAGACCCTCCTCCAGTTCGTTCTCCAGGACTCGATATTCCTCTAATAAGGAGTTTAGATTCCCCTCCACTGGTGCGGGTTCGGGGTAGCAGGGTTGTAACATCAGAAATGTTGACGACAAAGATGTGGTAACTCAGCTTAGAGATAAACAGAAAGTATTGAATAAAACCTGACGTTAATTTACCAGCCCTCTAAAAGGAAGTTCGCTTATGTTAAATTAACCTCCTTGAGACGTTCACTCTCGAGACAATCAAGTAGACCTCGCTAAACAAGAATGTTAGTTAGCTTACTCGACCATCTGACCAGGGTCTCTTGACCGCTAAAGTAGCCATGGGACTCATATCTCTTTTAGATCTACTCTGCGTTCCGTCCCTGACACTTGTGGTTGAGACGTAACCGATAGGGGTTCAAAACCAGGACAGGATAGCAACATTTCCCAAAGAAGATGCGTGTGATCGCGAGAGCGAGATTACTAGCCATGAGAATTAAATGATTGGTCGGAGATGAGGTAGAGACCCCTGCATATCCCCGTTTATGGCGCGTTAGCCAGTCAGTCGACTACGAAGTGTGGAGCCACGAGGGTCAAAATGGAGCAAACTGAAGTGAACGATTATCCTCGGCCATCACCAAGAAAGTGATAGACTAGAGATGGTTTCACGATTCCCAGAAACTAGAAGTAAGTTAACACCAATAGTTTCTAGTACTGTATGTTTATATATTATATTGATTGCCATGTATTAGTATGGCCATGTTATATGTATTTACATAAACCGAATATTGTTTCTGACATGTTGTGCATGTTGCTTGATATATCTTAGCCTTAAGATTCGGATATAATAGTGTGCATATGGGAAACTCAGCAGGTGTCTGATGCTATAGACCCCTTGCAGAGGGCACCACTTGCCAATATCTTAATAGAATATTGTGGCTAGAGTTCTGGATTTTACAGAACAGCTCTGGGACGGTTTGTGGAGTCAACGCATGACGCTTGCTCCAGTGGAAAAAAAGGAGATCATCTAGATTCTACCTCGCCACGTCCGGCCCCGTAGCTACCAGACTCGCCCGATCAGCCTGAGAGCGACCAGACTCCCTCAGGGAGACCACCAGACTCAAGCACTTGCCGACGCAGAGCAGCTAAGTCCCTCTCAACTGCAACTGACGTAGAACTACTCGGAACAATATTAGGCCACCAGAACAACATTAGACCACCAGAACAATATTAGACCATCAAAACGTAGACCTGCTTAGCAAATGATGAAGAAGAACTGATAAAGAAATTGCCCAGCACATTGAACAGTTATAGTTATTAATTTACATTTAATTAACCTCATGTTAGAATTTGTGTTGAACATATAAAAGTTGAAATCACATACATATACGACTGGTGTCATTCTATTTGTATTGTTGTGTGTCCACTAGCTCTTCTTCTCTTGAGACCAAGAATACTAGTCCTTTGATTAGTAAAAAGCATTTCTTAAAGTGAGCCAATGATACTTCCAAACCCGAGAACAAATATAAATTGTATGTGACCAAACACCGTGATTAGTCTCTCACATCGCTTTGGAATTTTAATAAAAGAGCGTCTGATAGAGGTAGCTTAATACTCCCCTTGTAAGATAAGCGTATCTTCTCCAGGATATCACTCACAAGGGTGAGCTTGTGATATGTCACGGGCCCGATGGACCCCATTCCCTTGTGACTGGTCAGGCACAGGCTGTACTGTTTGGTTTCTTGTGCTGAGTGTACCAGCGCTGTCGCCTGGTACCAACGGTCCCGTGGCAGCCGGTCTTAGTACATGGGACTGCTATCTGAGCAGTCCTGGCCACTAATCGTGGGTCTCTAGTTTTATCCGATGTAGCCCCCCGAGAAGGCGTTATCCCCGTTGTCAGTTGGGCTGCAACAGGAATTGGGTTTTGATTCTCTCCGGAACTGACACCAGCTCCAGTACCGGCAGAGACGCGGGCCCCCGCAATTGGACGGAGTAGGTGGGGACGCACGGCTGGAGGCCTTGTGGCCGACTCAGCCCTTGCCTCTGTAACAACGGCGGCGAAGGGCATGTAGGTCGCTCCTCTCATCCTGTTCGCCCGACGGCACATCCCTCCTCCCCCTCCCCCTTTCCAACCCCCAAGCGGCGAAATAGTAACCGTTGCAATTGACGCAGGGTAGTGTACGACTGGTGCATTCGCTAGTTGTATGGTCTTTGCCGCATCTGGCGCACCTATCTGTCTTGCGCCTGAGCTGCGACTTAACGTGGTCAAGCAGCTGGCAGTAGATGCAGCGGAAGACAGGGGCCACAAACGGATCCACGTCGAACCAGGTGCGGCCAAGACGTACCCTTTGGACAATTCTTTAGGGCTGAATATGATCTATATTGAAGCTGATGGGAGGCAACCCGAACGGGGGAGCCGGAGGACAGAAACCACCGGTTTGCTTTGACTACTTAGGTCTCCTTTAACTTGATTTAATGTTTTAATAAATTATAGCAAAAAAATCGTCCCCTATACACATATGTGTCCGTGGACGTTAATCTATTTAACTAACTAACTAACTTTTAATCAAGCAGGACTCGTCCCCTCCGCCCTGGAGGCCCGTAATGAGGCCTCCGTGGTAGCACGGAGCACAGAGATAATGAAGAGTATATTGCATATTATTTTTAGTCTGAATTCTATGACTTGTTGGGCAGAAGAAATTAAAGTATGTCTACAGCGGTGGCGCTATAAAATAAGAACAGACCAGTCAGCCTGATCACAGGAATACAAGAAATATTGACTTGTGCTGTAATGGAATCAATTGCCACAGAACTGTCCATGCGGTTCAATTAATAATCCTTGTGTACATATTTCATATCCAAAGGACAGAAAAAGAAAAGTTTAATGTGTGTCTGTTATGCCAGTGTGAATGTTGTGTGCGTTTTGAGGGCGTGGTTTTGAGTTCATTTTTAATCACAGGCTGAGGTTCGAAATGTTAGGCCTAGCCTTAGTCAACTCTAGCTTAGGCAGCCAATGAAAAACAATGCCAATTTCATTTGCTGATTCAGTCGCTCCATTTACTCCCTTGGTTCTTTCTTTCCTTGACAGAATTGTTGCTGTTGTATTTGTGAATCAGTGACGACCAAGGAATAAAACCTTGCTGTTTTAACGCGTCTTAGAAAATGCAAGAAGAGCGTTAGGTTTTTCAGTCATTTACAGAAAAGGAATAGGAGTAAATGGGTTAAAGTAGGCCCTATATTCTTACGACTTAAGATATATATTTCACTATGAACATCGTCATCTGTGATTGGTCAATTACCACGAGATATCAGTTTTAGTCTCACTCTACTTGGCCAATGAAAATATAAGAAACTGGAGGAAATCGACACATTATGATCAAATTTTAACTCAGAATTGTAGTTGTTAGTTTTAGTTGCAATGAAATACTTGTGAAAAGTAGGGGGGAAAAAAACAACAACAGTTGAACCAACTCAAGGAGCTAGGGTTTTAAATTAATCAATGTTTCAATATAAGAAGACTTCAAATTATCCAATATCCACTGTAGTTCCGTTCTAATGAACTGCACCATTTGAAATAATATACGACAGCTGTAATCAGCTTCGGCGCTAGTTTATCGACCATACGGCTGATTAATATTAAGCCTAGGCATACTAGTAGGTAGTATTATGGTATACAAAGCGAACGTCAATATAAGAGATTAAAGTATGCCTATATAAAAACAGTTTGTAATAGTCGATATTGCTCGTGTAATGCGAGCAGTCCCAGAATGGTTGACAGTGCGTTCATGTAATAGCCCATGTTAGACGATGCGCCCAAAGGCTTCAAGTGGGCGCCTCGGGCGCTTTGAGTTGGATCCTGTATATCGGCCAGCGCCTTGAGCTGGAAAAGTGCTAAATAAACACGTTTAAAACAAATAAAACAATAAATGATATACATTCTACGATACAACGATACTTCCTCTGCATTTTGGAAAGGTTTTTTTAGATGCTGTCATTTTGAACAGTTGCAGCACTGTTGTGAAGGTGTGTGTTGCTAGAACGAAGATTACACTTTCATTTAGCCTTTAGGTTAAGAAATTGCTACTGTTTTTTTTTTAAACTCTTCCGGTGCTCCTCCAAGTGTGTGTTATTAGTTTTATCTAAATCTAATCATATATTTTCAGTTGAACTGAATGCATTGTTTTAACCAACATAGTGTCAATTTTCTTGTAAAAGGTTTTTAGGATTCAGGCCAGGTCCTGATTCAGATGGCATTCCGCTACTATGCAGACAGCAACGGCGACACCATCAAGTTGTACGACAACGACGGTATCATGTCGCCCGTCCCTGTCCTGAACTGGCACGCCATGACACAGCTGACGTCACGCGATGATGACGTCCTAATATGCTCCTACCCAAAGTCAGGTAAGAATTGCAAACGTTTATTAATATTATTATATAATTACATGTATTTAATACGCCAGGGCAACATTTTGCACCCTAACGTAGCCACCTCCACGGCGTGGGATAACTCTAGCTAATTAAGTCCACCATTACCGAGATGTGATGCGACTGACTGAAGTACAGTTGCAGTGGTCTTCTTCTTCCTTTGAGCAGCCACAATCAATGTTGATCCCTTTGCTCCTGTGTGCAGGGAGACAAGGAACGTTTGAAGAACACAAATTAAAGGAGTAGGTTAGTCTCATTTTGAGAAATAGACTAAGATAGATAAAACCAGTTCCACTGGGAGAAATGAAAAGGAACTATTTAAAGACTACTATAGTCTATGTAAGCAGTAGCCAGTACTCTGTGCTTGCACAAGCTTGTTCAGTTCAGTTCAGTTCAGTCCCGCAACCGGACAGGCCGTTTGGGGAGACATGAGAAATACCGACGAAGAGAGTTGTCGCCAATTCGATCTGTCTGCAGTTATTCACAACTTTCCGGCACCTCTCATAAAAACTCGTGGGTATCGCCATTATAAATTAAAACGAGGTTAGAATGAAACCAAGTTCCGGTCTGGCTTGTTTTGCTTTTATCAAAGCTTGATGCGTGACTTTTAAATATGGCAAATTGACGAAAACGACGATTGTTAGAGCCAGAAAACGAGTGGGATAAGTATAAAAACGGTGGAGGAAGTACATGCTCAGTGAAAGGATGCAAAAAACAATCGGTGGAGGAAGTACATGCTCAGTGAAAGGATGCAAAAAACAATAGTAGAGGCCTGTATTTGTGGCGACTTCGGAGGTGCGTCGATCATCGACAGAAAGTGAAACAGGACCTGAAGACTCTTGTAGTTTTCCATAGCTTCGCCGTCGCAACCTTCACAAAACACGAAGTAGTTGACTATGTTAGGCGAGCGTTGTGGCCAAGTGGGCTAAGGCGGGACTAACTTGCCTTGTCCACAAGCCAGAAACCAATGGCGCCTGACAGGTGTGGGTTCGAGCCAGCATCTGGGCGTTATGTTTCTCCGAATATTTTTCAAAAATTCACAAATAATGTTAGGTAGGTAGAGTTTATGCGCGCCACTGGCGATAGAAAGGGATAATACACTGCAGCCAAAAAAAAAATGTGAAGATACGATATTGGTGGCCAGTGACACATGTTGTCTTCCCACTGTAAAACTTCCCATTGTACAACTTATGTTAATCTGATGAATAAAAATTGATGCAACAGCAACAACAACACTGCAAACTTGACTCTGTCACAACTGGGACTTCAAATCCATCAGGCATTCTCTGCAAAACTTTCTCTTTATGCTCCCACCAACGCTTTCTCATGTGATTCGACATATTCTTGAATATTTGGAAATAACTCACTAAAACACTCGGATAAACAATACGCGGAGAAAGAAACCGGAAGTATGTTTCACATGAGGGGATTCCCGTTGGTGCATAGGATAGCAGAAAAGTGTGAATTGTCATGAGGCGCTGCATGTCTAGCACAGTCCATGTTTTGACATCATTTGTCCAGTAGGAGTACTCCGCTGACTTAGCATCATGCTGATGCTCAACATTACAATGTCTTATTATTGTGTCATAAAACGGTTTCTTAAATTCATCGTGCAGTAGAATCTTTATTGAACTGTTTGACTGAATTGCATTCAAATACTGATATAGTGCTTTACCATCCTAAAGACCTATTCGAGACCTCGGTTTGTACTTTCACTCGAATGAATGACGTTGTTCTGTCATGCAGGGACACACTGGATTTGGGAAATTGTGCAGATGTTGAAGACGGGCAGTCAGCACCTATCCACAGTGGACATGAAGTCACAGCTACTCTTCATGGCTGACCCAGAGCATCTAAACAAAATGGAGTCGCCGCGTGTTCTCATCACACACCGACATGTAAGTGGGTCTTCTCTTTTTAAGCATCCTTGTAAAACCCGTATCTCAGGACTGGTATAGTTGTACTGCAAGTTTTTGTTTAGCAACGATTTTATTAAGACTACTCTTCAACCAATCTCTGTGCTAAGTTAGTTTGTACAATCACAAGGTCATTACTAGACCTTTGATGAGAGTGTATAAAGTGAGATGTAGACTGTGAACGCATGCATTCCATCGCACTGATTTTAAAGATCCTGATGCTCATATCCTGGACGAGAGAGCGCCCGCTACACAAATACCCCCAGAAAGCACCCTAGCCACAATCCCAAAGCAGAAAGTGAGCGACTCGGGCTGCTTGAGTTCAATCCTGTATCGGCCAGTGTCTTGAGCAGCTCTTGAAGACCAAAAACGCTATATAAGAAGAAAAATCACATAGGCAGGCCTAACTGAACGAAAAGCAGTGTTACTATAAATAATTATAGTTCTACCGCTATGGAGGTTAATCAATGGTTTAGTAAATAATCTGCTTTGTACATCTGTAAATAGTTCAAATGTGAACAGAAGCTCGCCTGGATGACACATTTACACAATAACTAATTAAATTTATGCAAAGAATTTCAGCCCCTGCCTAGACAATCTTGTACTTTGAAAGTCAATAAGTAATGGACGACAACTCTTTACTATACAAAGAACCAGTAATGCTAGAGAGAACGCAGGTTGTTTCCCGTAAGTCCGTTTCAACCTTGATTTCTGTATTCTACGGTGATTTTCTGCACTACCAAAAAGAAAAAAAAAAAATAAATAAAAGAGAGAGAGAGAAACAAACAAACAAATAACAGGTGTTTTTGTAGATCTGATCTATTTCTAATCTAGATTCCTAATCAAGCTATTTCTTTGACCAATACAAAATTAGTGCAATTCACGACACGTGAACAGGACATATATCCTGATCCGTGTGTCGTGAATTGCACAAATTTTTTATTACCATCATAATGTAAAAAAACTGACTTTTTTTTTTAACAGTTTCACGATCTGCCGACTGACTTCATCATTAAGAAGAGGAAGTTGGTGCTGATGGTTCGAGACCCTAAAGATGTGTGCGTATCCTATTATGACTTCGCCAAGGCTGTCGAGTCCCTGGAGTACAACGGGGCATTCAAAGGATTCATTGAGCTTTTTTTGCAAGGCAAAGGTATAAAATTGATATAAACTGTAACTAATTTAGTAGTGAATCCAGTTTCAACATATAAAAATCAAATTAAGTTAGTGAAAAAAAATCTATTTTAAATAGGTATTTCTTTATTGGTTTTTCTATAGCACTTTTTTCCAGCCCAAAACGTTTCTCAAGGCATAGCAGTTCCAAATAAAACCTGCTCAGAGCACTCATACACATACGGGACCCTCACAGCAGACCTACAACGGAGAATACTAAGCATGGAGATGAGGTGCTACAGAATACTTATGGGCATTTCCTATACCCAGCACATCACCAACGACGAAGTCCGACAGTCCATCACACAAGCCATTAGACAACACGATGACATGCTCACAGTGGTGAAGAAACGGAAACTCCGATGGTATGGCCACGTCAAGAAGAAGGGAGACAAAAAAAGAGTTGGGAGGACAACATTCGAGAATTGACTGGCTTGACGCCGAGCGAAGCAACGAGGGTTGCTCAGGACAGATGAGTACGCTGGTTAAACGATCATCTATGGTGCCCCAACGACTTTTGAGTTACGGGATAGGATAGGATCCTTAGTTGTTGCACAGGCGCATTATCCAAGAAGAATAGACCATGTGGTTGTTGCTCTGGTTAGTGAGGGAAGGGAGATAAGAAATTGTGTAAAACACTGGAAGAAAACATCGGTTCTTTCCCTTTACCTTGTACCAGCGCGTGCAAACTCGAGAACAAAAAAAGGTATTCCTGAACAATCCATTACTGTCAAGAAAATGTCGTTATCAAGACTTAACCCCAGTTCTCCGGCAAAGTCATAAATTACATCATTCCACTACCCCAACTCAGCCATTCTTATCATTGGTAACATGTATTTTTAATTGTTGCAGTGAGTGGAAACTCGTGGAGTAGGTGGGTACTGAGCTATGAGAAAGGCCTGAAAGAACATCCAGAACTGCCCTACCACGTTGTGCGTTTTGAAGAACTTAAACTGGTACGTACATCCTTGCCAAATGTAATGTGGTATTAATAAATTATGTTCATTCATATTATGTAAAGCATTTCTTTATCGTGTTCATGTCAATTTATTATAGGGTACGTACGTCCTTGTCAAATTTAATGGTAAGGAGTTTCTTTACAACATTTTACTAATTTAATTATAAGCGAGACATAACTCAGAAACTTCTCCTTCATCAGGGCCTTATTATTCTTATACTTTCGGTCATAAAGGAAACCCAGTTTTATTGTTATCTTGTACTATTTTATTCAGTATGTTTCATTTATATTTTATGATATTCAACTCTTTCACTGCCAGACGTGTAAGACTCAGAGCTAAGGCCAGAGGTCTTTCAGATGCACTGTACCAGTCTGGTTGAATGCCCTTACAGAGGAAATAAATAGGACAGGCTCTGTGGACTCATTTTGCAGAAATTTAGTTACATTTTTCTTCTTGCTAAGATGCAACTATCTGGCCTCACATATCATTTCCAAACGTCATGGTGTGAAAGGATCGCATAAATGTTCATTGTCTGGTCTGCTTGCTAGAATGTGTTGAGCAAAAGCGAAGAAGTGTTAGGTTCTAGGCCTCTACATTCCCTTTGTGTGTGTGTGTCCTCCCTTCCACCAGCACTGTCATAATGCCCGCCGATATGGAGATATTTATGCGCTTTACATATTGTTCATTTATTCAGCCGTCCTCTAAACAACAACAAATATTCACTGTCAATGTTCTTTCCCAAGGGCAATATCATTTTAGAAGTGAGACTTTGGTGCTCAGCCCTAAAGTAGCAGTAATGCTCCATTGGTGGTGAAAGGGTTAGATACATTTACGACTGTTTATATTTTATTTTTAAACTAGGACCCAGTGGCTGCAATTGGGCGACTAGCAGAGTTTCTGGAAGTATCACCCAGTCTTGTGGAAACCACAGCCGAGCAGACTCAGTTTGCCAGAATGAAGGCTGGAAAATCCAAACCCGATGACCCCTATTCCGCATTTTTCAAAGACAGAAAAGGCAACGAACATATCTTCAGAAGAGGTAAAACATCTTCAAAGCTTCATATAACTTCGTAAATTTGTTAAGGGAGGGTGGCATCGAAGGACAAGCAAGTACTTAAAATATATTTTGTTAATTATATTTTTATATAACGTTATATATACTACTCAAAATAATTGAAGGGCCACTCTCATATTTCATTAGTTTAATTATTTTTTGCTGCCATTAATAATATCGCTTATATTGCTTATTTCAAAACTTATCCTGTACAGTAACATTCAAGACAATCTTATTCTGACAGGTAATCACATGTGTGAAGTTTGAACTTTCTGCACTGAGTTGAAAAACAAACCCAATATTTACAAAAAAAATGACCCTAATTTACTGTTGTCTTGCTAATAAAGCAAATTTTTCAACATTAAAAAGTGATTTGCATGCGAAAGGCTTGCATTTTCTGATTTCAGTTCAACAATCGGCGCTTTTTTCTGGGTATAAATGGCAGCGCTTTTGCTGCTTTTCTAGCCATGCCCCCAAGGTGACGATTGACTGATGCGGATAGAGGCAGAGCTATTGCATGGCTTCAGGAAGGGGTGGGGGTGAGAGAAGTTGGCAGGCGGCTGGGAGTGTCCCACTCCGTTGTCCAAAGGCTGCGGGAGCGCTTAAACAACACTGGAAGCATCCAAGAACCAAGAAGGTCCGGACGCCCCCGCGTTACCACTGCAAGACAAGACCATTTCATCACCCTTTCAGCTCCGAGGATGAGGTCCGCTACATCAAACACCATCAGAAGACAGCTTCACGCAGCCAGCAATGTTAACGTCAGCGACCAGACAATTAGCAACCGTCTACACAAGGCAAACCTGCGATCAAGACGACCAGCAGTACGGCCTTTGCTCACCCCAGATCACCGTGCAGCGCGTTTGGCCTGGGCTCGGCGTCATTTTGTGTGGACTAGGCAACATTGGTCAAGGGTGCTCTTTACAGACGAGTCTCGGTTCTCCTTGTCTTTCAACGACCGTTGAGTGAATGTTTGGAGGCGTCCACGGGAGCGTTTTGCAGATGCGACGGTGCGCGAGCATGACTGCTTTGGTGGTGGATCTGTCATGATGTGGGGTGGCTTCGTATTAAACTTCAGAATACCCCTGCTCCAAATTCATGGCAACTTAAACAGGATTGGCTACAGGGATGACGTCCTACAACCAAGTGTTCTCCCAGCTCTGCGGGCCATTGGGGAAGGTGCCATACTACAAGACGATAATGCCAGACCCCACAGAGCGCGTATCGTCAATGGCTTCCTGCACCTGCAGCAACAGCACGTCATAAGGATGGATTTGCCTGCTCGATCACCCGATTTGAACCTTATAGAACATCTGTGGGATTTCTTGGGTCGACAGACACGTGCAAACCTCCCTCCAGGAGCTAACCTTGAAGTTCTGGCCCAAGTTCTCCAGCAAGAGTGGTTGGCCATCCCATGAAACATCCTCCATAACCTGATATGGTCCATGAGACAACGATGCCAAGACTGCATTGATGCAAACGGTGGACACATCCGATACTGACTCTATAGATTTTTGGTTTCTAAAGGCCTCGCTTAATTAAGGACACGACTCGACACTTGTTCTGCGCCATCGATGTCTCGCACGCGTGCCTCGCACATTTCTTGCTTAATGTGATCGTGCGCATGTACATGGTCACATGACCACAACAAACATGGCTGCGCCCGTTCATTCAAGCGACGATGAGGTCATTGCAGGTGTTTTGGCTGTGATTGCTGCAGTAAAGCAAAGAAGAAACAATCATTAGAAAAAAAAACTAAACACTAGGTTGAAATTTTCGAAGCCAATTTGTTTATTCTTCAGCAACAATAATTATGACCAAATAGAAAATGACAACGAAATAGAAAATGACGTAAGTAGAACTAAAGAAAAGACCTAATTCACGATCTCTCTCTCTCTCTCTCTCTCTCTCTCTCTCTCTCTCTGTTGTTTTCTCTCTCTATCTCTCACGCTCTCTCTCTCTCTCTTTATTCGGCAATTTGCCTCACAGCAGCTCGCCTCACGTACTTATTCTTGTAGGCCTACTCTTTATCTCTGGGATTCCAGAGACAAGATGCTTCCTGCCAGAGGTCGAGAGAGAGAGTCATTTTGCAAACACCACGATGCTTCGTCCGCTATGTTTCCACGCCAGCGACAATCAGCCAATCAGCGCCGAGATGCCGCTACACAAGATACTTGTGTTCAAATTCTGACCAGACTTTTATGCGCAGTGTCGAGGCCCTGTTTTTGATGCCGTGGCATCGAATTTTCGTGCCGCGCATGTGTGCGAGGCACATGTGTCGAGTAGTGTCCTGTAATTAAGCGAGGCCTTAAAGTTTTGATTTTGTATATGAGGGGTATGTCCAGTTAAATTGAATTTACTCAAATTTTAATGTCTAAAATCTTTTTTGTTATTGATGCAGAAATGATTGCAATAAAATATGATGAACTAATAAATTGAATTCGTGTTTCTGATTTAAAGAGAGACCCATATGTCCAAGTGGCCCTTGTATTATTTTGAGTAGTATATTATGTTCTATAATGTATTCATAGTGAGAGTCAAAAGAACATTTTGTCAAGTGAGGTGACACTTCCTTATAAAATAGCATAAACACCAAATCTGTGTGAGATCAGTTCTAAATAATCTAAAAATGAGATTTAATTTTTTTTTCTCCGTCCGTCTGTGGACGTGCAAACCTTGTACGTGGATTAATATCTCAGAACCTATTTCAACTATCATAACCAAACTTGGTAAGATGGTGTACATACACGAGACCTCAAAAATGGTCAGTGAAGGAATGACTTCACCTCAATGTCAAGAAATGTTCGTGTTTTTTTTTTAACAAATTTTCACAAAATTTTACTCTTTTTTTCAAAGTTAACAAAATTGAACTTATTTTTCTTTGATGAATGATATCAACGAGACAACTATGCACATTTGGTCATCCTCACTCCAAGGCAGTGATGTCGTTTTCATCGGCAATTCAACGATAAAATTCCAAAATGTCCTAAAGAGTCATGTTCTGATCGGCCCGCTGTCCTAAGGTTTTACGCCTCAATCGGCCACCCTTTGTCCGTTTTTTGTTTTCTTGTCTCATGTCTGTTACAATGTTATTGCTTCTGGCCATATTAATTTCCTATCGGATAAATAAAGGTGTTACGAGTTATTGTCGAACATCAAGTATCGGAAGCGCCAAGCAGACGACACATGCATCATCAGAGAGAGTTAGATTAATGTCCTTGTTGCGAACGGCGTGCTTCCGGCAATAAAACTTTTCATTTTTGAAATGCCGCCAAAAAAGAAACCAAAACTTATCAGTGGCCTCTCGTTTAGTGTTGGAAAAAAGTCAAAATGATGGCCGAAAGATTTTCAAAATGTCCTAAAGGTTTGTGACTGAATCGGCCAAATGGCCTATGCTGAAAATTTCTAGCAACATCACTGCCAAGGTCAAGGTCACTTGAGCTGTTCAAAGGAAGTATAGGTACTCTGAAGTGACCGTGACCCTAAACTAACTATGAAACATATATTGTTCAAATTTGTAATTACATTACATGGCTATTGCTTTAGGTCCAGCGAACAAATTTGTAATTATAGATGATTGATCTTTCGTATGTTCCATTTTTGTTTTGATCTTGAAGGTCAAAGTCATTTTAGGCGATGCAAAAACATACAAAAAATAGATCATACAGTGGAATGGCTCAATTTAACCCTTAGTATGCAACAACATTGGGTTATTTGATCATACGTGGGCATGAGAGGTCACGTGAAGTCAAGGTCATTTCAAGGTCACTGAAAGTCAAGGTCAGCACAAGGTTACTGTTTTTTGGCATAATCCAACTTTTGCTGTTGTTTATTTGATATTACACAAGTGTATTTGGAGCTTGAAGCCAAGGTCATCTCAAGATCAAGAGCATACAAAGATCAGTTGGTATTACTTTACAATCTCAATTCCAGTTTAATTTGTTTTTTCTTCTGGGCAGCAATTTTCACGTTAAATATTTCAAGTTCAATAAGGAGCATGCGAATCATGTGCTTTGACCTTCTAGTTTACTTGTTTTTATATAGCACTTTTCCAGCTCAAGAGCTGCTCAAGGCAGGATCCAAATCAAGCTGCCCGAGGCTCTCACTTGTTCATTCATTATCATCGTAACCCTAGCTCATATGAAAATCACAGTGAATTTGAATGAATGATCTGGTCTCACAATTAGTAATGAGGATCCAACTACTCAACTTTTAATTCTATTATACATGCATTTTAAACTAACACTACGTTAATGTTCTGTTGCAGGAATGAGCGGTGAATGGAAGCAAGAATTCACCGATGAAGGCGGGGAAAAGTTTGAACAAGAACTTTGCCAGCAGCTGGGTCGTTCATCTATTGAGCCTCTTCTCTTTTGAGAACGGTCTTTTGTATCACTTGAACAAATCAAAACCAACAGAACCTCAAAATTCATTTCAACTGCCAGCGTAACATAATATACTTTTATTTTTAACTGGACTGCAAAACATACAACTACATTATTTCACAATAGAGCGAACTGTATAACAAAATCATGTTTTTTATTGCATCAGCAACATAATTTACCTGGATTGTAGAATATAAACCTATTATTTCACAACAGATAAATATTACTCTATTGAATGTCTGATTACATATCTTCAATACAGATTTTTTTTTTTAGATTTTTTTTTTTTTTTTTTTTTAGATTTTAATGCTTTATTGTCCCTTTTTATCGGGAAATTCTGGGCCGCCTCCCCATGTGGAAGGCGTAGTCGCAGCCTGTGGCGCGCCCAAACCCAACCTACCTAACATTAGTTGTGATTTTTGAAATTTAGAAAATGCTTTTAAATTTTTGAAATATTTTGAAATTTTGCTGGGGGAGCAAACCGGAGTACCCGGAGAAAACCCCCGAGACGTTGCCCGAGTCGAAAGTAAATAATATTCGGAGAAACATAACGCCCCGATGCAGGATCGAACCCACACCTGTCAGGCGCCATTGGTTTCTGGCCTGTGGACAAGGCAAGTTAGTCCCGCCTTAGCCCACTTGGCCACAACGCTCGCTAGTACAGTTGTACGTGTTGCATTATTTATTTTTTGTTTGTACATTTCTACATTCCACAAGCTTGTGCAGCCGAAAGACGAGTTTCTATGTATATTTCATAGACTAATAAAGTCTCAAACAGTCTCGGTATAATTACTCATAAATAAATGTATTATCATATTGCAGTACCAACATTGTCATTAATAAAGAAAACGTGACTTGCGCTTTGCCTTTTATTCTTGTTTTCTAGCAATAAATTGTACGATTACCCTAATGTTAGAAGATAAAAGATAATTCATTTGACAAATTGCCTCCCACTGTCTATGGTGAAGTTAAGCAGGCAATAATGTATGAATGACCACTTATTAAGCGCATACAAATAACACCATACAGGCATTTTCACAGCTCAAGACTTTCAAGCATTGAAATAAATATAAGATTGCGCCCAAACTTTTGCTAAACTAATGGCATTGCCATACAACAAATTAATACGCTCAAATATACTCAATAATTATTAAGTAGGGAACTACTAACTATAAATTTCCCGCTTATAAAACTTTCAAACACCAAAAATCACAAAAGTCGTAAAAATTACTTTTCTGTCACGTTTATTCCGGAACAATGTTCAAAATTTCATTGCACACTCTATTCCCATGTGGAACGGACCAAATAATGTTGACAAACTTGATAAAAAATCTTTATTTCAGCCCGTTTGCCAATATTTACTTCCCACTAAACATGACAGGCTGTACAGTGAGGACAGTTTATGAGCGGGCGTTGGGTCCCTTCCTGCGTCCGAAGGTGGCAACAACATTGACGAAGCGACGGTTGTACTGCATACGACGCTTGGCACGGCCAGTCTTCTTCTTCTTCTTTTCCTGGGGCTCCACCTGTCACACACACACGAACGGACCATAAAAAAATAATACAATACTTCATTTATGTAAACTTTACGCTTATCCCTTGCAAGAAAGCTCCAATTACAAATATTTTGAATGATAATAACATTCAAAAACATTTGGGACAAATAAATCATGAACACTAAAAACATAGATGTAACATACAACTGAAACAACCATATCAAATAAATAAGTTTACATTAAAACAAAACGGAAACAAATTTATATACTAGCTAGTGCTGGCTAAACAAAACAATAACATTTAGAAATTTAACACAGAAACAAAACTTTGAAACAAAGATAGTTGATATATATAACAGATCAAAACGTGACGACAAAGTTAGCAAAAGATATAACAGACCAAACATTTTTTTAATTGGTAGATGTTACAGATCAACACGTTGAAAACAATGTTAGTATAAGATCAAAACACTGAAACAATTTTCGTTGATATTACACAAACGTTTCCTTTTAACCTTTACAAAAAAACATAAAATAAACATAATACAAAAAATAGTGACGCATAGCAAAACTACATTATGAATTATGAAAATCTAAACAGAAGAAAAATTTCCAATCTCAAACAAGTTCAAGACAGGGAAAAGTTCAACATTCTATAGCATGAAAGATCAACAAATAATATCGGTAAGAAAATATACATTTAAAAAAAAAATTTAAAAAAAAAAAAAAGCTTTTCAAGTTTGCAAGCAAACAGATGGAACGAAGACAGCGAGAGATCCAGAAACATACAACTGGTCGTCATCAGAAAAACTGTGATGATATATTGGGATTGGGCCTAAGATTAAACTTTGAGGCACATCAAACTGTAGAATAGCTGGAGATAAGTAGGGCCATCGACAGACAAATCAATAATAGAATAAAAAAATATTTATCTACAGAGCATATACAATCTCATGCTACACATAAAATGGAGAAAGAAAATTATTTTTCTATTTTACTCACCTTTGAGGTCTGGCCTCTGACTTTTCCAGCACGAGCCAGGGAACCGTGGACCTTGCCTGAAATCACAAAAATAAATTTAACACATTTAGTAGGTAGTCAAAAGCCATTTTTAAAAAATGATTTCCTCATCACAAAACTGACATAGATTTAAAGAGCTTTTCATTCTGAACACAGTGGTATATTTTTTTCCCCCATAGGACAAATAGGCAGTGTTTCCCACAGCTTTTTTTTCAGAGAGTCCTTGGGACTCTCTGGTGCAAAATTTCAAGAGTCCCCTTACAAAATTTGAGAGTCCCCTTACAAAATTTGAGAGTCCCCTTACAATTTTTACATTTACCTTGATTTTGATTACCAACATCACGGACACACAAATACACCTCAAAGTCAAACAAAGCTTAGTTTTCAATGCAACTTTATTGAAAATTATGAATAGCCATAAAACAAGCGACACAACAAAAAGAATACTGTTCTGATAAATGTTACAAAGGAATCCATCATTGACTAGAGGAACCTTAAAATCACATAAAATGACCATAGAGCAAACATGAAATGGTCATACGACAATTTACACACATCAATCTGCATGTACTGACAAATTTCTGTAAAACCAGTTAGTGTTAGAGGGGACTAAGTCGATGATGACCAGAAGAAAAAAAAAAAAAAGAGACCAAAAAATCTGTTCAACTGCGTGTTACAGACAAGATCATCATTGCCTAGTCTATGGAGAACTGAAAATGATGATTCAACATTTGTTACATTCAACGAGTGCATCGTCTTCCGCATTTCTGCGGGTTATCGTTTTCCGTAGCCATGTGTCGAGCGACATGTTTCAGCTTTTCAGAAGCAAACAAAAAGGCTGCGCATGCGTGTCAGCGCGGTCAGTGGGTAGGGGAGATCACCGCGCTTACTCCGCTCGGGCGCACGATAGCTCAGAGGTGCCAGGATACATAACGGCAGTAAAAAAAAACACACGTTACGTCCCTTGTGACGCGCCAGTTTTTTTTTCATGCGTCCTTTTTCAGTTTTTGTGCGTCTCTGACGCACACATGTGCGTTTTGGGAAACACTGAATAGGTAAAAAGTTATTAATGTTTGAAAATGCCGAATGTTGGTGTTTTTTTGGCAACGTTTTGGAATTGAAATTGACAACTTTGGAGTCTCAAAGTGAAGCCAATATTGATACCAGAAAGCTGATTTTTGACAGGTAACCCCTTCATATGTTATACTCCAAGCCCAATTTTCTTCAGGCCTATCCCATGTAATGTTCAGCCGTTTTGGTGCTTCAAAGTTGGGAAATCATCAAATTCGCAGTGCCTGCCGGCAAATTATAGGCCTACTAGTGTGCTACTACGCTCAGCACTCGTGTCGCTGAATAGGCCTACGAGTTGGCCATGGCCGCAAGAAAATACGAACACCGTTTGGGTACACTTTTCTACGGCAAAGCGCTCCGCGATGGAGTAATGCACAAATTAATAAATACCCTAGTTTTATAAAGGAAAGTCTGCTCTTTATTTCTTGCTAATTTTTAAACTTCTAGTTAAAATCAAACTTACATCAAAACCGCTTTATCCACTTTGTTCGGCTCGTAACAAAACGTTTACACACGAGAGCCCACCATATTTATATGTAAATGAAGCTAAGTATCCGAACTTCTCATTGGTTCTTAATTTTAGGCCATCCAATGAAGTATCGCAAAGCGCTTAGACTTTGAAACGAGTCACCTCTCAGCAAACGACGGTGACAACTTTTTCGCAGCGGCATTCAGCGCTCGGATAGGGGCGTATTCAAAAGCTGTTTTCTCGGAATCTTTCGCATAAACATGCATTAAAAACAACACAGATGTAAAGATAAAGCTTTCAATTTTTATTTGAATACAGCCACTGTTCGTTTTGATGCAGTTTTACATTAATAATAAGTGTTGAAAGTGAAGTGAAAACTGAGTCAAAACTGCCGAGCGGACAAGAGCCAATGAAGGGCTTGGAGTACCTACATTTAGCGACCTTGAGTGACCGATATTTTTGCTATATGCACGCTCGCGTAGCTAGCAACCTTTTGTAAAAGCAAATCCATAAGGGGCTGCCAGGTGGAAATCTATTTATAGCAAACATGTGAGACTCTCACACACAGGATCGTGGTTTCCAGTGGAGTTTTCATTGCATTTTTAGAGTCCGTAGTCTGCACACAGCGAATTTTTAAAGTTTGAAGATTAATATGCCAAGAAAATAATGGCAGTATAGTCTTAAAATCTGATGAAGAGGATAGCCTTTTTAAATGATTTTAGGAGGCTGAATTAATGCAGGTGAACGTTGGAGAGGAAAGTGATTTGGACTTTGACGATGTTTCCATCGGATTTGAGTGAGGCAGGGATGGGAATGCCCAAGACTTGGAGGGGATTACAAATGGCCGGGGAGAGATTTTGCAGTTTTCAACGCAATCTTTACCACTTCTCAGCATAGAAATAAATGAACAAATGGAATTTAAAAAACATTTAGTCACTGTACTTTTGACTCATAAAAACATACTTTACACAAACATGCGATCAAGACTCTTTTTGTAGTAAATGTGCATTCTTGTAATATTTTAAACAAATCATCTAGTATCCGTTTTCTGTAAATTACACTACTAGCTTCCAGTTGCGAGGTGCAGCAATTGTGCAATTTTCATAGATACAGTCCATATCTGTAATCAATGTTGCTTCCTTTGCCACCTTCCGAATCCATCTACGACAGATTCCATTTGTATCGTGGTCTTTCATCACAGAAAAATTCACCTTGCGTGACGAAGCGACTCATTTTGATTTTGAAACGCTTTCACTACATGCAGTGTAAAGTCAAGATGGCGGCAATCGCTAGCGCGCAAAAACGATAACTTTCTGAGTGAACGGCAATCGACTAAAAGATGTGCGATCAGTTCGTTTGTTTACGTTTTTTCCAGGGGCGTACCGAAAAATTCAGGAGCGCATTTGGATTTTGGTAGGGGCGTATATACGCGAATGGGCTTACAATTCCCATGCCTGGTGAGGAGAGCGACAGAAAAGATAAACACTTCCTTTATTATTTGTGGCAGCTTCTTCAAACTTCTCATGTGATTTTGATTCATCTGATACACGCTTTTGCAGTTCTTGCGACACGGAGTCAGGCAAGGCCACTTTTCATTGTAGACTTTCAAAAAAGCTTTCTTTTTGGGATGCTGTTTAGCTTTTGGTTCATCTTTATTCGAATCGGCAAAATGGCCTGCATCACGGCCACGTTCATTACATGGCATTGAGCAGAATGGGGGAAACCAGAACAAAAATGCGGTGATCTTACGACATGTTCGCATACATCTGTAAGGGAAGTAATTTAAAAGTTTATTTAAAATTACAAATAAATCTTAAAAAACGTGAACGTTTTTGTTTGCAAGCTGACCAGATGACCGTACTACAAGGCTAAATTGCGTACAATACAGCGAACGACCGTAGGGTAGGCAAGTCTGCTGGTGAGAAAGACCCATATTTGACAACAATTTCACAACAAAACATGCAGTTTTCTGAAAACTCACCTCCAAGCAAGCGAGCCTCCACCTGAAGGTTTGCAAGGTTGCCGAGTGTCACGAGGCTAACATTGTCCTCAAGGGGTTTTCCAAGATGGTAGACAGCCAGATCCTCTGCAGGCACACCCTCAACCTCCTCAACATAGGCCTGCAACCAACAATCATTACAGTCGGAAAGTACAGTGTAAAATCATTATTACACTTACAAACTCCGGTCAAACAATCCCTGTACAACCAACCATCTTTAAAACTATAACCAATCAAGTCATGCAAAAAAATCTTTTTTAACACAAAAAATAAAAATTTGATGGGAAAATCAATTATGCATTTAAACTACAAGCAACTCTACCGCAACAATAATAATAAATTTCGTGATAAGCAGCCAGATCCTCAACCTCATCTATGTATCTCGGAAATGTTCAAACATTATAATCAGAAGTGTACAATCAATGTAAACATTATCATCATTACTATCAGAAAAGAACATAAAAACATTATAATCAGAAGTGTACAATCAAAATAACTATTAAAAAAAAAATTAAATATTATATGGGCAACTCAAATTACAATTTAACAATTTGATGCGAAAACGGGCAGTTCTTAGCAGGCAGACCCTCAAAGCACTGAAATAAACAATCACCGTTAAAGTACAAACCACAAATTGCAACTGAAAACATTTTTTTATTTTTTATAAATGATAAAGAAAAGATACAAAGTTTATCATTTTATGCTGCTCACCTTCACATGTTCGATGGTCTCGGCACCCTCAACATCCAGGGTGTGAATCTGCTGGCAATGAACAAACAACTGCATGATTGTGTTGATTCTGAAACATACAATTAGGATAAATACTAAAATAGTATATAATTTATAAAAAGCTAATAACAATAGCATGCATAAAATAGTAGCTCTAAATACATTAAATCTAAGACTGGTGAACGACGGGTAAATTATTGATGAACTAATAAGCCTAAGGTGAACTGTCTACCACAAAGTCAAATGAAACAGCCAAACCCTTTGATGGGTTGTCTATCTCAAGATATACATCATAATTCATATAGACCTTGCTGTCATTTTTCCTCACCTTGAGGTTGGAGAAAACTGCCAGTAAACTTAACTCGATATTCAAAATGGCCTACATCGCGTCATCGGGGTAAATTTGAATCTATTAGGCATTCGCTCTTTGATGACAACGACACAACAGCTTCCAGGGCAAACGACAGATCATACGAAGGAAAAAGCAACTTTTCCCATTAAAAAATATTTAATTAGAATTGAAAGAAGAACCCCGAGACAATTTACTTTCGTACTTCGTTTTGGTCATTAGGCCTAATCTACCATCAAAAGGAAAGTATTTTATGGCAACTGGAAACAAAGTGCTAAACACGGTTGCTGTGAAGGAAGAAGTGACAATTCCAGTTCGCAAGTTGCAACTCCTCTCGAGTCTCGTACTTCATCCACAATTCGCACAATGTCGATTCTTTGAAATTTGAATTTCCTGTATTGTTCTACATCATCAAGCATTATTTAGATAATTTCATACGTCATTTACATAAGAGGCTGTTCCTTCGTCTTTGATGCAAAATCATTGGGAAAACAATTGCCAATTGCATTTCTCAATTTTTAGGCTACCTCGGCAAGGGAACGAGTTACCATCTCACGCGTCTGTAAAATATCGGCCGTTTCGCTGAGTGGCAGGGCAGTTTCAACTTCTCTGAATACCAGACAAGTCCAAACCAGCGGAAGGTAAAGATTTTACCCATCCTCATGGACATGGTAAATTACCAGCAAATATTGCCTTTTCTGAATACGGACCCTATCGACTAATCGAGTATCTAAATCTTGAAATAGCACGAAGCTGCAACATCTAAAGCAAAACTAACAATTTATGCCAAAAACAAGGTGGGACTTATACAAAAACGTGTTATCTAATACTCAAAATAAATATAAAAGTACAAGAAACGACGACAATGTCAACACATTTCTCACATAGCTGCATGGATGATGGGCCTCCTCACCACAATGGCGGTATGACAAGCGTGAAGTGAAAATAATAATTAAAATAAATTCAGATATCGCAGGATTATATTGTCTCTCTAAGTTACCAAAACTTGTGCAATATCTGTTAAGTTATCAAAAAACCGCAATCTAGTAATCAAAGTCAGCAGCATAAATAAGTAGAAACAAGATATAAATTACCAGTGTTCCAAACACGTGAAAGATTTCATAAGCACGGTGAAAGAAAGGAAGTGAAGGAATGCTGGGATTGCGAGAACAAAACCAGTGACGCGTTCAGAAATATCCGTCTCAGAATAGTACATATGGATTGATGACGTCACTAATTTAGAACAAAACGTTTAATTTATTAAAACTTTGAAGATGTAATGTGCTACATACCGACTAAATAACACTGTAATGAGATGTGCTTTTCAGTCGTTTAATCAATACGAATAAATCCAGGAAGTGACATTTTCAGACAACAAGGGAGGTAACAATTCGATCACATCGTAAATGCCCAACATTTGGTCACGTGACTTGGAGGTGTTTGACCGAAAACACAGGTGGGTCTTTGGATGTTGTTTTTATCTGAAACTATACAGTTTTGTAGTGATGTTGATTCTTGTTTTGATTGCGAAGATATTAAGGCTGCTCCCAATATTATTTCCATATATGTAGACTTTAAATCTAGGTAATCGAAGTAGGCATTCCAGCGGTGATTGACCAAGTTTTCCTTCAAACCTTGGTCTTGGAGAAAGTGAGACAAGTCAGCTTTTTTCTAAATTTTATTATTTTTTTTGTTGGTTTCTAACGAAAGTAGGCGCGTGCTTATTATTGTTCCATCTGTTTTCTTCAGTGTACAGCTTTAGTGACGAAATTATCAGTTAAATGTCTGAGGTACATGTAACCGATTAGCCAGAAAAAAGCAATGGCTACAATGTTTTCATTTTGACGGGGGTGGAGTCAATGATATAAAATGAAACTTGGATAATTTCTGATACACTAAACAAACTACAGATTGTTGTTTGAAATGTTTGATTATGTCTGTGGTCTTTAGATTAGATAATGTCAACAATGAGATCCTTTTTCATAAATGTCTATCAATATACATGGTAGGTTATATATGCACACAATATGTGTTGACATTAACCTTTGTTACTAACTGAAACTTGGCTGCAATGGAATTGTGATGGACATCTGGTATGAATTATTTTCAGCACAATGGTGTGATCACTCTATTTTGAATACTTATAAGAGGATGCCACTGTCAATTCAACATGAGTAAGTATTTGTATATGATTTATTTATATCTTATCACACTCAAAATCTTTTTTTTTTCTTCTTCTGCATTTTGTGGATTTGTCTTGAGTAGCAGTTATATATATTCTTTATAGGATTAAGAGTGCCAATAATTTCTCAATATCAGTTTAAGTTATAGTCATCGTATTATGATTTTAACATGGCCTGAGCTCACAATTTATTGTGATTCAAATATTATGATCATAAAGATAAAGATGTTTGAGGCAATATCATGGAACAAAAAGCATCAGGAATAAAACTTTGTCAATAAAAATTTAGAAATGTAGTTGCTATGAGATACAATTCAATGTAATGTAATGACTTGTAGCTGCAATTTTAATTTTTAGAGTGCGTTTTGAGTGTAAGTATTGAGAATGGCACATGAACTGTCAAACCAGTGCTCCATACTTTTGTTTTTAGCAATGAACAGCAGTGTTCATTTTTGTTAATTAAGTTTGACAGTGATGCATAGACAATGCGCCACTACACTGATGCAAGGTTTTCAATTTCTACGAACTGTCTGTGCACAGTGTCTCAGCGATCAGTATGCTTGTCACTACTGTGTCGTCTGCTAGACCTTAGATAGGTCTAATCTATTGCTGCAGTGATGTCCCGAGGCCTCGGACATCGGTCATGGTCCGATTCGTTTGGAAAATGACCGAATGCAAACACCTGTGTCCCGTCAAATGTCCGATTCTATTGCGAAATTAGCGGTCATTGTCCGATAGTATTATGGCTAGAGCGGTCACTGCAAGAAACATCTGTACAAACTGGAGTGTCAAAGCCGTTAAAACGAGTTTGAATAGTGGACTATGCTAGACTATTATCACTCTTTAGTACATTCCGTCAAACAACAAAAGGGCCGCAACTTTCGACACTTTTGAAAGGGAAATAACCGACACCATACTTCCTCTGCAACGATCTGAATGTCCTATTGCTTTTATGTAGTCAGGACATGATGTCCGATTAGTTTTATGATTTAGGACATTTTGTCCTATTGCCCTCTAATCCTAGGAACACCACTGTTGCTGTATTGCAATATATGTAGTTTCACTTGCAAATGTATTTTAAAAGGGTTATTCTATTTTTAAAAAATCTATCATATATATATAATCTCTCTCTAGCCAGAAATAATCCCCAAATGGCTCATTGATTTCTCATGCCAGGGACCAGCTAGTCAATACTGACGCGACAATAGGCTTTTCCACAACTTTTAACACAGACTGTAACTGGTAATGCAGTGTTATGCACCTTTTAAACTAGTGTTACACATTTTTGACAAAAAAAATATCACAAACAGAATCTGTTACTGACCTCCATTAAAGTCAATATCAAGAAGTTGGCAAACTTTATTTAAACTTGTGAAATAATTAAATTAACACCTTAAGCTACATATAATATTGTTTATTTCCATATTTGTTTGATATTGAATTTATAAAATAATTTTTCAGCCACCAGTACGCTGACAGAATTGGAAGAGATCAAGAGAGCAGCCCAAGAGAGAGCTGACATTGTCGCTAAATATGACAAGGTGAGAGACAGATCTTAAATTGTGTATTGACTGATTGAGTGTCTTAACATTCTGTTACTGTTTGTTTTTAGCTCAGTGCTTGCTACAGTTCTACAGATGTACATTTATGGGCACACTAGCACTAGTAGCAGGAAAGTCTGAGTGGGGTGTGAGTGTGTAAGCGCATGCATTTGTTGTATGCTGCTGCACAAATCTTTATTTTCGTTATTTAACCGGTATATGTATTGCTTTGCAAAAGACTTTATCATAAGAATAACATTCTGGGTCCTTAGACAATGCACACAAAAAGCTCAACAAATTTTATATTTTTTACAATTTACATCTTTTAAATTATTTTTGTTACAGTATTGCTGTATATTTAAACCAGACACTGTCAGTCATTTCTTCATATTTGTTTGAAAGTTTGTTTTAGTGATTTTTTTATAATTTGTGTGTGTATGAATGTGTGCTGCTCAAATTGGTTTTCATTGTGTGGTGGTCATTGCAAATTCAGTTATAGTGTGTAACCATACAAACAGCAAATAAAGTATGTGTGCAATGGATGTAGAAGAATGCTGTCAACCTAGCAGTTCTACTACTAAATACTAGGCAATCCTCAACAACAGCACCGTCGGGAACTGGTTCAGAACAACGGTCGGTGTGTGTCAAGGATGCCTGCTCTCTCCAACGCTCTTTAACATCTTCCTGGAGCGCATCATGTCAGATAGTCCTTGCAGATCATGAAGGCACAGTCAGCATAGGGGGTGGAGCAAACTCCAATCTTCGAAACATGGACCCTCATAGCAGATCTACAGCGAAGACTGCAGGGCATGGAGATGGGGTGCTGCGGAAGACTTCTGGGCATTTCATGTGCCCAACGCATCACCGGCAGCGGAGTCCGACAGGCCGTCAAGCAGGCCATTGGACAGCAAGATGACATGCTCACAGTGATAGAGAGACGAAGGCTTCGATGGTATGGCCATGTCACCAGAGCATCAGGTCTTGCAAAAACCATCCTGCAAGGCACGGTGCAAGGAGGCAGAAGAAGAGGGAGACAGAAAAAGAGGTGGGAGGACAACATTCGAAAATGGACTGGTTTGACACTGAATGAGGCCATGAGGGTTGCTGGGGTCAGATAAAGATGGAGTACGCTGGTTAAACGATCATCTGTGGTGCTCCAACGACCTTTGAGTTATGGGATAGGATAGGACTAAATACTTTACTGCCAGAAACTCATTGTGCTTGTGCGGAGAGAGTAATCAGGATCAGGTCTGCAAAGAAAGTGGTCACTAAGGCCCAGAAATATGTCATCTTATCAGTACTAGTTGCAAAGCCAAGTGGGCAGATCTGTCAGTGCAACCTGAGTATCTGGGACTGATGAGGCAAGCATTGTCTTACATTGGATCAAGCCTACAGGTCTGACAGTATATAATGGAACCAAGACTTACAAAGACTCATTTTTTACTATTACCAACTATGACGAGGCCTACATTTTGATCACGCTGGATGGACAAATACATATTTCAGTAAGCTGGTCATCCTTGTCCTTCTTTCTCGCTGTTATGAGGAGAGAGAAGAGTGCAGACCATGCGGGTGAGACCATGTGATAAAACGTACAAGCAGGTCTACAATAGGCCTCTTCATAGTCTTAAGACTGAATAAAGAGGGTACGCTTCCTCGGTCTTTGCTACGCTGTATGGTCCTGACAGATCAGTGTCATATATTTAGACTGAGTGTCTGTCTACCTCAAGTGAAACCTGAGAGGGGCATTATACACATGGCTATTGAGGTCACTAGTGCACGTTGTGAAATAGTCTGCAGACTTGCTCAGTGATGATTTATGTGTAAAGTGTGAAGCATTCTCTAGACTGGGTAATTGAAAATTGATGCTAAATATATTAAAATAAAAGTAAGTAGTGCAAGGTAGCAAAAAAGTGAGATGATTTAACAACCCCAATCTTCAGATACAAAACCAAGCTTTTGAGTTTATTAAAACTTATTCCCAAGACTAAAAAGTCTTAGGTTTGATAAATGGATAGTTTTATTAAAGTGCGTCTGAAGTCGAGATTACAATTGCACAAACATTTCTGATAACATAACATTTACACCAAACTTTATTACTAAGTTTACACATTAAAATTCTGTGTGTTGAATAAGTGAGAGTAAAATTGACTAACAGTTGTGTGTTTGTGTACAGTTTGAAGTAGACTCAACTTTACCCTTTGTAACTACAACTACATGTACTACTTAACCTTGTTGTTACTGCATGGGATATAATGTCATTTTAATGTCACCCACTCCAAAAAGGTATAGTCAAGGTAGGTAGAATAGGGAAAGATAAAGGGTGTGGCAAGAAAATTATTTTCCTTTCTGTGTACAGAAAACCAGACATCCGCTTCCCTCTTTTTCTTTTTTATTTTTTTTTATATTTTTTTCTTACACCTATTTGAACTTGTAGTGTACCTGCACTGTGGGTCCTGTCCATTTAGTGCATTTTGAGATTCAACATTCTTATTCATTGTCTGTAGTTTAAAAATTGCTTGTCCACTATAGTTCAGTTGAGTTCAGAGAGTTGTAACAGAGGTCTAGTTTGTGCATGCATAACGAACTTTAAAGATCATGACACTCATGTCCTGGTCAATCTACATAAACACATTCAGTAAGCACTAGTTCCCAATCCCCCTTAATCGTCAAGGATGGCTCAGTTGTTTGGGGAGTTCAACGATGCATATAAAAGCAGTAAATTGGCACTTTGTGTGAAGTGTATATCTTGCGTTGGTCAGTGTATTGAGCAGCTTTAAAGCTGGTGCAGCACTATGTAAGAACAATTATAATATTATTTCATGTCTGTTCTTATATATATATATAGACATTAGCTCTACTTCTATTGTAGCTTTATATGGATATGTTTCTATAAACTAGGTGATTAAGAACGTATTTTTATTTTCCAAGTTCTATTAATTATCGTTCACAGTAATGTTACTTTACTTTTCAGAACTGTTTGAATCACAGGTTGACTAAGAAAATACTTTTAAATGCTTTTTGGTTTTGATTGTTCATCGTTGGCTACTGATTACTTATGCATTATTATGCATTCCGTTTATTATTCAAAGTGAATGCTACGTAAATTCAAGATTCGGAATTCAAGAACTTTATTCCAGACATGTAAACTTATTTTCTAGTTTATGCAAATGATTTTTCATCATTATCATTGTTGGTGTCCCTATCATCATCATCACCATCATGATCATTGTTATCATTTCATTAGAATTATGTTTGTGTGAACAATGGCAAAATCAGATAAAAAGAAATAATAAAGTGTCAAAAAATAGAATTTAAAAAAAACAGCAAAATCAAAGAATGGCATGTTGAAAGCATAGGCACAATCACAAAATTATTTCCGCTAACAGTTTTAGTATGGTCTGATTTTGTCAAGTGGCTAAAGTGTTTCAAGGTCTTGCGCATATATTTATTATCATTTATTTCTCATGGAAATAATAAAGTTGCATTACTTGTATTGTTGTAGAATTAGTTGCATGACCAAATATAGACTGTAGGCATGATCATTTTCTTCACGTTCGTCATTTTGTAGGTTGGATTGCTTATTTTAAAATGTTCTGTGAGCAACAAGTTTCACACCATTGGTGGCTTAAGTTAGATCCTTTCTTTAGCCAGTGCCTTGGGCAGCACTTTCAGCTGGAAGAGTGCTGTATAAAAACTTTTTTTTTAAAATTGTGTCCAATGTTGAAGAAGAAGTATAAGAAGTGTTTCATCTACAACATGGGCTTTCGAAACCTGTGATTTAGTCTATTTAAACAGGACATCCAAGTGCCCAAGAAAGCAGTATGAGTTGCACTTGAGTGTGCAAGATAACTCTTTGAGAGCTTAAATTAACCCTTGTGCCTTTGGCATTTTCCCCGATCAGTGATGCTGGTTGGTATTCAGCGTAGCTGAGTCTGTTGTTAGTCTTACTCCCTCTTCTGTCCCAGCAGATTATGATCTGTAGGTTTTCTTAAAATTTAGCTCAGCTGCCATGGCTGGTTGGGTGTGGTGATATTTGATAATATATTATAGGATGCAGCAGAAATATGCATGTATACAGACACCTTCAGCCCAAAGTGTTGTGGGGGCAAATCACACATTAGGAAAGCCATGCTATTCAGTATTGCAATAAATGGATTGTGTATGTGTAGTGCAAAGACAGTGCAGCTTTGCTCTGCTTTGTTTTTAGTAAAAAGAGAAGGTCAATGGTATTGGTGACTGTGAGCTATCTTTTGCAGTGCTTGGTAGTAAGAACATTCACCAATGTATGTCCCAGTGTATTCGAGATCACTCAGAAATGCATTATGAATTGAAAGAGTTTTGTATTATTATATATATACTGACAAAACAACACCACATAACAAAAACAGGGGTTGTCGTTGTAGTTTTATTGAAAATCTTGTTGACCTCGGCGTAAATGCGCTTGTATTAAGTTTGAAGATTAACTGTTGCTGTCAGGTGACTCAAAAAGGATGTGTCATTATAGTTTTGAAGAAAATCTTGTTGACAATAATAGCTTGAAAGCACTTATATTATTGTTAAGTTTGAGGATTGCATAACTGTTGCTGTCGGATGATTTTAACTTAACCTTTCAGGACTGTGTGGCATTTGTACGAACAGAGAATTAAAAATCATGTAGCAATTGTGGAAAATGTCACAATAGGGCTATTAACTGTCAAATAACTTTGTTTTGACTTGATTGCTGACAATTTACTGCTTCTGCTTGGTGCTACCGTGGAGTACTAAAAACAATTTAGAGTACACAGCATTGCTGAGTTGCACAGTTCTCACCTACACAGGAGGATCAGCTGAGTGTTTGAGGTTCTGAACTTCTATGCCCGTGCAAGTGTTGTCCTTTTGTGCTTCCACAGATTAGATACAGTACATTTGGGCCTAGCACAGCTGCACAAAGAAATATAATGCTGGAGAATCAGTTTAGCGTTTAAATAAAACGTTTAAAGTCTAAGTCTCTGAGCTCTTGAAAAAGCAGGTAGCATAATCTGCCTTGTGGTCTAACACATACGCCTTGGTCATGCTTGTTAAAACGAAAGCACAGAGAACTACAACTAGCTGAAGGGAAATTGTAGTAAATAAAAGAACTGCTTGCACAGAAAGTTAGCTGTGGGTTTTGTGGTATATATATCTGAGGTCTGTAATCACACATGAGAGACAGCTGCATGCAAGGAGAGAGAGAGAGAGAGAGTGAGAGAGATTTGGAGCATGGATAATGTCAAATTCACTTACATTCAAATACAACTTGTACTATAGCCTTATTGTGGTCCCGTGGGGTGTGGTTGTGGAAGAAGGTGTGGGAGGAGGGGGTGAGTATGTTAGATGAATGAATGTGTAGCAGGAGGAAGCCATTTACTGAAAATCCTCCATGTAAGCAGAAAAAATAACCTATCCTATCCTATCCCATAACTCGGAGGTCATAGGGGCACCACAGATGATCGGTTAACCAGCGTACCCCAACGATCAACGAAAAAATAACATATATGGAGATGTAATGAAGTGGGTGATGGTGGGCATGAAGAACAGATTAACTGATAGCATAAATATAATGAGAGATAGGTGTCGATGTGGTTTAGAAAGTATGAAGAGAAAATAATTGCATACAATAGATATTAGAAGGTACAAGAGGAAATAAGTGCTGGGTTCATTTTGCACAAACTCTAATTTGAAATTTAGTATTTAGTATGAGTTCAAGTACTCTAGTTTTAATTTTAGTTCTAATTTCTGAATAAGCGTTTATTATAACATTAAAGTTTCCTTTCATGTCACTCATTTTTCATACTGTTAAAGACTGTGAAACTTCACGTATAAGATGACGATGTCTACTTTTTATTGCAGTATCGCCTCTTTGGAAGTAATTTTCACATTTTATAAATATTTTTTTAATGCTTTTTAATTTCAATGCAATTATTTATTTATTTATATTTGTTAAATTATGTAGCTTATTTCCTTTATGTTACTGTAGCCTGGATCTTTGGCTGTTGTCAGTCTCCTTTTACAGCAAAGGGTGATCTAGGTCATAGCACGGCATCGCAATAAACGGCATTTTAATTTAAATGGAATTGAAAATAATCAGAGCTGCTTTGTAACATAGAACTTGAATCTTCTATTTGAGTAGAACTGATCTTATGCGATTCAACAAGGGCAACAACAAACCAGTATTGTAAGGTATTTGTTGGAATCCATAGGCATTTGAAAATAGACCTTTTAAAAAAAAAAAAAAAAAAAAAAATTATGTCATTGATTGCATCTTCCGCTTTATGTGAACAAGTGTGTGTTTTGTTATCATCTACAAATGAACTGTACAGCTGTGTTGTGCTTTGTATTCCTGTGAGTGAAGTACGTAGTACTATGAGGTAATTGCAGAAAGTTTGTTCTACATGTTGGAATCTGCATATTAAGTGAACCATGACAATGGTGATGATGATGATGAAGATGATGATGATGATTGATTGGGGATGATGAGAAGGAGGGGGATTTTGAAGATGAGCATGATGATGACAATAGAATAAACCACTGTCCTCACTGTAACTAAATGGATCTATTGTACTACTCTTAGTGTTGTTTCCTCTCTCCATTATCTTTTTTTTTTGGCCTCAAGCTAGTGTATATTTACAATACCCTTAATCTTTGGTGCGCTCTCTCTCTCTGTCTCTCTCTCTCTGTCTCTCTCTCTCTGTCTCTCTCTCTCTCTCTCTCTCTCTCTTTCAATGAATTCTTGTAGCTATCAAGCCCCGGTACCAATTTCTCTTCTTTTCAGCCACTTAGTGTATTTTAATAGCTCTCGAACCCCGATACCTTTTTGTCTGTTGTTGAGCAACTAACTGACATTTTCATCGATCCTTTGAGTGATGGTTACAGAAATTGGTCGTAGCTGATAAAACGGCTTGGGGAAAAAAGCTTTGGAACACTTGATAACCGTAATACAAAGAGATTAATAGCTGATGGGGGAAACAATTATGGTAAAACCCTTAAGTATTTTTTCTAGGGTACCCAGAAACCACCACACCCCCTCTCTCTTATCTCACACACACTCACACTTGTTCTCTCTGTCACCCTCCTTCCCTCCTTCTCTCTCCCTCTCTCAGGCACACCCTGTAACCTATCCCTGGCAAACCTAGTGTTTAGCATAGTAATGACTGTCAAATACCACTTTACTGCTGAGGCACCTGGGATTATTTATTGTGTATGTACACATGTGGGTGTGTGTGGATGTGTCATCATGAATAAAAGCGAGAGGGAGGATAAGAGAGAGAGAGAGAGAGAGAGAGAGAAAGAAAGAAAATATTTCCTGCTGAGCCATATGACTTGTACGCATGGACATTTTTTAATATTCTCGTTCATTTACTATTTTATGCAAAGTGTGCGCTCAATGCCAAAAGGCAATTTTCTGCTTTTATGTATAATGTGAAAGTTGGACAGTAAAGATGTATTGTTTTGTATTTACTGAATGAGTTGGCTTTTTTTAGCATACCCATACCTCAACATGCTGTGCGTATGAAATATACGTACTGTACTGTGGGTGTGAACAGAATAACTCTGTATATTCTGTTAATGTAGGTTAGTAGGATAAACCATAACTTCTGCTTCCGACAACACAAATACACCCAGCAAACATTAGGTCCCTTCTCCCCATACCCGCCCAGGTTTGTGCCCAGTTGTCTGGGCATCAGACAACTCACCAAAAGGCTGCTAGTGGCCACCTTTGGCAGCCTGAGTTAGATCCTGTATCAGACAGTACCTTCAACTGCTCTTGAGCTCTTATATGAATGATTAAATAAATAAATTAATTCTGTCAAGTCACTACATAGCGTACTTACTGCAGCTTTGTACTTGTTAACACACCCCTTCCAAAAAGGGCTGTGTGGCGTAAACTCGCTCCTTTATTCATATGTTCATAGTTACTGCAGTAGAATATGCAGCATTTCAACGTAACAATGTCCTATTACTGCAGTAGTATCTACATTATTTCAACTTTACTATATCCTATGTTAGCTGTTCGTATTATGGGTGTTTTCAGTAATAATGCATACATCTAGCATGTGGTCATCAAAGTCAAAAATTCTTTATTTTTAAAAAAAAAGTGGAAGGTGTGGATGACATCAGTACATTTACAAAGAACTTGTGAATCAACAGGGTTGCTACTTTCACACAGTTTAGTTACTGCTAAAGTTGACAGTCATTCACGTCACTGTACTCTTTTCTGTTGTTATAATTCATGCTGTGGGTGTAAACAATTGCACACACACATAACTTTGAGTCACCAGGCAATTATTTGAAAAGTTCAACCCAACCATTTCCTGTTCTGATGTACATGAACATGTGTGTGTGTGTGTATGTATATATATAAAGAAAGATAATTATCCTGCTCTCAAAGTTGGGCAAAAAAGTATGACATGCTGGCTTTCCATGTGCTTCTCCATGAGCTTAAAGAGCCTTTCGACCTTTACCAAAGGACTTGTAGTTCTCATCTCCTGTCCTCTCTCAACTCAACAATCCTCTCTTTCCAGTTCATTCTTTCTTACAATTCTCATCGCTGTCTTTTAACTCTCTAGCTTTCTTCTCTTGACTTTTTCTCTCGTCTTTTTCTTTATCTACTGCTCTTCTTAACTGTAGTCTTTTTCGCCAGCTTTTCCTCTTCTTTAATCTTCTCCTCTTCGTCTCACAATCTCACTGATCCTTCTCTTCTTCTCACAACTTCACAGCTCATTTCCTTCTCAGTACCTTACAACTCCTACTATTCTTCTCAGCTGTACTCTTCACAAGATTTAGCTATACACCAACTGCAGACATACAACCACAACTTTCAACAGCTATATTCAGTCCCTCCAATTTATTATAATTATATCTTTCAAGAACTTGTTTGTGAGTAAAATGCACCTACGTCACATGACCACATCGACAACTACATACACACAAACATGGAACATAAAACAGCATGAGCAGGATAACATTCAATTATCCATTTGTGTTTTAAGCATAGCTATAATTGTCAATGACGCTTATTTATAACATTAATAACTTTCTTCATCCAGTATACAAAGACAACATATTCAGAGAATATACAACTTCTTTCCATGACAGTATCTAACATTTTCCTTCTCAGTGAAAGATTTATAACTATTGCCTCTACTTTATAACCAGTATTGTCTATGCTTTCATAATAATATGCCCGCAACATTGTTCTGTTGCAGGGGAGGGAAGAAGGGGCCCAGATTGATGCGTGGGAGGACCCTGATTTTGAGGTCTACCATGTCACCGATCGTTATGGCTTCATTCAGTGAGTGCACAGGCGCTTAAATCGTGTATGATTTATTTTAAACATTTATCTTTGAGATGGAAATTTCAAGACAACAAATTTTGTCTTCATAATCATAGATTTTGCCAGGTATTGTGAAGATTGGATACATTGTCATTGCTGTTTGAATATATTTGAACTTTGATTAAAACCTGTTTCTGTTTTCAAAGACATTGAAAAGCAGCCTTTGAAATAAAACATTCTCAAATGTATCTGAATGAAAATTTATTTCTTATACATTAATTATTTCAAGGCCATTTCTATCATGTAAATTTATTATTTCTTATTTCAGTGATGAACGGCTCAAAACAAAGAAAGATCCAAGTGAAAAAAAGGTATGTGATTCATTTATTTATTTTTAAATTTATATTTATTTATCTGTTTAGTTATGTTTTTATTTATATATATATTTTATTGTTGTTATTTCTCCTTAATTTGTAATGAGTAGGGTGGGATAGTAGAATTGAACCCAGGATAGCGAGAGAGGAGTGAGTGTGTATTTTTATTTGCAAGAATTTTATTAAAAATAAATTGAGTTATGAACAGAAATTTTATTTGTAATATATTTGATTACAAACATGTGTTCAATTATTTCATGATGCCCCCTCCCCCTCCTCCCCCCCCCTCCCAAAAAAAAAAAAGAAGAAAAAGTGATTATTTATTAGTATTGGTAAATTGAAGACTGTTCGACTGTGTACCTGTAATATAATTTCTGTTCCAGATGCTTCAGACGGAGTCAGAACGGACCCAAAAATGGCTGAAGATGACGAAGAATTGGGACAAATATAATCGCAGTGAAAAGGTGAGTATAGACTTTCTGAATATTTTTTAAACTCATTTAATGTCTATTTTTAGTACATGCTAACATCAGAGAGCTGCTTTCCTCATTTGCTAAATAGAGTAGAAGCATAGGAAACAGTTCCTAATATATATCATTTCATTTCATTTCATTTCATCAAAAGCTACAAGTTAGTAGCAATTTCTTAGCTGGAGTAGGAAAGTTTAGCTTTTATTTTATCGAGATAATTTTCAAGTTGACTCAAATTCTGATTCTATACCATACCATGACTCCAGATGTTCTTTGTGTTTTATTTGCAAACTATTGGCGGAAAAACAACACAATTTCAGTTGTTGTTGATTTTTTTTTACAAATCATCTTTAATTTCTTTATTTGCAGTTGACACGGCGAATTTACAAAGGGATTCCTGACCGATTACGTGGAGAAATATGGTCTCGCCTTCTGAACATCAGCAAGATCAAGAGCGAACAGGATGGAGTTTACGTGGTAAATACTCAGTAAATTGACAGAGTTATGATCATTTCAGCAGGTTTCTTAGCATGGTTAGAAAGCAAATGCTCTACCATACCACAATTACCCACTTGGATGTTCGTAGCATGGAGGTTAGGGGTATATGAGGAACCAGTCATCATCTTCATTATAAGGTTGAGTTAGGGGAGGGGATGGGTGGGGTGGTATACCACTCTAGCAGAGTGGGACAAAAAATGCTAAACAAGGGTTGAAGACTAAACGAACAGAAAGAGATAGAGAGAAAAGCCATGTTCCTATCTACCAGCAGTTTACATCAAAGCCTAGCAATATTGATAACATAATATTGATGCTTAAGCAGCACAGTGCCACTACTCCTTGGGATGAGAGTATAAACCAAGGTCTGGTCTATGCACCCATGCATTTTACCGCACAGACTTTACAGCAGATGAAATCGCTTATATGGATTAAAACATAGTTGTAAAAAATGTACAGACAAAAGAATTTTAGTTTGTTATTTTCAAAAATTATACCAAAGTGAATTAAATCTGTTTTCTAAATATATGAAAGAGAACGGATTAGAATTATGAGGAGAAAGGACTTATTTAATGTTATTTAATAATGGCCAAAATCTAAAATAGTTACAAATTTAGAACTAGATGGTATTAAATTACAATATAAAGATAGTATTACGTTACTAGGATTATATTTGACTTCCAAACTAAACTGGTGAACTCACATTGAACGTTTAATTACAAAAGCAAGAAAATCAATAAATCTTTTGAAAATTACAAGACGTTTACTTTGCTGCTTCAAAAACGTATATTAATAAACTTCAAAGCATAGATTGTAGAGCAGTAAATTTGGTTTTGGGGGTTCCAATCAGTACAGATATAATCAAATTCAAAACTTATAAAGAAGCAGTGATATTATCTTTAGATGAACAAAGACAATTGTCATGTTCTAAGTATGTAATTCAAAGTTTGTCAATTAAAAAAAAATCAATATCAAATAATATCTATTTTGATTTTCTTTTATCTGTTGGTTTCACGGTCTGACTGTGAAGGATAGGAACAGTCTGTATAGCATAGTCAATGTCTGCTCAAAGATCATTGGAGTTAGGCAGAGAGATCTTTCTTCTTTCTGTGATCAGCAGATCTTACGGAAAACCGGGAGCATCCTTAATAGTCATCAGGAACATTGTTTGAAACCCGAGTTCACACTGTTGCCGTCCAGACGCCGATATGCTATGCCCATCTGTAAGGGAAATCGGCGTTCCAAATCTTTTATTCCCAGTGCAATCCGACTTCTTAATAGTACTAACCGCTTTTAGTTTTCGGCACTTTGGCGGTCTTATTTGTTATATCGTGAGAGTCTCCCTTTAGTGTCTATGTGTACTGGCTGCACTTCTTAATCAACTTGTTGAATTTGTTGACTTCTGTGATATCACTTGTGATCTTGATCCGCGTGTGTGTGCTTGTGTGATGTTTTTTAAAATTTATGTATTTATTGTTTTGTTTTGTTTTGTTTTTTGTTTTTTTTAAAAATGGTTTATGATACATTTTTTGAGTATCTTTTATGCTGCCTCATAAACATAATAATGTAATTGCCCTTTGGGATGAATAAAGTTGTATTGTATTGTATTGAATGTCCAAATTGATCAGAAAAAAATTCCTTATCCTCTGCCAAGAAAATCAAACTATGACTGAACGTAAAATTGATATATTAAATATACATGTACCCATTTTACCATTAATTCCTCAGATGCTATTTTGGGAACATTTGCATGCAAATTTTGATATCGATTATTCTAAAGTTACTAAAGCTTAAAATATTAACGTCCTTATAAGTGAAGTAAAAGAAAACTTAAAACAAAAATATTCTAGTTACCTACAAATATTTACAGATGGTTCAGTATTGGATTCACAAGATTGCGGGTCAGGATTTATTATACCAGCTCTAAAAATAGAAAAAATTGTATTATATTGGATTGGAAATAGTTTTTCAATATTTACTTGTGAGTTGTATGCCATACTAATGGCATTATATTGTTAAATCATATTTAGATATATTTAATATATTAATTTGTGTTGATTCAAAATCAATTCTACAATCTTTACAAACTTGGGAGAATATTATTAGATCAGATTTATCATTAGAGATGAGATTTTTGATACATCAAATTATTATTATTTGTTGGGATCCTTCTCACTCCGGCTTATACTGGAATGAATATTCAGACAAACTTGCAAAAAGAGGAGTACAAATGTAAAATTCCTAAATAATTGTAATCTTAAATTATCTAGTCATGAACTCATCTCATTAATAGAAAGACATTTTAAAAAATTAGTGAATAAACAAAATATATTATAATGTTCAAGAAATATTGCAAAGGTTATGTGTAAAATGTGCTTGAACTCATGGTTAACAAAATTTGTAAAAGATATTGTATATGTCAACAACCAGTGTCTACTATAAAACATTTATTATTTGAGTACATATTTTTTACCCATGTACACAGCACAGTATTTAATGCTAAAAGCACTGATGATATTAGTAATGCATTGAACAATCAAGCACAAACAGAAACAATAGCAAGAATCATTTTCAATTCAGATTTTAAAAATATTTCCTGATTGTATAGATGCATGTGCGTAAGTATGTGTGTGTCGGTGTGTGTGTGATTGTCTAAAATCATTGTAAAACATGAATAGATGTTAAATGAGAACAACTTAACTGAATTTTAAAGATCCTGAAGCACTTGTCTTTGAGAGATGAGTGCCAGATGCAACAAACTCAACAAGCACTATGTTGTATTCATTCTTCCCTTTCCCTCCTCCCCCATGTCATACTTGGCGCTGTTCTGCAGCTGCGGCCTCTTCACCGAGAAGACAATCCCAATGTATTCAGCTTTGGTGACCAATATTGTCCAAAATGACAAATGTAGTATTTGCATAATATTCCTTTAATATTTTATCGGTGTCTTTTTTTTTCTTCCAGAAAATGCGCGACAGAGCAAGATCGCGGTCAACCTCAATACGGCAGATCGACCTGGACGTGAATCGAACATACCGCAACCACATCATGTTCAGAGAGAGATATGGAGTCAAGTATGCACACTGTCTCTGTCATAGTCTTGGAAAGTAATTGTTTTTATACAGCACACTCAAAGAGCTTCTCAGGATCTCACTCGATCCACCCAAGTCATCAACTTGCAGCTTCAAATGGAGTGTCAAACTGAATGAACATGATTGGCCTAGATATCCCAGTGTTTATTTCAGCCGGTTTCTAACCCTTTTGTCCCAGTCCCTGAGTTCTTTATCATGCCACGGAATTTCATACCATGGAAATGTGGCTCCCATATGATCCCTATAATCTTTGACTACCGAAGTTCTCTGCCTCTCTGTTTGTCTCTTTTATTTCCAGCAGATGTAATCTTTAAGCTAATCAGCTGACTGAATGATCAACCAAACCGCGCTTATTGAGTACATACCTTTAAAATGGTGACTCTTATGATATTGCACCTTTCTTGTCCAATTCAAAGATTAAATTCCGTCGTTTTCAAGTCCGATGATCTGTTCTATAACACATACCAACTGATTTTTAGTGAATTCTTCCTGCTGCTAATATCGTACTCTCGCGAGCTAACCTTTCTTGTGATGCTGTCACATGAGACAGTGAGTCATCAACAATTTTGGCGTCAATGTGATTTCTTTGGAATCCCATAAATTGCGTCATTGTTTGAGAAAATGCAATGGATAAAATGGCGAAATTCGTTTAGGCTGTGTTTCTGTCCTTCTACGCTGCTGTTGTCACCGACTTTCACCTGTTTTAGCATTTCGGATAACCAACAGCCTGATACAGTGCGATAATCTTCTTAGATTTATAACAAGATTAGCGAGAGGAGCAATTGCAAAATCATGCCGTTCAGCTGCAAAGATGGTCATGAGGTTATGATGTATGCCTATTCTCATCCTGCCAGAAGTAAAAAAAAGACAAACCAACTAGGTAGAGAACTTCGAGCCCTCAAACTGTGGGGCGATGGTCATGCCACTGTAGCAACGCAGGTGAAGAGGGTTGGGGTAGGGTGGGATGGAGAGGGATGGGTGGTGGTGGAGTGAAACACACATATTTTTTAAAAATCAATACAGAAAGTGGACTCCTGTGAGAAAACTCCTTCCACCATTGCAAATCAAACCCTGGTTCTTGCTGCATGGTAGGCATGCATTCCCTGTTGAATTATCCTTGTATAGTGCATTAAAAGTTCAGAGAGCTGCTCAAGGCGCTTGCTAAAAACTAGATCTGTGCCAACTGGCTGCAGACGATCTCTCTCTCACACACACACAAACACACACACAACCCCCCAACTCACCCCTGCATATCCTTCTTCATCTTACATCCTGAAATTATTTATAACTGTTTTTGCATTTGTGTTGTTGCAGGCAGCAAGCTTTGTTCCATGTGTTAGCGGCTTACTCTGTGTACAACACAGAAGTCAGTTACTGTCAGGGCATGAGTGAAATTGCAGCACTACTGCTCATGTTCATGAACGAAGAGGTACATTGGATTTTACATGCATCATTTTTCTATAATTAAAGAATAACATACCGATTGCCTGTAAAATGTGCCAGGAACTTTTCCGTATTAGCAACACAGAGGGCATGCAGATCTCTTTCCTCAGTTCCCATCCATCTTTCATTGGCTAAAGCAAGGTTTCATTTTTAAAATCAACTCGCATGAATAGTGGCCTTTTAGGCTCAGTTTATTTATTTTTCAGGTCGGCAGCTGTGTAAAACTGTTATTTTCTGTTATGCACAAATGTGTATTTTGAGGAATTTGTCTAGTAAATAGGTTTTTATGGTGTTTAGGAAACATCATCAAATAACTTCTTCACCAGTAGCAGTTTTGATACTTTTTTCCCTTCTTTTTCATTTCAGGATGCATTTTGGGGGATGTCCCAGCTGTTCATTAGTGAGAAGCACATGATGCATGGTTTCTACATCCCTGGTTTTCCAAAGCTTATACGCTTTCAGGAACATTACGAGAACGTCTTGAAAAAATACCTGCCCAAGATACGCCGTCACTTGGTGAGTACCTCTTGTTTCAGGATCCAAGATCATAAGTCAAAATCAAGATGGTGACGCCATGGTACAACCATCCTCTCACTTATTGCAAAATTGGATGCAACTATAATAATAAAATACTACTTCTACTACTTCTACTACTAATGCACACTCTAAAATACACCACAAACAACACTTGAATATGGGGTGTAAAAGCAGGGAGATCTTGAAAAATGAAATTGTTTTGTAAATTTTTAAAATTTAGATTGGCTGTATTAAATAGCATTATTAAAAGAGGGAGGAATCTGGACTACCTGGAGAAAACCATCGAGGACCTGATAAGTCTTTAATATTTAATTCCAAGTTAAATGGGTCGATCCGTACTGGGGTAATAAATGGAACAAAAGTCAGCCTGTGTATGTTCTGTTGAACTCTTCAGATTTACAACAACAACAAAAAAGATCCTGTATTGGCATTACATTGTTTTCTTTTTTTCTGTTTTTAGGAAAAGAATGACATTTTCACAAGTTTCTACACGATAAAGTGGTTTCTGCAGTGCTTTTTGGACAGGGTAAGGAAGAAGAAGCAAGAAATTCAAAGAGGTAGAAAGAAAGAAGGAGAGAAGAAGAAGAAATACATAAATGTGAAAGGAAGAAAGATAAAAAGAAGGGAAGGTTATAAAGGGATGGGAAAGAAAGAAAGAAATAAAATCTCATCATTTTGATTTGGTTGGGTATGATTCTGCCTCATGTTTGGCCAAGTTAACTTAGTCAAAGGCAAGTTGGTTTGGTATGATTTTGCCTCATGTTTGATGAAGTTAAAATTAGCAGACGCATGCAGCCAGCAGCTTTAGGCCTATGCAGACTATAGCTCTGTAGCATACTGGAAACACAAAAGACAACGCTATAAAAGGAAGTTTGGGCTTAAAAACTCTAAACTGACTCTTCGTTACCCATTCCTCTGTGATAGATGCATAACTATTTGTTAATTTTGTTTCCACTGTTTATCTTTTTTCCTTAAATTACAGTTAATGTATGGAAGATATTTGTTGACAGACACCATTTCATTTGACGTTGCGGCTATGGGATATTTACATATTGGAGGGCGATCGACTGCTGGTATCCATGGCTTATTGCATCATGAAGATACATCGACGTAAGTTCTGTATTTTTGTTTTAGCTTGTGAAGAGAGTCAGAGAACTGGGAGGTTTGAGGGGTAAACTTGACTAAAAAGGAAAACTAATAAAACTTTTTATTATCCATTGATCACACATTTATTGCACAAATTGTAAATGTAGTGTTTTTTTTTTGTGTTTTTTTTTTTTGTTTCTGTGGATGCTGTGAAGAGAGTAAATACAGCAAAGTGCACTAGGCTGAAGTTCGACCTGGACAAACTGCAAGACCCGGAGGTGGCAAAAATATTTCAGGCCACAATTGGAGGGAAATTTGCACCACTGCTTATTTTGGGGGCAGGCGAAGTAGATGTCAACACCATGACCAATACCTTCAACTCAGCTGTAACAGATGCCGCCACTGAGATCCTTGGCAAGCACCGACCAAAGTAGAAGCCGTGGATCACACCTGAAATTTTGGATCTGTGTGATAAACGAAGAGAGTTAAAAAAGAAAAAGAACACCTCACAGGGAGCTGATGTCTACCGAAAAATCAACAATGACATCCGAAAAGGCATGCGCACAGCAAAGGAGAACTGGATAGAAGATCAATGCCAGGAAATAGAGAACAATCTGAACAAGAACAACAGCAAGAAGGCCTACCAGACTGTGAAGCGGCTGACAAGTGTTAAACAGCCCAAAGTCTCCACTATCCAAAGCAAGTCTGGCATTTGCCTTACAGAAGAACAAGAAGTCTTGGACAGATGGACAGAGTACTGCTCTGACCTTTACAACCATACACCAAATGGAGACCCATCAGTTCTAGCATGTCCCGAGAGCAGAGAAGAAGAAGAAATCCTCCCAATTCTCCGGGAAGAAGTTGAGGCAGCAGTGCAATCGCTGAAGAAAGGGAAGTCAGCGGGAGTGGACAACATACCAGCGGAACTGCTACAAGCAGGAGGAGAAGCGATGACTGATGCTCTCACCATTATCTGTAACAAGATCTGGCAGAGTGGGGAATGGCCTACACCATGGACCCAGTCGCTTGTCATCACTCTTCCCAAAAAAGGTAACCTTCAGGAGTGTGAAAATTACCGCACCATCAGCCTCATCAGCCATCCCAGCAAGGTCCTCCTGAAAATAATACTCAACAGGTTGAAACCACAAGCTGAACAAATCATAGCTGAAGAACAAGCAGGATTCATGGCAGGGCGAAGTACCACTGAACAGATTTTCAACCTCAGAATAATCTGTGAGAAGTACCTACAGCACCAACAACATCTATATCATGTGTTCATAGACTTCAAGAAGGCATTTGACCGAGTCTGGCATGCAGCTCTATGGGCAACCATGAAAGTGTACAACATCAGCCCGAAAATTATAGAAGTCATCAAAAGCCTGTATGACAAGGCTACCAGTGCAGTCCTCCATAACAGCGTCATCGGGAACTGGTTCAGAACAACAATCGGTGTGCGTCAAGGATGCCTACTCTCTCCAACACCCTTCAACATCTTCCTAGAGCGCATCATGTCAGATGCTCTTGCAGATCATGAAGGCACAGTCAGCATAGGGGGCAGAGCAATCTCCAATCTTCGTTTTGCGGATGATATTGATGGATTGGCTGGAGAGGAACAAGAACTTGAACAGCTTGTACAGAGGCTTGACACCACCTCCAGAGCTTATGGAATGGAAATAAGTGCAGAGAAGACCAAAATGATGACCAACAACACCAATGGCATCAACACGGACATCAAAGTACAAGGCCAATCCCTCAACACAGTGCACAGCTTCAAATATTTAGGAGCCATTGTGTCAGACAATGGGTCTCGACAGGAAGTCCTCTCCAGGATCGCACAAACAACTGCTGCCCTGACAAGGTTGAAGCCCATTTGGAAAGACAGAACCATCAGTCTACATTCCAAAGTAAGACTGCTGCGCTCTCTGGTCATCTCCATCTTCCTATATGCTTGCGAAGCATGGACCATCACAGCAGATCTCCAACGAAGAATCCAAAGCATGGAGATGAGGTGCTACAGAAGACTTCTGGGCATTTCCTATACCCAACACATCACCAACGACGAAGTCCGACAGACCATCACACAAGCCATTGGACAATACGATGACCTGCTCACAGTGGTGAAGAAACGGAAACTCCGATGGTATGGCCACGTCACCAGATCATCAGGCCTTGCAAAGACCATTCTGCAAGGCACAGTGCAAGGAGGTAGAAGAAGGGGGAGACCGAAAAAGAGGTGGGAGGACAACATTCGAGAATGGACTGGTTTGACACTGAGCGAAGCCATGAGGGCTGCTGATGACAGAGAAAGATGGAGTATGCTGGTTAAACAATCATCTGTGGTGCCCCTACGACCTTCGGGTTATGGGATAGGATAGGGATAGGGATGCTGTGCATGATGAAAGGAATGTCTCCATACAGTTTAATTGCCAACACATGCCAGAATTCTAGCTTCAACTAGGTTATGAAACTACCTTGTCAGCCACAAGAAATCTTGACATGGTCTTTTCTGTTATATATATATTCAAGTTGATCTGCTTTAAATAATCTCATCTTCTCTGCACCTGTTAATTTAATTATTAATGCTGGGTAGGCATAACTATTTTCATGAGTTTATGATTGTCTTGTTTACAGGACGACTAATAAAGATGGGCATGGAAGAGATGTCTGAGTTTCTGCAGAACTCGCTGGAGCGAGACTTTCTCTACGAAGACGACATTGTCATCGAAGAGCTGCAGAAATGCCAGGAGGAACTCGGCAAGGCCAAGATGGATGTGCCGCCGCGCGGCAAGACCAACGAACACCCCACACTGCCGTTTGGGCTGGACATCCAGCCGAGCGTGGAGCAGCTGATTGGCAAACGAACTACGGAGACAATGGATGAACATTTCAGGCAGAACCCCAAGAAAGGGGGCAAAGCTGCGTATCTGAGGAAGAAGAATGCCACCAACCACTTGGGAACTCCGGAGATGTCACGTGGCCCTGGAAGCAGGGGCGACACGCGGTCCATACAGTCCAGCCGCTTTTCTGACTACTCCATTGACGCCTCATCCTACTATGACACGGCCGCAAACTCTCGCCTGTCTTTGGCAGATCGGTCACGAGGGTCCATCCCGAGCTCACGGACGTCCATCGCAGATACCTCAGAGATGGGTAGCATGATGCTGACCTACGGGGGCGTTCCCGGTTTCCCCGAAGACTTTATGAACGGGGAGGCCGATGTAGCAACACCTACTACTCCCACCCCAGGAGCAGGAGGGGTGACGACGCCCACTCCATTCTTGACGGCATCGTCGACGTTTCAGAACGAGAACGGAGTGGACATGATGGAGGCGGAACCTGGGGCTCGATCCCCTGCCTCCATCAACTCGGACTACGACAACTTAAATGGAATGTACACCGACGACAATGACCCTCCCTCAGTGGTCTTGAACCTCCCCACTCCTACTGCCACCCACCACACCTTTATCACCACCATCCCCATCAGCAAGTCCGACGGTTTTGTCGATGCTGGCCACACGTCAACAACAGAATCTGAGTACTCTGTCTCTAACGGGCATGATGGGAAGGTGTCCTCTCGGATGAAAGCGACGCGCACCGAGAACGACATTCAGCAGGCTCGCTACTTTGACACCACAGAATCACGAGAGCGCGAACAGCATTATAACGGCGTAATGGTGGAGAAGCATCGCACGCGCCAAGTGTCCAGCAGCGTCACGACCCACTCCAAGACTGTGTACTCGCGCCATGTCGAACGCACATCGCAACTGTGATGACTTTCTCTTAGCCATTGCCAGAAAAGTTTTTTTTTTTTCTTTGTTGGAGGATATGTGGGTGGAGTGTGGAGATGTTTGGGAGGATTGGAAGGGAGAGTGAGAAGGTGAGGTAGGGTGGGCTGGGCTACAACCAATAATCATCATCTGATTGCAATACAATTTTACTTCTTTTAATTATTTTTATTTGTTTTCATTACAATTTCAACACCTTTGTACAATAGTCAGTTCATATAAACACAGCTTCATGCATAGCAAAGCATATTGTTTTATTTTATACCTCTCTCTCTCTGTTGCAAGACTTTCGCTTCCGTGCTCATTATTTACTTTCTTGAGTATTTGCTGTTATGTTTACTGCTCTATTCTGTTTCACATCCACTGCATGTGAGTACGTACTCACCCACCCCCTCACCTCCTTCCCATCCCTCCTGCCCCACAAAACTTTTTTTTTTTGGCAGATTTTTGCAAATCGGTGCAATAAAGCCACAAAAAAAGTCTTTTTACGGTATCCCTGCCGACCCTAATTTTGGGGCCCAACAATAAATTTGTTTTGAGAATCGTTTGGGAAAAATAAAATTGAAAAAAGCCAAAATAATCGCTCACAAGGTGGAAAAGGTAAAAAAAAAAAAAAAAAAGGAAAACGAAGCTGGCCTACTGATCATATTTTATTTTCCTATGTTACCGTGAACATATTTTTTTTAGGCCTAATGAGCCCTAAACAGTCCAAAAATGAGAAAAAATGTCTGTCCATCCTTGCAAAAACTGTAAAGTGGCTAAGTACTCGGAGCCTATTTCGATTATCATGACCAAACTTGGTAAGATGGTGTATGCCCGTGAGACCTCGAAAATGAGTAGTGATGAATGACTTCACATCAAGGTCAAGATAACAGGGTCATCAAATGTTAGTTTAAAAAGTCTATGTTATTAATATTGAACTTATGATTCTTTGATACATTATATATCAATGAGACACACATAATATGCACATTTGGTCAACCTCACTCCAAGGTCAAGGTCACTGGAGCTGTTCAAAGTTGGTTTGTTTAGATACTTTTAAGTGACCTTGACCCTAAACTATGAGAGATATAAAGTCCAAACTTGTTGTATTTAGAGACAATAGATTGATCTTTCATATATTTTCCGCTTTTGCATTGATTTAGAAAGTTAAGGTCATTTTAGGCTTTGCAAAAACATTTAAAAAAATAGGTCATATTACAGTGGAATGGCTGTTTATTTAACCCATAATACGGAACAACATTGGGTTATTTGATCAGAAATGCATCAGCGATCACGTGAAGGTCAAGGTCAATATCATGGAAGGTCAAGGTCATCCAAAGGTCAAGATCATGGAAGGTCAAGGTCATCCCAATTCACCTAGGGAGGGGGGGGGGGGGGGTTGTGTGCTTTTTTTTGGCACAATACAACTTTTGCTGTACTTTATTTGATAGTACATGAGTGTAATTAGAGACAGAGGCCAAGGTCAAGAGCATAAAAAGATCAAAGTCAATATTACTTTGCATTTAATGCCACCATGCAATTTTTTTCCACTCATTTTCATGTCAAATATTGCAAGTTCCAAAAGGAGCATGTGAGTCATATGGTCTTTGCCCTTCTAGTTTACTTTTGCCTAGCATTGTGTTTATAAAGAATGTGGACTGTTGCCTTATTTTTTTTGTTAAAAGACTGGGATTAGTGCATTGATTTTCTTTTTATTATTATTTGTTATGATTATTTTTGCAATTATATTTTTTTTAAAGATTTGTTCAAATGAATAGACTCCATATTATGTTCACTGTGAAAATCATATGATCCGTATTTTTTTTTCTTCTTTTTTCTTTAAATCTCATTGTAATAAAATGTCTGTGTTGCATTATGTGTTAATATGTTTGCCTATGATTGTTTTCGGTTTTTAAAAAAAAAATCAACTTTAATAATTGTTTCACCACATCTTGAATTTTGTAGGACTATCGATCTGCTTTTTCTGCATTATTTGTATGTCTTTCTTACTGGCTATTTTCTTTTTTTTTTTTTTAAATATTTCTCTGCGTTATTTTATTTAAATCTCACTGGCACAGTAGCCATTATTGATGTAAACATCATTCGCGGTTCTTCAGCCTATAATATGCACACTTGGATATTTTGATCACACGGTTGTTCTGCAATAAAATGCAGAAATATTTTTTCTTGGCAGCACTGTGTTGTACCAATTACGTAGCAAGAAAGTAAAAGTAGATGTTTCAGTGTTTGGGTTGTGAAAATGTTTCTGTGCTTCAATTTACATCACATTTTCTGACTTGTTTGCATGGTGGCAGTTTATTGTTCATTTACATTTAATATTTAATATTAATAAAACTATTTATTTGAACCTTCATTGAGAAAATTTACAATAAGTGTTCATTGCGAACATTTTCATTTAAGCATCCTATAATAGCTTGGATACTGGTATAATTATAACAACTTTTAAAGTATCATCATCATTGTAGTTATAAAATTTCTTCGAAAAATCCTAAAATTCAGAGTTTTGGAGAATATGGATGGATTGCACTAGTTTAAATAACATTAATGTCAGAAGGTTAAAATAAGCACATATGTCTTGTAGACATGTGTTTGAAACACTGACTTCTGTGCTTATTACTCAAAGAGTTCTACGGGTCTAAACTAAAACCACCAAAGACCCCAGCCTGGATTGCAGCATCTTAGGCCATGAACAGTAATGTATCTTGTTTTCATAATCCTGGAAAAACTCTGGATAAAAACAAGATGCCAAGTGGCTGCATCCTGTGCACCGCCATGAAGAGTAGATGCATTTGTTTTGGGTTCCTCACGCTACTCTAATGTAAATTTTGCAGATGACAAGTGTCTATGACTGAAGGTATTGCTCTACATTTCACCGTTTGTCCATGAATTTATAAGCTTTGGCAAGCTTGTTTTGACTAATGTTTTTGGTAAAAGTTATTGCTAGTGATTTGATAAAAGAGATGTTTGGGTTAAAAAAAATTGTGCACATGTGAATTTGCGTAAATGTTGTGACTGATGTTTTGGAGACATATCTGCTCATGGATGCAAGCGATTTCATAACTGTTCAAATTTTCAGTGCACTAGGCATGTTTTATACTAAAGTAAAGATATGGTTTATAAAGTTTGTCAGAAGCCTTTTTACATGTGAGCATTGCGAGTTTATAACTGTGTTTGACAGAAGTTTCAGTGCATTGAAAATGTTTACCTAGGGTGAATACTATTTTGTCTGGTGCGTGCACTTGAACATCTGCAAATTCATAAGTGAGCATCGTGTTATTTGGAATACTCACTATCATGATGGCTGTTGTCCCTTTGGTATTTTTCATACTTTCATAGAAAAATGGGTGTTGTACAGATAAATAATAATGCAACGTGTATTATCGTGGTACAATTTGCTTTTCTTGTTGTTAGCTTCTGTACTATTATGTGTATGTTTGCTAAGCTTGGAAGGACATTGTCTTCAGAATGCTGCGTTAGTAATATATGAACAAATGTAAAAATGAATGTTTTTTTTGTTTGTTTGTTTGCTTTTTGACAGTGTTTTAAAGCTTTGTTTTGGGTTGAGCTTGTATTCTGTTTCTATAAACCTTTCATTATGTTTTACATTTATACAGGTATCCATAAGGCATTTCGACAGATCTGTTTTTTGTGTTTCAGTGTACAAAAAGAAGTTGACTTGCAAAAAATGGTAGGAAGTAATTAATCTTACAGTCATTTTATTCAAATCTTATTAAAATCTTTAAGTTATTTATTTGACACTATGTTTTCTGTCAGAACTCAAAAAGGAGCCAAAGTTCTCTGAAATATTTCTTAATATCATACTAACTGTCGTAATAGTATGATACTTAATGTATGTGAATGACATCTCCAAAACAGAAGTGAATGGCTGTAAAGCACAATTTTAATAGAAGAGTTAAACATGCATACTGTTCATAATTTAAATACATCGATGACTGTACAAAACCTGATTTATCATGGTAAAGCTTATTATGCAAGAGACCTGCCAGTGTACTTTGTGTGTTGGTTTGGAATATATAGTTTTTTTAATACATATTTGTACAGTACTTTTACATTATTTTTTATATGCACTATCAGGTACTTATATAGAAATGATGTGGCATGTGTATGAGAAGTCAAATGTGATGTGCATTTGTGTTAACTTTCATGCACAGTGTGTACATGAAGCTTCCATGTGTAAAGTGTATAGGTGAAACATTTATTTGTGAATATTGATCTAAACAAGCTGCGAATGCCCTCCACATGTAAAAAAGATGTTTTAAGTTAAATTTGTTACTACTGTATTTTGAACTTCGTTTGTATTGCTGTCGTTGCTGCATTTCCATCAGCTGTCTTTGTGTGTAAAATTAATTTTGTTTAAAGCAAAATCTGTCATATTTTGTCATTAGTAAATAGTTGTACACTACTTTATAGCTACTAATGTAGTTAATTAAATATGTAGTTAGTTTGCATAGAACGAGACTAATTTATAAGTTTATAATCAGTTATATTGTTTTATTGTGTATTTGGAATCTGAAATTCTGCCACTGTGTTGCGGCTTGTTGGTGTGTTTTGTATGTGTGCTTGTGGCGGTAGTGTGTGTTTGTGATTGAGCAAATGTCTGCATTTTTGTGTAGGATACATAAATGAATTTGACTGCATATAACAGACAATACCCCGGTTCTTATGGTCTTGTAGCCTTGATGCTAGTAAAGCCACAAGTGGGGTGAGTTGCTTAGTAGTAGCTGAGAGTTTTTGATGTTGGCGTTTATTCCATTGGCAGTGGTCCCCCCGTGGGGGTGCCGGGGGTTTCAGCATAAATAGTATCCCCACTTTCTGGAAATTTAGTGCTTTAAATTCCCACTGTGGCTGTCTTTCTCCTTTGTTCTTTCTCATTCCTACTATGTTCTATCAATCTACTATCCTGTCTTCTTCTTCGCTAGACCAGTCACCTACCTTTTTTCTTGAAAACTCTTCCGGGACAAAACTCCTCATTTGTGTGTGAAGTCTGTTGGATCAGTTTGGGAATATTGGACGCTTTCTGCCAAATGGTCACTGGGGCTTCCTATGATGTTATTATTTGGCAATGTAGGCATTTTACATGTATGTGTTTTGTTGATATTTTATAATGATGTTTGTATTCTATTTTGTTTTTGTAAATGGGGGTTCGATAAATTAGAGTATAGCTTCAGCGTCTCCTGCATGGCATGTCTATTGTAAAGTGACCGGCTTGTGGATTGCCTTCAATGTTACCACTAGGGTTGTTTCGGCAGATCTTTTATGCGGATGAGGGGTGAGTCCTCTTTTAGCGAAGTTGTGGTCTTGATTTTGTGGTCCTGGTTGGGCTCTTTGCAGTCCGCTGGACGCTGTAAGCAATGAATAACTAACTAACTAATTAGCAGTGGTTAGAATATAGATTTTTAATAGAAGTGTTACTCTCATGGAATCATGAGTAGTTTGAAAGATTTCCAGTTCTTGAAAATGTGTTTAAAATTTTGGGAACAAGTTATCACTTTGATTTAGAGCTCTTGAAGATGTGTTCTAGGTTTTGGCAATATGGTATCACTTTGATTTAGGTCTAACATTTCAACTATGAGGTCCAATCTCAATGATGATGTTAGTGCTTAGTGCATTCAGAACAGAATTGGTAATAACTATGATGTTGTGGTATTCAGCCTAGTTGAATTCACCAGTTCTAAATGTTGACCATATGGTTTAAGGTCTAAAATTTGAAATATTGCTAGACAACATGTTACGAATTGTCTAGAAAATGTTGTTATAGACACTGGTTGTCTCTCTGATTAGCCTAATACAGTTATGCTGTAATATATAGGTATAATGTACTTGATTGTCAGTTCTTGAAGAATTTTCCTAGATTTTGTTTTTACATGGGTTTAGATCTAATATGAGAAATCTCACTTACATTGCCAACTTAATATCATCTTGTAGGAAAAGAGTTTGCCATGGATCTTGGATCATCACAAAAGCTGGAACTGACGGGAAATCTTCATTGGGGCAATGAATTTTCTGTAGTCCCGTTTCTAATATGCACTGCGATGCATAGACTTCAACAAACCTATATACACAACATGTTTTGGATTGGGACAGCTATGTTTAGGACTGCTCTGTGCATCAGACCTCTGGTATCAGTTTTAGATCTAAATATTTTGAAACACTGCCTAAAGAAGCTACGATATGTTGATATAAATTTGTAGTTGATAAGTTGTATTGTGTGTATCTTTGCTTGATTGGTTTTGAGGATTTAAGATCACACTGCCAACTATTACCTGTATAATTAATATGTACAATGTACATTGCGTAAAGAATGAAAATGTCTCAAAGAGAGAGAGAGAGAGATGGAGAAAGAGAGAGAAAGAAATGATGAGAAGAGAGAGAGAGAAATGATGAGAAAAGTAACAGTAGTGTTTGTTATTGTGAGAGAGTGAGTCCATATAGAGAAAGAGGAAGAAAAGAAAGTGTCCATTCAAAAAAGGAGGGGTTGGGGAAATGGGAAAAAAGGGAGGATGAGGGGCGGGGGGGGGGGGGGGGGAAGGGGCATGTCGCATGCAATTTCACAGTGTCTGAGAGAGATGGGCTGGGAGTGAAAGAAGATATAAATATGATAAAATGAGCGTGCAAATTAATACAATTTGATAAACCATTTGGTACAATATGATATACACTTGCTTGGAAGTTAGGAGATGTATGGGAGGGATGGTGAAATTTGAGGAAGTGTATGTGATGAACTGTGGATTTTGAGGAAGTGTATGTGATGGATTGTGAAGTTATGGAATGTTATGTATGCAATAATGGGCTGGTTTTGTAGTTTTGAATATTCTTGCAATATTATTGTAATTTTTGTTCCTATGTTTACCTACAAATTGAGCAATGTACATAATCACATTTTGTTTTAGTTGTGTACATGTTCATAAATGTTGTGTTTCGTGTTGGTTGTTGTCCATTTGGCAGATTTAGATGCAAAACATGTTCATTTAGATACTGGAAGAAATGTTTAGGTTAGGTTGTCTTTTTTATTTTTTGTGGACATATTCATTTAGATGCTAAAAAATGTTCATGTCCCAAATTAGATGTAGATCTAAATTTAGATTTTTAAAAAATATCAATTTAAAAAATAGATGCAGAAACAAATTGGCAGACTGCAATTCTTTTTTTTTTTCAAATATATTTTACTATGTTATCCTGTGTGACAATGACTGTGTTCAAACCTTGAATGATTAGTTGTTTTTATTTATTTATTATTATTTTTGAATTTTGTCTGTTTCTTTAATTTTGATTTTAAATTCTTCTGAATGCTTGAATTGTGTGAGGTTGTAAGGCTGTTTATTTTTTTCTTTAATATTACACATGAGAAAAATGTTATTAGTTTATCGCTTATGCTTATTTAGGTAAATTTGTCCATTGCATGTTGCAAGATTTTCATTTTGATTTTAACCGTTGGAAACGGCATTCGCACAGAGATACATATAAAATAATTAAATATATAATCTGATTTTGATCATATTGGAAAGTACTCCTACAGAGATGAATATAGACAATGCCTTGTGTAACTTAGCTACTTCCAAGCCACAATTATTACATCATAAACCATATGTGTAGATGTTATTGGACCGTTACATTTGGGGCCAAGTATAACACAACGTTTCAGTAAATCATTCTCATACAGGTATTAGACAAGTATTTTAGAAAATGTTAAGTTTGTAAACTATAATAATACTGGATATGTTACTCCTAAATCAGACTCAAAGTACAATGGTCTGTAGCCAAGATACACACTTACCCATATGTTACACACACTTTACATAACATATACAACAAACCCACATTCATCACTCAAAACATGTATGTTATATTGTAGTTCAATATGAACTGAAGTAGTGTAGTATGAATTTGAAGTCATTAAAAAAATGTCATACCAATATTCAAACAGTATAACTATAATGGTTCATCAATTGTAACAGAAAGTAGTGAATTATTTACAAGCATTATATTGGCATTATTTCTTCTTGTCTTATTTTATTTGTAATGTATGTTAAACTACTATATCAGTGTAGAATGCCTTTAGTGGACATTTTAAACCTTGCCTCGACTGTGATTGTGTATACAGAAATAAAATCAACGAAGTATGCATACCTGTATTCTTGTATGGCATTTAATTTTAATTTTTCTAAACCAAACTTTAAAAAGCTTTTGATTGATTTATGTTTTGGTTTATTGTATTTCATTTAAATTTCTGTTATTTGTTGATTTAAAAAGAAATTATTTGTTGGTCATTGTTCAGTAATCGCTTTTGGTAGGGGCTTCCATTGTGAACATGTTTTGTCATAAGTGTGCAGTTCTTTTTTTCTATTGTGCTTTCTGGATTGCAATATGGCAGACCCACGCTCTGTTTTAATTTTGTGACTTTGTCTCACAAGAAGTTTATGTGGGAAACACTGGCACTGTTTCAAGGGGGAGAATAATTCTTACTAATGTTTATCAGGCTAGAAGTTTATTCATGGCAAAAACACTGGTGGTATTGTTTCAAGAGTCCTCCGTGGGTTTCTGTATAAATAGTATCCCCACTTTCTGGATATTTAATGCTTTAAATTTCCACTGTCACTGTCTCTCTCCATGTTCTTTCTTATTCCTATTCTTTTACCCCTTGGGGTCATGAGCAATCTTGCCACTGTAGATTGTTCTAACCTATAAAGGGAAAAGTGAAAGCCCCAGTTGAAAACCTGTCTTTCCTTTATAGGTAAGACCGATTCCCTGCGGCAACAGTTCCCCCCGTTGGAGTGCCGGGGGTTTCAGTATAAATAGTATCCCCACTTTCTGGAAATTTAGTGCTTTAAATTTCCACTGTCGCTGTCTTCCTCATTTGCTCTTCTTCGCTAGATCAATGACCTACCTTTTTTCTTGAAACTCTTCCTGGACAAGACGCCTTGTTTGTGTATGAGGTCTGTTGGATCAGCTTGGGAGTGTTGGACGCTTTCTGCCGGGTGGTCACTAGGGCTTCCTATGATGTTATTATTTAGCAATGTAGGCATTTTATATGTATGTGTTTTGTTGATAATTTATAATGATGTTTGTATTCTATTTTGTTTTTGTAACCGGGGGTTCGAGTAGTTGGGGTAAAGCCTCAGCCGTCCCCTGCGTGGGATGTCTTTATTGTAAAGTGACTGGCCGGTGGAGGGCATTCAATTTTCCCACTAGGGTTGTTTCAGCAGATCTTTTATGCGGATCGGGGGTTGTCCGGTCCTGATTTGGCTCGGAAGAGTCCGCTGGACCTAAAGCATCAATCAATCAATCAATCAATTCCTATTCTTTAATATCAATCTACTATACTATCTTCTTCTTCGCTAGACCAGTACCTTTCATGGGGGTGCCGGAGGTTTCAGTATAAATAGTATCTCCACTTTCTGGAAATTTAGTGCCTTAAATTCCCACTGTCGCTGTCTTTCTCCTTTGTTCTTTCTCATTCCTACTCTGTTCTATCAATCTACTATACCATCTTCTTCTTCGCTAGACCAGTCACCTACCTTTTTTCTTGAAAACTCTTCCAGGACAAAACTCCTCATTTGTGTGTGAGGTCTGTTGGATCAGCTTGGGAATATTGAACACTTTCTGCCAAATGGTCACTGGGGCTTCCTGTGATGTTATTATTTGTCAATTTAGGCTTGTTATATGTATGTGTTTTGTTGATATTTTATAATGATGTTTGTATTCTATTTTGTTTTTGTAAATGGGGGTTCGATAAATACCCCCGTTGGGGTGCCGGGGGTTTCAGTATAAATAGTATCCCCACTTTCTGGAAATTTAGTGCTTTAAATTCCCACTGTCGCTGTCTTTCTCATTTGCTCTTTCTCATTCCTGCTCTTTTCTATCAATCTGCTATACTATCGTCTTCTTCGCTAGACCAGTCTCCTACCTTTTTTCTTGAAAACTCTTCCTGGACAAGACTCCTTGTTTGTGTATGAGGTCTGTTGGATCAGCTTGGGAATATTGGACGCTTTCTGCCAGGTGGTCACTAGGGCTTCCTATGATGTTATTATTTAGCAATGTAGGCATTTTATATGTATGTGTTTTGTTGATAATTTGTAATGATGTTTGTATTCTATTTTGTTTTTGTAAACGGGGGTTCGATAAGTTGGGGTGAAGCCTCAGCCGTCCCCTGCATTCCCATGTCTCCCTGAGTGTGTGTTCCCTGTCTTTATTGTAAAGTGACTGGATGGTGGAGAGCTTTCGGTTTTACCACTAGGGTTGTTTCAGCAGATCTTTTAAGCGGATCGGGGGTTGTCCGGTCCTGATTTGGCTCAGAAGAGTCCGCTGGACCTAAAGCAATAATAATGTAATGTAATGTAATGTAATGTTCGATAAATTAGAGTATAGCCTCAGCGTTCCCTGCGTGGTATGTCTTTATTGTAAAGTGATTGGCTGGTGGAGTGCCTTCAGTGTTACCACTAGGGTTGTTTCGGCAGATCTTTATATTTTGCGGATGAGAGGTGAGTCCTCTTTCAGCGAAGTTGTGGTCTTGATTTTGTGGTCCTGATTCGGCTCTTTCCAGTCCGCTGGACCCTGTAAGCAATGAATAACTAACTAACTAACAACAAAAAATAAAATGTAGAATATGTGTCTAAGTGTGTGCTTAATAAATCCTTGTATTTTTTTTAAAATCTGTACATTTTAAATAGTATCCCCACATTTAATTTATATTTAAACCACACACACGTGTCTTTCACACTTTGTTCTTTCTCATTTCTATTGTTTCAAATAAAAAAAAAGTTCTTCTTCGCTAGACCAGTACCTATTTTCTTGAAAATGCTTCATGGGACAAAATTCATTTATTGTGAGGTGTTGGATCAGTTTGGGAATATTGATGTTTTCTGCCAAGGTCAGAGTTCATACAAATTGATGTTATATTTGGCAATGTTGCTTTATATATGTGTTTTGTTGATATTTTAAATGATGTTTGTATTCTATATTTTGTTTTTGTAAACGGGGTTTGATAAATTAGAGTATAGCCTCAGCGTTGTGTGGGATGTTTTATTGTAAAGCGACCATTATTGCCTTCAGTGTTGTTTTTGCAGATCTTTTATGCGGAGAAATCCTCTTTCAGCGAAGTTGTAAGGTTTGATTTTGTGGTTTCTAGATTGTTTTGCTGTGGACCCTGTGAACATGAATAACTAACTAACTAACATTATTACAATTGATCACTGCATTGAAAAAAGGAACAGAAAATGCAGACCTTGAGTCTTTCGTAACAATATTAAAAGCTCGTCCTTGTACTTTTTTTAAAACTGCTTATTCATCACATATACACATATACATATACACAACCACACACACATACACACACTTATATATAATTGTTTGTTTCAAATAAAAAAAATGTTCATTTATACAGGGTGCAGTAGTGATGCAGTAATGCTTCATGTATGTACAAGTTATTTGTGTGTGTGAATATGTGTGTGTGGTTTCATTTCATGTTTTTTTCCAAGGTCATACAGAGTTCATACAAATTGAGCGTTATAGTTTCTGTTCCACAATTTGCTTTATATAGTTGTTAGTACTTAAATGCTTCAATATCTATTTTTTGTTTTGTTATATATATGAATCTGATTGTTTCATTGTTCTGTTTGATCATTTTGAGTGCCAAATTTTAATATTTTATTTGTACATTTTGACTTACTTCAAAAATTATTTTTTGTTTTGAGAAAATTCTTTAATAACATCTTACAGCTTATGTAAGGTTAGTTGGAAAACAAGAAATTCTAGCATTGTTTTTGCTGGTGGAAGCCTGTGAACATGAATTTGTAGCATCACCGACCATCTGACCTACAATGATAACACACATAATAAGAACATTTTAAAATAATAATGTTCCAGCACACTTGCATCGGTGAGATAAAACATGGCATTGTTGTAAATGTATGTATGTGACAGTGTAAATTATCATCCCTGCATAAATTGTTTTTTCTTCTTCTTTTTTCCTTGGGCCATCACCTTCAAAGTATTTAGTCTAAGATTCTGTGGCATTGTTCCTCATCTTATTGTGCTTGCATTTTGTATTGTTCTCCATTACTGCTGTTGTTAAATAGACTATGCATTCATCTTGGTTTTTTTAAATAGTCATTGTAATGTTGTTTTAAGTTGACAGTTTTCAATCTTTTATTTGCAAACATGTTCAAAATTTTCACTTTTTAGTTTGACTTTGTTCCATTATTGGGTGGATTTAAAAAAATGTTTTAAAGTCATTTTTAAAAAAAAATTACAGGTTCATTTTGAATTTTATGAATATTTTTCATTTTATCTGATGAATTATTTTTCAGTCTTATTATTTGATGAAGCGGGTTTGCCTGTATTTGTGCTTGCATTATTATTGTTGTTGTCTTTGCAAACTTGTGTTCATTAGATATTTGTGAAGTCAAGGATAACAGTTGAAACCAGTCAAAGAAATTAAAGAAAAATAAGTGTACCAACAAATTTTGTTGCTGCTTTTTTTATCAACTCCATGTGTGGGGCTGTTCTTATTTTGTTGCTTGTCATTTCACAAGTTGTGTACTCTCTCTCTCTCTCTCTCTCTCTCTCTCTCTCTCTCTCTCTCTCTCTCTCTCTCTCTCTCTCTCTCTCTCTCTCTCTCTCTCTCTCTCTCTCTCTCTCTCTCTCTCTCTCTCTCTCTCTCTCTCTCTCTCTCTCTCTCTCTCTCTCTCTCTCTCTCTCTCTCTCTCTCTCTCTCTCTCTCTCTCTCTCTCTCTCTCTCTCTCTCTCTCTCTCTCTCTCTCTCTCTCTCTCTCTCTCTCTCTCTCTCTCTCTCTCTCTCTCTCTCTCTCTCTCTCTCTCTCTCTCTCTCTCTCTCTCTCTCTCTCTCTCTCTCTCTCTCTCTCTCTCTCTCTCTCTCTCTCTCTCTCTCTCTCTCTCTCTCTCTCTCTCTCTCTCTCTCTCTCTCTCTCTCTCTCTCTCTCTCTCTCTCTCTCTCTCTCTCTCTCTCTCTCTCTCTCTCTCTCTCTCTCTGCTGTTGTTATAATATGTAAGATATCTGGGGTATATAGATATGTGTGTGTGTGAAAATAAAACTATTAGTATACGTTAAAATCTAATTTTTGACTCACATGCATAGCAATGTGAGTCTATGTACTCACCCCCCATCCCCCGTGGGTGTGTTGGGGGTTTCAGTATAAATAGTATCCCCACTTTCTGGAAATTTAGTGCTTTATATTCCCACTGTCGCTGTCTTTCTCCTTTGTACTTTCTCATTCCTACTGTGTTCTATCAATCTACTATACTATCTCCTTATTCGCTAGACCAGTCACCTACCCTTTCTCTTGAAAACTCTTCCGGGACAAAACTCCTCATTTGTGTGTGAGGTCTGTTGGATTAGCTTGGGAATATTGGACGCTTTCTGCCAGGTCGTCACTGGGGCTTCCTATGATGTTATTATTTGGCAATGTAGGCATTTTATATGTGTGTGTTTTGTTATATTTTATAATGATGTTTATAAATAAATTATATTCTATTTTGTTTTTGTAAATGTGGGTTCGATAAGTTAGAGTATACCCTCAGCGTCCGCTGCGTGGGATGTCTTTATTATAAAGTGGCCGGCTGGTGGAGTGCCTTCAGTGTTGCCACTGGGGTTGTTTCGGCAGATCTTTTATGCAGATCAGGGGCGAGTCCTCTTTCAGAGAAGTTGGGGTCTTGATTTTGTGGTCCTGGTTCGTCTCTTTGCAGTCCGCTGGACCCTGTAAGCAATGAATAACTAACTCATTCCACCCACCTTCCTCCCCCCCCCACACCCCACCCCACCAAAAAAAATAAGATTTTTGCAAATCTGTGCGAGATGAGACTTAAATAGTCCAAAAATGATCTCGGAAAAAAATGGCCGCTCGTCCGTCTGTAAGCCATCTGTGCAAAAACTTTAAAGTGGCTAAGTACTGCAGAGCCTATTTCAACAATCACAACCAAACTCGATGAGACGGTTTATACCCTAAGAGACCTCGAAAATGATCAGTGAATGAATGACTTCACTTCAAGGTCAAGGTTACAGGGTCATCAAATGATAGTTTTTAAAAAAAAAAAAAAGTTTTCAAAAACTTTTGCTTTTTTTCTAGGTTAATAATATTGCTCTTCAACATCTTCCTAGAGCGCATCATGTCAGATGCCCTTGCAGATCACGAAGGCACAGTCAGCATTGGGGGTTTATTTTTTATTTATTTTAATTAGTTTATAGTCCCCTCTCTTCCCGATAAGGATTTTCAGAGAGGAGACTCCATTTTGCATTGGGGGTAGAGTAATCTCCAACCTTTATTTTGCGGATGACATTGATGGATTGGCTGGAGAGGAACAAGAACTTTAACAGCTGGTACAGAGGCTTGACACCACCTCCAGAGCCTATGGAATGAAAATAAGTGCAGGGAAGACCAAAATGATAACCAACAACACCAATGGAATAAACACGGACATCAAATCAAAGTCCCTCAACACAGTGCATAGCTTCAAATATTTAGGAGCCATTGTATCAGACAATGGGTCCCGACAGGAAGTCCTCTCCAGGATCGCACAAACAACTGCTGCCCTGGCAAGGTTGAAGCCCATTTGGAAAGACAGGACCGTCAGTCTACATTCCAAGGTAAGGCTGTTGTGCTTCCTTGTCATCTCCATCTTCCTATACGCTTGCGAAACATGGACCATCACATCAGACCTACAACGAAGAATACAAAGAATGGAGATGAGGTGCTACAGAAGACTTCTGGGCATTTCCTATACCCAGCACATCACCAACGACAAAGTCCAACAGACCATCACACAAGCCATTGGACAACACGATGACCTGCTCACAGTGGTGAAGAAACAGAAACTCCGATGGTGTGCCACATCACCAGAGCATCAGGCCTTGCAAAGACCATCCTGCAAGGCACAGTGCAAGGAGATAGAAGAAGAGGGAGACCGAAAAAGAGGTGGGAGGACAACATTCGAGAATGGACTGGCTTGACACTGAGTGAAGCCATCAGGGTGTCTGAGGACAGAAAGATGGAGTATGCTGGTTAAACGATCATCTGTTGTGCCCCAATGACCTCCGAGTTAAGGGATAGGATAGGATAGATATTAATATTGAATTTATTATTCTTTGAAGCATGATAGAATTCAATGAAACACATATTATGCAAATTTGGTCACCCTGTCTCCAAGGTCAAGGTCCCTGGAGCTGTACGTCCAGTCAGTTTGTATTGCTACTTTGAAGTGACCTTGACCCTAAACTATGAGAGATATCAAGCCCAAACTTGTTGTATGTAGAGATGATAGATTGATCTCATATATGTTCCATTTTGGCTGTGATCTTGAAGATCAAGGTCATTTTAGGCCTTGCAAATACATTTTTTAAAAAAAAGGTCATAGAACAGTGGAATGGCTGATTATTTAACTTATAGTATGCAACAACATTGGGTTGTTTGATCAGACATGCATGAGAGAGAGATCATTTGATGGTCAACGTCATCTCAAGATCAAGATCACTGAATGTCAAAGTCATCCGAAGGTCACCATTTTGTTTGGCATAATACAACTATTGCTGTACTTTATTTCATTGTGCATGAGTGTATTTGGACTCCGAGGTCAATAATAATAATAATAGACAAGCGCATAGTGCTTTACATGAAAGGAAAGAAACAAACATGAAACAATTTACAATATTGCATTAGAAATTATACAATGAGAAAAAAAAAAAAACCACACACAACATCAAACAAAATACATAAAGTTAACTTTCTGCAAACAATTAAGTCATCACAATCACAGCAAATCCACAAGCATAGCCAAAAGCAGAACAAATAATATGGGCTGCGGTTATAGGGTCTATAGAATGAAGGATTTAGTCAGGATAGTAGAGTTTGAAGAGGTGAGATTTTAGAGCTTGCTTGAATGAGGGTGTGGTCTGCTTGTGTCTGATGTTGGCTGGAAGAGTGTTCCATTGTCTGGGTGCACAATAGGTGAATGCCCGTTCTCCGTACATTTTGGTGTTGGTTTTTTGAATGCAGAGTGTGCGAGAGTCAGAAGAAGAGCGAAGAGTGCGAGAAGGGACATAGACAGACAGCAGATCTGACAGATATGAAGGGCAGGTTCCAGAGAAGAAATTGTGGCACAGTACGGACAGTTTGTATTTAATGCGGGCCTCTATGGGTAGCCAATGAAGCTTACGGAGTAGTGGAGTGATGTGATCGCGCTTTTTTGCCCTATATCATCTCAAGGACAAGAGCATAGAAAGATCAAAGTCGGTATTACTTTCCAACTTAATGCCACCATTTCATTTGTTTTTCCTAGGCACCCATTTTCATGTTAAATATTGCGAGTTCCGTAAGGAGCATGTGAGTCATGTGGGCTTTGCCCTTCTAGTAGTTTAATTGTAATGTGAGTGCTGTTGGTTTCCAATTTTAAAAACAACTGTAATAAAATAGATGCTTACAGATTCTGGAACACAATGGCCTAAATAGTGCATCTTGTTCTTCTTGTTTTCACAGTCGCTCGCTAGTTGAGCACTATGCACTAGTGGTCGCTCATCAGACAAATCCATACTTGAAAGAGTGCACGCTTGGTGAGTTCATAACTGCATCGGGCAAATTATTCTAGCGACAACCCTAAGCCCAAAAACGTGCTTTTTGATCTTGATGGTGGCTTGTGAAGTTTGCTAACCCTAACCCTGATCTTTTGCTTTTTGTGGCCCTAATTCGATGCCAGCTAACATTCGTAGTATTGCGTCCACGCAGGCTGTCAAGAAAGCACTCAAACCACATCTTTTCAAGCATTACTTTCCCACTTATTGAACTCAAGAACATGACAATTCTTCAACCAGTCGACTGCCAGTTTTAAACTGTTACCTTGTGGTGAATGCTTGTGTTCGTGTTGAAGGTCATCTATCAATTTTATATAAGGGTATTTACCAATGTCGTACAAGTTCTTTTATACTATATTAGTTTAGTGAAATTTATCTGTTGTAGTTGAATCTAGTCCTTTTAATGTTGTGATTCATGTCTTTTCATTGCATTTTACTGTTTTAAAAAATGTTTACAATCTTATGTTTTTGTTTAATAGGTGTGTAATGTTTTTAGTTGTATTGCTTTTGTTAAATGATGTGATAATGAATGTTTTTATTGTGGACATGCACTTTGGCTAGGCGCTCGTACGTCTGTGTGTGTGGGTGTGTGTGTGGGTGCACGTGAAAAAAACGCACAAATGGGTTTCAGACCTTGTCTTTTCTAGTAACAAATGGGTTTATTTGCTTGGAACCCACTTTTTTTTCCAGGAACCCACTTTTTTCTAAGTGCGCGGGAGTGCTCTTTTAGTGCATGGGAGTGCAGTTGTAGTGCATGAGAGTGTTTTAAGTACACAGGAGTGCTCTATCCGGGACGGAGAAAATACAGTCAATTTTCGGAGAAATTTTGAAGAAAATTCGACCTATTTCGTCGCCTATAGGAGACAAACTAGGTCAACTTTTTAGACAATAATTCGGGTAAGGGTTAGTTGTAGACCTATCCCTAGCCCTTGCAGTAGTATACTGGTCAGTTTCTCATAGCCCATTTTTTTCTGGGTCATAGGCTGACGTCATATGAGGTCATGTGATGTCAGGGTCATGTGCGGGTCATGTGCGGGTCATGTGTGGGTCATGTGCGATGCCTGCGATGTTGGTGTATATAGAGCATGTAGTTTTATGATGGCTATCTGCCTAATTGATAATTGATTTTATAGAAGAAAGTATGATTATATGATATTAATTAGTATTTATAAATAGCCTAAAGACTGTGAACACACACACACACACACGCTTGCATGCATAAATATATTATTTTTTATTTAGCAATGATTATGGCTATATCCTCTGGATGTGAGTAAGAAATAGCCTCTAATGATCAGACCCATAACACGCCACATGTGAAATTGTAGCCTCTATTGAGGGAAGAGACCCAAGAAAATAGCTGATGCAATCATGAGATCAATTAGGGGTCGGAAGGATAGAATGACTAGAATGAAAGTATAATTATGGTATATTAATTAGAATTTATGAAGATGGCAGCGATGATATGATGGACGAAATCTTTCTCACGCTCTTGATACGACACATGTGGAAAAAAAAGAAGACAACACCCCAAAATAAAGAATGTATAAAATAATTTATTAATGAACAACATCCAAAAAATAAGCAATGATAATAGCAATGCATATACATAGATATATATTATTTATACAATTTTAAAATAAAAATGCTTTGTTATACATTATCATTTTATAAAGAAAAAATATATATATACACACATTGTTATACAATTTTATAACAAAAATGTTTTATTTTATTTGGTTATAGGAAAACACAAAAAAGAAAAAAAAAGACTTTTATGCTATGTAATGTATTTCTCTCTCTCTCTCTCTCTCTCTCTCTCTCTCTCTCTCTCTCTCTCTCTCCGATCTATATACACACAATATCAAAAATATCACTTTTGTTTAGTTGTGTTCTGACAACTTTTGGAGCGGATATCGTCTATCCAACTGCAATCTCTTGTGTGGAGTGGTTGAATATATAGCCTTTTGGATAGCAGAGTTCATCAGCTGATGTTGTTCATTATTAAGCACAGTGGTAGTTTTTGTTGTTTCCTTTTCATGAATTATATTTAAGAGTTCAGATGTATGAATCAACAGTTCATCAAAAGCAGAAGTCGTCAAAGTGATTCCACGTCTAGTGGGATAAAGAGGTTGATTCATGATTGATTGATTGATTGATTGATTGTTGCTTTAGGTCCAGCGGACTCTTCCGAGCCAAATCAGGACCGGACAACCCCCAATCCGCATAAAAGATCTGCCGAAACAACCCTAGTGGGAAAATTGAATGCCCTCCACCGGCCAGTCACTTTACAATAAAGACATCCCACGCAGGGGACGGCTGAGGCTTTACCCCAACTACTCGAACCCCCGGTTACAAAAACAAAATAGAATACAAACATCATTATAAATCATCAACAAAACACATACATATATAAAATGCCTATAGTGCTAAATAATACAATCATAGGAAGCCCTAGTGACCACCCGGCAGAAAGCGTCCAACACTCCCAAGCTGATCCAACAGACCTCATACACAAACAAGGAGTCTTGTCCAGGAAGAGTTTTCAAGAAAAAAGGTAGGTCATTGATCTAGCGAAGAAGAAGATAGTATAGCAGAGTGATAGGACAGAGCAGGAATGGGAAAGAGTAAATGAGGAAGACAGCGACAGTGGGAATTTAAAGCACTAAATTTCCATAAAGTGGGGATACTATTTATACTGAAAACCCCCGGCACTCCAACGGGGGTACTGTTGCCGCAGTGAATCTGTCTTGCCTACAAAGGAAAGACAGGTTTTCAACTGGGGCTTTCACTTTTCCCTTTATAGGTTTGAACAATCTACAGTGGCAAGATTGCTCATGACCCCAAGGGGTGGATAAAGAGGTAAGTCTGAAGTTTTTTTTTCTTCGTCTTCTTCTTCTTGTTCTAGTTTTGTGGATTGTTCAGTTTTGAGGCCAGGCACGTAGTAACAAACGCAAAGAGATTATTTCCTAAAGGAAATAATTTTTCACCACTAATATATCTTTGAATAGCTGAAGACATGCTTGTGAAGTAAGTAATAATTGGCTTTTTATACCGGAGGGTGTGCGAGAGAGCCTTTTTATAGCAAATGCTAGAGTGACTTCACAGAGTCTATAGAAAAAAACCCAAGTCTAAACATATGCTAACCCGCTGATGCCCCGCCAACATGTTTTAACACGTCGGCCACAATATTTCATCAGTGGTTGTAAGCAAACATGACTTTTTACACGTCAGCATCAATATTGCATCATCCGATGTCAGCATATCTCATACAAAACAAGTGCATCAGCCGTTTGCCAGCATATCTCATACAAAACAAGTTTAAACATGCATTTTTTAATCGTCACATTGCATCAGCCGTTTGCCAGCATACCTCATACAAAACAAGTTTAAACATGCATTTTTAATCATCACATTGCATCATCCGATGTCAGCATACCTCATATAAAACAAGTTTAAACATGAATTTAAAATTTTTTTTTTAAACATAATATATATATATACAAAAAAATCAAGTTATCTTTTCAGCGGGTGCGATAGAAGGGTTAGGTAAAATATATCCTAGGCAGGATCCCAATAATGTGATCCATAAATTGGTGTCTTTGTGACCAACAGTGAGATTATATATAGAAGTTATAACAACCATAAAAATGATCACCATTTGACATCCAAATACAATTTCACTTCTTGGTACTTCATGACCAAACACCTGCCACCATCGTGAATTGCGATGAGTGACGCGCATGGTTACATCTTCTTCTTCTTGAGACATAATTTTTTAAAAACACCCGATATTGATATCATACAACAATCAAATGAATACAGCACAAAATCAATCACATGTTTTATATTATATGACTAAATCGCAAACGGAAGCTTAGGAAAATAGTTTCGTACAATACTATATACAAGCACGTCATTAAAAGGAGTACAAAGATGATGAACAATATCTTCAAACAAAACACCTCTACATCAAATACACCACACAAAATTGTCCACAAACGAGCGTATCATCTTGTAAAACAATATCATTTTATGTAAATGTATTAGCATAAGTCTTTAAAAATTTTTGACATTCTGGAAAAGGGGTCAAACCATAGGAATCAAAATATTCTGCTTTGTTGTGTTTGGGGTCTATATACATTGCTACCCAATGAGAACCAGGAAGTAAAGACGGATCTAAATTAACCACAAAAGCACTAGGTTTAGTCGATGAGCACTTTTGGGTAACAATTTGATCACTGGCATAAACTCCTTGAAAGATATCATGGGTAAATACATCAAAGGTTAATACTGATTAATCTGTACTGTATCCATATGTAGAAAAATCTACCATAACATTACGATGCTTATCAATTTCTAGCAAGTTTTGAAATTCTGCGTGGGCAACAATGTTGATAGTGTCTGCCAGTGCTTGAGCAAACTGAATTTCTAATCTCATTGTACCATGTTTTATGAGTTGATTGTGTTCAGAGTCAGCGGCCTGATCAGGCGTCAGATCAAATACAAACAACGTGTATCCATTACCAAATTCATCATAACTGATATCATTTCCTTCATCTTGCCAAGCTTTACCTAAACCTTGAAACATAGAGAGATAAGAACGAGCATAGCGCCGTCCATCAAAATCAGGCTTTAGCGGCTTAGCCGGTACGCTACGTCCGCCCACATGTAAACATATGTAATTCATATGAAAGTGTTGAAAGTTAAAGGGGTTTAGAGCATATCGACCGTGAAAAGCGCCATTACTGATGAGACCTATTATAATGCGTGTTGGTAATTGTCCTAAAAACAGGTTTTCCTTATTGACTTGCATGTTTCCCTGGGGTATGGCAAAAATTTTCATAACACCTCTCTTTAGAGGATATTTGGCATTTTCGTTTTGGAGCGTTTGAAGATGTGCCATCTGAATGTTGGGATTAATTTTAACTTTTCTCACAAAAAAGCTCACGTCTTGTAAATTAATTTTAAACCCAGCCGCTGCCCCGGCATGAAGACAAAATTCATCCGAGTTTCGTATTAGACGTAGTTTTAAGCTAACACCATTCAAAAGGAGTTTTTCTTGCTGACACATGTCTAGATGTAATCGTCCAATTAACTCTGTGGAGCGACTCGCGGCGGTCGTTGTAGCACGTCTGTGTAAGCCACGGTTGTTATTCGATGCCGCATCCATATGTCCTGAGGTATCTTTATCCCACATGGATAATTGAAGATGGGTTTGTTTAGCATCGCCGCCGTGAGACAAAAGTGTTTCTAAATAAGCACTATAGGCGTAGGAGTTGCTAGATGATGTGACCTGTTGATCATTGAGCGATAGATCTATTTGACTCCATAAAGAGTGTAGCAATAAATTTTTTGGGCCCACAGCGGCACCATCAGCAATATTAGTGCCATCCGCATTAAGCATACGGAGCTTTACATAGAGATAAGAGTGGCTGAGATCAATGTAGTCCGAGTCACCACCAGACACATAAAATTCGATGGGACCCGCGTCAGTGATCGTTGAAAGTGGCCTGTGTTCTATATCGTGAAATTCTATAATGGCCGTTTGAGTCGGAGGTAGTTGAAATAAATCCAACTCTGATTTTAAACAAGGACACGAGTTTTGATGAATGAGTTCGCTAACGATTGTTTTTTAATCAAAAATATCTTTTTCTTTTTTTTTCTAAAATGTGTATTGAGAGGTCGATGTATCGGTTGTCGTCGCTTGTTAGGCACTCCTGGCGGTTGTGAAGAAGAGGTAGAAGGCGAGTTTATAAAATCGTGCGCTACACGCTGTACATGTTCAAGTCCTCTATTTTTTAAAGAGGTAGAGATTTTTTGTCCGCCCACAACATCTCCCAAGACATCTGCACCAAAACAGGTTGAAGTCGAGTCTGAGCACGATGTGTCTTCGCCATGGTATTCTTTTTTCATCTGAATGCATGATAAAGGATGACACACTTTTTATATATTGTTTTTAGGAATATAGACTATCGGATGTGGATCAAAAACATGAGTGCGCACACGATAGGTTTCAGGGGTTTGCTGTTTAAAATCTAAAAAGAGATATCCATAAGCCTCTCGGGTTGCATCTTGATAGGCCTCACGTAAAAAATGATGCCGTTTAGGAAAAGTTTGCATAGCCAAGTGAAGAATTTGATCCGCAGATCGCGGATTTTTACCCAACCAAAGATAATGTGCATTTAATGAAATCGTTCGATGATATTTGCTAGTATGAAACATATTTTGTATCATATAAGCAGGGGTGAGATTTAACCCAGGAGACTAACTAGCCCGCCGGGCTAGCTAGGAAGTAAAGTGAGGTAGCCCGCATAGTTTTTAGGCAGCCCGACAATCGTGTATTTACGGCAATGTGTACAGTGCATTAGACCAACTTCTTTATCGAAAATGAGCCAAGATCGATCTTCGCCATCTGAACGTTTCAGCCATGCAGTCTAAAAATGTCTTTTTCTCTTCGATTCATACTCTTTGTGACGTTCTTTCTTCTCCGAACTAGAATTCGCCTTCTTTGGCTGGGGTTCTTTGACCCCAGAAATAAAGTTCCACATTTTCGGATCAACAACCGTCACCTTGACAGTACACGTAATTTGTAGCAGTTTTTCACAAACAAAGCAGACAGCGTGCTTGGCGCAAAAGGGAAGTAGGCAAAGGGAAATAACCCTCGCGTATGCTTCATACTCGTAGCAGACGAACAGTGACCTAAAAACGCTCTCGCTTCGTACCGAGCTTCTAAAAGTCTGCAAGTAGTAGTATTTTTTTTAGGTCGCCAGGCGGGCTGGCTCAGCTATAAAGTGAGGTCGCCCGAGCCGGTTTTAGGTCGCCTCGGGCGACCGCTAAATCTCACCCCTGCATATAAGCCATACTTATATTTCCGTGATGACACTTTTTAATAAACAATTCAGCCACACGCTGTTCCATCACAGGATTGTCCATATGATCATCTACCACCAATAAGGTCGGAATAGTCTCATCAAAGTTTAATCCATCTAAACTTTCTACAAAATCAATAGATACGGGACTTGTCTCTCGTAGCTACAGTCTAAATAAGTCTTGATATTGATGATAGACATACACCACTTTTTCAATGGATGGTTGAATGTTTGTTTTACAATGTTCAATCAATTGTCCAATAAAAAAATGTTTTACCACACCCTGAAGGACCAGCGAGAAGGAGTGAAAAGGGATGTTGTAAATAACGTACATCCATGATGAGTCACAATCACTCAACCAAAAAAAACAATTAAAAAAAAGTTAGAGGTCAAGTGCTACGGTAGACACACCGTCTGATAATACCTTTCTTTTGGTATACAGATAAGACAATCCTCTTTTGGGTTGTACATAGGTTCGCATCACATTTTGTTGATCTAGGCGAAAACCACGATTAATCACATGATGCGGCTTTTGCGAAGTTAATACCGTATGAAAGTTGGATATGGTTAAAGGGTTGCAGCGTTTTGCACACCTTTACAGGATACCTTAGTAGTTTTATGGGTGCTACACGCATAGCTTTTGGGAGCCAAAGAAATAATTTTATCAGCTTTAGCCTCCAGTTTCCATAACCCTGGCTCTCGGGTTTGGTGCTTATGGGCAGCAACACAGCATGGTGGCGGCGGCGATACAGTAGTAGTGATGATTGTCCCGGCAACTGCGGCGGCAGAGTGCAGGCTGCGGCGGTGGTAGTGGTGGCGGTGGTCGGCGTCGGTGTGCTGGCTGCGGGCGGCGATAATGCTGATTGCCCCGGCAACAGCACCGGCGTAGATAGTAGAGGTGATGGTGGTGGTGGTAGTGATGGTGGTAGTGGTCTGGAGGGGTTGTTTTTGTGTGTTTGGCAATAGTGTGTAGGTAACCATTCGTCCCGATGTTTGTCGAAATGGTCTCTTCGGTCGGGACGAATAACGTCTTCTAAAGTATTGTAACGCGTCCCTATTTGCGTTATCTTGTGAGAGGTTACTAACTAACTAACTAACTAATTTGTACGGGGAATCGGGCATGACAAACCAAATTATAATATACAAGACATACAAAATAGAATCAGTCTCACTGCCGTTCAAAAGGGTTTGCCATGCGCTCAAATAAATCACAATAAACTACAGCTTGTTTCCCTTTTATATACCTTTTTAATAATCTAACTTAATACATGACAATCAATAAACATCAAACTCGCATGCACATACATTATAACCAACAATACAAGGAAAGTAAAACAAGTCTGTTTGGTCCTTACCCCATTCTCAATGTTCTGTCACCACACTTTTCCTCTCCTTGAAAATGTCTACTTTTACTTCTAACAGAACATCAGGGCCGGAGTGTCGCCCTCTCGTTCACTCGTGTTCTTTCTTCTTCCCTCGAGCTCTCGTGTCCCTCTGTCCTCTTACAACTACTGTCTGAATATTTTATACACCTAATCCTAATATTTCTCTTTTACCCATCCTAAGCTTAATTCTCTTTAACCAATCCTTAAGCATAGGCAAATCATTATCCTATCCATAAAAGGTAATATGCTGATTCCTCAGCATAAAGGGGCAGGCTAGCAACGCACGGTCGTTGGTTTGAGTCCCGGATTGGTCAACGTGCGATCACCCCATTCTTTCCTTTACTAACTACCCCGCTGGTGCCATCATAAATTGGTCCAGCTGGCACCCACATGCGAGAGTGTCGTGGACTATAATCTCCGAAAGTATTCACACCATTGATCAGACCTTAGGTTCGTAATCAATCTCTCTAGTCACAAAACGCCGGCTTGCTACTACTACACAAAAGAGTAACTGCTGTCTAAACGCTACTTATCATTCATCCGCATTAATGTATTCCCAGCATGAGCTCCGAAGCGAATCAACTGGACAATGCCCTCTGACCATCATTAATTTTACAACACGTGCTACCAGCTAATTATCTCCCCACTTGCAATCAGCACTGTGAAGATTCATTAAACCCACCACTATTTTCCATAACTCACACCCAAAGGTTACAATTGCCGCTGGTCCGCGAAGGAGCGTCCTCGCTCCTTAAAAATGTGACCACCCCAAACCGAAATAGATCAATGAAATGAAGCGACCGATACTAAAGCGACTTGAGGAAGTGGACCGGCGAAGATGAGGTAAGATTGAGAAATAGACAAAAATTGCGAAAGAGAATTGCATGCACAAGACTACATAACTAACCACAAACAATCCAAAAACACAATATAAAATGTCCAATAAATAACCATGTCCAAGTGCCATGTGCCACTAAAAGTTATAAATAAAGATATAATCGAAGACTCTTGACGCAGCGACCGGAGCGCCACAACAGTTATGAGGATAGTTGACAATGAGAAACCAACCAGCACCGTAAGACGGTTGCACTAGAGCCAGCGCAACAATTTTTTTTTAAGAATGGACGTGTAGACCTGGTGGTGACGAAGCGACGACGAAGAAGCGTAAGTGTAGCCAATGGAAGATTGTGACGTCACCGCACCATGCAAACCTCCGGTGATGGAGACGTGTGGCGTGTTGGACCTGTCAGCCATTAGTTGAATGAAGACCATGGAGAAAGACGTGGCGTCTGAACGACCATGACAAGCCCACATGACGAGGCACCCAGTAGGACGCAGCAAGCGAAGGTGTGCATTGATGGTGAGCACACGAAGGGGATGGAAACGGGAATTACAGAATAGTAGAGGGGAAGAGCTCCAACCTCGTTTAGCGAAAGCCTTTGCTCTCCCCTGTCTGTAATATGGGAATCTGGGAGATGACCACACCTCCGTGAGAAAGGGGTACAATGTCTTTTCGGGGGACATAAGGAGAGATGCTTTCTGCATCTGAAGGAAGGGGACGAGTGTGGGTACGGACAACAGTCCAGTTGGGTGAAGTTTGGGAATCCAATTTGTGGAGGCGTAGTCCAGTTGGGTGAAGTTTGGGAATCCAAGTTGTGGAGGCGTCAGACGAGAGGCGAACATTGATGACTTTTTCTTGTATGTGTTGTAGTTTCTTTAGAAGGAAGACCACGGATAGCATGCGGTCGGAGACTGGCGGAAGGTTGACGTGAAGAAAGGTCGGACAAGGCCACTGAAGGGGAAGACAATGGCTGAAGTAGTGGAGGAAGTGCATGGTGTGATGGTGACGTCACCGGGCGACGTTGACGGTCGGCAAGGAACGAAGAAAGCGCGGAGTAGCGCACATAATAAGAAGGTGGAAACAGTACAAAAGTCAGCGCTATACGTTGATCAGTGTAACACAAAGTCTAGGGAGAATTTTTTTTTTTTTGTTTTGTGTTATTTTTGTATAGTATAAATGGCACAACCACAGCAAAGCGTCCGAGGCACTGAATATAAATATTAATCACGACACAACGAAATATTGGACATGGCTACACCGCGACTAATATTCTACCAACACCAAGACAAAACTAAGTAACCAAACTATCACAATAACCGGAATAAACATAAGAAAAATAGAAAAGCAAACGGTCTATAAACTTGGGTAAAACGGCAAAGACCAATACAATATATACCATAAGTCATTATACCACATCACTCAAAAAAATGCGAACAAAGAAAAACAATAAAATCATCATGGGAGAAGTGGAGCAAAAAATTCAAAAAACATGAAATACTAACAATGCCGTTAAAATGCAAAACAAACAATTGAACAAGTTGTAGAAAAAAATTTGAAAAAGGAAAAAAAATTTGTTTACGATATAAGGGAGTTCAGGGTGGAGAACAACTTATTATTTATTTATTTTATCAGTTTATAGTCCCCTCTCTTCCCGGTAAGGATTTTCAGAGAGGAGACTTTAAGAGAACAACTGAATCAAGAAATCTCTGAAATCCGGCCGGGGCCCAGGGGCCAAGCCCCGGTATTCGCCCCCTGGAAGAAAATGAATTTAGGCAATTTTGAAAGTAATTTAGGGCCTCTCCTGAATTCAAAATGCACAAAGTAAACATCAATAGAAACAACAACCAAAAAAAAAGAATGTTTTATGCACATGTCTTTCAAAAAAGTTAAGAATCTTGATTTGTAGGCCTAACAAAGTTTGAGGTCCACCACTGTTACACACAAACTCCACATTTCCAATTTTACTGGGCACACGTTTGTCTATTTTTTAGCTGTAAACAGGCAAGAATTTTTATAATTTTAGAGATATTTAGGGGTACGTTAGTAAAAACACCACATTCTAGGTATTAGTGACTAGTGTATAGATTTAAATGAAATAAAATGCAAAATGAACAGAAATAAATTCTCTTTTGATTATCTACCTTTTTATACTTCTCTTGTCATGTCTTGTTTTTTATTACTCCATGTGTATAAAAAAAAAAAAGCTTTAAAAAGTCCAAACAAGCCCCCTCATCTTCTTCAGTGCACTTTCATGCCAGTCTGAAAGATCATATGCATGCACACTACTGACACTAATTGTCTAACTCTAATGTCAGTACCGATCTCTTCCTCCGACTCCAAGTCCATTTCTCTCACTTTAATGTCTAATAAATGGAAGCCTGTAAACTCCCCTTCATCAATCGAAGAATCCAAACCATCCATTTTAGACACACACACAAGAAAATTTGGAAAATAAAATCGAAAAAACGAACGCATTTCACAACAGGAAAACCGGAAGTCAATTGCCGGAAGTCTCGCAATCTTTCAAACAACGCGAGAATATAACCACATGGTTGATACGGACGCTTTTGGACGTTTTGCCTGTTTAGAACTTCGACCGCTTTTGGCCGCTATGCCCAATAAAGGGTAGCCCTTCAGCTTCTCACACTCGGAACTCAATATTTTTTTCTCGGAAATGCAAATGCCTTCCGCGGAAATCCGCGGATTCGCGGAAAGTTCTCCACCCTGGGAGTTAGAAATCAGAAAGTTATGAAAACATGAACAAACACTATGTTATTGCAAGGTACTTTAGAAGGCAAATTGATGACAGTGACGCTAGAACGAACACGTGTGAAACAACAAAATGTAGGCCGAAATAACATATAGGAGGAACACTGAAATAAACAGATAACTTAGAAGGAAATAAAGATAAAAGAAGAATAGGAAGAGAGATAGCTATAACGTGCATGTTGTAGAACGAAAAGAAGGGGCAGCGCGTGTGCGAGCGATGGACTACCACAAGAATAACAGACGAAAAGGTGCTGCGCGTGTGCGACGTTAGTATCGACCAGACTTGGGACTAAAGGGTGAAAAGGTCTCATGAATGAAGCGTAAATTCCAATCGTGTGTAGGGAAGGAATGTTATACAGGACGGAACGGTACTATAAGGAACGTCATCAGCAATAAAATAAAGGGGTAAAAATAAGTAAGACGGAAAAGAGATGTCTAATACAAAAAAAATCATTATAAAATAAAAGTCTGAAATATGTCATTGAGAGAAAAAGTGAACATGAGCATAAAACGTTGAGTATAACGAAATATAAATCATCATTGAACAATGAGGAAAAAAAAAACACACACACATAAGATAATGTAAATAGAGAGCAATAATTCAAACAAGATACTCGAAATACGAGCAATTTGCAGTGGTCAATATAAAAAAACCACAATACCAACGAAAACATATACAATTGATTGCACGTTATGTCAAGCATCTGTGAGACTCTTGTCTACCAGACTCAGTGTACTAACTGTAAACACATAAAAGGAATAAGTTTAAGGGGTGTTAGAGAAGCGGACACAACATAAATATTATTGTTAATACAACATCAAAGTGCTGACGCACAGTACAGTAACGTTATTGCACACAGATTCTTAAGGTTACAAAGAGTATGAGTATCTGTAAAATAACGGATACACACAATGGAATAAAAACGATGACAAAGCCTATTGTCATGTGACATGCAAATTGAATACCTGGCCATGATCCGAAGACAAATAGTATAGAAGTATACGTAGCACCTCTAGAAAGTGTATGAAACCGACATAAAAACTTGATACACACTACAACAAACGCCCAAAAAGGAATGAACACATCTAGACAGTATAAATGAAAATAAATACTTGTATCAAAAATAAGAACAGTGGTAATGGTGCTTGTTTAGAGCAAGTAATGAAAAAATTCGACACACACATTTAGGCTTATCATAAAGTTGCAATAGAATGAGGCAACAACAGTGCCGCCAACAACATAAGCACGCCGGGAACAATAAAGCACAGAGAATGAATACAAACGAATGAGCAACATTGCGTATTCGTATGAATATAAGGTCCAGCACCAAGCATAAAAGGTTAATATAATGTTTTTAATCTCAACAATTGACAAAACCGTTGCCAACTGCTGCGATAAAAGTGTACCATACAATACTGAACACAATCATGCAAAATGACATGCTTAATATGCTTAGAAACTCCGAGATGGATGATCGATACTCAATATATCTGATCACTTTATAACCGGAGATAAAAATGCAAATTATTATTTATGGACGCATTAATCAATTTCATCCATTTCGGATTTCATGTGTGCAAGTGACGGATAAAACGAACCCGTCGCTTTTGTCCGCGGCGAATCGTTAGACCGAGTATCCTGGGTAGAGGACGATTGAACACCGAAGTTACGTTCACTGGTCCCATTGTGAGACTTTGACATGTAGAGAGCTCGGCCGCCGTGAACAAGTTTCAAATTTACAACATACGAGTCACTGTCGAGAATGCGACGTAACTGAAATGATTGCCACCAGGACAATTTGACAATGCGTGGGAGATGTAAGATCTCCTTCGTTTGTTTATCGGTAATGTGAAATTCCAGCCATGTAATATCGAGATCAGGAGGAGTCCAAACGTTACGGAGCAACCGAAGATAACGTATCCATCTATTCATACTAGAATAATACTGACTAGGGCATGCAGGGAGTGTGGCGAGATACACGTCCACTAAGCGGTGTCCATTAGAGAGTTCTAAGATAACTTCCGTACGATAAATTGCAGTCTTCAACAACAGACCAGCAGAACGAATAAGAACAATAAGCAGTAAGGCGAAGGTAATAAGTTCGAGTGCCAATAGAAAGTGATCGGCAAGTGGAGGTTCACACGCGGGTGGGGAAGAAGTCGGAGGCGGTGGAGTGAGAGATAGCGGATCACTTGGCGAACGGGAAGAGGAGGAAGATGGTAGAAGTGGAGGGGCAAGCGCCTCGGGAACAATAGGAACGGGAACCGGAGGAAAGGAAATAGAAGTTGCGTCTGTGGCCATGGGCTTGTTGGGGGTTAAGAGAGCAACCAACAGACACAAACTTTTGAAACGACGGTAGAGTATGAAAACAATAACAGAGATAAAGATAGTAAAGATAAATGCCACAATGCCGAGAATAGTGGGCCAAGCGGTGAGACTAGGGTCTGACAACCAGTCATCATCAAGAGAATATGAAGACATTTGGCGATAAACAGTTTGCTGAGATTTCATGCGTTGGGCTACCGTATCAAGATTCGCCATTAACTTGGAACCTTGATCAAGATCACGTTGAAAATCGTGATTTGCGATTTGTAAATCTGGAATTTGAAATTGGACAGGCTTGGTAAAAACTGTGGAAGAAAGAATATTTTGAAGAGCCGTGGTATTAAAAAATTGCTTAAGGATAGCAATGTTAACAGGATAAACTTTATCATTGGCAACATCTTGAAGATCAGTACAGGCAGAAAGACGCGGGGGAATTTGAAATTCATCAGCGAGTAAGGAACAGTGACAAGGAATTGTAAACAAACAATACATGCATCCAGCTTTCTTAGAAACACTATGGCTACATGTGAGAATGATTTCAGAAATGTTAGACAAGAGAACTTGACCCGGAGTAACTTCAAAAACATGAGGCTGGACAGCCTGTTCAAGAACTGAGAAAGAGCAAACTTTGTCAGGATTAGTTTGCAAATACAGAGAAAGAGCGCATGTAGGATTAGAAAAAGTCTTCTGACCTTGTGCGAGGGAACAAGTTTTGATTGGCGAACCGGGGCAAAGTGCTAGGTCCGCTGCAGACATTTCAAAGAAAACAGATCGATCAATCGAGATAGCTAAGTAGTCTGGGATGTTGACCAAACGAGTGGCATGAGTCGTTGTGTGATTGAAGGGAACTGGAAGCGTGAGAACCTGAAACACTTGAAACAAAGCTGTCCTGGAAGAAATGGGAATATTAATGGTTACATACAAATCATCACCTTGAAAAGCATACAATGCATTTTGTTGCCCATAATAAAATGCAGGATGAAAATGAACAACCTCAAAATTAGGGTACTTGGATTGTAATTTGGTTTGAACTGACTGAAGTGTAGCCTGTAATTGTTCTTCAGAGATTAAATGAGGGGAAAGTTTGCGTTGGGCTAGATCATGAATACCCATCGTGAAAGCAAACAATCGTGCTAAAGATTGAGACAATGTATATTTGTCAAGCAAGGCCAATAAAAACTGATTACTCGCTAAGATATAAATGTGAATGTCAGTTAACCCTAAGATAAGACCTCGTTGAGAATTAACAGCAAGTTGGCGGGTGTGTTCCGTCAATGAATAAAGATTGTGAAGGGCTGCAGTAGTACCATTAACAAATGAATGCATAGCACCTAATTGAGCATTAACGTCGTCTTGGAAAGCTTTTTGATGTTGATAAAGGACATTGATGTGGCGTTTGAGAGTATTAACTTCACCATGAGTGGCAACGCCAAATAAACCTGATGCAAGGTCACCCACAAAATCAAATAGGCCTCTACGAGATCGGCTTGTGAAATGTTGATGGGACAAATGTATATCAATGGTTTGGTTAGCTGGAAAGAGTAGTCCAGTATCTCGTACTGTGCGAGACGGAGTAGGTTAATTAAAAGAAGCAGCTTTTAAAATGGACTTTGCTGACTGAAGCGTGTCGTTTATGTCCTTGTGAATGTGTTGTGCTTTTTGCTGATAAGCTTTTGCAAGTACATCATGAGCTAAACACATCGTGCTCATGTTACCTGTGTGACGAGCACAATCGAGTAGAGGGATCGGCGTGACTGTCATTTTAGGTACCGTGATGACATAGGTATGTTGCCAATGCTGGGTGGTTGTTACTAGCTGACCAAGATCCTTGTAAAAGATGCCATAATTCAGGCGGGTTTCATGAGTTGTCAATATGCCGGTGATGAAATGCAACAGAAGAAAGGAGGTGACGAAGAAGCGGCTGAAACAGACAAAGAACAAGGAACATGTAAAATAACATATTTATGACCAGGGAAAAGAAAAGAAAGTTACATTTCTAACGTGAGATGAAGAAGTTAGGCCAAATGAAGATACTGCCGTCTGTAAGAAAAGGTGTAAAAGTACATTATAAAGAAGCAGATTAGATGAAGTTGAAGCTGGTGATCTGAGGGAAGAAGTGGTAAACAATTTAATACAATCTGACAGATTATAGATGGTACTGATATGAAAAGTAGCATTCCGTATTTATCAAACTTGAAATGTACCTCAAGTATGTATTCTGTCATACGTACAAATTTATTCTTTAACTAGAACTAAATTTTGTCACATTACAAAAGAATTGAACCCGAAAATAAAATGGAACGATATTTGTCAATCCGTACCAAGACCGACGTCACGAGGTGACGAAAAGCTTGTCGCGATTCAAACCCTTGCATGAGACGGAGAGAAAAGTATCATCATCAATTCTGAAACTTAAGAACTGAATAAAAGATTAGACACATCATCATACACACCAATTATGACGTATATCAATCAACTACATCCCCTAAATGTTTAAAGCTGAGAGGTCATTAAGTTCTACAACGACTTAAATTCACCACATCATTATTTGAAACGTATTCCATCTTATCATTTGCCAAGCTTCCGACAATCCTGGATACATTAAGACTCAATGCAAGTATTGCAGAGTCAACCCTTTCTTTTTTCAAGCAAGGTACAACATAGGTACCATCAATCAGTACAGCACTTGTGTAGTGATGCATATCATCAGTAAATCATCATTTATATGATACTTCGTACCACCGGTGTACTTTAACTGCGTACTACATTACGTACGGCAACATCACATCGCATCATGTAGATCCTCATTACTATACGTACTTCATCACGTACGTTGATTTTTTTTCACCATCGTGAAATTCTACACCATTACACATCAACATCATCATCGTCATCATCATCATCATCATCATCATCAACATCATCATCATCATCATCGGTCAATTGAGTGCTTAAGCATTGCATTCATTTGCCTCATCTTTTTCGTAATGAATTAAATACATAATAAACATTATCAGTTACACCAACAACGGGGTGTGGTCTACGAATTATGACCACCAATGACTTTTATAGTCTGTCATGCAAGACAAAGTATTACAATACGAACCACAGCAAAAAAAACAAACTATGTATACTTTATACAATCATTAGTGTAATCAGTGTGACTTAGTCCGGTTACGAACACACATCAAACACATAGTTACCGTTTGCGAAGGCGACGCCTTGCGCGCCCCTGTAACGTCTTATTGACATGAAATTGCTGAATTAATTTTTCAGATACGTTCGAGGCTGGTTCCCACGAAGTATGAGAGTAACCTTTCCATTTAACCCTATAGTGTCTCTGTCCATTTCTCATTCGAGTTGCAAGCAGTTTTTCTACTTCATACACTGGGCCGTCAATATCTGTATTTGACGAAGACACTACAGTATCACTTTGAGACTGAGTTGTGCTCGATACTTGGGACCCATTTTGAGAAATACGTGTAGAAGGTACATTCACCTGTAAAGTTCGACCCTTCTCCTCGGATCGAGCATCACGAGTTTCATCTTTCTGTTGTGTAGTCTTCTTAAGTTTTACAAGTTGAGTTTCATCACTTTGTTCCGTTTGCACACCCTGGGTTTCATTAACATCATGTAGTTTCACAATTTGTGTATCACTGTCACTCTGCATTTCCTCATCACTAGAAGTAGCATTAGAAGGTTCAAGATCAGTTTCACTTTCTGTTTCTTGATCATCGAGATCTGGAAGAACATTTGTAGGGCGATCTTGAGGATCAAAGAATGGCTTTAAACGCATAGCATGAACAGGTGAGGACATCTGTTTGTTGTCAGAACTTCGTCTGATAATGAAAACATTATTGGGGAGCTCAAGACAAATATAGTAAGGGCCAGTCCATTGTCGAGCTAATTTCCTTGACACTCCAACTTTAATCTTTGGCGTATATAACCAAACTTTTTGTCCGACAACGAATTTGTGTGGTCGAGACGTCTTGTCGGATTGACGAGAATACTTTTCTTGAGCACTTTTGATATTTGTTGTCACTATTTGTTGAGTGAGTTGAAAACCTTCTAGAATATCCTGCATACACTGTTGAGCGGGTGCGGGAAGTTTTGAGGTAGGTATTAAAGCTACATCAAGGGGAAGTCTGCACTCTTTCTTGAATAACAAGAAATATGGCGTGAATTGAGTAGATTCTGTAGCGGGTGTCACACGATAAGCTGAGAGAACCGCTGGCAAATGTTTTGCCCATTCCTTGGTGTTTTGTGCACACAATGTACGTAGAGAAGTAACCATAAAACTGTTGAAACGTTCACACTGAGCATTAGTCTGTGGATGATAAGCACTTGTTCGCAAACGTGTGACTTGAAAAATTGCACAAAGTTCACTAACCAGTTTGGATAAGAAATTCTGACCTCTGTCAGATAACAACGAATCAGGTGCTCCATATCGACAGAATATTTCTCGGTACAAAACCCAAGCCACTTCTGTAGCTTCAGACGTAACTAAGGGAAAGGCTTCAGGCCACTTGGAATAAGCATCAACAATAAGAAGAATATATTTATACCCTTCAGTAGTGGTCTCTAACCGTCCTAAAAAGTCAATGTGTAATCTTTGAAACAATCCTTGTACTGGTAAAGGACATAAAGATGGTCTCTTTCCTGCATAATCCCGTTTACTCTGTTGACAATCTAAACAGCTTTTCACATAATCTGAAATATCACCGTACATACTAGGCCAAAAATATTTGAGTCGTATAGACTGATAAGTTCTTTCAACACCTTGGTGAGCTCCTGCCATGAGAGAGTCATGATATGCTAACAATACATCATTTCTCAACGAATGTGGCACTACTAACTGTTTAACTATCCGGTCCTGTCGATGACCAGGCCCTTTTGGGTACCATAAATGATATAGAATACCTTCCTCTAAGACGTGATCTTGTGCGTCCAACACAATATGACGACCCACACGTTGATCATCGGGTAGTATACCTTCAGTCATATATTCAAGTATGGGGGAAGACTGTGCGTCTTGTTGTTGTAAACGTTGGATGATTTTAGGCTCAGTGGTATCAATAATATACACACGTTCTTGTGTCCAACAATCAATACTGTCAGAAGCTGTGGTAGTATCTGTATTGATACTGGGCTTAAGTTGTTGTACAGGAAAAAGCTGTGGTAAATCACCTGCTTCCTGACTTTCTTCTTCAGGTATATCAGGATATGTTCGTCGAGAAAGTGAGTCTGCATTACCATGAGCTTTTCCCGGTTTGTATTCAATGTCAAAATCATAGGCCTGAAGAAAAATCATCCACCGTCCTAATCGACCAGTGGGATCCTTAGTTTTTTTTAAAAACTGGATGGCAGAATGATCAGTCTTAACCGTAAATTTACGATTGGCTAAATACACACGGTATTGCTTAATTCCTTCTACTACCGCTAGACATTCCCGTTCAGAGATAGACCATTTTCGCTCTGACTCTCTCAATGCGCGGCCACCGTAATTAATCACTCTTTCACGCCCACTATCATCCACCTGTCCTAGAATGTAACAAATGGCGGTAGATGAGGCATCTGTATAAAGAATGAAGATTTTGTTAAAGTCTGGAAAAGACAATACAGGCGCTGTGGATAGCGCTTCTTTGAGTTTGTCAAAAGAAACCTGGCACTCAGTGCTCCATTGAAATGAAACATTCTTAGCGAGCAACCTATTAAGAGGGTTCGCTATTGAAGAAAATCCCTGCACAAACTTTCTGTAGTAATTAGCGAGTCCTAAGAATGAGCGTAAATCGCGCTGTGAGCGAGGCACAGGGAAATTCTTTACCAATGCAATTTTATTTGGGTCGGCGGAAACACCATGTTTAGAGATAACATGACCAAGGTACACCACTTCCTTGACCGCAAATTGACACTTAGCAGGTTTCATCTTGAGCTTAGCTGCTCTCAGATGATTGAAAACATCACTCAAATTGTCTAAATGTGTTTGAAAGTCTTTTGAAAACACAATGATGTCATCAACATAAACCAGTGCCGTTTTATAGTTCAATCCGCGTAAAGCGGTTTCCATGACACTTTGGAAAATCACAGGAGAGTTCTTTAACCCAAAAGGAACACGTTCAAATTCATAAAGTCCAGAATGACAAATGAACGCTGTTTTTGCCTTTGAATCCTCTGCTACCGGAATTTGCCAAAACCCGGACATAAGGTCCATCACTGAAAATATGGTGGAACCACTTAATAAGTCAATGCAATCCTCAAACTGCGGGAGAGGATAATTAATTGTAGTGGTTATGGCATTCAATTTACGATAATCAATTGCAAATCGATAATCACCATTCTTCTTTTTGACCATCACCACGGGGGAAGAGTAAGCACTTGTGCTTGGTCTAATGATTTGATGCTGGAGCATGTCACTTACTTGCTTATCGATCTCATTCTTGATATGAGGAGACACTCGATATGGACGTTGTTTTACGGGCGGGTTATCCGCTGTGTCAATATGCATTTCTTGCAAATGGGTGAGCCCTAACTCTGAGATATTAATGGCAAACACATCTCTATTTGATAAAAGAAATTCAGCCATTTGCTGTTGCTGTTCTTCTGAAAGGTCAGAATTAGAAAGATCAATACCTAACTCTTGCAAATTTGACCTCACTTTAGGTAAATTCTCAGGTGTTAAAGTAACAGGCGCCACCAAAGGTCTGGGAGTTTGTGCAATAACCTCACTTACTTCTTCGAGATAACCAATTACTGTACCTGGTACAACTATCACAGTTGCATTAGTAAAATTTAACAATTTTCCTGTAACCCTTCCTTTCTGTACTTTAGTAACTGTTCGTGCCGGCATTACCCCCCATGCTTTAGCAAACGACTGGCGGGGTTCGAACACGAACGTCTTGCCAGACAACCTCTTGTTGACACTGAGAGATACTATCATTTCTGACTGTGGAGGAATCTCCGTCAAAGTATCTATAATTACTTCATCCCGTGTTTCTTCTTTGAAGAGGGAAGTTGCCGTTAGACCATTATACAGAATGACCTGTGCCTTTACTAAATCCACCACTACTTGATGTTGAATCATAAAATCTAACCCCAATATGAGTGAAATATTAATATTTTCCATTACTGCAAAAGTTTGAACCAATTCTATATCTGCCATTACAAAAGGGATGGTCACCTGACCTTTAATTTTAACCTGTGCATTGGCTAATCCTTGCACATGAGTGATAGAAGAAGGTTGCATCGGAAATTCCTCTGCTAAACACAACTTGTCATAAAGTTCTAAACTCATGCAAGAGAGAGAGGCTCCTGTATCCACTAACGCATACGTAGGTATGTTCTGTATTTGTAATATTACCCTATTTGACACATCATTGTTGATAATACCGATGGTATGTTTTCGCTCCGGCCAATGCCTCAATTTCCGGACGTTATGACGCCGTGACCGGAGGAATTCCTATTGTGGTGGCTGATATCGTGGCGATCTGCACACAATGTGCAAATGTCCCACCTTACGGCAATTGTTACATCTTGTGTTTTGGTAGGAGCATTGCGACTTTCTATGATCCGCTGCACCACAACCATAACACTGAAAAACGCGCGATGGATAAGGAGGTCTAACTCCCTGTGCTGTAGCTGTTTGCCGCCCTGTAAAGGGTGGGGATCGATTTGTCCGGTACGCACTGCCTAACCTGGGCTGTGGTCCAGCCATCCGTGCGCGTACGTCACGATCAATATACCGCGGCTGTTGTCTAGGTACTTGCTCTCTGTACGACTGATAACCAGCGGTGTTAGTGGCTTGTGAGTAAGGTTGATAATTATTGTGCATTACTTGAGCCACTGTGGCCGATGACTGGTCCAGCGACGCTATAGTAGCTTTGCGCAAGTTCACCATTTCAGAATTAATTTTACTGATTTGAGAAGTTAATTCTTGTATGTTTTTGTCATTGGTATTATCTGTCTTGAAAGCCTCTGCTACTTTTGCATAACGGAGCACATCTTCCAAAGTAGTAGGCTCTCTCTGCAACACAAATGACTTCAAGGAAGGCCTAAGTCCTCTAACTATCGCCTCCATTATGTCTTTGTCTGTCTTTTTCAATTCACGCCCTAACCTCATCATGAATTGTCCATACACCACCACAGACTCATCCGATTTTTGAGTGCGAGTGTTGAACTCGTCCAAACGCACCCAGCAAATTGTTTCATGCGGAAAATATCGCTCAACAAAAGCGTCTTTCAAGGCCGCGAACGTAGCGGTATGTTCTGAGGCAAGGCTATCGTACCAAACTGCAGCGCTGTCCCTCAGAAAAAGAGGGAAGGCTCTAGCGACCTGATACCTGTCCCACTGTCTTAACTCCACATAAAGTTCAAATCTTTTGAGCCAAAGCATAGCGTCTTCACTTTCACTCCCTGTGAATGCCTCTGGGCACAAACTATTTGGCAGCGCTATAGGCGCGTCTAATTGTGAATAAGGATATCGCCGCCGTGGAGATTCCTGTGTGCGATAACCAGACATATGAAAACTATCTTCACCTTCCATGCTTTGGGTCGGCGTGTCTAACTCTCTTTGATTTTGTAAATAAAAATTTTCCTGCTCTTGCAACCCAGATGTCGGACCAGAGACACTACCTATTCTAAATGTAGTTTCTAAATTCTGTTGATCTAGCCCTCCATCCAACACACTATGTCGCAGATCATCCTCTTCTTCTTGCAGTTCAGACAGTCTGTTCTCTATGTCTCTTATCTGTGCAGTAGTGTCTAAAACATTCTGATTTACTTGTGCTAAGGACTCAACCACCCGAGGAACCACCCTTGAACGTAAGTGATAAGTGTCTGCTAAGTCTAAGGATTCTATTGAACTATTTTCAGCGTTGCTAGGCCGCTGAAAAGTGATAGGCACCTGGAGATTAGCTTTTCGAGCCTTGGACATTGTTAACTTTATTTAACATTATTAATACTTTAAACAACTTTCCCTCTCCCTACTATTCTTCTCCTATACCCGTCTACAAAAAATCTATACCCATCTACTAAAATCTTCTTGTTGTTGTTTTTGTTGTTGTTGTTGTTGTTGTTGTTGTTTTTGTTGTTGTTTTAACAACAATTCTTTCTAACCTCTCTCACACATAGTCTGTGGAGTTCTTCAATATACCCGATGGTGTGCCACACCCGGGCAGACAGTGGGGCAATGATCTCATTAAAATCCTCACGTTCTCTGAAATTATCATAGATCGCCCCAGCGAACTGATCAACCGCCACTCCCGTATCTTCAGTTGGATCAAACAATCGGTCCAAGAGAATGTTCCTAATAGCATTAACATACGTCTCTTCCTCTGTCAAAATATACGCCTCCCATAACACTTCCGAACTGCACCCTTCGAACCTAGTTCTATAATCTGGACTACTTGGAGCTACTCTATGTGATGGTGGGCTATCCCAATCTTCGTCCATCTTGTGCACTATATAATATATATAAAATTTGCTTTCTCAAAATGAATTAACCAATTAAAATTTACCCTTACAACTTATTATTAAAATTTACCCCGCCTTTGGTCCACCAATGTAACGCGTCCCTATTTGCGTTATCTTGTGAGAGGTTACTAACTAACTAACTAACTAATTTGTACGGGGAATCGGGCATGACAAACCAAATTATAATATACAAGACATACAAAATAGAATCAGTCTCACTGCCGTTCAAAAGGGTTTGCCATGCGCTCAAATAAATCACAATAAACTACAGCTTGTTTCCCTTTTATATACCTTTTTAATAATCTAACTTAATACATGACAATCAATAAACATCAAACTCGCATGCACATACATTATAACCAACAATACAAGGAAAGTAAAACAAGTCTGTTTGGTCCTTACCCCATTCTCAATGTTCTGTCACCACACTTTTCCTCTCCTTGAAAATGTCTACTTTTACTTCTAAGTCCTAACAGAACATCAGGGCCGGAGTGTCGCCCTCTCGTTCACTCGTGTTCTTTCTTCTTCCCTCGAGCTCTCGTGTCCCTCTGTCCTCTTACAACTACTGTCTGAATATTTTATACACCTAATCCTAATATTTCTCTTTTACCCATCCTAAGCTTAATTCTCTTTAACCAATCCTTAAGCATAGGCAAATCATTATCCTATCCATAAAAGGTAATATGCTGATTCCTCAGCATAAAGGGGCAGGCTAGCAACGCACGGTCGTTGGTTCGAGTCCCGGATTGGTCAACGTGCGATCACCCCATTCTTTCCTTTACTAACAACTACCCCGCTGGTGCCATCATAAATTGGTCCAGCTGGCACCCACATGCGAGAGTGTCGTGGACTATAATCTCCGAAAGTATTCACACCATTGATCAGACCTTAGGTTCGTAATCAATCTCTCTAGTCACAAAACGCCGGCTTGCTACTACTACACAAAAGAGTAACTGCTGTCTAAACGCTACTTATCATTCATCCGCATTAATGTATTCCCAGCATGAGCTCCGAAGCGAATCAACTGGACAATGCCCTCTGACCATCGTTAATTTTACAACACGTGCTACCAGCTAATTATCTCCCCACTTGCAATCAGCACTGTGAAGATTCATTAAACCCACCACTATTTTCCATAACTCACACCCAAAGGTTACAGTATCCCCACTCAATGCCAAATACAAAGAGTCCGTGTCACAGGTGATCAGTTGGAAGTCACTTCGTTCAATATAAAAGTCAATAAAATTGTAATAAAATTGAAGAAGTTTGAGTTTTGCATACCCGTACACGAATAATCCAATGTGTAGCGGTAGATTTTGTTGGATATTAGTCAGTCGACACTCTACCTCATAATAATCATCTTGCACGGGTATGCATATGAGGGTCATGTATAGCTTTGGTGGCGCCCTTCTCATCAGTGATGAATGCCTTGGTATGCCGATCGCGCCGCATCAGTGTTTGTCCATACAAGCTGTTGCCCTGTATCAAACAACAACAAAAAATAAATTAGCCCCCAAAAATAAACATAAAATTAAAAAAAAACGCACACACCACGCATACCACCCACCCTCAGCACCCTCAGCCCCTCTCCTCTCACACCCCAGCACACTCCACCATCTTGTCATTGATTAAAAGTAATAAGGTGCGGGTGTGGGTCTCGCACACCATGCATACATGCACACACAACGCCTTTTATCGTGCATGGGTCTGTGTTACGTTGAAACGCGTACGAAAGTATGTCGGAAACGCGCACGATAGATCTAATCGTTTCGTTTTGCAAAGTATTCAATAATGGAGTTTATTTACCTTTGATTTGAGTTTGCATTGTTGTTAGGAGAGGCTTTGTATAACGTTGATAATTTGCGTTAGTCGATATTGTTGTAGAATTTTCTGGATCTGTTTGTTTACTATCGATCGAAGTTTCTTGATGGTCGTAGATAATGGAGAACATTCTTTTGGCAGGAAGAGAGAAGTATGACGTAAGTCAGTGATGACGATCTTTAATTCTGATTGGTTGGTTGTAATACGTCATTTTCTAGAACAACCTGTCGTCATCTCGAAGGAGGAAAAAAATTATATATTCGATGCTCCGTGTGTTTTGAGAGAGATTGTTGTTGATAGTGAAGTTGGAAAGTACATTTGAGAGTGGAAAGGCGATTGAGCGATTGTATGCAGTTGTTGATGTATGCTGAATAAAAGTGGAAAACTTCATACGTCGACTTTGTGACTTGTATGCTGTTTGAGCGGGCTGCGTGGATAAACGAATCTGAGTTACACACCTTATCAGGACTTCAGCATCGGGGCTGAATCAGATACTGATAAAGAAAACACCACCATCAAACCGAGTGTAACATTTTGGGGGTCAAGCCGCGATTCACGCCATAGCCAAGGGTTCAACTGCTACAACAAGCGAGTCAACGTTACGAGAGGCAGTCATTGAGGGTAGCCGCCAACGAGTTGCGTCGAGAGGGGCCAACATACTGGGACTACATCACCGATAGGTTCGGGTTGACTGCAAGGGCGTGTAGTCGCCGAAGAGTTGCTTCGTGAGCGAACAACAGAGCGGGACTACGTGGCTGCCGCAGGACTACGTCGAGGGACAGTCTCGGAGCTACATCGCCAGTATTAGAGAGAGCGACGCGCGGACGTCGAATCTACTTCAGCACAGGAGCGTATACATCAACACCAGCGTGGTGCAGCGTCGCATACGACGAGGACAGCGGGGCCTGCGTCAGCGAAGGCGACTAGTGACAAGCATCAGCGCTACTGCAGAAAGCGTGCTGTTCTAGAACAGTCTAGAAGGGTGCAGCACAGTCAAGAACTTTCCAGAAAAAAAGAACTCTACAGTCAAGAACTTTCTAGAAAAAGAACTTTCCAGAAAAGAACTTTCCAGAAGCATCAAGATGGCTGACTTCTGGCAGAAAGGGATGCAACTGAATCTAAAAGGCAAACAGCTGACGGAGTACGTCAAGTCTCAGGAGAGAATACAAGAAAGAGAAGAACAACGTCAGCGTGAAGAAAGAGAAGATGAGCGACGGCGTGAAGACAGAGAATCAGAGGAGCAGCGACGCCGTGAAGAAAGAGAATTTGAACTGAAGCGTCTGGAAATTGAACAGCAGCAGCAAGAAAGAGATCGTCAGTACCAGCTAGAGTTGGCGCGTATCCAAAACAATCAACATGCGCCACAAGTCACCAACGACCATACGGCTCCAAAATTGCCAGCTTTCGTCGACGGGAAGGACCAGATTGACAGTTATCTGGCGAGATTGGAAAGGTTCGCTGAAAGCTCTAACTGGCAACCTCAAGACTGGGCAATTCGACTGAGTGCACTTCTGACGGGGCAAGCTCTCGAAGTTTACACCAGACTGTCGAACGATGACGTCAAAAACTACGACGTCTTGAAAGAGGCCCTGTTGCAGTGCTACAACTTTACAGAGAAGGGCTACCGTAAACGCTTCCGTGAATGCCGGCCTAAGTCAGACGAGACGCCAAAGCAGTTTGTGGAGCGCCTGTCGTCATATCTACACAAGTGGGTGGAGTTATCAGGCGAAAGGAAGTCTTACGACAGTCTCCATGACCTGATCGTGAAGGAACAATTTCTCAATGCCTGTCACAAGGACCTAGCGACCCACTTAGAAGAACAAAAGCTGCAGACGCTTAAAGATGTGACTGAGGCTGCTGAAAGATATCTTATCGCTCATGGGAAAACCCTAGGGCCACCCAGCGCAACGAAACATTTTCAGAAGACTGCAAACCATGGGAACCAGATCCAAGGGAGCCAGACGAGCCAGAGACAGACGGACTCCACGCCTCCTCCCAGGGAAGGGCATTCAAGAGGCTGTTTCACCTGCAACGCTACAGACCACAGGGCGGCTAATTGTCCTCAAAACAAAAGTAGCGGACAGCGGAGCAGTACGGACAACGCAGCGGCGGGCAACCGGCAGAGGCGGTTCTCCAATCAACGGCAAACCAGTAGATCTGACCATCAGGTGTGCGGCGGGAGCGTCATTCTTCCGAGTGAGACCGAGCGCACAGCTACCCCTGCGGACGTGCAAGAGTGCATGACCGATGGCCAACTTCTCCTTGCCAACGGAAAATCCATCCCCGTCGTCGCCAGCGCAGCTGTGACCGTCCAGAACATGCCTGTTTCAAAGGGACGCGTCGGAAATCATGAAGTGACTGTTTTAAGAGACTCTGGCTGCAGTGGGGTCATCGTCAAAGAAGACCTAATCGCTAAAGAACAGTTCACTGGCAATTTTAAATGGACACTCATGGCCGACAGCAAATGTGTGAAAGCGCCAGTTGCAAAAATTCATGTCAACACCCCTTTCTACGTAGGCGAAGTCGAAGCGGTTTGCCTGAAGAAGCCGCTGTATGATTTGATGATCGGGAATATCGACGGCGCGAGACGACCCGACGACCCCGATCCAGAGTGGAGTCCTGCCTCAACCCAACGCGTCGAAGTTGTGGAGGAGGATCCATTGCCATTTCCCGATGGAGACCTTACAGAGCTGCTACGGGATAATGTGGCTACTCCGGCTCAGCCCTGCCGACCAGAGATCGTCGGTGCTGTTACTACCAGGGCCCAGGCCAAGAGAGACAAGACGTCTACGCCACTGAAGGTCGCCGACAACTCTAAAGCTGCCATCGTGGACAGAGATAAGCTGATCCAGCTCCAGGAAGTTGATAGTACTTTAAACAAGTACAGGAACCGCCAAGACCACGTGACCAAAGGCAGTGGTACGGTCTATTTTGAGGTGAAGGCCAAGATCCTGTATCGAATCTTCCAGCACCCGAGGGTCAACGGAGGGAAACCACTACGTCAAGTCTTGGTACCGTTACCCCTAAGGCGCCAGGTGATGGAAGTAGCGCATGACTCAATCATGGGAGGTCACCTGGGCATCAAGAAGACGTCGGACAGAATCCAGGCGGTGTTCTACTGGCCAGGACTTCATGCGGACGTCAGCCGTTTCTGCCGATCATGTGACATTTGCCAGAAGACCATACCTCGAGGAAGGGTCCCGAAAGTGCCATGCAGAGGATGCCTCTGATCGACCGACCTTCAAGAGGGTGGCCTTAGACTTAATCGGCGAAATAAGACCTCCGAGTGAAGAAGGTCATCGATGGGTACTGACTTTAGTGGACTATGCAACTCGGTACCCAGAAGCAGTGCCTCTGAAGAAGATTGACACTGAAACTGTAGCAGAGGCACTAGTGGACATGTTCAGTAGACTTGGAGTGCCTGAAGAAATTCTGACAGACCTCGGGACGCAGTTCGTCTCTGACTGCATGAAGGAGGTCAACAGACTGCTGAGCATCCGGCATTTAATTACGACACCCTATCATCCAATGTGCAACGGGCTTGTCGAAAAGTTCAATGCTACGCTGAAGTCCACCCTGAAGAAACTGTGCAGCGAGCAGCCCAGACAATGGCATCGCTATATCAACGCCTTACTTTTCGCCTACAGAGAAGTACCGCAGGAGTCCACCGGCTTTTCTCCGTTCGAGCTGCTGTACGGAAGAACCATCAGAGGGCCGATGCACATCCTAAAAGAACTGTGGACGAAAGAAGTAGACACCCCAGAGGTGAAGAACAGCTACCAGTACGTGTTTGAGCTACGGGAGAAGCTGGAGCAGACTCTCGAGATAGCCAGAGAAAACCTGAAGAAGTCCCAAGACTGTGGAAAGCACTACTACGATCGTAGGGCTGTGAACAGGAAGTTCAAACCTGGCAACAAAGTGCTGGTGCTGCTACCCACCGATCATAATAAGTTGCTGATGCAGTGGAAAGGCCCGTACGAAGTGGAGACCGTGGTGGGGATCAACGACTACAAGGTGAAGGTCGGTCAGCATTCCAAGATATACCACGCCAACCTCCTTAAGCTGTACGTGGAAAGGACATCAGAGACTGTGCACGCAGCCACAGCAGCTGTGACCGACAACAGCTTTGACAGCGAAGAACTGTTGGAACTGGGAGACTTCCACAGCAAAGAAGGCATCGATGATGTTAAGCTAGGACCAAGCTTGACGGAAGGTCAAAAGATGGAGCTCAAGGACCTTATGGGCGAGTTTCCCCATAGCTTCAATGATGTCCCAGGCTCTACGACTTTGGTCGAACATGAAGTCCACACCCAGACCTGGAAGGAGCATCTGCAGACCTTGAGGGAGCTGTTCCACCGTCCCGCAGAAGCCAACCTGACCGTGAGACCCAGCGAATGCATCCTGGGAGCTGACAACGTCGACTTTATCGGCCATTCGTTGAAAGAAGGACAAAAGGGGCTTCTGCTAGAAAACGTCACCAAAATTCTGAACGCTCCACGTCCACAAACAAAGAAGCAAGTACGATCTTTCCTGGGATTGGGTAAAAAAAAAAGAAAGGTAAAGGTAGTCCCATAGCCTTGTGGCCGTAGGGGAGCGTGATGTTGGAGATCACACTTATCTTGGGCCAGCGTAATGAGGGTGATGCCCAACTCTCTCCCTCGCTGCTTTACCTTCCCCACCCTCAAGAGAGTAGGTACTCAATCACAGTTGAGTCAACTGGGGGCGTTGTTGTTTGTCGCTTCACACCTTAGCGGTCACCCATCCAAGTGCTAACCGCACCGGACGGTGCTTCACTTTCGACACAGTAGCGAGTGCGGGTATTATAGGGAGTTCGTACCGAACTACTCAGCCATCACAGTACCTTTGTCGGACCTGGTGCGGAAAGGCTGTCCAAACCAAGTGCAGTGGGGACCGTCTCAGGAGAGGGCATACCAGACTGTGCGCGACCTCCTTTCGAAGGATCCGGTGCTACGACTGCCCGATACTTCCAAGGAATTCGTCTTAAGGACAGACGCAGCGGACGAAGGCATCGGCGCCATACTGATGCAAGAGCACGAAGGGAAACTATTTCCGGTCAGTTACGCCAGCAAGAAGCTGTCCAGGGCTGAGAAAAATTACTCGACCATGGAGAAAGAGTGCCTTGCCATCATATGGGGAATCCGGAAGTTCGAACTGTACCTTCAAGGAGTGAAGTTCGTGCTACAGACTGATCACAAGCCGCTAACTTACTTGAACTCTGCCAAGTTTGTGAACAGTCGGACCATGAGATGGGCTATGTACTTGCAGAACTTTAACATGCGAGTAGAATCTATCAAAGGATCAGACAATGTTGGTGCGGACTTCCTCAGCAGAGTGTGTGAGTAAAGAACATTGACTGTGTGGATGAACTGTGAACATTGACAATATCCAGATAGACTTGAAGATGGAAACCATTGACTCTGTGTAGATAAGCTGAGCGCAATTACAGTATTCAGAAAGTCTTAAATTAGTTTCAATTGTGGACTTTGTTTGTGCATTACGTTTCAACGTTGTTGAAAGAAATTGGGTAAATTTCTTCTTGAGTGGGGGGTTATGTTACGTTGAAACGCGTACGAAAGTATGTCGGAAACGCGCACGATAGATCTAATCGTTTCGTTTTGCAAAGTATTCAATAATGGAGTTTATTTACCTTTGATTTGAGTTTGCATTGTTGTTAGGAGAGGCTTTGTATAACGTTGATAATTTGCGTTAGTCGATATTGTTGTAGAATTTTCTGGATCTGTTTGTTTACTATCGATCGAAGTTTCTTGATGGTCGTAGATAATGGAGAACATTCTTTTGGCAGGAAGAGAGAAGTATGACTTAAGTCAGTGATGACGATCTTTAATTCTGATTGGTTGGTTGTAATACGTCATTTTCTAGAACAACCTGTCGTCATCTCGAAGGAGAAAAAAAATTATATATTCGATGCTCCGTGTGTTTTGAGAGAGATTGTTGTTGATAGTGAAGTTGGAAAGTACATTTGAGAGTGGAAAGGCGATTGAGCGATTGTATGCAGTTGTTGATGTATGCTGAATAAAAGTGGAAAACTTCATACGTCGACTTTGTGACTTGTATGCTGTTTGAGCGGGCTGCGTGGATAAACAAATCTGAGTTACACACCTTATCAGGACTTCAGCATCGGGGCTGAATCAGATACTGATAAAGAAAACACCATCATCAAACCGAGTGTAATCAGTCTGCATTTTATTTTTCAGCGTTATTATTAGTTTTTTCGCGTGCAGTTGTACAAAATGCGTGTGCAGAGTATTAAAAAATGTGCACACAACATGCATACATGCACACACAATGCCTTCAACGTGCACGGGTCTGCATTTTTTTTAAGCGTTAATATTACTAGTTTTTTCGCGTGCAGTTGTACAAAATGCGTGTGCAGAGTATTAAAAAATGTGCACACAACATGCATACATGCACACACAATGCATTCAACGTGCACGGGTCTGCATTTTTTTTTTTAAGCGTTAATATTTTTTTTTCGCTTGCAGTTGTACAAAATGCGTGTGCAGAGTATTAAAAAATGTGGACACAACACGCATACATGCACACACAACATCTTTATTGTGCACGGGTCTGCATTTTTTTTTCGCGTGCAGTTCTTTTTAAAGCACACCTAATTATATTTTTTAAAAAAAATTGGACTCACCAAGAGTTTGTAAGCAGCCGCGATGATGGCTTTGTCCTCATCCAAATCAGCTTCTCGTCGGGCGTTGGTCACCTTCTCCGTAAATTTTTCAAAGCAGGGCTTTTTGTTGTATTGAATCACCTGATATATCTTGGTGACCTTTAGTCCTTGTTGTAGATACCATTGTAGCAAGGGGGTGATTAATAGTATTTTTTCCCCATGAAAACTGAAGATGAGCGAGCGTTGCGGCTGTTTTAGAAATCCTTGAGCTTCTGCAAACTCTTTCATGTGAGGACCGATGTCATTTCGTCCAACGTTGATGTTTTTGAAGATGGGAGGAAATTCTTCAAATCGAGGTTTTAGCTGATCTGGAACCTCAATGTCCACTTCCACAAATCCAAAAATGGCACCAGTCCTCACATGATCCAAGATGTTTTCTTCGCTCATACCACCACTACAAAAGGCCGGTCCATGCTCAAATCCTGGAGCCCAATAGGCCACTTCTTTCTTGTTTTTATTTCTATACTCCTGCCACTCGCACTCCCGCATGATGCGTAGATTGACGCCTATCTTTTGTAAATAGGCGTCTTTTTCTTGTGTGTCGTCGGCTCTCTTTTTTTTAAGGTCGGGATCCAAATTCCGTGTCAGCCGACAATCATGACCATGCCAATAGCAGCCATGAAATTGAAATGCCGTGTTGGATTTTTGTTCCCATCCATCCACTGGAAGTTTTCTTCCCCCTAGACGTTTTTCTATTCCTTTGTTATATTGATGTTAAATGGATCTCATTTCTTTAGCCGCTATATAATTTAACCATTCTAAACAAATCTTGCTCTGTCGATTCTTTTTCCAATCTAAAATAAATCCACTCTCTGTTCTTCTTCTAAAATAAAATCCTACTGGCATGGGCTCTGACATACATTTTAAATATATGGACTATTGGCATCATAGCCCTCGATAGTTTTACAGAGTTTTGGGCAAGAGATGTTGGGATCAGCAGCTCTGATATATGTCACATCTTTTTCGTGATAGCGATGAAACACCACCACACACAGAATCACGCATGGTATAATACATGTCTTTGTCCTTTTCATCACATAGCTCTAGCAAAAAAATTGTGGCAGCTCGAGTGTAAAAAGCGATCGGTTAGTCCCGGTAATGTTACTCCATCATAAAACATATCTAAATTCAAATCTTGAAAAAAATGAGTTTGTTTTTCGATGGCTTCAAGAAAAGGTACACAGTCCATGTTGTTATAATGAATAAGCCAATCTCGCAAGGTAGTCATCTTTTGAGCGTTCCATTCCAGTTCACGTGAAGTATTGCATCTTTTCAACACAAAATTAGTCCAAACATGTATTATTCTTGCTATGTCTAACCCTGTTTAATGAGGGCTGAGTGTTCCTTTGCGTTTTGATTACAGCATTTAAATATGAGTAAAACAAAAAAGTAATTATTACAAATAATATGCAGAAAATAAAAAGAAACCCAATTATTTTTATCTCTAGTGTTTTTCCTTTAAAAAGATGGGCTTTATATCCGGTCAGTGTGGTTTCGAAAGTGAATGATACCGCTCGAAGGCGAAAGAAAATGAAAGAAGAAATGAAGAAAAGCACTTACTCGATCCCTTTCTCTGAGGTGGTACGCTGTGTTGAATTTTCGCCCTACCAATGGTCTTGTCAACTTCTTGCTATTGGTTCAGCCACTCGTGTGTCCATTGTTTCTTGTCGTTTCCCGGTAAGATCAATTGAATTAGTATGGCGGAATAAATTCAATAATGACTATGACAACAAACACACTGAGTGTGTGTGTTCTCATTATTCCGCAGCAGTAACTCAGTTTATGATCTTATTCTTTATAACTATTTGCGGCAGTATTTGGTTTTATGCCCAATTTGTAGGGAAATAGAGCAAACAGTAATTGGTAATACTTTAGTTTGTGTACCAGTTTGGCTTGGGCATAAAAGCAGGTATTGCCCAAGGAATGAGGGATGTAGGGCTGTTGCTGTCACTGTCAAGGCCTGAATAAGCATACGTAGTGTGGCATAAAAGCAGGTATTGCCCAAGGAATGAGGGATGTAGGGCTGTTGCTGTCACTGTCAAGGCCTGAATAAGCATTCGGAGTGTGGCGAGGGTTTATAGGCGTTTCGCCGGATGGTCGATTCACCGGAAAGGCCTGGTCGATTCGCCATTGGTCGATTCACCGATAGGTCGATTCACCGACATGTAATTCAATCACTTGTAGACGGACCGCTAGCCCTAACCCTAACCCGTTTCGAGCGGTATATGTGTAGCACTGCCTTACCCTACCCGTCGAGGCACTGCCTTACCCTACCCGTCGTTCTAGAATTTTTTCTTGTCGTACGGTCCCGTAGGAGCAGCCACTTGGACGTTTCGCCTAAAAATCTGATTGGTCGATTCGCCGGATTCGGCGAACGTGATTTCCGGCGAAACAACCATGTACCGTGGCGAGAATGAATGACTGACGACGTGAACCTGCTATTATTTGCTTGAATTATTTTTAACCTGTTCTCAACTAGCATAAACTTCTGTCTTATATTTGTAATGCTTTCTAGGAGGAAGAATCGGAACTGGCCAGCATTGAGTACACACATGTCAAGGACATTCACATGGACAATGGTGTGGCCTGTCTGACCTGGAGTCCTAAGACTTCTCTCTCCGTCCTTGACAAAATGCTGAGGTGAATATTGTTCGACGATGCAATAAATTTGCAAACTAAAAATGCTATCGGATGAGCTTAAACTTGCAGCCCATTTGCCCAATAGCCGAACAGGTGACCTTTTTCACACTCATCCCACTCTTTATTCTTTGATGAGGATATTACTACTAATACTGATAATATGCACTTTATCCCCAATTGACCAATCAGGCTCAAAATGTGACACTGAATCTATACTAACGTACACTCTCATATGTTACATACATTATTACATGTACAACAAACTCACATTCATCACCCATACACTTGGTGTAAAGGCAAGTAAATTGCTATCAGAAGACGGAAAGGAAATTATTTTTGTATTTTTAAAATTTAGTTTGACTGCATCCCTTACCATTATTGAGGGAGAGGAAACTAAACATGTACTACCAGAATTCTGATAGTTAGTATCTCTGATCATGTGCAGATGCATTTCAGTTTCGTTGTATGCGAAAGGTATTGAGGAGTTTGTGAACATTCTAGCAGACTACTGACTTTGGTTGGATCCCAGTCGGCGAGTTGAAACTTTTTATTTTCAGCATTCCAAATGATGATGATGATGTTGTCTTGAAAGTAATGATGATTATGGTGATGATGATGAGTGAATGAAAACAATCCCAGCACATCACACCGTTTCCTGCAGTTGCTGTGGCATGACTTGTTTGTTCATAATAGGTCTCGTCAGCCACCAGCGGGCTTGCAGGAGATGTGGCCCTTCATAAGATCTTCACTCATGCCAGAGAGAGAGAGAGAGAGAGTAGTTTGAAGAGAAGCATGCCATAAGGCAGTGGGGGTTAATAATAAAATATGCAATTTTTCTAATTATTTATTAGTTGGGTTGCATTGGACTATATCATGTGTTTGTAGACTTCAACTTCAAGAAAGCATTTGACCGAGTCTGGCATGCAGTTCTGTGGACAATCATGAGAGTGTACAACATCAGCCCTAACATTATAGAAGTCATCAAATGCATGTATGACAAGGCTACCAGTGCAGTCCTCCACAAGGATGCCTACTCTCTCCAACACTCTTTAACATCTTCCTTGAGCGCATCATGTCAGATGCCCTTGCAAATCACGAAGGCACAGTCAGCATAGGCCTAGGGGTAGAACAATCATTGATGGATTGGCTGGAGAGGAACAATTAGAACAGGTGATACAGATGCTTGACACCACCTCCAGAGACTAAGGAATGGAACTTGTAAGTGCAGAGAAGACCAAAATGATGACCAACAACACCAATGGCATCAATATGGACACCAATTTCCAAGGCCAATCCCTCAACACAGTGTATAGCTTCAAATATTTAGGAGCCATTGTATCAGACAATGGGTCCCGACACGAATTCCTCTCCAGGATCGCACAAACAACTGCTGCCATGATAAGGTAATGCCCATTTGGAATGCATGATAAATGCCCATTTGGAAAGACAGGACCATCAGTCTACATTCCAAGGTAAGGCTGCTGCGCTCCCTTGTCATCTCCATCTTCCTATGGAACATCACAGCAGACTATACAACGAAGAATTAAAAACATAGAGTTGAGTGCCACAGAAGACTTCTGGGCATTTCCTATACCCAGCACATCACCAACGACGAAGTCCAACAGACAATCACAAAAGCCATTAGACAACACAATGACATGCTCACAGTAGTGAAGAAACGGAAACTCCGATGGTATGGCCACGTCACCAGAGCATCAGACCTTGCAAAGACCATCCTTCAAGGCATAGTGCAAGGAGGCAGAAGAAGAGGGAGACAGAAAAAGAGGTGGGAGGATAACATTCGAGAATGGACTAGCTTGACACTGAGCAAAGCCGTGAGGGTTTCTGAGGACAGAGAAAGATGGAGTATGCTGGTTAAACAATCATCTGTGGTGCCCCAACGACCTTCGAGTTACAGGATAGGATAGGCATTGGACTTTGTATTTATACAACTACAACTAATATAAGTATTTGTAAAGTTTAGTATTAATAATTACCAATAATGTTTGTTTGTTTGTTTTTTTTTCTTCAGTTTTGCAGTTGGGTGTGATGACCACAATGTCCTAGTGTTTGTGTCTGATCTGAAGGAGAAAGACGTCACTCAGGTATAATTATAGTTTCCTCAATTGTTCTTAAGAAAAGTAAAGAGAAAATACAAATTTAAACAGGCAAACATGGGCTTTGTAAAAACTTCACCTCCTCCTGTATTTTTTGTAATGACCATTTTAAAATAAATTATTATACTTTTTTGGGGGGGTCCTTTTTCTCTTCTCCCATTTTCTATTTCTTTTTCGGTTCAGATCAGATTTTTTTATCAAGTTTTGTGTCTGTTATAGCAGTAAGAAACACACATTCCCACTCTGCACAGTCCTCCACTCATCCACCACAAAAAAGCAAGTTGTACACCTCAGTTTTTAAAGCGATAATAATTGTAACAATGTCCTGCAAAGGGTTGACTGCCATAATGTTTTGCACATTTACAATGCACTAAACTTTCAGAATTTTCAACTCTGCTTGGGTTGTTCATGTGTTTTGAAAATTTCTGGTAATATTATATATAAATTATAACTGGATCTTCCAAAATGTTTAAAACAGACTAAGGATTGAATCAAGATGTCAGCTGTGAAATGTTTGTAATATTGTCATCCACTCATGCCATCTCAGGTGCTGAAAGGTCACACGGATTTCATCAATGCCGTGACCTATGCCCCTGCTGACAGTGTCGCTGTGGGTGACAGTGATGACAGATTGGCACTGGCAAGCACAGGCGATGACATGACATGTCGGTTGTGGCACGATGATGGCAAAGAGGCGGCCGTCTTTAAACTGACGTCGCCTGGCATGGCAGTGTGTTGGCATGCTGACGAACCTCTCAAGGTTAGTTGACAGCTTCTTTTTCTTAGTGATGGTGGTACTAGGTAATGAAAAAGCACTAAAATGAATTTTTCCAAAATAGCACACTAAAGTTGCTTGTGGTACAGGCAAAAAATAGGAATCAAATTCGAGCAGCTCAAGATGGCAACTTGCAGCATCAAGCACACTGTTGAAATTTCTGATCCCCGATTGTGTTTGCACGTTTCCAATATTTGAGCCTGTAGTGCCATCTGTCTTTTGAGAAGGAATGACCGTTTCTTTTTTAGAAAAATTCTCTGTTATCACCATCAAGGTGCGAACAGGTGCTCAGGGCACCGCTGAGCCACTCTACAGCTCCCTGTGTAATTTTTGTTTGGTCCATTTAATTGTGCATAGCTTTCTTAATTTTTATTGTGTGTATTTGTTTATTTATTATTGTATGCTGCATTTCATTTCACATGATAAAATTAATTTCCCGAGTGTCATTAGAATAGATGTGATAAAAGAAAACAATCCAGCACAGTTGGAATTGAATGCTACTATGGTGAAAGGGTTACAGGGATAGCTCAGTGGTCAGAGCGCACGATTTGTGTGAGTGCGTCTTGGACGACGTGGGTTCGAATCCTGACTTCAGCAAACTATTTTGTGATTGCTTGATATTACGGGCCAGCGCCTTGAGAAGCTCTCTGAGCTTGTAAGTGCGATATATAAGAGAAATCTCTTTCTTTCTTCCTCTTTCTTCTAATTATTATAAATTATTTAGTTATTATTACTTATTGTTCACAAGTGTTTACATTTGTTTATTTTTGCAATAGTTGCTGATTGCCCAAAAAGATGGAATCATCCGTTTCTTCAGGCTGGATAACCAGCAGCCCATCATGAGTCTCAGTTGTGGCGTCTCTCCTCTATTGGACTGCGATTGGTCTCAACACAACTCGCTGCTTGTTGGTGCAGTGGCAGGATCAGACTGGATCATCTTTGACACCTCTCGTTCAAGGTATGTGGTTGTGTCAACCATCGTCATACTTTAGGGGTTTATTTGACCCCAAAACTAATAATTAATCTGCAACATGTTAAGATTTGCCTCCATTGACATGAAGCTCTTGTGTATCCTTTAGGTCTGAATGGAGAAAAAAATGGTATGTAAAATATGCACATCCTATCTTGCAAGTACAGTAGCCAACTTCAGATTCTTGTTAACTCAACTACTCCTCAAGAGATCTACTCCAAACTTTGTGAAATAACAGAATAGCGAATCTATTTCATGTGGCTTTATTTGTGTGGAGTTCTGTTAAAAAATCAAAGATGTTCTTCCCCCAAATTCGCCCCATCCTTCATTTGGTCTGTGCAGGGACTTGTGCCTCCCTAAATAGATTATGGTACATGTGAAAAACACACTTATGTCAAATGTTTACAGCACACCTCTGGACAAGAGACAGGCTCATATAGAAGGCGCACGCAGCTTTCGTTTTTCTCGATGTCATGAAAGTCTGCTGGCTACCATTGGCCGCCCCCAGCGACAGATCAAAATCTTCAACACCAGGCATCAACAGGTCAAATTAGTTTTTGTTTATTTATTTGGTGTTGGGATTATTTTTAACGCAAATATCAATTTAAATTATTAATTAATTGTAGCTGAATAATTTGTATTGGATGCAGTTGGTCAAAATAGATGCTAATAATGTTGTCATACCCTGTTCAGGTTACATTTTTGCCTGGAATGTAAACATAGAATTGGTAATTTTTTTTTTATTTTTTTAACTTTCAATATTTTATATTTTCTATCTGCAGCTGCACGTATCGGCATCTCTACCAGTGGCATACGGCTTGACCTGGCATTCCTCTCTCCCTATCATCGCCGTTGGTGGTGACAACAGGGTCCACTTATGGGTTGCCGAGTCAACATAAAGGAGTTCTTTGTTGTAATGTGAAGGATCAGATATTATATTGCAATAAGAATGAACATATTACATCGTGAAATGTCCTACTACCATCCATTCAGTTTTATATAATATCAGTTCACGTTATTTGAACAAAATTTATAATTAACATGACAAAGTGGTTTCAAAATGGAAAAAGTTAACAACTCTTCATTCAGAATGTCTGGACTGACAGACCAACAACTGGACAAGAAATGGGGATGTCACTATTAAACTTAAAATCTAACTTGCAATGTCTGAGTGTACAAAACTACAACCTCTTGTTTGATGTAATATTGTCTTAGATTTGATGTGGTTCAATGAAAGGACTAGCATGTTTACAAACACACATATATTACAATATCACACACATTGGTAGTTTCAACCGAATTCATATTTAATTCATAAGATACAAATACATACGTTGTCTACAAAGTACAATTATACCAAGTACACGAGCTTGACATCGCTTGTATACAGTATGTACACGTTACTCAGGCATACAATGTAAAATTAAAATGATTTTAGGCGTACTCATCTTCTGCGAGAACCAAGATCAAAAGCGTACAAAATATTTATCCAACATGCCTTCCTGTAAAATCAAAACATTTAAAAAAACATACACAAAATTGTATAAACACTATGTGAATCTAACATACCTCTCTCTAACTAGATACTATATGAATTAAATCTGCATCACTCTAACTTTTCAGAGCAAAATATGCCAAAATATTTATTACCAATAATAATCAAAAAGATATTGAGTAAGTACAGAATGCAAACCCCACAAGAAATGTACAGTATATACAAGACGAAGGGTTTTTCATTTACGCCGATCAGTGCTTTTATTTTCAATGATAATATAATTTATGGAATGTACGCATAAAAAAGCAGTTTCTTCTTAATTTACTATAATTTGTTAGGTAATTAGATAAATTCAGTAATTAAGCATATTAATTACACCATCGCTCTGACAATATGTTGCTTATTTGTTTGGAAATTACCGGCATATAAAATCAGCTGTTATATGTGACACTGTATTTAATGATATTCAGCTATTTTAATTGTGACATTGCATTCTATTTGCACGATCACCCCAATGCAGGGTAATTAATATACAGGTCAATCAGAAGTATTTTGTTTTATAGTTAACATTTTTAAAAAAGCTGGAAATATATTTTATATGTACTGCAGTTAAAGTAATTTACAAGCTTAATATTTTAGAGTCTTTGAGTTTATGTGTACATACTTCGTATTTCCCTCCAGTGAAATTTGGACTCTTTGGGCAGTATGTCTTTTTTTAAAGAAAAGGTCATAAATGAAATGCATAATATTTCCAGTTAGGAATGCGCTAAAAAATTGAAATATTAGTTTTTTTATAACTGTACTAAATATTCTTATTTTCTCTGGGTGTCAATCCACCATTTGTAGCATTTTGTACTCTTAAATAAGTCAATTGTGTTGAAGAGTTGCAAGTAAGCAACTTCAAATGCTGGATTCAGAACCAAACTGGTCTTTAAGTAGTCTGCTTAATAGGTTGTTTTTTTTATATAATAAACCACACACAGATACCTCACTCTTGTAAACACTATCTTCATAATACAGAACAAAATCCACAGCACCATTATTATATGGAAATAAAGAATAGAATATAAGAAATAGTAACGTAAGAAGTATTTCTTTTAAAAACAAACAAAAACATTAAATTTGAAAATAGATCTTTTAAGGCCAACTATCATTTGGAATGCAGATCAGGGAAAATATATGTAAATGGTTTGATTTTTAGAAGGACTACACATCAAAACGAACATTACAACTATACAATCGACAACAGACACCACACTAAAGGCTACAACTGAAATTATACGCTCAGTCTGGGCAAACAATTCTCACTTCGTGCCAAAAGTTGAAAACTTCAGTTCAAGCCATAGGCAGAAAAGGTTCACAGTTTGATGTGATGAAAAACAGTTTAACACAAAGCTTATGTTGCATGCTCCTGACAGAAAACGCTAAAAACAACACACACAAAAACGTTTGACACAACATCAACATGCACTGCTTTCACCACAACAGAATATGGCTCCAGTTAAACAGAAAACGGTTAAGAATATGACTGTATAGCATGGACGTTGCTACACCTTGCAAAGGGACATCATCATAATCAACACCAGGCATACTGTAGTAACGAAGCATAATAATAGTTGTAAGAGCGAGCGGAACATTCAACACTAGTTGATTGATTGATTGATTCTTGCTTTAGGTCCAGCGGACTCCTCCGAGCCAAATCAGGACCGGACAACCCCCAATCCGCATAAAAGATCTGCCGAAACAACCCTAGTGGGAAAATTGAATGCCCTCCACCGGCCAGTCACTTTACAATAAAGACATCCCACGCGGGGGACGGCTGAGGGTTGACCTCAACTACGCGAACACCCCGGTTACAAAAACAAAATAGAATACAAACATCATTATAAATCATCAATGAAACACATACATATAAAATGCCTATAGTGCTAAATAGTACAATCATAGGAAGCCCTAGTGACCACCCGGCAGAAAGCGTCCAACACTCCCAAGCTGATCCAACAGACCTCATACACAAACAAGGAGTCTTGTCCAGGAAGAGTTTTCAAGAAAAAAGGTAGGTCATTGATCTAGCGAAGAAGAAGATAGTATAGCAGAGTGAAGGACAGAGCAGGAATAGGAAAGAGTAAATGAGGAAGACAGCGACAGTGGGAATTTAAAGCACTAAATTTCCATAAAGTGGGGATACTATTTATACTGAAAACCCCCGGCACTCCAACGGGGGTACTGTTGCCGCAGTGAATCTGTCTTGCCTATAAAGGAAAGACAGGTTTTCAACTGTGGCTTTCACTGTTCCCTTTATAGGTTTGAACAATCTACAGTGGCAAGATTGCTCATGACCCCAAGGGGTAATTCAACACTAGTAGCACACTACATTCCACATTTATCTGAACAAGCAACCCGCATGGGGGTACCAGGACCCAGCAAGTCCATGTCCTGAAGCAGTCAAGCATAGACATAATTCATCTGACGCAGCATGCAGGCAATTACAAAAACACAATAACGTATATGCTCAAGTCTTAACATTAGCTTCAATGCCCATGTAATAAATCAACAAAGAATGTTTAAGACATCGTCTCTGATGTGAATGAACACATTCTAAATATTCCTCACATGCAAAAAGAAAGTCAACTTAATCTGATTCCGAGATGCACCTTGATACACTTTTTTAAAATTTAATTGTTGAGATGTGCACTTTATAAATCTTGGCCTCATTATTAGCAGAAGAAATGTCTGCTACTAAAGCTAAAACTGGAACACTACCTTCAACCAAAGAGACATGGTTTTGAAGAGTGTGGTGTTTATTTAATATTTTTTTAATGAATTATTATGATGGCGTGGTATTTATATTTAACTTTATATCGAAACCTTAAGTTACCGACAACCCCCATCCTGTTTAAAGCATGCACCCTTCCAATACTTTTTTGTTTGCAATTGGGAATATTAACAAGTCACAGTAGAAGTACATATATGCTAAAACTCATTGATTAAAATGAGTGGAAAATGGTGGTTAGTACTTTGAATCAAACAAGCAGAAACTACAATCATATAAATACCAACAAGCCAAAAAGATAATAGACTGTTCACAGCCCAGAATGGAAAATGTAGTATTTGTGGGAAATGTGTTATTTGCGGAAATGTATTACATGTGAGAAAGAGAAACTGCAACACATGTACTGATAGAGGCATCAAACAGGCAGTGGTTCAAGCAAATTGGCACATGCAGAAATCCATCTTCACATAATTCAATAAACACCCACAGTATCCTCTTCAATATATTCATGAAAGACTCAAGAATCTTTCTTAAAAAAACATTCAAAGACCCAAAGAATCTCACAGACAAAAATTGCTGAAATTTTCAAAACGTTAAAAAAATATATATATAGATTCTGTCTTCACAAATGTTTAAAGACAGACAGATTTGTTCGAAACAATGGTGTAACATCTCATAAATTCAAACGCTGTGTTCTTACACTTTACTAGTATCAAACATGTACTGCCATGCAAATTTGGTGCAAGTTGTCTTATATTTCGCGATCAAATATTAAAAATCACAGTACCAAACGTGGGCTACTAGGCTACACTTAGGAATTAACTAACAGTTTTTAAAATGCTTGTGTCCCTAAATAATCAGTAGGAGATAACAGTAGATATATGGCTGAATATCACAACAGACAACCAACACACCATCATGCTGGAAGACTAGAAAATTGTACTTCGATGGTTGTAAACCATACACAAATCAAATTCACAGAGATTCGCAAAGCAGCAAACCAAATACACACAAAAGATTCACACATGAGCAATGACACAAAAATTCACAAAGCTGCAATGAACCACACACATTAAGATTCACAGACGCCAAGAGTAAAAAAAATCATCAGTACTGAACCATTTACTTTGCCAAGCCAACGATAAATTACAATAATGCTCAGTCTGTCCGTGAAATGTTTAAATATTGAAGTGTCCTTAAATAGCGCTTTACTAGCTCAAAGAGATGCTCATGGTGATGGCAGATTTAATTCCCAAACTAGAGCGTTCAAGCTTCACAAGGTTGCAAGAAAATGTTTCAAAGCCAAATATAAATAACAATAATGTTCAGTCTTAAAGGAGAATATTGTGGAAATTTCATAACTTTGCACAGTATAATGTGTTTAGAGCTCACATTTCTAGTCCATGTCTGGTGACATATGGGTTGTTTTAACAGCATATAAGAAGAACATGACAGTATAAGAACGAAAAGTAAACAAGCAAAGTTGTCTCCACATAAGAAGTCACAGGTTTCTTGTGATATTGATATGAGAGGGATAATGTCACAAAAGAAATAACAGAAGTAGATGTGTATTTCCACAACCATAAAATTATACTTTTACAAAAAAAGCAAAGAAAAATGTGTACAAGCACAATACAAAAAGAGACTGTAACAAATGACATAAAATAATGAAAAGTCAAATTTTCTTTAAAGCTAAAAAAAATGAACAAATTGTGTTTCTTCCAACAGTTATAATTTCTTCAACACATAGTGTTTATATTATTTTTAAAAACGTACATTAAAGTGAATGGTATCAAGAATGATACATCTACAAATAAAGTGAATAATATAGTGTGAAATGAAGAATGATACATCATGACGTCCTGAACCTGAGTTTGGTACAAACTCTGTCGATGAGCACAACCAATAAATGTGGATTCACCTCCTTGAAATTCAGGTATCCAAAGAAGAAACATCACAAAAGATAAAAGTTAATTAGTCATTGTTTATATAGGGTCCAGCCAACTCCAAAGAGCCGAATCAGGACCATAACTTGGTTGAAAGAAGACTCACTCTCACTCCGTAAAAAAGATTTGTTAAATAACCTTAATAGTTTCACTGAAGGCACTCCACCAGCCAGTCACTTTGCAGTAAGGGCATCCCATTCAGGGGACACTGAGGCTGTACCCTAATTTATTGAACCCCCATTTACAAAACCAAAATAGAATATAAATATCATTATAAAATATTAACAAAACACATACATAAAAATTGCCTACATTGCTAAATAATAATTCCATATAAAGCCCTAATGATCATTTGGCAGGAAGCGTCCAGTATCCCAAAGCTGACCAAACAGACTCCATACACAAATGAGGAGTTTGGGGAGATTTTTCAATAAAAAGGGTAGTTGATCGGTCAAAGGAAGAAGATAGTGGTTTGATAAAACAGATTAGGAACTAGAACGAACAAATGAGAACGACAGAAACAGTGCTAATTTAAAGCATTTAATTTCCACAAAGTGTGGATACTATTTATACAGAAAACCCCGACACCCAACGGGGGACGAACAGCATAGGTTACAATTTAGGATTAATCTTTGCACCGGAAGCCAAAGCAAGTCTGAGCGCTCTTTGGACATAAAGAATTTTTATTGTACATAAATGAGTTACTAGATAGGGATAGTCAAAAACAAAATTAGAAGAAACTTTTCTCTTAAAAAGTTAGCAGAGCAATTTTCTTTTGAAAAGAAAACAGAGGACTCCTGATAACCATTACTTGTGCTTGAAAAGAGTTTGTGCAGGATTATTTTGTTTTGTAACAAAAAATACACTTTGAGTCAAACGGTGAAGAAAAAGGATTTCAGATTCTGTAACCCTTCAGTCAAAGACACAGTAAGAATCTGTTTCCTACCTACATTTTATATTAAACAGGTCAATATTTAATAAAAATGCCACGTAAAACATCGTTCAACAATCTGTTGGAATGTGTGCAGAAATGGAAAAGCAAGCGGACGCAGCAAAGCTGACAACAAGGAATCTATGAAGATGAATCATGTTTGGTTTTTTTAAGTTAACAATTTACAAAATAAATTCTACATAATAAAGCTCTCTGGCACGATATGTCAGTGAAAACAAAGTCGTTCTTTCAAATAGCACTACACACCTCCAAGAGCTGGCCAACATGAACAAACAATACTAACTGTTCATATAAGACTACATCAGATCAAAGAGCTGCTCAAGGTGTTAGAAGTAAGGATTAACCTCAACTAGCCCAAGATGCCAACTCGCTGCATCAAGCACAAAGCCCAAATGCCCCAGACAACGAAGTATAATGAAACCATAGACTGATGAATCAAACTTCAGATTGAACGGCATAAACCAAGTAAACGTATACCTATCCATTGAGGGGGAAAAAAACCACAAATTTCTGTTTCATTTCATTCAATAATGATAACGAGTATACTCTTTACAAAACAGATCTATACTTCGAACTTTACAATAACGGTATAAATTCTTAAAATCTTATTACAAGAAAACAACATGATGATAATGGCATTAACTTGGATGTTTTATTCAGCAGTGCTTTTATCTTCCTTGAATTCAAGTTTTAATGATATTCATTAAATATTTTCATTTTATCATTCCATGTTTTCTAATTCATAGATGCCAGTAAATTTTAAAAAATCATAACATTTCAAAAATGGCAAGCATAAGACCCTTTTAATCAACAAATTCTTCAACAAAATGTTCTTTAGAGAAGTACAAGAATAGTTTTGACACTTAAAAATTATACAAAGAAATTCGTCATTCAACAAATATTAAAACGTAAAATCCACGCACTCAGTTTATTTGAACTGCATTTTCAGACATTTGCTGTAGTTTTAAAACACCAATAAGAACAAATGCTCATGGAAATTGAGATTTGGACATTCAGCAAACAACAAACATTCTAACAATAGACGTACAGTTAAAACTTTAAACCCAAAAAATTCTTACAAATTCAAACAACTTTATGGATAAGTTCTGTTTGGTCACATACAAAATAAAAAAGAAGAACAAAAAACAAAACAAAAATTAAATCCAAAAAAAGACACTACCCGGCTTTACAAGGTTGATATAAAGCTGAAATAAATTTACACCGCATAATACAATGTACAATATCAAAATTTTTAAAAGTCGACAAAAACGAGGTATGTTCCTTTCTGCAGAAAAAAGCTTACACGGAACATCTTCAGCAACTACCGTAATTTGGCCAGAAATAATGCTGGGAGTGGAGTGAAGCCCGGTGGTTTGCTGATTTACTAGGTATGATATAAGCATGAACAGAGAAAGCAGAAAATAAATAAAAGAACTTGTTTTGTACAATCTCACTCAGGCAAAGAGCAGCATGCAACAGCAATATCGTCTTGATATTTACAAAAGACACATTTACATGAACATACATGCAGCTTAAAACTCAAATATAATAAAAGCCGAAAATAAATTTGATTCCTGTCACAGCGCTTCACATTGTTGCACAAATTCGCATGCTAGCATAAAATGCTACACAAATCGGCATCACCTGCTCTTCTGAATTCCCCAACAGACTGCATCATCACTAGCTGTGCTTAATCCAAAGTTTAAAATATCAACCACAAGGATAGTTTCCTTAGGGTGCAACATACCATAGTGCAGCCCTTGTTTCTCTAAATTTCCAACACGAATTTACATCTTTTCAACGTTACCTTGAAGTTTCTCAATTAAACAATTTCCTCAGCACCACATTCCTCATAAAGGCCGTCTAGCACAAATTAAGATTTATCTATAAACCTCCCATGGTAGGCGAGATAGATATTAAGGTCTAGCACCCTATTCTCATGGTCATCTTCAGAGTCCATAAATACAGTTCTGTCTATAAATACTGTCAAGTTGTTTGATTTTCTTTGTAATAATCCAAAACGCTAAATGTTCCTCTAATAGCTCGCCCATAATATTTGTACACAGATACTCCTTCTTTGCAAAAACGGAACTACAATTCAGTTTTCCAGCAATCCTCTGCTCCTCCAGCTGATTTCTAAATTGCAAGGAAAATAAATAATTATTATTCTTATATGCATTGTTCTACAAAAAGAGTGTACAATACACAACAAAGCCTCTTTCTGTGTTGAATTTCTCATATGCCCATGCTGTAGATTTATTCATCTCATATAAACACAATTCTGCTTTCTAAGACCACTGTAACTGTCATAACTGTCATGTCTGTCCTCTTCACTCAAATTTTCTAAAAATCACACTTACACTCAAGCAGCTCACACAAAAATTTAACAATCACAAAATAATTGCAGACCCGATAATCTGAAGGCAAAATGAATTAAGTTTGTCCAGAGTTTTTAAAAAAGGTAAGTCTACATTTATATCTATACAATAAGAGAAAACGAATTCTAAATTATGTATTGATATTTGCAATTTTCCCACATAATAAGAGAAAATAAATGCTGAATTATTTGTACTATCCCTTTGAGGTCACATCAAAAATGTTTTATGTGAGCATTTTATTGACCATGGACATACATTTACACCACTGGACGCATTTTTTCCATTCTTGCATGTATAACGCTGCAAAACTGAAGGTGTTCATGCAACTCTTATGTATACAATAGGAAAAAAAATGGCCCGCTAACCTTGCATATTTTGACTACACAAGAAACCTTAGTTTGGTTCTTTCCTCAGACTCACTCCCTGGCCTGTGCTACAATGTACAAATGGTAAACCTTGTTGGATATGTCAAGAACTGAACATCTATGCACCTTGAGCTTAAACTTGTGTAGATACTGCTAAACAGGCTTTATTGGCATTATTGTACTTCATCTTACAGTGACATTATCAGATTCAGATAAATTGTGATAGGCCAGTCATCTTTTTGAGAAGAGACAATATTTGTGACCCTTCTGGGGCAAAGTTCGGGTTGATTTTTTTTAGCAAAAGTGCAGCAGTGGCAATAGCAGCGACACCCAGGATGAGAATGGGGACTTGAGTCTAAATTTTCATAGATTTGGACTCCTTTTTCCGCATCTGTTACTGCCAATTCAGACAAAACTATAGTTACTGCTACGTACACTGGACTACACAAATTCAATTTGCTTTCAGAAAGTGTGGATGGTCAATCTGGTGTCTGCCTGATAACCCCACCCCATTACTCTTGAATCCCAACCCCAAAATCCCATCCCATTGGCCCAAATCCCAACCCACTAATCCCCCCCAAAAAAGAAACTAACAAATTCTAACCCTGTTTCATCAGTACAGTCTCGCCACATCAGACATGAGTCTCAGCCACCAGCTTTTTCACTCTCTCCATCTCCACTTGAGTGTTTAACCTCAATTTCTTCTCTTCGTCCACTTCCAGCATCAAGTCTCGAAGCTTCTTGCCGTGGTTGTTCCGGAAGGTTTCAAACTCCTGTTTGAGACGCAGGTACTCAGAGCGCAGGTCGTTGTACTCGTTCTTGCTCACGGTGTTGGAGCGAAGGTCGCGCACCTCTCTCTGAAGGTCTTCCACCAGTCTCTGTATTTGTGCTGATGATTCTGTGGACAAATTAAAATTATTCCCATAGGAGCTGAATACTCAGCACCCCAATACTTATTTCCAATGAATATTTACTACAATTATTATCCCAAAATCAATGATTTCAAATCAGAACAGAGTGAAACAACAAACACTATTGGGATGAAGAGACTGGGACAGAGATGCAAGCCCCTTAGGATAACATTCTTTATACACTTCATCATTGGTATGAGTAATATTAATGTAAGACATCGCCAGATTTTTTAAAATAAAGTTTATGCCTTACCAGGAGAAATGTCACGATGTTTAGTGGGTTCAGGAGGCCGTGGGGGAGCATGTGAATTTCTATCACTGTGAGAATCCCGCGATGAAGGAGCATCTTGATGCCTTCGTTCAACCTCTATAGGTGCTATCTGTTGAAGAAACCAACAAAACATCATCAACATCAATTGTTAGCCATCAACTTCTTTATTATTATTATTATCATTATCATCATCCCCTAATAAGGTGCAATACCCCCAAAACACTGAACTCAACTATTTATTATTTTGCATAGGTTTAAAAAAAAAATCAAAAGGTTGTTGCAAAATTTGGCAAATAAGCGTTGCAAAGTGTTCTCTATAATGATGTAAAAATCTCATCTTGGACAAAAGTGGACTAGCTTTGTGTTGTTATCACACAATGATCAATGAAAAATATAACAATGATAATAAATAATAATCCTATCCTATTCAGAAACAATAATACACAAATTTATACAGTTAGAAAAATAAATAAAATGCATCAATGGGGAAAATGTATAGCGCTAAACGCCTTACATGTTTATCTTTTGCTGATAAAGCAGAAGGTGGAGGTGGTTTTTCTGGCTGTACATGGTTATTTCCCCTGCTGTCATCTCCATCAGATCCAGCTCTGTCTATGTCCTGCGTGGTAAAATTAAATAAATAAATTAAGACAAATTCATAAAATGGACAAATAGGCAAAATTGTCCAATAATTTTACAAATGCATAAATTCTAGTAGCATATAAAGCAGAGGAATATATGTTTGTTCCTAAAATATGCATGATAGGTCAGAGCAGGAATTTCTAAACTTTCACCAGGTAACACTCATAGGACAAAGTAAGGTCCAAGTATGTGCTTTCATTAGCCAGAGTCTAGAAATTTCCAGCCCTTACATGCATTGGATCCTAAAATGTACAATAAATTTACAAATATACAAGGCCCTATAGGCACTTGCTCAATTGAAAGATACAACCCATACACCTGAAGGCAGATTTCTCACAAACATTGAATTTTATCGCAAGGTCTAGAATGCACACTATTTTATTGTCTACAAGGCACTTGTATCTGAACTTACCACTTTATAGTACAAGACAAGCTTTTAACTTCATTCTTAATGTAATATGTGGGTGTGTGTTTTTACATTAATTAGTACTGTTATTTTCATTTTTCGTGTACCTGTAGTGTGTATATTACTAAGGTGTCTTTTTAATATATACAGTGAAATGGTATGCCAGGCAGAAAGAAAGGGCACCCTAGAATGAATGAATATGCTGAGCAAGCTTAGATAATCTGCACAAATGCTGATATTTCACAAACGTTGGTTCTGCAGAGAGAGAGCTTAATTTATTCATAGTTAAGATACAGAATACAGACCTACACGTACAGAAAACTTAAAACAGAGTTTTACAGTTCTACAGGTTTTCCTTAAAGGGGTTAACTTAGGGTAGGTATCCATCTATATGACAGAAACGAGTCCAATGCAAGGCACCGTTTGGGTATAAATTCTTTTCTTCATAGACATTCTAATTTCATTATTAAGTCCTTGTAAATTAACATAAGCTATAATGAATAATATTCATAACTAAAACTATACACCGGCAACAGAAAAAGGTATTTTAATATTCAAATAGAATAGGAAGAGATGCGGACTATGTATAATTGTGTATGCTACAAGGAAGGTAATGTTATAATATAGAAACCTGGGCTTTATACAGTCACAATATAAGAAATCAGAAAAAATGTCCAAGGTCTCTAATATATTTGTTAAATACTAAACATTACAGTACTTATGATCAATTTTAAACACTAAATCTATATAAATATAGTGTTAAGGTTACGAATGAAACTTTTCTTCCCAAAACTACTAGTGTTACCTTAAACGATGTTCATATTATTCCAAAACAAGTGTATTTGTTACTCTAAAACCATTTTTCTCAAACCTGCAAAACCATTTCACATTATTCCACTCCAACTTTGTATGCAACTTGTTATCTCACAACCATCTCTTTATGTTATTCCAACTCCATTTTCTTGTTATTCCCAAACCAATTGTTACAACACTTCCTAAAGACACCAACAAGCAATACTCTAAGCCCACCCCTGATCATGCAACAAACTGCCAATTAGCAACTAATTACATCAACACAAAACAGCTGCATACCTACAGCACATTTTTCAAACTTTATCTTTTTATCTCCCACCCACTCCACACACACCATCACAGTAGCTTTTAATTTTTGTCACAGATTCTCAGTATCTGGATCTGGATCTGGATAGCCCGCCTGTGGATGTTGATTGGCGGGTGCGCCACAGAAGCCGATGACGACTATCAACGTGACGTTTAGGGTGTGCGCATCTAAGAAAAATTTTTTAACAGTCCTATTTACACTTCAGCTGGTCTTCTTGCTGCTGTACCTAGCGGTTTTAACCGTCAGTTTGCCCAGATGTAGGCAATGGTTACACTGTCTGTTTAAAAGGTTATAATCTAAACAGTTAAAAACTTGATAAAAACACAGGGTTGTTCACACTGATTTCTGTCGCCCTAACGCTATTCCTTCAGTTCAACCCTAACGCTTCTTTTTTCCATTCTTTCTCTTCTGTGACTTATTTCTTCCTTACCACCATCATTGGAGTGGACGATTTTGTAGACATTTGGGGGTTTCTTGTTAGTAACATTTCGCTAATTTCATAAAATACTACTACTTGTGATAGTCATTAATTATTTAAACTAGTGACAATTTTAAGTTTCACTAAGTACAAACCCGTTGGCCATTATTCCAAATTACAAGCAACAGGGCAATGTCCTCTGTATCAGAATCTTTACTGTTCCCATAAAACATACAGAAATTCCTGTACCTGCCTATCTATGATAGTCAACTTTATCTTCATACCGATGGTGACCTAAGACATGTTTTTCACAGGAAGTGATCCATTAATGGTGGTGCTCATCATACACTAGGATCTCTAAACAGTTAAAAGTATCTGCAGAATCTCGAGATTAACAATGTTGACAAGAATACAACCCATTTATTAACCCAAAGAACAGACCGAAGTCAAAGACAGATTAAATTACAGTGTAGTTTCAAAATCTAGCATTGTCATGGAGAAAGTAACCAAAAGAAGCAATATAATGATATCAACACTTGTATCAAAGAATTATGGGTTCGAAAAATTCAAATGAAGCTGAGAGCACTGGCAATGAGTCTGAACGATATTTATGCCAAATAGCAGTGAACACTAACAGATTAACTCTATGGGCATGATCAAATTGTTGCCAAAATCAAGTTATCTTTAAACATATTTCAATCAAAACATCTTGCCCCAGCTGAATTCTTCCAGCCGCTTCACCTCATCACAGCCTTTATAAGGTCCTACCCTATCCAATCCTATCCCGTAACTCAAAGGTTGTAGGGGCACCACAGATGATCGTTTAACCAGCGTACTCCATCTTTCTCTGTCCTCAGCAACCCTCATGGCTTCGCTCAGTGTCAAGCCAGCCCATTCGTGTCCTCCCACCTCTTTTTCTGTCTCCCTCTTCTTCTGCCTCCTTGCACCATGCCTTGCAGGATGGTTTTTGCAAGGTCTGATGCTTTACAAGGTACCAGTTTTATTCTTCTGTCCTATTCTCAAACATGTTGTCTATTGGTGAAAGTAGTTGAGACAGAGTGAGCCCCCTCTTTTTGGATATGAAACTATGCAAAATATCACCAATAAAAGAATGAAGAATGTAGCATAGCCGTTAGTTCTAGCTAACTCTACTAACACATGACAGTAATTTTGCAAACATTGAGAGATCTTGAATATTTGTTGATACAAACATGTGTTGTTTGGTCAGTGAAGGCAATACAGAGCCCCCTTTCTATATCAAACATAGTTTTGTGAATTATGAACTAGACTGTTCTAAAGATTATGAAGAAGAATGGAGCAAGCAGAATAGCAACGTCTGACAAAGTGTTCCGTGCTGGCTGGAATGAATTAGGCAAGGTTTAGGTACAATAGCTCACAACAAAGTGCTATGGCAGAAGCTATACCTAAATTCACAGCAGTTCTTGCCAACTAGCCCCTAAATTATGAGAAAGAGAATAGATATGAAGTTTGCTGATACATGGGTTCACACACAAAGCTCAAACAAATTAGTTTTGACCTTAATTCTCTTCGCTTTCCGCTTCACTATTATACAGCCTTTCACAACCTGCAGCCAACAACAGATGCATTCAGAAATCATGTTGTACAGTATCAAGAGGATAGTTTATTTTGATTCTTTTCATTTTAGGTTTTGCATATTTATTTGCTTATTTATGTATTCATAATCTTTTTATTTATTTTATCTTAATCTGTTTATTTATTCATTATTTATTTATTTATTTATTCATAATTCTATTTATTTCATCGGTATCTATTTAAAACCTTGTAACTCTCAAAAAGTTGTTTTTGCTATCTTGTCGTGGTTATGTCCCTTGAATTTGTGTGCCTTTTTTTTTTTGTCAGAAACTCAGAATTCTTAACTCATTTAGAAAACATCAGTAATTGAAAACATAAAAACCATGAACTGTATGTCCCAACAGTTCAAACGATTTGTATTAAAATCTCGTATCTCACTTATGAGGTTTTTATCATTTTAAAACAAATGTATACAACCTTGTAACTCAACTTACGAGGTTTCATTCTAATAAATGACGTGCCAGCAACTTGAGTTGATATCACTTACGTGGTTTTGTTATTGTCATTGTGGAAGTACCAGCTGTTTCTGGTCATATTTTTCTACACTTTTGGTGAGAACAGATGATATGTGTGGTCCTTGAATTCCATCACAATTTTTATAGATTTATATCGTCCAGATCATCTCCGTGGTTTTGGGCATATAATAGAATAGACCCAACTTTTTCCTGCATGTTGTAAGAGTCGACTAACAAGGGTGAGGTCAGCATGACATCACTGGGTGAAAGTCTTCTATACAGAAGTCACCGGCCAGGGCAGAGGAATCTCACATTACTATAGGTTCAAAGGGGCCAAGGCAAGCCAAACTGTACTCGTGGATTTCGACTGTGGCCAACAGCCTGGAGAGGATTGGACCCCGCCAGGTCTTTCTTGCCCAAAAGATGAAAAGAACCACTCACTCCATTCCGCATCGGTTGTCACCCGGGTCACAAAGGACTGTGCCTTCTGTTGGCCACCAGGACAGAGGTGATTTGTTGGTTATTGATGGACAACTTAGCAAGATATGCACGCAAGACAACATCATCATAGGAACCTGAAATGTTAGAACCATAACTGAGGAGAAAAAATTAAAAGAACTAGCCCGTGAGCTGGATCACTATCGATGGAACATTCTAGGTATCAGTGAACTGGCCTATGTGAAACAACGATGGACAAAGGCAACAGGCTTTATTTCAGTGGGAGAGATGGCAGGCACGAACACGGCGTTGGATTCTTGGTCCACAAAGACATTCTAGCCACTGTCATGGGTTGCCACCCAATCTCCAGTAGAGCAGCCCCTTTAAACATCACCATCATCCAGGCCTATGCCCCAACATCAGACTATGACGACAGCGAAGTCGAAGATTTCTATGAACATCTGCAGGCTGTCCTTGACCAAGTGCCGAGTAAGGACATAGTAATAGTGCAAGGAGACTGAAATGCCAAGGTTGGCCAAGATGTGTGCCACAACTAGGGAGATACATGTAGACCCCACTGCAACAATGAGACAATAGACAGAGGTCTGAGACTCTTGGAGTTTGCCAGATACAACAATCCAATACTGGTAAACATGCTTGATCCCCACAAAAAATTCAAACAATGGACCTGGCACAGTCCAAGCAGGAGCATCCCAATCAAATTGACTACATCATGGTCAAGAAACACTTCAGATCAAGCAACAACATTGCCATGACATGCACTCTTCCAGGAGCAACCATCGGAAGTGACCACGATCTCATGATGTTGTCTTTCCATCTCCACTTGAAGAGAGTAAACAGAGCAAAGTGCACCAGCCTGAAGTTCAACCTGGACTAACTACAAGACCCGGAGGTGGCAGAAATATTCCAAGCCACAATTGGAGGGAATTTGCACCACTGCTCAGTTTGGGAGCTGGTGAAGTAGATGTCAACACCATGACCACCATCTTCAACTAAGCTGTGACAGATGCTGCCACTAAAATCCTTCTCAAGCACCGCTAAAAGAAGAAACCATGGATCACACTTTAAACATTTGGACCTGTGTGACAAACGAAGAGAGATGAAAAAGAAAAAGAACATCTCACAGGGAGCTGATGCCTACCAAAAAATCAACAGTGACATCTGAAAAGGCATGCACACAGAAAAGGAGAGCTGGATAGAAGATAAATGTCAGAAAACTGAGAACAGTCTGAACAAGAACAACAGCAAAAAGCTTCCAGACTGTGAAGCGACTGACAAGTGTTAAAGAGCCCAAGGTCTCCACAGTCCAAAGCAAATCTGGCTTGTGTCTTACAGAAGAACAAGAAGTCTGGCTAAATGGACAGAGTACTGCTCTGACCTTTACCACCACACATCAAACGAAGACCCATCAGTTCTAGCATGTCCCCAGAACACAAAAGAAGAAGAAACCTTCCCAATTCTCAAAGCACTTGAAACAGCAGTGCAATCGCTGAAGAAGGAGTCAAAAGGAGTGGACAAAATACCAGAAGAATTGCTTCAATCACGAGAAGCATTGACGCCCTCACCATTATCTGTAACAAGATCTGGCAGAGTGGGGAGTGGCCTACACCATGGACCCAGTTCCCTTGTCATTACTCTTCCTAAAAAGGGTAACCTTCAGGAATGCCAAAATTACCCCACCATCAGCTTAACTCTTAGTCTCATATAGCAAAACAGCACGTTGATCTTCTCCTTCATGTAAGGATTTGACAAAAACAAGCCAAAAATAGGTGCATGTGTTTAAAATGCTATATCTACTGAACGGTTGGTCAGAGCTTCATGGGACTTTGTCAGTGTGTAGATAATTGGTAACTATGCAAGTACTGAATAAGCTTTAGTTCTGTAAGTGTCATCTGTCTGTGTTACCTGCTATTTTACCTGTGATTATAGGTAATTTCACAAGTACCAATTCTTCTGATGATGAAAGGTCAGATCTGAAGTCAGAAAGATCGCTAGTGTGCACGCTAGACACTGACAAATCACTCTGATTTTACTTCCCTAACTGATCAGCCCTTTCATCTACTAATTGCTGCCACAACTGCCCATATGTAGACTCATTGTTGGAATCAGATTCTGCCATTTTTAGGGTATCCCCGCTCCCGAAAACTAAACAAAAACTTCGATTAAAACATGTTGTCAACACAACTGCAGTTGACAGGAAGGAAGTAAGCTTCTTTTAGAATCAGCTAGTGCGCATGCGCGATTGGAACTGGTTTCCATTAAGCGGGAGAGAGGTGCTAAAAGTAGACGGTAACTAGGCGTGCTTTACCGCGCTTCATGAGCCATGACGAACCGCGCTTCATGAAACTAAGAGTTAATCAGCCATCCCAGCAAAGTCCTCCTACAAATAATACTTAACAAGCTGAAACACCAATCTGAACAAATCATAACTGAAGATCAAGCAGGATTGAGGGCAGAGAGAAGTAACATTGGGCAGATTTTCAACCTCAGAATAATCTGCGAGAAATATCTACAGCACCAACATCTATATCATGTGTTTGTAGAATCCAAGAAGGCCTTTTGACCTAGTCTGGCATGCAGCTCTGTGGGCAACCATGAAAGTGTACAACATCAGCCCTAACTTTATTGAAGTCATCAAAAGCCCGTATGGCAAGGGTACCAGTGCAGTCCTTCATAACAGTGCCATCGGGAACTGGTTCAGAACAACAATCGGCGTACTTAACATCATGGATGCCTACTCTCTCCAACACCCTTTAACATCTTCCTGGAGCGCATCAGGTCAGATGCCCTAGCGGATCACGAAGGCACAGCCAGCATAGAGAGTAGAGCAATCTTCAATCTCTGTTTTGCATATAACATTGATGGATAGGCTGGAGAAGAACAAGAGCCTAAACAGCTGGTACAGTGGCTTAACAACACCTCCAGAGCCTTTGGAATGGAAATAAGTGCAGAGAAGACCAAAACCAACACTAATAATATCAACACGGACATCAAAGTTCAAAGCCATTCCATCAACACGGTGCATAGCTTCAAATATTTAGGAGCAATTGTATCAGACATTGGGTCATGACAAGAAGTCCTCTCCAGGATAGCACAAATAACTGCCCTGACGAGGTTGAAGCCTGTTTGGAAAGACAGGACCATCAGTCTACATTCCAAGGTAAATGTGGCTGCGCTTCCTTGTCATCATCATCTTCCTATACTCTTGCGAAACATGGACCTCACAGCAGATCTACGAAGAAGAATACAAAGCATGGAGATGATGTGCTACAGAAGACTTCTGGACATTTCCTACAGCCAGCTCATTACCCACGCCCGACAAACCATTACACAAGCCATTGGGTAACATGATGACATGCTCACAGTGGTGAAGAAACAGAAACTCAGATGGTATGGCCACGTCCTCAGAGCATCAAGTCTTGCAAAGACCAACTGCAAGGCACAGTGCAAGGAGCCAGAAGAAGAGGGAGACAGAAAAATAGGTGGGAGGACAACATTGAAGAATGGACTGGCATGAGGGTTGCCGAGGACAGAGAAAGATGGAGATGGGTAAACGATATGTGGTGCCACAACGACTTTTGAGTTACGGGACAGAATAGGACCAGTAAAAAAACTTGTCTAAGCAGTGTGTTACTTAGCTTACATCTTTTCATTAATTTCACAGGAAATTTCCAGAAAGGACCATGTGCTAAGTATAGAGCTTTTACTGGTCAGAAGGACACTATGTCAGTGGTAAGTGCAGCGAGGCTTTCACCGATTATTGGATGTGTGTTCATCTATCAATGATCTATCCTATTTCAGTTTTGTAAAAACAATGGTTGTGTCTGTATTATTAAATAAAACAACACTGGCAATGTTTTCGCTGCATTTTTCAGTGTTATATTTTGTATTAATGTGTCATTTGTTGTCTGCTGTTCTAACTAATTCTTTAAACTAGCAACTTCAAGCTCATGCAGAACAGTCAAAACCTCGTAACTTGCAACATTCATCACATACAAAATAGTAAAAACCTCGTATGTTAAAATTTCTGCCTATCTCTCAAACATGCATGGGATCTCAATCTACTCACTATCACTAACAAATTTCCCGTTCGACACTAAATACAAATTGTTTTGGAGACACCGGATTAAAAAAAAATTATTTTTTTTTGTTTTACTAAAAACTGAATTTTTGGAGATAAGTGGTTTTGAATGGACACCGATGATTTACTCTTTTAAATAAATTATTCTATAGATTCATTTTACAATTAATTACTCTAGTTTACTTATATTTACATCATAGGGCCACCCTCGAGGATTAATTCTGTGTTCGCTGTATACAAAACACATGGCCGCCACAGTGCAGCACCACCCAGGAAAAGGGGGAAGAGAATCCACCAACCCCTTCCTAATGTGAATCTACCCTTCACCCCCACCCACCATGCTCTTAAACAACCACTGACACTTGAATCTATCAGCTATATACGAACAACCACTGACACTTGAATTTACCAGCTATATATGCACAACCACTGACATTTGAATTTATCACCTTATACGAACAATAATTTACACTTGAATTTATCAGCTATATACGAACAACCGTTGACATTTGAATTTATCAGCCATATATGAACAATCATTGACACTTGAATTTATCAGCTATATATGAACAACCACTGACGCTTGAATTTATCAGCTATATATGAACCACTGACACTTGAATTTAGCAGCTATATACGAACAACCATTGACACTTGAATTTATCAGCTATATACGAACAACCATTGACACTTGAATTTATCATCTATATACAACAGATTGCATGCAAATAACAGAACCAAGCAATGTCACAAAGTAGTGAACAACAAAGCTGGATATCTTATTTCACATGAAATGTTCAATTATCAAATAACTGTGGTAATGCAGGAAACTGATGCAAATTGTTGTGACATTTTTCTCACATGGCTGTGTACAGGGACACAAAAAAGAACTGAAAGTGCCGGCATCATTCCTTTATACACTACAGTAACACTAACATTTCTTACAGAAGCATACAAGTTAAAATCAGAGCTTTCAGCAAATCCCAGTGCTTCGAACAACCAAAACCATAAAGCAACCCTATACTAATCTGAGCCCAAAGTCCAGCTATAAAAGTGTAATCACAAAAAACTGAAGCTGTCAAATCAAAGTCTACTAGTACGACTATGTACGTTGTTGTTTTATCTTTAATAGACTCAGATTAAAAAATTTAAAAAAATATATAGAAAGATTCTATGAGAAAGTGCCAAAAAAGTTGATTTGCAAGTTTATAATCAAATACTATGCCTAACCTAAACTAAAACTGTCCCCCCGTACCAATCTTCATTCCAAATGAACATATCTAAGACTGACCAAGCCCAATATTAAATATGGAACTATACACATGCCACAAGCCTCATATTTGTAGGTAAATCATTAATGCACTGCCACTGTTGCTCTGCATCAATTAAATTATCATGCTGCCTCATCATCAATCAAATTAGTTTATCAAATAATCGAATCATCATTCACATCATCTATAACATCTATATGTAACACATATTGTTGTCCAATTAAACAACTAGCTACCAAGATTGCCTTACTATACAACACAGCACAACATGAAATCACATGAGAAATACATACACACAAACATAAACAAACAAACAAAAGTGTATTTAAAATCCACATATTTTCTAAACCCTACCAACATCTTTTTTTACTACACAGCAAACACCTATAACACAAACCTCCATTACCACCCCTCTTCAAATTGGTCATCCATTGCGTCAAATATATTTTGCCAATGACAAAACATTTTGCATGATAAATACCAAATGGTTCATGCACTTGTAGGCTAAATATATATTGCTCTTCTCATGCGTAGTCTGGCTACAAATGCTTCTCACAACCCTTTCATAAAATAATAATTTCGAATGGTTTATTTAACTATTTAGTTCTTTACCGTCACCCGCCATACAAAACTATCACCAAACAACAACGCTAATGCAACTCAACCAAGAAATAGGCTAAGAGGACAGGAAGATGACAGGAGAATACAGAAAGCAGTGTTAGGGGTGGGCTCTCCTCCTCTTGTGGGGGAGGGGAGTGGCGTGCAGCATGCATACGCTAGGAAAAAAGACCGTTGAGGGCGGGCGTTTTTTGGGTCCCTTGGCTCTAGATGCCGTCAAGTGAACCAGCTTCTGTGAGGAGTTCTCCACTGCATCAAAGCTGGGCTCATCTTGGTCTGCAATAAGATTCAATACAGAATAAATAATAAGAAAAGAACTTACAATTTCAGAATCAGTAGAACAGAATATACTCTGTATATAATTGAACAATACAGTATGAGATAGCATAGCCTACTATTGCATATGTTGAGTGTTATTAAGCTGTTAAAAGAACTCATTTAATGAACTCAGTCCCAAAATTAGCTCATAACTTATTCTTGGTAACTTACCTATTCAAAATCAAATAAAACACTTCTGAACATCAGAATAACACAATTTTACAATATAGTTATAAATATAACACAGTACATTATAATATTCTCAGTTAATACAAACACAAATACAAAAGAATACGTTCAGAGCATACAACAAATGCTTTTAAATTCTACATAATCTTCACATACTGACAAAATAACAGAAAACAAAATATATACCTAACCAATAATTTCAGCAGCAGAAAAAAAAATCAAACACATCTTTAAAATGAATTCAACATGAATGAGACCCACTGCTGAATGAAGTAAATCTTTTCACAATCAACTAAAGAGCAATCAAAGTCATAAATCGGTCTTAATAGCATGAGAAAAATTAATTGAAACAAAATGTCTATACAGAAAATAAATTTAATATTAAGTTTTACTTTTATAGTCAAGTCCACAAATCAATTTAAATCAATAAATATTTTATACGCAACATTATTTCACACCAACAAAGAATCAGTTGTCAGCAAATATACTAAATACAATATTTAATAAAGAAGTAAGTTCAGACAATCCTAATACTAACTACAGAAAGACATCATCAAGCTTCAAGACATGAATTAAGTATGCATGCATAACATTCCTTTGTTTTATTCATCCATGCTAAAAATTAATTACTGTTCAAGTGCTGAAATTGCAAATCATTAAATTCACATACTAGGAAATGTCAACAAAAGATATAAACAAACCCAAATGAAAATCAACAAAGAGAAACAACTTGTCAAATTAGCCCTTAACGAAACAATAGCTCAAATGTAAAAATTTAACACAAGTAAACACAATCAAAATTGCAAGCAAGCATTTTCAACCAAAAATACTGGCTATTGTATTCCTGAGATTCACTTTTAGCAGATCCAACCTTTTTTCTTTTTTTCCCATGGTTCATATATTGAAATGTGCCTTACATATACTTTGCCTTACTCTGAAATTTTCATATACATTTTCATTGACAAAATAAATGCAGAAATAAATATTTAAAACAAGTTTTTTTAAATAATAATTACATTACCAAGCCTATCTATCCACCTTTGCTCCCCATCATTTACAAATCCACAACATATCATGCTATCATACATGCATTACATCTCAATACTAAATGACACATTCCCAGGAAATCATTCAAAGGATAAGAAAGATACACTACTATTCATAAAATAAGAATCAGAAATGAAATAGACGCAAAAACATAAAGAATAAAGAATAAAAATAAAACAAGGAGATAAAGAAGAAAGCTACAAGAAAGCCCAACTAGATTTCAGAGTATTACTAGCTTAATTTCAATCTAAAACATTAGTACGAGGATGGGATAAACAGAATCAAAACAGGTTAGACATGCCAAAAACACAAAACACCTACAGCACAAACAATGATGGAGGGTTATGTCCTGTCTTAATTGGAAGAAATGTGGAAGGTTCGTGGAGGCTCAAAAACCTTTTTCAAGGTTCTCAGATTCCGAACCTAGGTTGCTAAGTCTTTTGGACAACAACAACAAAAAGTTTAGGAACCTAGGTTCAGGATCTGAGAACCTCGAAAGAACGTGTTTGTACCCTCCATGAACCTTCTAATTAAGACAGACTAATAGCAAAATGGCAGCAAATATTAGTTATACACTCATTCAGAGATTGGTTACATTGCAGAATCTAGACCCATGCATGTTAGGAAAAATAGGTTCAGAAAATCGTATCTTAAACTAAGATGGGGGATGATCAACACATACAAAACTGATAAAATGGAAAAATTGTATTTGAAAGTAATAATGTACACCCATTTTCTGGAGTAAAAATAATACTATATTTTACGGAGTATTAATTCCAGAATGTACAGGGATCGAGTGACATTCATGGTTGCAAAAATAAGAAGAAAAAATAGTAAAGGATGCTTGTTAAGAAAAACAGTTCATATCCCACTACAGTGCAAACCCAAAAGGCAAAAGGGTGGAAATTAAAAAAAGGCCACTAACCCTGGGCTTTATTAGAGTCAGTGGGGACCTGGGCCAGGGTCAGAGCCGGGACCAGGGCCGGGGCCGGGGCCTGATGATTGTTACTGAGGTCTTTGTTTCTCATTTCCACTTTAGCCGTCTCTGGCAGTTTGGGCGGATCCGGCTTGACCGGCGGTGGCCCCAGGCCACCCGGCTTTTTGCCCACGGGCGGGGGAGCCATGGGCTTTTTCAAGGGAGCCGCTGCAGCCGGTTTGTTGGGGACCACTTCTGAAAGAGGAACATGGGGACTCAGACAATGCCCAACAACGCTACACACACGTTCACACATTTTACAACAAGGCCACATTATCTCAATCGTCCAACGTTCAGACAAACATTTACAAGAACCAGCCAATGTTAAGACAAAAGAAATTTCACATGATTACAAAGTAAAGCAGGTACACTACAGTAATGCTACTTGTGAAAAAATGTGACTTTTTTTTTTTACTTGCCTGGATCTCACATTCCAAGGAAACCAGACGTTCAAAATTTGCCACGAAGAAGCAACAAATGGGGTCTTTATGAGGATGTTACAAAAAAATATTTCAAAAAATTGTTTTTGCTGCTTTACTTTGTCATCACACAATAAGAGCACAAACACTACATTTTGTCACATTCGGTCAGTGATTGACTGACACAAATAGCATACAGTTCGACAGCCACAATACTAGGACAAAAATATATTCCATTACATTTAGACGAACACCACAAACAAAACTGAGACGATAATAACATTGTGAACACAGACAAGTGGCATGACATTTTGTCCCTAAATTTTGTTGTATAATTTTGCTCACTCTAAGATGTAAAGTGAAAATTAGCCAGCAGGGAGTCGATTCAAAGTTTGAAATCGAACAGGTCAGGGCATTAAAATAAAATTAATCATATACTTGAAATCATAGCATTATCCAAACCACCTTCAGAACTACAAAGCACTGATAATAATCAAGGCAGCAACTTTGTCACATTTGTTTTGTCATGCAAAGAAAACCCACACAAATTACTAACCCTGGCAAGAATACTTTGTTTATTTTTAAAGAAAAAGACGCTTATACATCACCTCTAATCATATTGTAATGCAACTCTAATCATTACAGCCACAGCCCTTCATACAACCATTGACAGAATAAAACTCACATTGTTTTGAAATGAAGCTAGCCAGCATGCATATATGTGTGTATGCATGCTAAAATGCTGTAAATACTCAACTGCTACACTAGCAAAAATGCTGTATAAATTCAAAAATAACTGAAACCCTTTCCCATATTTGTGCCTTCTGTCTTGCCAGGGTGGGGGAGAGAAGGGGATTTAGAGTGAAACAAACATTGCAAAAAATTTTAACGACAAACGTGAAACAGCAATATTAAACGGACAGCCAACAATTTAGAAAGCAACAGTACAGGCAAGCGTTTGGCACAGTATCCAGGTCTCACCTCCATCGTAATGCCTATGCTTCGAGCTCTTTCTGCGAGCTAAGTCATTAGCACAAACAATATGTCATCAATTGAAGGAGAAAGCATTTTCATGAACAGTAAATAAAAAGAGAAAGTCAGTCACGATATCACAAAACCTATCACTGTATAAGAGAAGAGAGGAGAAGTGTTTCTAGCTTTTCATACCACTCTTTATGGCGGCAAACTCATTATAATAACAAAACAAAATATTATCAATTGATTTATCATTTTTTTTATTTGAAGGATAAACTAGAAGGGCAAAGACCCATATGACTGGCATGCCCCTTGTGGAACTTGCAATATTTAGCATGAAAATGAAAGTCCAGAAAAGAAAAAAAAAAGTAAAACAGTTGCATTAAAATGTAAATGTAATACCGACTTTGATATTTTTTTGCTCTTGACCTTGAGGGCTTGAGATGATCTTGACCTCCGGCTCCAAGTACACTCATGTAATGTGAAATAAACTACAGCAAAAGCTGCATTAAGCACACACAAAAACTGACCTTGTGATAACCTTGACCTTCAGTGACCTTGACCTTGGGATGACCTTGACTTTCACATGACCTCTCATGCTCATGTATGATCAAATAACCCAAAGTTGTTGCATACTATGGGTTAAATAGAGCCATTCCATTGTATGATGACTTATTTTTTGGAATGTTTTTGCAAGGTCTAAAACTACCCCAATCTTCAAGGTCATTTTAGGCGTTGAAGATCAACGCAAAAATGAAACAAATATTAAAGATTAATCTATGATCTCTAAATACAACAAGTTTGAACTTTATATCTCTCATAGTTTAAGGTCAAGGTCACTTCAAAGTATCTATAACAACTGACTTTAGACAGATCCAATGACCTTGATCTTGGAGTGAGGTTGACCAAATTTGCAAAGTACGTGTGTCTCATGGATATCTATCATGTATCAAAGAATCATAAATTCAATATTAATAACATAGAAAAAAAAGTTACATTTTGTGAAAAATTGTCATTTTTTTAAAACTAACATTTGATGAGACCTTGACCTTGAAGTGAAGACATTCATTCACTGATCATTTTTATTTTCATTGGGTATTCACCATCTTACCAAGTTTGGTTGTGATAGTTGAAATAGGCTCTGAGTACTTAGCCACTTTAAAGTTTTTGCACAAACAGACTGCGGTCTGACAGTTTTTCGGTATCATTTTTGGATTATTTTGGACTCATCTCACACAGATTTGCAAAAATCTGGAAATTTGTTTAGGGGGAGGTGAATACATAGATTCACATTGCTATGCATTGCAAACGAGTTATTGTCATAAACCAACACTTTCAGTTGAAGAAGGAAACACATTACTGCTAGCGGGGTCACAGTTATTGTAAGATAATGTGAATAAACCTGGGATGCCAACAGCACTGGTCTGTTCATCAATTGCAAATAAATTGCTCCAGTCATAACTCAATACTGGCAGTACCTCAATTATAATTATGAATTTGTTACCGCAGCATTATTTCCATGTGGCAAAGTTAACATCTCTCTAGCCTAACAGGCGACCTATCTCTTCTTGCCCATCTATCCATCTTGTTCATGAGGATACTTTCATAACATTTCACTAATTATTATTTTGCTTCTTATTATTTAGAGGCAATTCTTTCCCACTTCCCGTTTCACTTGAGTGAAAAGTTAAACCAACAGGAAAATGTTTTATATAGAGCCATTACCTTTTAAAATTAGCTCCAAGTGCAAATGCTGTCTAGTTTCATTTTGTGTAAGAGTTTTAACAAACAAACCTTGAACACTAAACAGAAAGAACTACTTGTGACCCCTACATTAGCAATCTGTTTTCCAAAATATGACAGTGGGCAAAATGTTCCTTGTATACCTACATACAGAGTCTTAACACTGAAAAGAGCAAAAGTGACACTGCATTTAACAATCTACTTCATGAAACACACAAACAATATTGCATTACTGCATTCTGTGAAATTCAGAGAGCAAATGAAATCACACGGATTAAGAAAAAGGGGTTGAGAAGAAGATTTAGTAACAAAACACTGCATTCGAACACTGTGGAGCAGACTAGCAAAGAAACGGTCAACCAAGTCAACTGAAATAGCAAAGACATACTTCCTCTCTTCCCTACAAAATTTAAAAATAACATCTAAATTAAAAACATTTGAGAAATAGGAGATAACATTGGCATTTGCATATGCACACAACTCTTAAGCACACTTTAACACCCACATCTACACATAATATTACAGAAGCTTAAATTTAGCTTAAGATTCTAAAACTCTTAAAAACAAATAACAAAGTTGAAATGAATCATGCTTCTTATTTATTAATAGATTTTTAAACTACAGATGATCCTAAATTTAACTTAAGATTCTAAAACTCTTAAAAACAAATAACAAAGTCGAAATGAATCATGCTTCTTATTTATTATTAGATTTTTAAACTACAGATGAGCCAAGTAATTGCAAATATAATTGTGCATGCTAATTTAGAATTTAATATTGATATTATGTATCTTTCACTCAACACAAGATTATTACTACAATAAATGGATAACATTATTCAACAGTTTTTGGTCTAATATCGTAGCTAAAAACACATTCCCAATGCAAGTTATTCTATAAACAGTGTACAGATTTCAATTAAAAAGATGAATTATGGGTATTCAAACACATTTTTAAAAAGTCAAATTCTGAAAATGTTCTCGAGTTAGCAAAGAACATTCATGAAAAGGAGTACTAATGTTACACGACAAAGTTAAAACAAAGCAGTGCTTTTTATCATTGGTGCCATAGTTTAGTAAAACTGTCACTCAATATTGAAGTAAACCACACACAAAAAGTTACCTATTACATACAAGAGAAGTACAAATGAAAACATGGCAATCGTTAAGATAAGCACTCTATACTCATTCGCTGCATTTTGTTCACAGAAAACTTTAGGGACAAATCTATATCCTTAGGGTTAGGGTTTGGAATTGCTACCTCTGACCCTAAATCTAGCTCCACCTAACTCAAATCTGAAACCTAGCACTCTTCTTCCAATAAAATCAGGGATCAGTTTGTTGGTCATTGTCATTGATAAAATATCTTGTCTGAATAAAACAAAGTAAAGAAAATAATATTTTCTAGTGCTGATCTTAACGAATGCCCTGATCACTAAAAATTAAGTTTATTCTAAACTCTTTACAGTTAAAATGTTACAATGGCGACTCAAAAAAAGTTTAGAAAAGCTAAACTTTGCTTTAGGATATTTTGAGAATAAGCAGTTTTGAATGGCAGCACTAGGAATTACTTACCTTCTTTCTTAGACGCTTTGTCCTCAACTGACATTTGTTTGTCCGGAAGCTTGGGGTACATGTTCTTACCAGTGGGTGGTGGTGGCTTTTTTGGAGCTTTGCTGACCTGCAGAAAAAAAACAACACATGGCAAGTAGATTAAATAACCAGAAAAACAGAGCGGAGAAGGAAAAGACCTTTTCATTTCATAACGAACTCATCCTACAGTAAAATTTAATATCACAGATGTAAAGAGAAAACAAACTCTGGTGTTCTGTGTTGTCCAATAGATTTTACATCTTTATAAAATATAGCTGCAAACCTGCAAAAATCCCAAAGAGGAATCTTAACGCAAAGCGTCAATCTGAGGAGCGAAGCGACGACAAGTGCTAGGGGGGAACCGGGAGCAGGCCCCCCACCCACCCACCCACCCCCACTTCCCCCTCTTTACCCCTTCCTCCTGAGATTTTTTAGGTCTAAATAAGCCAAGTGTAGCAATCAGGTGCAATCTGAGCTATAAATTGACAAAAGAAAAAAAAACTGACAAGGAGAAATGTCACAAAAAAAAAAAGAGGAAAACATGTAAATGGAAAAAAAAGTAAACATTGAAACATAGATTGTTTTTGGCCTTATCTCATGAAAATAAATGAGACCAGGGATGCTAGCTGCAGAATAACTGAGAAGAAGTTAGCAAAAAGTTACAGTTCAAGACAGCTGCAGGTGACTTGACGTTGCAGATTTCGCAGTCATCAGGAACTCCCATGAGAAGTTCTGCAAGTTGCAAGGCACTCTCATGGTGGGTTTGGCAACCATCAGTGCATCACTGCACTGACTGTTTCGCTGTTCATAGAGCCTGTGATCTAATGTCCATTTTGTTTATCCAGACTTGGCTGAAGACTCTCTCAGGCAGCATTGCTGTGTGGAAGGGTCAAGATACCCAACATGGCAAAAGCCAATCTGTCATATTCAAGAGATCCACATTTCTTGATGTTGCTGATGAACAACCATTTGTCATCTTCTCGGTTCAAGTTGGAAACTGAAGGTCCCGATTCGGCGCACTGGAAATGTTGCCACTGATATTGATGTTTGTCCGTTGCCTCAGCATCCGTCTCGTTTCCTCCTTCAGCTAGAGACTGGGAAACTTCCTCACAAAAAAAATGTTGTCCCAGTCTCCAGCAGTGGAAGCATAGCCAAAGTTAGACATTTCGTTGTCGCTTGATAGAAATAAATTGGAAGTACTTCCTGTTAAAAACTGGACCATGCACATTGGGCACCGGAAAAGTGCGAATCGAAACCAAAACAAATAAAACATCAATTAAAACAAATTGGGACAGGGTAGGGAGGAAGGGGAGCCAAATCCAAAAATCTTAATCTTAAGTACCCAAATAGGAATTGGCAGAAAATTTGTAACACTTGGGAAAATTCCGCGAATATCTCGAGGATTGGCAGCTATGATAAAAGTCTTTGTTAGAGAAACGCAAATACAGCAAAGAGGTTTAAGATTTTTTTAGTATTTTTACAGCAGTACACAAGCATTCCTGCATAAGCATAAGCAAGCATACACCCACACTGTGGTTTTTATGACATAGTTGTCATAGTTATGACTGATTTCTAACTTGCTTTACTTGCAATCTATCTATCTATATATCTAATCTAATCATCTCTCTCTCTCTCTCTCTCTCTCTCTCTCTCTCTCTCTCTCTTTCTCTCTCTCTCTCTCTTATACAGATCCTTTTGTAATATGTCACATGATGTGCCTTTGTATTTGAAATTGAATATGAATAGACACCTTCAGTATTTAATGACTAAGTTCAGATTTGGTATTTCTGATTTGGATATTCATTTTTATAGATATCGGAGTTGCATCTTCGAAAACAAATTGTGCAAATTATGTAATCAAACCGAAGAAAATGAGTTGCATTTTTTACTCTGTTGTCCTTATTTTGATGATCTACGTAGAGAATGTATTGACCAAAAAAACTATAGAACCCCAAATGCATTCAGGCTGTCTTTATTGTTGTCATCAAAATAATGAAAATGTTGTAAAGAAACTTTGTGTAAATTTTGTACAGAGCGTTCAAGGATAGATAAACTGTTTTGTTGTGATGTATGTATGTTTTGAAGATTTAAGATATTTTATTGTTTTGATGTATGTTCTGACTTCACTACTATTGTATTGTGGTTTTTGTGAATATGTTGCACACACCCATTCTAAGGGGGCTAGGCCCTTTTTGAATAAACATTCGTATTCTCTCTCTCTCTCTCTCTCTCTCTCTCTCTCTCTCTCTCTCTCTCTCTCTCTCTCTCTCTGTCTCTGTCTCTCTCTCTCTACATAACATCCCAAATCCAAACCCTTACCTCATCTTGAGCAGGGATGAGTTCCACAAAATTGTCAGGGAAGACACCGCTTTTGCCGTTGACTTCTCCTCTCCACCATCCCTCATCTTCCAGATGTTTGTCCAACACAATAATCACCTCCCCTTCTTTCAAACTCAGTTCATCCGGCTGTTCAGCACTGTACGAGTAGCGTACGACTGCTTTCTCTACTACTGCAAAAATGGAAATAAAGATGTCATATAAAGGTTTTATGATATCAATAGCATAAAACTGCTTTCTTAAAAACTAACCGGGAAAAAAAAAGATAACAAGTCATTCAAATGTATTTCCAGAAAATCACACACATAGCCAAAAAAAAAAAGGCCTTTTCAAAAGTGTTTATTTACTTGGTGGTGTTGTGATAGGATTTATCATAACAAAATAAAAATAAAACTTGGCATGATAGGTCACGATCTGAACTATCTGCAAGAAAAAAATTATAAAAACAGGGTCTGCCAATTTTCAGATAAAGCAAAAACCATGTTTAGAAAATGGTGAAGCACGATGACCTTGACCTCTGAGAATGTAAAACTAGGAATGACCTAACAGGCATAGCAGTAGTTTCAGTATCCACTAAGTAAAAATGACGAATTACTGTGAAGTTATTCTTGAGATAAGGCAAAAAAGTGTTTTGAACAAAACAGTTACATTGGGAGCGACTGACCCACTGAAGCAGGACTTCTACTGAAGGATGGCCCATGATCTGAAGTACCTGTACACCAAAACTCTACAAAATCCGCTTTAGCTGTTTTGACATATTGAGCAAAATGTGTTTAGTGACAAAAGGACTCCAGCAACCTTCAGCAAATATGATGGCACAAGAGGCAGGCCACTAACCTAGGTAATGTTGCTAGGCTGTGAAGTGTGGTCAAAATCCGTTGCGTGGTTCTTGAGATATAAGTCCAACAGCAGAACAGATAGACCGACCAACATTTAGCACATCCTGATTCCATCCGACTATTTTAAAGTACTTCCAGATGATGTCATATAAATGTTTATCTGGCACAACGATCACCTCTCCTTTTAAACTGAATTAGTCTGTCTGTTCAGCAGTGTTTGAATAGTGCACAACAAGTTTCTCTATATTTTTTATAGAAATGCATGACTGCATATGTCCAAACAGTGTTTCAACAAGTAAACTAAAATACAAATAAGCAATTGATTTTGTCTTGATGATGATGTTGGTCAATAGACCTTCGGCTACAGTGTGCTTTCTTGCTCAGGCAAAGAAGTGATTGCCTATGAATGGTATATAGGCATGTGTGCTTGCGCTGAGAGACGCCATGCAAAGGCTTATGTATCACAGGCGTTTTCAGTGTCTCACCTGGTTTTGTGCTAGGCTTTTCCCTTTTGGTCACATCAGGTGCTTTGGCTTGTGGCCCTGGCTCCTGCAAATTGAACAATAAATGCCTAAGTAACATGAATCAGTAATCTGCGAAGAATATGCTGTCAAAAAATAACATATAGTTCCTCTGTCCTCAGATTCCATGTGGAACTACATTTGATTGAAGTAGATACTACATCAAATCTATTGAAATTCAAAGTTTCTGCTCATGATTTCTCTAAAATATGAATTTCTTCACCATCAACGTACAAAATACAAAGGTATAACTCCATATAACACTTCTAACATATTGACTTCTAATACATTAACTTGCAAAACAAACACAGTTCAAGACCTCAAGAATGTAACTTGAGAATTAAAACAAACCCCACAATATCCTCAATACAAACCCTACCCAACCTTAAGTGCATAAAAAAACTTCAACAACAATTAATATATATAACACAATTATTCAATTCTCTCACCTGATCATGCTTTCCTGAAGTGGATGGGCCTTTCTTTCCTGTGTTGCGCAGCTTGATAGGACCCCCTTCAAAAATGTTGCCCAGTCCTACGCCCATGATCTTTTTGCCTTTGATCTCGTGGAACTCCCCTTGTCCGGCTCCCTCCTTGTCACCTGAAACACAATGCATGCATTTGTTATTGTACTGTATTGGATTGATGTATTATTATTATTATTATTGTTGTTGTTTTAATATAGGCCTTTACAAACTCAATAGCTGCTCAAGACATTGTATTCACAGAGTTGCCAACCCCCCAAAAAGTTTTCAGTAGTAAAGATTTTGAATTTCAGTAGTTTTATGACATTTTCAGTAGCCACACGTCCTCGCATTTTTTTTAACGAAGACATGCATACACAGTCTGCAACGAAGGTCGTGAAGAGTGTGTCCGCACGAATTACTGAGAGATCCATATCGGGCTGAAGAAGGTGGCTACCGACTGAACAGGGACTAACTTTTCTGGATCAGGGCAACGACTTTTGTGACGGTTGCCATTCACGTGTCGCATCACATCGTGGAAGCCGCCATGTTGAAAACTAAAATCTGCCAAGCACGCTGTACAATACACGCTGTGTTTTGATCTCGATGACGCAGTGATGCACGGAAATTTTTCAGAATACTCTTTCCTGTACTCTTGATTTGCTGTCCTCTTCTTTTTTTCTGGGCTTTCATCGCTAGTTTTCTTTCTTTTTGGCATAAATACGCTGCACACAAACTTTTCTTCTCGCGCTGTAGAACGTGACCTGGAAACGAAAGTGTCACAGAAAGGTCGAGGTTTTGTTCACCGATTTGTTCACGGTGATTGGTCGAATTTCCTAACATGCACTGGCAGCGTGATCTATTACACCGTGCACGTAAACCGAATGACCGTGACCTTGAGGTGCTACGGGAGGCACAGGCACTCAATAAAACTCGTTAAAACTGTAATACTATCGTCGAAAATTGACTTTCCGTAGTCAATTTTCAATTTGCGTAGCTCCGTAGCCGCGTATTCATTTCCGGAGTAAACTACGGAAATTCCGTAGTGGTTGGCAACTCTGTATTCACTATCATGTTGCACTGTATTGACAATCAGATTGTGTTGTATGGAATGAAGATAAGAACATCTGCAAATAATATTTTTAAAACTAATTCTGAGATTTTTATTCGTCACCCATGCAGGCCAAATTCAAAGTGCCTTCTCAACAAAAGTGCGGCAGCTGCATGAGCCGTGCCATCCAGGACAGGGTGGAATAGGACCTATTCCCTTTAAAGTCCCAGCAGCCTGTGTAGATAGTTAGTTATTCATCACTTACAGGGTCCAGTGGACTGCAAAGAGCCGAATCAGGACCACAAAATCAAGACCACAACTTCGCTGAAAGAGGACTCACCCCCGCTCCACATAAAAGATCTGCCAAAACAACCCTAGTGGTAACATTGAAGGCACTCCACCAGCTGGTCACTTTACAATAAAGACATCCCATGCAGGGAGCGCTGAGGCTATACTCTAATTTATCGAACACCCGTTTACAAAAACAAAATAAAATAAAAACATCATTATAAAATATCAACAAAACACATACATATAAAATGCCTAAATTGACAAATAATAACATCATAGGAAGCCCCAGTGACTATTTGGCAGAAAGCGTCCAATATTCCCAAGCTGATCCAACAGACCTCACACACAAATGATGAGTTTTGTCCTGGAAGAGTTTTCAAGAGAAAAGGTAGTTGACTGGTCTAGCGAAGAAGTAGTATAGTAGATTGATAGAACAGAGTAGGAATGAGAAAGAGCAAATGAGAAAGACAGCGACAGTGGGAATTTAAAGCACTAAATTTCCAGAAAGTGGGGATGCTGTTTATACTGTAACCCATGGGATGAGGGGTGTGTGGGGGTGGGGAGAGGCCTGTGTAGAGGCCTACTGAAGACTTGCATGACGATTTTAGTCCATCCTCCTTCTCCTTGTAACAGAGAAAAAAAAAATGGGAAGGCACTCACTGGCTCACGCATGGTCAAAAGAGTAGGCCTCACGGCACTGAAGAGGGAGCAGGTTTCAAAGGTTCAGGTACAGAGTATGACAAGGATGCATGGCAGAAAAAATCCAGAAAATAACTAAATAAAATAAATACACAATTTGTTAATATCCATTTTACTGTACCTGTTGCTTTGTTGCCATCAGTATCTGTGGCTTCCCCCTCCTCTATTTCCACAAAGTTGGATGGAAAAACGCCATTTTTTCCATTTACACTGCCTTCCCACCAACCTTCTTCAACCTGCAGGAAGCAGAACAACAATTTCAGTGGTTAGCATAAAATGTGGTCCAAAATGTTTTTGGGTCATAATATATCCTAATATAAGAGTATTTATTCACCAAGTAAACATGTGCATGGATTTTGAGGCTACAATAAACATGCCCAACAGACACCCAACAGTCATGAGTTTCCGGCAGATTGAGCCCTGCAAAAGCACCTTTCTCACACTTTTCTCCCTCAAAACAAACAGCTCAGAGGACTTCCTGTATAAAACATTTTAAGTTAGCTACATGTGTTCCGCCCACCAAAATCTACTTGCCACCATTTTGGTCATGCAGCAAACAAACCCTGGAGCCTGTTACATGACTGCAACCACTCACACATCTATTCAACACACTCCAATGGCTCAGTACAACTTCTAGCTGAATGGCTCAGTACCAGTTGTATCTTTCAGAACCCTAAAAATCCAGCTGTCTTTATTCCCTTGCACAATAGTTGAGTGGAACAACTTTCCAGCTGAAATAGCCCTCAGTCCAAAAGGTTCAAATCCAGATACCTCCTTCTCAATCCTTCTTCCCCACTTCCCCTCTCCTTCTTATCCCTAAATGTCTTTTCTTCTGGTCAGCCACTCCTCTAGTTACCCTAGCATTCCACCTGTTGCTGATAATAAGAAGCAGATTATCCAGGCAAAATCAGTATACATTTTCGCCCAACAACAATACAAACAATCATGAAACCCTTTCAAGTCAACAAAAGTTTAGGAATTAGACTTTCAGATAATTTTTAAAAATTAATTTCTGTTATTGTGCCAGGTCCTTAATTTGTGGCCCTTTCACAAACTAGCCTGCTTTAGTGAAATCTTTACTGAAAAAGCCTTCTCTTGATCACAGTGACCTCAAAAACCTCAGGCCTGTATCTAATCTCTCCTTTCTTTCTAAAATAACTGAAAAAGTTGTTCTTTTACAGCTCAACAAGCATCTTGCTGCAAACACTCTCTTCAATCCATTTCAGTCTGCTTATAGATCTGGCCACAGCACTGAGACTGCTCTTGTAAAACTCATGAACGACCTTCTTCTGTCTCTTGATGATGGCAAAATGTCTATCCTCACCCTTCTCGATCTTTCAGCAGCATTTGAAACGATTGACCATAGCATTCTTCTCGACCGTCTGCAACGCACTTTTGGTATTCATGGCTCTGCACTTGATCAGTTCACATCTTACCTCTCTGGCAGAGCACAGACTGTTTACATTGACAATAACAGCTCTGATCCACCTCCAATTCTTTACAGCGTGCTGCAGGGTATGGTGTTGGGTCCTGTCTTGTTTGTCTTGTACACCCTCCAATTTTTGATATTATTCAAATCCATTCAGTTATTCAGCATTCTTTCGCGGATGACACTCAGCTACAAAAGTCTGCTGAACCCCAGGACATTGACTCTGTTATCAGGTCTAAATTCTATGCAAGAGTGCATGCATATGTGATTTCAAATCCTGGATGACTTTCAATAAACTTAAACTAAATGATGATAAGTCAGAAGCTATGATCATTTGCTCTCTGAGAATGTCAACAACTTATCTGCCTGATTCTCTTCTCGGTGGTAACACTGTTGTTCCTTTCTCTGCCTCGGCCCAAAACTTCGGTTTAATACTTGACTTAAATCTCACATTCTCAACCTCCTCCGCACTGTGAACTTTGAATTGCGTTGCATAAGCTTCATTATTATCCCCTTTCTGCCAGTGCTACTCAAGACTCTTGTCTCTGCCTTCATCTTGTCTAGGCGTTACTATTGTAACACCCTTTTCTATGGTTGCCCTCAGTATCTGCTGCACAAGCTGCAAAAGACACAGAACAATGCTGCTCGCCTTATTTTGCATTTTTCCAAAATCACTTCTCATTGAAATCATTGCATCGACTTCCCGTGTAAAACAGAATACAGTATAACATTGCAAGCCTTTGCTTCAAAGCTGTTACTCTGTATGGTCCATTGTATCGCTCCGAGTTAGTCCACTTCTATACACCATCAAGATCTCTCTGTTCATCTTCTTATTGTCAACAGCTCCGTATTCCACGTATGAAAACAAAAACTTTTAGTGAACGCTCTTTCTGCTTTTCAGCCACCAGTTTGGAATTCTCTTCCCGTAACTCTGCGCTCTGTTAAATCATCGCTTTCCTTTTGCTCTGGGCTGAAAACAAACATTTTAACACTGTCTATCCTTAAATCTCGATCCTGAACTTTTCTTCGTCAAATACTTAAAACCCAGTCATAGTAGTTTGTGTGTGTCTTGTGTGTGTGTGTGTGTGTGTGTGTATGTTTATGTTCTGATTTTGTATTTCATGTTTTGCTTTTGCTTCGTTTAATTATTTATGTATTTATCTATTATTTTTATTATTTATTTATTAATTTATTTGTTTTTCTTCTGTAAAGCGCTGTGAGCTCTAGTGAGGAAGGGCATTGTACAAATGTTAGTTATTATAATTATTACTTAGCCACATAAAAATTTTGCACAGACGGATAGCAGACGGTGGGAGGATGAACAGACGGAAGGACACACTTTTTTTTTAAAGATCAATTTTGGACTAGTTAGGACTCGTCTCACCCAGATTTGCAAAAATCTGGAAAATTTTAATTTGGGGGTGAGTACATGTGATAGGCTCACATTGCTATGCATGCAAGTCAAAAATGCAGTAGTCTACATTAAGAAAATAAGCAAACAATGATTTATAACAAAAAGAAACCACATAAGAAGAGATACCTCATCTAAATCAGTTTCCTCATAACCCACGCCTTCAGCATTATCCATTGTGAACAAACACAACTGTTGCTTCAACCACAAATCATCTACTGTGCTTTTCGCAAAACCTAGTGTAAAATTTCAATTTCCACAAAATAAACAAGCCAAACATAAAATGTGGGTACTAATGATGAGAAAATCTTATCAGTGCAAGAATTCACTACAAAAGTATGCTCAGTGAAGCAGAAACTGACAAATTAATATGAAAAAAAATAGCAGTAGTTTCACTGTTTATGGCTCAAACAACACTACTGGTAAAATGTGAGAAATCATATCACATGAGGAAAACTGAAACTTCATGTACCAGTACAGAAACAATAAACACACAGAAGGAAGAAAATCAGTTTAATAAACAATGCTCTTGACTCTTGTACTTCCTGGCCAGTTCCTGTAATGTGACCAAAAGTGGTATCAAATAACCGAATTTATTTAAAATCTTTTAAAACAATACAAAGGACTTGGGGTGTCGGATAACGCAGTGGTTGGAGCACTTGCTACTGTGTCGCAAGTTAAGCACCGTCCAGTGTGGTTAGCACTTGGATTGGTGACCGCAAACTGTGAAGCGACAAATAACAACGCCCCCATTTGACTCAACTGTGACTGAGTACCTACTCTCTTAAGGGTGGGGAAGGTAAAGCAGCGAGGGAGAGAGATGCGCCTCACCCTCATTACACTGGCCCAAGATAAGTGTGATCTCCAACATCACGCTCCCCTACAGCCACAAAGCTATGTGACAACCTTTACCTTTTTTACCTTTTTTTTTTACAAAGGACTTGTGGAAGAAAATATATCTGACATAATAAAACGGTAAAAACAACAAAGAGGCTAACTGAAAACTGACAAATGGTCTTGAATTGTATTGAACACACTCAATCATTGTCAATATTGCACGCTGAACCTTAGCATGTTAAATCAGTATTACATTACATGATTATCACTTTAGGTCCAGCGGACTCTTCCGAGCCAAATCAGGACCGGACAACCCCCAATCCACATAAAAGATCTGCTGAAACAACCCTAGCGGCTAGTGGTAAAACTGAAAGCTCTCCACCGGCCAGTCACCTTACAATAATGACATCCCACGCAGGGGACGCTGAGGCTGTACTCTAAATTATCGAACCCCCGTTTACAAAAACAAAATAGAATACAAACATCATTATAAATTATCAACAAAACACATACATATAAAATGCCTACATTGCTAAATAATAACATCATAGGAAGCCCTAGTGACCACTTGGCAGAAAGCATCCAATATTCCCAAGCTGATCCAACAGACCTCACACACAAATAAGGAGTCTTGTCCCAGAAGAGTTTTCAAGAAAAAAGGTAGGTGACTGGTCTAGCGAAGAAGAAGATAGTATAGCAGATTGATAGAACAGAGAAGGAATGAGAAAGAGAAAATGAGAAAGACAGCGACAGTGGGAATTTAAAGCATTAAATTTCCAGAAAGTGGGGATACTATTTATACTGAAACCCCCGGCACCCCAACAAGGGTAATTAAATCAGTATAAAAAGGGGGGTATTGAACAAATAAAATGACATGACAATGACCTTATATTTTAAGTTTTAAATACACTATTCATTGTATTACACACTTCAATGAAGGGCTATAGTTATCAAACAGATGTGGTGTAAATAATTATAGAATGTTTAAATAATACAAAACTCGCAACAATGGTGATTACTGAGAACAATTACTTCATTTTGCCTGTATACATGCACTCTTCAGACAATGGATGAAATTCCCTTTTGTTTTATACTTATTCCTGCATACATGATGCAATAGAAGGGCAAAGCCCATATGACTCACATGCTCCTTATAGAACTTGCTATATTTACCATGAAAATCAGTTTTCCCCTCCTCGCCCCCCCCCCTCCCCCCCAAAAAAAAAAAACGGTGGATTAACATGTAAAGTAATATCAGCTTTGATCTTTCTATACTTTTGACCTTGAGATGACCTTGACTTCTGGGTCCAAATACTCTCATGTGTGATCAAATAACTAACTGGACAGAGGCGACTGATGACAGGAGAACTATTGTTGTACTCCGGGCACGAATAAAACGATGCACCCCACATGCAGGGAGTAGGCTTCATGTTGTCCAATCAGGCACAGAGGGCACTGATTGGATGGGAGGTCCATGGCTCCAGGATCATCACAGCATCCTTCCGTACCAAGATGAGGAAGATCAAGATGAACCTTGTCCAGTGCTATGCTCCACCGAATGACAGTGAAGAGGATGTTAAAGACCATTTCTACAGCAGACTACAGACGATCCTCGAGACCTACCCAGACAAGGACATCACCATCCTCATGGGAGATGTCAGTGCCAAGATTGGGTCTGACAACACCGGATACAAACCAGTCATGGGCACCCACGCCTTAGGAGTAATGAATGAGAATGGAGAGAGATTTGTAGACCTGTGTGCACTCAACAACCTGGTCATCGGAGGCAGCATCTTTCCTCACAAGCGGATCCACAAGAGTACATGGGTATCTCCAAACAACGTGACAGAGAACCAGATCAACCACATCTGCATTACCAAGAAATTCCGAAGATCCCTGCAAAACGTTAGAGTGAGAAGAGGAGCAGACGTGGAGTCCAACCATCACTTGGTGGTGGCGAAACTGAAGCTGAAGAGGACCCAGTTAAATTCATCAGGCAGAAGAATGAAGTACAACATCAGCCTTCTGAAAGACCCAAAGACAAAAGAACAGTTTTGTCTAGCGCTGAAGAACAGGTTCGAAGTGCTTCAGGAATTATTTGAATAAGAAGAAGAAAGTGTACGCAACAGGTGGCAGAAAGTGAAAGAGACACTAAGATCAGCATGCCAAGAAGTAAATGGGCCAAAGAAACATCAACAGAAAGAGTGGATCACAGCAGAAACCTCGGTCAAGATAGAAGAAAGAAGAAGAAGGCAACAGTCAACAAAAGCAGAACCAGAGCAGCTAAGACCAATGCCCAAGAAGACTACACAGGAGCCCATAGAGAAGTGAAAAGAAGCATCAAAAAAGATAAGAAGGCCTACATGGATGGACTGGTAGGTGAAGCGGAAAGCAGCAATATGAAACAGTTGTACGACACCACTAAGCGACTCTCCGGAAAGTTCAGCAAGCCAGAAAAACCTGTTAAGGACAAGCAAGGAAACACCATGAACAGTCTAGACCAGCAGTTGAACAGATGGGCTGAACACTTTGAGGAACTTCTGAATAGACCAGCACCAATGAATTCCCCAGTCATTGAACCAGCCAATGTGGATCTTCCAATCAACTGTCAGAAACCGATCAGAGAAGAGATCAAGAAGGCCATCCCCCTGATGAAGAACGGAAAGGCCGCTGGACCAGACGACATCCCAGCAGAGGCGCTAAAAGCGGACCTGGAAGCGTCAGTGGAGATGCTGTACACACTCTTTGAGAGGATCTGGGAGGAAGAAGATTTTCCGGCAGACTGAAAGGAAGGTTACCTGATCAAGCTTTCCAAGAAAGGTGACCTCAGCAACTGTAACTACAGGGGCATCACACTTCTATCTGTGCCTGGGAATGATTCAACCGGGTCTTTTTGGAGAGGATAAAGGATACTGTCGACCCACAGTTACGAGACGACCAGACAGGCTTCCGACAGAACAGATCCTGCACGGACCAGATTGCAATGCTCCGCATCATAGTTGAGCAGTCCCTGGAATGGAACTCGCCGTTGTATATCAACTTCGTCAATTATGAGAAGGCGTTTGACAGAGTGGATTGAGATACCCTCTGGAAGCTCCTTCGACACTACGGCATCCCAGCCAAGATGGTCAATCTGATCAGGAACTCCTATGACGGCATGTCCTGCAGAGTTATCCATGGTTGACAGCTCACAGACAACTTCCAGGTGAAAACCAGAGTCCGATAAGGGTGCTTGTTGTCGCCTTTTCTCTTCTTCATCGCCATAGAATGGATTATGAAGACGTCCACCAAGGAAAGTAGGAACAGAATCCAGTTGACTCTGTGGAGCCAGCTCGATGATCGGACTTCGCTGATGACCTTGCTCTTCTTTTCCATAGCCAACAGCAGATGCAAGAGAAGAGAAATGCAGTGGCTGCCACATCGTCGGAGGTCGGCCTCAACATCCACAAGGACAAGAGCAAGATCCTGAAGATCAACTCCATCAGTACCGAACCAGTCATCTTGAATGGAAGTCCCCTGGAAGAAATGCAGTCCTTCACCTACCTGGGTAGCATCATTGATCAGCAGGGCGGCACAGATGCGGACGTCAAGGCTAGGATCGGCAAAGCAAGAGCTGTCTTCATTCAGCTCAAGAACATCTGGACCTCCAGAGAGCTGTCTTTTGCCACCAAGATACGAGTATTCAACTCCAATGTGAAATCAGTCTTACTGTATGGAGCAGAGACATGGAGGACAACCAAGACCACCATCAAAAAAGTCCAGTCCTTCATCAACAGATGCCTCAGAAGGATTCTCAAGATCCCCTGGCCCGACACCGTCAGCAACGCCAACCTTTGGGAAAGGACCCGCCAACTCCCTGCTGAAGATGAAATCAGGAAAAGGAGATGGCGCTGGATAGGGCATACCCTACGCAAACCAGCGACGAACGTCACCCGGCAGGCGCTGAAGTGGAACCCCCAGGGAAAGCGAAAGAGAGGCCGTCCAAGGAACATCTGGCAACGCGACCTCGAGACCCACACCGCCAAGATGGGCTACACCTGAAGTCAGAAAGAATGGCACAGGACAGCGGACTCTGGAGAGCTGTTGTTGGCGGCCCATACCCTGGCAGGGGTGACGGGCATTAAGTAAGTGATAAATGAACTACAGCAAAAGTTTATTATTCCTAAAACACAGTGACCTTGGGATGACTTTGACCTTCTGTGATCTTGACCTTGGGATTACCTTGACCTTCATGTAACCTCTCATTCTCATGTATGATCATCCTACAGTAGGATGAACAATTTGTTAATGTTTTTGCAAGGCCTAACATTATCCTGACCTTCAAGATCAATGCCTAAACGGAACATATATGAAAAGATCAATCTATCATCTCTAAACACAACCAAATTGGACTTTATTTCTCTCACATTTTAGGGTCAAGGTCACTTCAAAGTACCTATATGGACTGACTTTGGACAGCTCCAGTGACCTCTGCCTTGTAGAGAAATTGACCAAATTTGCAAAGAATCTGTGTCTCGTTGATATCTATCATGCACCAAAGAATAATAAATTCAACATTAATAACTTAGTGAAAAAAGTGAAATTTTGTGAAAAAAATTGCAATTTTTAAAAATAACATTTGTTGACATTGTGACCTTGAAGTGAAGTCATTCATTCACTGATCATTTATGAGGTATTATGGCTATACTCCATGTTACCAAGTTTGGTTGTGATAATTGAAATAGGTTCTGATATATTAAGCCACTTGCAAGTTTTGCACAGGCATACAAGGTTTTGCAAATGTCAATTTTGGACTATTTAGGACTCATCTCGCACAGATTTGAAAAATATGAATTTTTAGGTGTGCGTGAGGGGAATGGCAGGAGGGGTAGGGGGGGGGGGTGAGTACATAGATTAAAATTGCTAACCATGCGAGTCAAAAACTGAAACTGCTGGAGTGACCATTGATATGACAAACAACACATTTATATACACACCCTTCCACCATTTTGCCTTTTTCCATTTCTTCAAAGAGACAATATATTTCAATTAAATGGAAAGTAATAAAACATCACTTGAAATGTGAACCAGTCAGCCAAATCGACCAATCAAATACTGACCCAAGAACTAGTGGCAGGGATGGTGTTAACATGTTTTCTGATTATTGTTAAACAGAGCTTATTCTAGGATTTTGAAGAAGTGGGGGCAGGCCCCCCTTCCTTGAAAAAAAGGGGGGGGGATTAGGCCCCCCTCTGACCAAAACAGTGGGGGCATCTTCTCGGCATATATAGGGTGTACACACAAACAAATATCCATACTTGTTTTCTCCCGTGATGTTCCCGGATAAACTATGAAACAGTCAAGTGTCGCATTCTCTCCAAACAGTAGAACACACAAATCGCAGACAAAATACAGGGTGTTCCAAAAGTCTTGGGCACATTTGAAGTCCCCATATCTCAATAACTATGAATGGTAGTAAAATAACAGTTGTGCCATTTTAAAGCTAATTACATTAAGTTTTTTGTAAAGCTGTTGATTTTTTAATTTCTTTTCAGACCCATTAATGGCGTTCACTCAAACAGAAAATGTAGGGACGCGTTTGGCAAGAATTTGACTATCGGCTTGATGTGTGTCGTGTGACCAATGGTGCTCACATTGAACATCTTTGAACATTCCATGTAAAACTTGAGATTACAAGCTTTCTGAATTTACCAGATGCGTTTTTATATCCTTTATAGTTTCGGAAATATTCAATGTTAAAATGTGCCCAAGACTTTTGGAACACCCTGTATATCACAAACTGGTATCTGTAACCTTGCTTTCACAACTGTTGCATAAAAGCTCTGCTATTTTAGAAGTCATGGGAAAACAGTGTGACTGTTTTCTTCACAGTTCCTCCACTGAATTCGAAGTCGAAAAGCGTGCGCTTTTTCGAAGCCATCTGATTCTGATTGTAAACCAGTTCCAACCGGTCAGGTTCATCGATGCCACACTCAGAAGAAAGGTGATTGGTCAAAAAGAATAGCATCGGCCAATGAAAATTTGAGACACATCGCATATACAAGAGAGCAACTTCCGTTTAACTCCAGTTTCCGCTACGCCCTAGCAGACGACAGAAACGTCACAGTAAAGCCCGCTTCGATCAAGACATGTAGCGGGATATTTCCAATCTCCGCGGGATCGCGAACGCGCTCATCGAATTTCTATGCGGGAAAAAAACTTTTTGTGCGTGATCCCACGCATCCCGCGCCCTACAATAAACTCTGGTTAAAGTCTAGGCACTCATTTTTATTGAAACTCACCACACTGAAGTACTGAATGGTAAATAATAACAATACAGGCAATGGTTCCAGTTGAATGGTGACAGCCTAGAATGCCCTCTTCCATCCCTCCCCCACCTCCCCCCACTTTTTTTTTATGCAATAAAATAAATAACATGACTTTCCCTCACACCTCCCCAACGCCACCCACGTCCTTCCCACCCATCCCATTCCACACGCACACACCCCTATGGCCTTCAGATCAGAAAATAAACTGATCTTATCACGCCAACATTTTATTGCACGGAGATGATAAATCCTGATGCTCATACCCTAGGCAGTTGAGTGCCAGTGGCATAACTACACCCAGCAAGCACTAGGTCCCTTCTCCCTCTCATCTCTGATCGCCGAGAATTGTGCTCAGTTATTTAGGAAGTTAGATGATGTACTTAAGGCTGTAAGTTGGCACATCGGATGGCTTGAGTTAGACCCCGTTTCCAGACAGCGATCTGAGCAACTCTTGAGCTGGTAAAGCTCGCTATATAAGAACAATTATAGTAGCATACATATTTTCCTAAGTGCCCAGGAAAATACTACCCGAAGCACTTTGAAAGAGTACCAAGCAAAACTAATAAAGACCCACAAACAATTTTTTTAAGTGTCCCAGGATCACACATTTCAAGACTCAAATTCAAAGCTTAGTGGCTGGTATGAGCAATGATGACCTATTACGTCATCCTTTCATGTAACAACAATGCAATTTTTCACAAAGTCTAAAATCCTTCAGGTGAAAAAGACGTTAATTAAAAAAAAACAGCAATAAAACATCAAACCAATTTTTCAAGCAAACTCATTGTCACAAAACCAAAAAAAAATAAATAACCATCCTTGATACCAGGGCCCTTTTATCATAATATCCATGGGTCAAGCTATCACAAAATGTGTACAAAAGAATAATTTGTATCTTATACACCAAATTTTCCTAACAACAGTTTCCTCTGCCCATAGGCCTGCATACATGGAATCACTGGAAGTGCTAGCACAACCAATAGATTATACAAAAAAATCAAATCTTATCAGTGAAAGGTGAAATGATCAATGAGAAGACAAGGAATCAAAGGATGAGGGCCTAGGCTCAAAACAACATACTATACCACAATACAACATAACGTCATGATCTAACATGGCATGCAATCATTCCACATCACATCGTGCAAAACAACAGTAATTAAGATTTTAAATAAATACCCAAAAATATGACTTACCTCTCTGATAAAGTCAATACTCTGTCCAACTTGCAGTTCCAATTCATCTTCATTTTCTGGTTTGTAGTCAAACAACACTTTGCATTTCTTCTTGGCTGCTTCTGTAATTTGACAGAAAAGAAACACTATTAAAAACAAATATTAACAGTTATGATTTGTAATATTTCAGGTTGTGAAGGGTGCAATAATTTTATTTACCGATATTGGTCATTGTTGCCCGCGGTTATGTGTGTGCAGCCATTTTCTAACATTGGGAGTATTTTCCTTGTTCAATTATAAATGCTTAATAAGAAGAAATCCTATCCTATCCTGTAACTCGGAGGTCGTAGGGGCACCACAGATGATCGTTTAACCAGCATACTCCATCTTTTCCTGTCCTCAGCAACCCTGATTGTTTCGCTCAGTGTCAAACCAGTCCATTCTCAAATGTTGTCCTCCCACATCTTTTTTGGTCTACCTCTTCCTCTACCTCCTTGCACTGTGCCTTGCAGAATGGTCTTTGCAAGACCTGATGATCTGTGACGTGGCCATACCATCGGAGTTTCCGTTTTTTTTTACCACTGTAAGCAGGTCATTGCGCTGTCCAATGGCTTGTGTGATGGTCTGTCGGACTTCGTCGGTGATGTGCTGGGTATAGGAAATGCCCAGAAGTCTTCTGTAGCATCTCATCTCCATGCTTTGTATTCTTCGTTGGAGATCTGCCATGAGGGTCCATGTTTTGCAAGCAGGATTCAGGGCAGGGCAAAGTATCACTGAACAGATTTTCAACCTCAGAATAATCTGCGAGAAATACGTACAGCACCAACAACATCTATATCATGTGTTCGTAGACTTCAAAAAGGCGTTTGACCAAGTCTGGCATGCAGCTCTGTAAGCAACCATGAGAGTGTACAACATCAGCACTAAAATTATTGAAGTCATCAAAAGCCTGTATGACAAGGCTACCAGTGCAGTCCTCCATAACAGCGCCATCGGAAACTGGTTCAGAACAACAATCGGCGTGCATCAAGGATGCCTACTCTCTCCAACACTCTTCAACATCTTCCTAGAGTGCATCATGTCAGATGCTCTTGCAGATCACGAAGGCACAGTCAGTGTAACAAGAGCATAGTTTTACACAGCACAGTTTAAGCTTTTGCCTGGTTGAGTCAGTGTAAACTTAGAAGGTTACTGTTAGTCTGAAGCAGACGACAGAAGTGGCTCTATGGTACACATTTCTTATGCTGACGATAGCCCAGTAGGCAATGACATCATCGCAGCTTACGTTAGAGCGCTTCGATTTTTCAGCCAATGAGAACAGAGAGAGATTAGGTAGAACCAGTTCTGCCTGGTTAGGCAGAGGCCAGGTAGAAGGTCATTCTGCATTCAAACAGCCTAGTGTACACAGCTACACTCTAACAGAATCTCTCCATAGACTAAAGCAGGACTTGTTGAAAATTCGAATCAATCAAGTTAGCCACGGCCTGACATTGTCAAAAAGATAAATGAACATACTTTTGTTTCACCGTGACGTATTGATATTACTGTTGAATTATGTTTGTGAAATTTGCTATGCTTAGAATTGAATTGTTAGTCCAACGTGCGTGACCACGTGGTGAACACGACCGGCCGACGCCATGTTGTATTACATACGGACCCACTGTTGTTTAACCTATATGTATGCTTGCAGACCAGTGGCTGTACCAGAGAATGTGTATAATATTATTATTTCTCTATGTGTATAGTTAGCCATGATTTATATTTATATATGTATTATTGTATAGGAAATTAGAGTGGAGATTCCAGTGGACCACGGACTTAGCAGAATGTTCGTTGCTTATATATAGAGATGTGGAGCTAATCACTGAGGGCTACTTCGGCCTTCAGTGAGACACTCTGCACACACCTATTATACATGGTTGTGCAGAATTTCGTCTCATATGTTACAGACGAGCAGGCATTGTATCGTGAGCCCAATTAGGCGAAAGACAAGAACAAGTCGTCGCTGAACGTTGGTCTGCAGAGGCATCTAACGCACTGAGCTAAGAGAGCCCACCAGTCTAGCCACAAGGAGAAGACTACACAACAACACAGCTTATCAAGGAAGCAACCACAACGCAGCGCTTCGCCCACACAGTTAAGTGCCTACAGAAACAGTGCACTAAAACTGGTATCACAGGACCATAGTAGTCCACTCTTCCAGAACTCTGACCATTAGGGCAGAAAGTATCCAGTGCCCGATGATGATAAAATAGCTGCATAGAACTATCAAGAGCGAACCATTCGCATTGACATTGCAACTTTTTAGTATCGTACTTCGAAGATTGTGTATAGAGTAGAGGAAATAAATGTGTGATATTTATGGCTCGACTACATATGTTTCATAGCCGTGTGAAAGCTAGTGTGACAATGATCTTTTACCATTTTTCTATCTATCTCTGTACCCCCAGCCTAAACACAGACCAAGCTAAACAAATAAATGTATTCAGTGAAGTCACAGGGAGATTACTAGCGATCCCCATAGACTAAAGACGAGTGGGTAATAGCATTCCATTGTGCAGAGCCCAGCAACAATAGACCCACCGTCACAGTCAGCATAAGAAGAAATAGCAATCAACTATTAGAATTTGTCATAAAACTAAAGAGTCGTGTTCAAAATCTGTCCACAAACACTAACCTCACAGTTACCATTCAGGCTATAAGGAAATTGTGTATCATTATGAATGAGAGAGAAAATTCTATAGTAAAATGCCTTGATTTAGAGTAGTAGTGAGTCTGTAAACTGTCAGGTCTGTATTCTTGTCTTGTTAAATTGTAGAGGTAAAGCATAATGTCTGAAAATAGTTCAGAAAAGCGCTAGCTGCCACTACAACTTTACTGAGTTTTCTTTCAAAATACATTTAAAAAAAAATATAGTATACCTTTCTTTTTGTGCACAATAGAGCCCTGGGCTCCAGGAAGAGGGACCCCATCTTTAAATTTATTGGCCAGCTCTCGAACAGACTTTCTCTGTGTCGCTTCTCTTTTCTCCTCTTTTTTTGCTTCCTTGATCTTCAACTGCAAAACAACAGTCAAAATGACAGATTATAAAAGCTTAAATCGTTATTTCAATCTGATGTATGACAAAATTCATGAACTTCTGATGAAAGGATGCTTTACGTCAACTGGCACAATTATGTTTAACATTTTTACCTCATTGCAAACAAAATAACTACTGAAAGTACTTGCCCAGCCACAAAAGGTTGAGTTAAAACTTCTCACAGGCAATCTTAAACGTGCAGTCCCATCGCCCAACAGGCAACCAGTTTTCCCACTAATCCCTCCTGAATTTTATAACCGACGACACTTCCACCATGATTCACTGAATCACGCATTGTCATGTGCAAATAAATTTCAGTTTCATTTTGTATCAAAGAACTTTCTTAACATGGTGAACATTTTGGTGGACATCTGGTTTTGGCTGGATCACTAGTCATGTGGGCGAGTTTAAAATTTCTGGCTTTAGCACATCTGATATTTGTATAAAATGTAAAGATCACATGTAACACCGATGATTTTTCATCTTCAGTCATTTATACTTTTACAACGAATCACTAAAACAGTATTAGTATGTTTCCTATCCTATCCCATCCCTAACTCAGAGGTCATAGGGCACCACAGATGATTGTTTAACCAGCGTATTCCATCTTTCTCTGTCATCAGCAACCCTCATGGCTTCGCTCAGTGTCAAACCAGTCCATTCTCGAATGTTGTCCTCCTACCTCTTTTTTGGTCTCCTTCTTCTTCCATCTCTTTGCACCGTGCCTTGCAGGATGATCTTTAATAATAATAATAATAATAATAATAATAATAATAATAATACAGGATGCTATATACAAGGCCTGACAATCTGGTGACATGACCATACCATCGGAGTTTTCGTTTTTTCACCACTGTGAGCAGGTCATTGTGTTTGCCAATGGCTTGTATGATGGTCTGTCGCACTTGGTCGTTGGTGATTTGCTGGGTATAGGATTTTAGGAAATACCCAGAAGTCTTCTGTAGCACCTCATCTCCATGCTTTGTATTCTTCATTGTAGATCTGCTGTGGGGATCTATGTTTAGCAAGTGTATTGGAAGATGGAGATGACAAAGGAACACAGCAGTCTTACTTTGGAATGTAGACTGATGGTCCTGTCTTTCCAAATGGGCTTCAACCTTGTCAGGGTAGCAGCAGTTTGTGCGTTCCTGGAGAGGACTTTCTGTCGGGAGACATTGTCTGATACAATGGCTCCTAAATATTTGAAGCTAGGCACTGTGTTGAGGGATTGGCCTTGGACTTTGATGTCCATATTGATGCCATTAATGTTGTTGGTCATCTTATTATGGAATTTTTTAAGTTTTCAAGTTTTTGTTAACAAATATAAAATTACTACTAACTTTTTAGTGTATTATGGCTGTGTAGAGGCTGTTAAGAGATATAGATATGTTCGCTGGTGTGGATTGCAACTGGCTACCGCAGATGTTGCTGATTATAAAAATAGTAAAGTGTTGAGACTTATTGGTACAACTCCGAGAGGTTCGAGGATATTATATGATACATTAGTCAAAGATGATGCAAAACTTAACTGTTGTAAAGACTGGGACAGGAGAATAGAAATGCGTACAGTTGAATGGAAAATAATATTTAAGAAAGCACAGGAAATTAGGGAAATCAAATTGAAGTGGCTGCAAATTAAAATAATTCACAGAATAATAGGAACCAATATTATCTAGCATTGGAGTTTAACGGAGTATTAATTGTACTTTTGTGAAAATGAAAAGGAAAATATACAACACCTTTTCTTAATTGTCCTTTCATTCAAACGTTTTGGACTGAATTGAGAGAGCCCTAAATTCTAAGTGTTATAATGCTATTGCTTTTCACTTCAGCAAACATCTTGTAATATTTGGCTGCGAAAGAAATATAAGAACGGACACAATATTAGATTTGTTAATGTTATTATCAAAATCATTCATTTATAATAGGTAGTCCAAGCCCTTCATTGGCTCTTGTCCGCTCGGCAGTTTTGACTCAGTTTTGACTTCACTTTCAACACTTATTATTAATGTTAAACTGCATCAAAACGAACAGTGGCTGTATTCAAATAAAAATTGAAAGCTTTATCTTTACATCTGTGTTGTTTTTAATGCATGTTTATGCGAAAGATTCCGAGAAAACAGCTTTTGAATACGCTTCTATCCGAGCGCTGAATGCCGCTCCGAAAAAAAATGTCAGTGCGTCTGCTGCGAGGTTGCTCGTTTTAAACTCAAAGTGCTTTAAGATATTTCATTGTGGATGGCCTAAAAATAAGAACCAATGAGAAGTTCGGATATTAGCTTCATTTACATATCAAATATGGTGGGTTCTCATGTGTAAAAGTGTTGTTACGAGCCGAACAAAGTGGATAAAGCGGTTTTGATGTAAGTTTGATTTTAACTAGAAGTTTAAAAATTAGCAAGAAATAAAAAGCAGACTTTCCTTTATAAAACTAGGGTATTTATTAATTTGTGCATTACTCTATCGCGGAGCGCTTTGCCATAGACAAGTGTACCCAAACAGTGTTCTGGTTTTCTTGCGGCCATGGCGAACTCGTAGGCCTATTCAGCGACACGAGTGCTGAGCGTAGTAGCACACTAGTAGGCCTATAATTTGCCGGCACGCACTGCAAATTTGATGATTTCCCAACTTTGAAGCACCAAAACGGCTGAACATTACATGGGATAGGCCTGAAGAAAATTGGGCTTGGAGTATAACATATGAAGGGGTTACCTGTCAAAAATCAGCTTTCTGGTATCAATATTGTCTTCACTTTGAGACTCCAAAGTTGTCAATTTTTTCAATTCCAAAACGTTGCCAAAAAACACCAACATTCGGCATTTTCAAACATTGATAACTTTTTACCTATTTGTCCTATGGGGGAAAAAAATATACCACTGTGTTCAGAATGAAAAGCTCTTTAAATCTATGTCAGTTTTGTGATGAGGAAATCATTTTTTAAAAATGGCTTTTGACTACCTATTTATAAGTGCAAAAGAGAAGAAAAAAGAAGCTAAAGCTGATACGAAGTAGAAAAATATTTTGCCCTTTTACAAATGAGATATCAAAAATGTGTACAAGAATGGCAACCGTACTTACCACTGTTTGACGATATATAAGCGCTTATATCTTATAGTTTAAATGTATCTGTATATTTCACTGCGTGCTAATCCTGATTTTGTATATTTTGTAAAATGATGATGACCCATGGTGTTCTCTCTCTCTCTCTCTCTCAATTTGTTTCTTTTCTCCTTCTTCTCCCCTCTCTCTGCCTTCTCCCCATCCTTCTACTTTCTTTTTTCATTTTTATAAAATACCAAATATGTATGTCGATATTATTGCAAAAGAAATAGAAATCCAAAGAGTATGACTTTATACATGTGACAAAAATAACTAATAATTCTTCTTTTTATGTTGTAACATTTTCTTCTTATATGTCCATCGTTTAGTTTGGATTTTATTAATATGACTGAATTTAGTTATTTGATTGAAGAAAGAGAACATATTTTTAATACATCAGTTTTAAAGACTTTTAAAGAGGTGTCATGTGAAAGTTTGTTTGGGTATTAAGAGTAACAGGCTTGTTTTTTAAGATTTGAAACATTTTATAATATTTTAAGATAAAGTCTCTCTGGTCCTGATTTGGCTCGTAAGAGTCCGCTGGACCTAAAGCAATAATCATGTAATGTAATGTATATGTCCATTCTCATTTAGCCTTTGAAAATGGAAAATATATTATTTGCATGCATGTTTTGAAGAATAAAAAAAGTGTGTAAAAAAAAAAAAAGTAGAGAAACAAGAAGAAGAAAAACGAACAACAAACTTAAAATAAATGCCATTCAGTCCACCAACCTTGACAAAGTTTTCAGGAAACATGCCCTTCTTGCCATTGAGTTCACCTTCCCACCATCCTCCCTCAGCAGTGATGACACCCTTGATCACATCCCCTACACGTAATGTTAGCTCATCTTCTTGTTCCGCATCATAGTCAAATTCCACCACTGCTTCCGCTGTTGAAAACAAAACGACATGCAGCTTTGAAAACAAATGTAAAAATTTATCACCTGTACTTATTTTCTTCTTCTTCTTTATTTATTTTCATATTAACACTGCATAGACTTAGTTATAAGACTTTTTAAAAAAATTTAATAAGAAATGAGATGTATGCTAACCTTTAAACAAAGTTTATTAAAAGTACTATAGTATATATTTACATAAGAAAAGAAAAATTGCACCATAAACAAAAACAAGAATTTTTATTCACTCAATAAATGATCAAGAGGTAGGTAATAAGTATAAGTTTATATCAACAACTTTATATCCATTTATTAACTTTTTTTTCAAAAATAACCACTGACGATAACACATCCAAAACTTATGTTTTTATCAGACAAGGCCAAGCATGAAGGACCAGGTTAGGTAGAGGGATAGGCAAAATAAAATATTTGATACAGGCGTTGTTTACGGTTTTATCATAACAAGAAAAAAGAAAACAACAATTTGACCACGCCTCCCTGATGGCACCTCTTGAATCATCACACGCGACACATGGGACGTAACTCCGGGCACTTGCACAGGTTTACTGTTAAATTTTTTATAAATATTTCCTCGAAAGACACGGAAACATAACCTTTTTATAAATCCAATGCCAGCATGTTTCCCAAGCAACATGCCTGACAGCCGACAAAGGTACCAAATACAAGACATATCGCGACCAAAAAAATTATTAGAATGAGCAGACGACAGTTTCTTCCCTCCTTCCGCTTAGCAAGTTTGGGGCATGTCTCAGCATTAAACCAAGCTTTCGAAGACACGAATATCTTCAATTGTTAACCAAATGTTTTGTGGTTTAAACAAAATTAAGTTCAGATTTTTTTTTAAATGATAAAAGCTATGCTTGATCATTACACATAAGCCGACAAAATGAAGTGAAAGCGGAGATAGTCATGCCGAACACTTACTTAGCAGTTCCGTTTCACATCTAGTACTTCCGCAATCGATAGGATACGACCATCTGAAAGAAGCAAAATGAAGAAAAAGACCATGTTTTATTCAAAATTTACATACCCATTGTCAAGCAGTTATAGCAAAAATGCTACATGCACAGATGACCCAGATCTACACCAAAGTGGTTGTATTTATTTTGACACCATCAAACGAATATTTGGTGGTCAAAATGGCGGTAGACCATGTGACTTTGGGGGCACTGCAGGGGATGAATAATATTAGATACCCCTGTGTTGACTCATGTCACGATCTCAAGCGTAAGAAAACAGCCATTTCATTTCTTTTTTAAGATGCTGCCAAGTGGAACTAACTATATCACGGCCTCTAATCGAAAGATAGTGGAGAGTCATTAATAATGTCATAATTAATATTAATTCAGTAGGCCCAAAGATCATATTCACGGTGTTTATTTGATAGGCCTATGTATGATCAACTATTGTCCGGCTAAGTAACAATTCCAGTTGGAAGCATATTAAACAATTTAAGTACATTAATGAGTGTCTTTCAGACTCATTATGCTAATTTTAGTCATTAAAAAAATGTGTCAACACAGGTACTGTTGAATGATTTTAGTTGTGAATATGACACTTTGTACGTGACACTGTTTTTATTTTATATATAGTCTAGGCGCATTTCATTAACAAATACAAATAAAAATATAAAAAAAAAATAAAAAGAAAGAAAATCAGTTCGTTTGAAGGGTATTGTTGATTTTTTTTTTACCTGTAACTCGAACACAGCCCAGGACGTAGAATTTGTATTAGAGTGCAAAATCTCGTGTAGTGACTGCATACAGAGTTTCTGAGACTGCTGAGACGACCTGCTATACGTTGACGAATATGTCTGAGCTGTTTCAGACACTCTGCATGGCACTGACTGTATAAGTGCTGATAACATCAACGATGCACGAGGAAGTTTCCACCGATTATCAAAGACTACGCGATATCTATCACTGGACTGCGTCCAATATATTGCTGTAAGCTTAGTCGTGTTGAAGAGAGACTAGTGGTGGTGGTGATGAGGATGATGACGAGTAGTAGGAAGAGTTTGAGGAGGGGGACAGTGGTGGTGGTGGTGATGATAAAGAGGAGAAGGAGGAGGAGATCGAGGAGGGGGAGGGTGGAGATGATGATGATGATGATGATGATGATGATGATGATGATGATGATGATGATGATGATGATGATGATGAGGTGACTGAGAAGCTGACGACGACTACGATGATGATGATGACGACGATGATGGTGATGATGATCATGATGATGATGAGTATGATGATAATGGTGGTGGTAGTGGAAGCTGAGCAACACTATTGTGCTACTGCTATATATAATATTTTTTGTGACAACAATGCAACTTCCCAAATAAACTCATTGTCACACACACGCACGCACACCCACGCTCACACACACACACACACAAACATCCTTGTTGTCCATTTAAATAGGAAAAATAATATATTTTACTTTTACTTTTGAGTTGTTTTGTTGATGTTGATATTCTTCTTTCTCTTCTTTCTCTTGTTGTTGTTGTTGTTGCTATCGTTGTTGTTGTTGTTCTCTTTTCTTCTTCTTCTTCTTCTTCTTCTTCTTCTTCTTCTTCTTCCTCTACTACCCCTTGGGGTCATGAGCAATCTTGCCACTGTAGATTGTTCTAACCTATAAAGGGAAAAGTGAAAGCCCCAGTTTTTTTGTTTTTTTTTAATATCAATTTATAGTCCCCTCCCTTCCCGATAAGGATTTTGAAGTTGAAAACCGGTCTTTCCTTTATAGGCATGACCGATTCACTGCGGCAACAGTACCCCCGTTGGAGTGCCGGGGGTTTCAGTATAAATAGTATCCCCACTTTCTGGAAATTTAGTGCTTTAAATTCCCACTGTCGCTGTCTTCCTCATTTGCTCTTTCCCATTCCTGCTCTGTCCTATCACTCTGCTATACTATCTTCTTCTTCGCTAGATCAATGACCTACCTTTTTTCTTGAAAACTCTTCCTGGACAAGACTCCTTGTTTGTGTATGAGGTCTGTTGGATCAGCTTGGGAATATTGGACGCTTTCTGCCGGGTGGTCACTACGGCTTCCTATGATGTTATTACTTAGCAATATAGGCATTTTATATGTATGTGTTTTGTTGATAATTTATAATGATGTTTGTATTCTATTTTGTTTTTGTAATCGGGGGTTCGAGTAGTTGGGGTAAAGCCTCAGCCGTCCTCTGCGTGGGATGTCTTTATTGTAAAGTGACTGGCCGGTGGAGGGCATTCAATTTTCCCACTAGGGTTGTTTCGGCAGATCTTTTATGCGGATCGGGGGTTGTCCGGTCCTGATTTGGCTCGGAAGAGTCCGCTGGACCTAAAGCAACAATCAATCAATCAATCAATCAATCAATCAATCTTCTTCTTCTTCTTCTTCTTCTTCTCTGAGTCACGTAATTTTTCGGCGACTTGGTGGTTTCAGAATCAGTCTCGGTATATTATCTGAATGAATCTACATACGCGAGAATGTATAAGACATAGGAAGCGTATCAGTGCATAAACTGTTTGAGAGTGTGAGGTGGGTCACAAGTCAGTCATTGTGCGTAAGAAGGTAAAAATAACAGGCTACTAGGAAGTAAATAGGTCTATCCTGTTTCCTGTTGTTGGTCTATTGATTTAAAATTATCTATATCTATCTATCTATATGTAGGCAGATTTCGCCCATTGTTAAATCTAAGAACAGCCAAATCAGTCGCAGCTTCTCTCATCCTCTCTAGATATAGACTGGATTATTGTAACAGCTGCCTCTGTGGACTACCTACTATGCTCGTACATCTATATATACTACAGCGACTATTATAATTTAGAATGTTTTTGTGATCACTTTAGACTAGTCATATTTTGTGTTTTACTATATCTATCTGTTTATCTGTTAATGTTGGGTATGCTTGTGCGAGTGTGAGTGGTTGTGCATGCATGTGTGTATTTGTGTATGTAGGTATGTGTGCGTGTGTGTAAGAGAGAGAGAAAGAGTGAGAAAGAGAAAGAGAGAGAGAGATGTTGTTAAATCTAAAACATTCTGCCATTGTCCAACACCAAATAATATTCCGATTGTTGTATCTATTACATGTCAATTAGCGAAATAAATTCATGTTATCCTGTTATCCTGTTAAACACCAATGCAGAGACTACAACTTAAAATAATGCAGCAAGGATTGTTCTAAAACAAAAAAGGAATGAGCACATTTCACATGGACTTCGCTCTCTTCATTGGCTGCCCATTGAAAAAAGACTGCACTACAAAATCCTGGCACTGGCCTACCAGTGCTTCACGAACACTGCCCCCGCCTACCTCTGGTCTCCCCTTCCCAACCCAGATGCGAACTCAGTGTAGACTTGAAACCCCCAGTGTGCGCACAAGCAACACAACCAAAAAGACTCTTGGAATACGCTCCTTCATAAATGCTGCACCCGCTCTGCCAAGCTTCAGGCAAGGACTAAAAACTTACTTGTTTCAAGATGGTTGAATCACCGTCTTAGTGCGCATAGAGCATGAACACTACGTACATGGATTTTTTGGCGCCTTACAAGATCATCATCATCATCATCATCATCATCATCATCATCATCATCATCATCATCATCATCATCATCATCATCATATATCCTATTCTATCCCATAACTCGAAGGTCGTTGGAGCACCACAGATCGTTTAACCAGCGTGCTCCATCTTTTTCTGTCCTCAGCAACCCTCACTTCGCTCAGTGTCAAGCCAATCCATTCTCGAATGTTGTCCTCCCAAATTTTTGTGTGTGTCTCCCTCTTCTTCTGCCTCTTTGCACTGTGCCTTCCAGGATGGTCTTTGCAAGGCCTGGTGCTCTAGTAACGTGGTCATACCATCGGAGTTTCCGTTTCTTCACCACTGAGCATGTCATCGTGTTGTCTAGTGGCTTGTGTGATGGCCTGTCGGACTTCGTCGTTGGTGATGTGCTGGGTATAGGTGTTAGGTTGAAACGCGCATGATGGTGCGTGTGAAATGCGCACAATAATAGGCTTGCGTGTGTGACGCGCGCGATAGATCAGATCGTTTTGTTTTGCTAAGCATGCAGTAATAGAGTGTATTCATCTTTGATTTGATATTGCGTTATTAGAAGAAGCTTTGTATAACGTTGGTGTTTTTAGTTGCTCGATATTATTTGAGAATTTTCTCGAGTCAGTTGTTTACTATCGATCGAAGCGTATGGATAGTTCTAGTGGTAACCATGGAAGTTTCCATGCCAAATAGGGTTGTATGACGTGAGACAGTGATGATGAAATTAATTCTGATTGGTTGAGGTGTGTCACGTTGGGGGGGTTTTCTCGCTCTTTCTGGAGTTTAGAGAGACTATATATATATAGTGCCGCACTGTTTCAAAAGGTGGTTTTTAGAGAGAGTTGACAGTAGAGAGAGTTGTTGTGTTAGAATTGAGAAAGTTGTAAAAAGTGGAAAGTTCAAAGTTGAGAATTGTAGAGTGGAAAAAGCGATTGAGCAATTGTATGCAGTTGTTGATGAGTGCTGAATAAAAGTGGAAAACTACATACGAAGACTTTGCCTTGTTGCTGAGTGAGCAGGCTGCGTGGATAAACGAACCTGAGTTACACTTTATCAGGTTTCAAGCATCGGGGCTGAATGAACTGATAAATAAACAACATCGAGTGTAACAATAGGAAATGCCAAGAAGTCTACTGTAGCACCTCAGCATTATGCTTTGTATTCTTCTTCGTATGTCTGCTGTGAGGGTCTATGTTTCACAAGCGTATAGGAAGATGGAGATGACAAGGAAGCGCTGCAGCCTTACCTTGTAGTGTAGACTGATGGTCCTGTTTTTTTTTCCAAATGGGCTTCAACCTTGTCAGGGCAGCAGTTGTTTGAGCGATCCTGGAAGGGACTTCCTGTCGGAACCAAGGTATGATGCAATGGCTCTTAAATATTTGAAGCTATGCACCGAGTTGAGGGACTGGCCTTGGACTTTAATGTCCTTGTTGATTCCATTGGTTGTAACAACAGAAATGTTGCTGGCAAAAATGTATTAAATTAGCGTAGCGAGAAACAGATAGTATCGAATAAACTGGACGTTAATTCACTAGTTATCTAAAGCAGATTCCACATGTGTCAAATTAACCTTCTTGAACTGTTCGTTCCCCAGACAAGCAGACAGAACTCGTAAACCAAGAATTTTAAGTAGCTTAATCCGCCGATATGACCAGGGTCTCTTAAGCACTAAGTAGCCTATGCGACTCATATCTCTATTTGATCTAGCCTGGTGCGTCTCTGACACGACGTCAGACATAACCCAGCGTGTCTCCCAAGTAGGACAGGTAGGAAGAATTTTCAAAGAAAGAATATTCAAATGTAGTCCCGTATGCGCGAGATTAAGAAACAAGAATTAAACGATTGGTCAGAGAGCGTAGAACCCCATGGATATCCTCGGACCCCAAATGTTAGCTCTTCAGTCGAAAACGAAGTACGAAGCCACGAGGGTCAAAGGAACAGACTGAAGTGAACCAGAAAGCCTCAGTGATAAGACTAGAGACGGTTTCACGATTCCCACAGACTAGAAGTAAGTTAACACAAGTAGTTTGATACTTGTATGTTTATATTATATTGGTTACCATGTATTAGTATGTTTATATATATCTATATATTTACAGATACCGATTATTGTGTCTGACATGTTGTACATGTTGATCGTGATGTCTTAGTTTTGAGATTCGGATCGAAGTGTGCACATGGGAAATTCGGCAGGTGTCTGATGCTATAGACTCCGTGCCGAGGGTACCGCATACCCATCTCTGAATAGAATATTGTAGCCAGAGTTCTGACTTTTACAGTTCAGCTCTGGGACGGTTTGTGGAGTCAACGCATGACGTTTGCTCCCGTGGTACAGAAGGAGAACAACCTAGATTCTACCTCGCCAGGTCCAAACCCCGTAGCTCCAAGACTCACCCGATCATCCTGAGAGGCAAGAACCCTCAACTTGATCGACGGACTCCATCACTCGCCGAAGCGTAGTAGATAAGTCTCCCTCAAATGCCAACTGAGATATAACCCTCCGGACTCATAGTCGACCACCAAGACAATATTATTAGACTACGAAAACTAGAACACTATTCGAATTGCTTAGCAAATGATGAAGAACTGCTAAAGACATTCCCAGCACATTGAACAATTATAATGATTAATTTACATGTCAATGAAGAAATGTTAGAATTTGTGTTGACTATATAAAAAGTGAAATCACATACATATGACTGGTGTCATTCTATTTGTATCGTTGTTTACCTACTAGTTTTTCTTCTCTTGAGACCAAGTAACCTAGTCTTTTGATTAGTAATAAGCATTTCTGAAATTGAGCCAAATGATACTTTAAAGCCCGAGAACAAATATAAATTTTATGTGACCAAGCACCGTGATCAGTCTCTCACATCGCTTTGTGTTACACTCGGTTTGATGTTGGTGTTTTCTTTATCAGTATTTGATTCAGCCCCGATGCTGAAGTCCTGATAAGGTGTGTAACTCAGATTCGTTTATCCACGCAGCCCGCTCAAACAGCATACAAGTCACAAAGTCGACGTATGAAGTTTTCCACTTTTATTCAGCACACATCAACAACTGCATACAATCGATCAATCGTCTTTCCACTCTCAAATTTACTTTCCAAATCACTATCAACAACAACTCTATCTCTCTACAACAGTGCGGCACACAATTTTATAATCTCTCTCTCTTCCGGAACTATTTCGAATACAGTAGAAATGACGCACTACCACCAATCGAATAAAAGATCGTCATCACTGACTTACGTCAATACATATTTTTTTCTCCTTCCGGAACGTCTTCTTGCTTCGACATGTATCGGGAAATTTCTATCAAGAGTAAACACGCAGATCCAGAAAATTCTACAACAACATCGACTAACGAAAATTATCAACGTTATACAAAGCCTCTCCTAACAACAATGCAAACTCAAATCAAAGGTAAATAAACTCCATTATTGAATACTTTGCAAAACGAAACGATTAGATCAATCGTGCGCGTTTCCGACGTACTACCATTCGCGTTTCAACGTAACATAACCCCCCACTCAAGAAGAAATTTACCTAATTTCTTTCAACAACGTTGAAACGTAATGCACAAACAAAGTACAGAATAAAGACTTATTTCAGCCTGTCTGAACACTATCAACGTTCTCAGTTCATTCACACAGAGTCAATGGTTTTCATCTTCAAATCTGCCTGGATATTGTCAATGTTCACAGTTTATCTACACGGTCAATGTTTTTTTTTTACTCACACACTCTGCTGAGGAAGTCCGCACCAACATTGTCTGATCCTTTGATAGATTCTACTCGCATGTTAAAGTTCTGCAAGTACATATCCCATCTCATGATGCGACTGTTCACAAACTTGGCAGAGTTCAAGTAAGTTAGCGGCTTGTGATCAGTCTGTAGCACGAACTTCACTCCTTGAAGGTACAGTTCGAACTTCCGGATTCCCCATATGATGGCAAGGCACTCTTTCTCCATGGTCGAGTAATTTTTCTCAGCCCTGGACAGCTTCTTGCTGGCGTAACTGACCGGAAATAGTTTCCCTTCGTGCTCTTGCATCAGTATGGCGCCGATGCCTTCGTCCGCTGCGTCTGTCCTTAAGACGAATTCCTTGGAAGTATCGGGCAGTCGTAGCACCGGATCCTTCGAAAGGAGGTCGCGCACAGTCTGGTATGCCCTCTCCTGAGACGGTCCCCACTGCACTTGGTTTGGACAGCCTTTCCGCACCAGGTCCGACAAAGGTGCTGTGATGGCTGAGTAGTTCGGTACGAACTCCCTATAATACCCAGCCAATCCCAGGAAAGATCGTACTTGCTTCTTTGTCTGGGGACGTGGAGCGTTCAGAATTTTGGAGACGTTTTCCAGCAGAAGCCCCTTTTGTCCTTCTTTCAGCGAATGGCCGATAAAGTCGACGTTGTCAGTCCCCAGAATGCACTTACTGGGTCTCACGGTCAGGTTAGCTTCTGTTAGACGGTGAAACAGCTCCCAGGTGCGGGTGTGGACTAGCAGGTCGTCCCAGTAACACACGACGTTGTCCATCCCTTTGAGCATCTTCCTCATTCCTCTCTTCAGGGTAGCTCCGCTGTTGACCATGCCAAAGGGCATCCTTAGGCACTCGTACGTCCCATCAGGAGTTATGAAAGCAGTCTTTGGTATGTCCTGTTGACGCACGGGGACTTGCCAATAACCCTTGCTGAGGTCAATCTTTGAGAAGATTCTACTCCCCGATAATTGGCGGAAGAGGTCTGCTGCGGTAGGCATCGGCTCAGGGTCAAAGACGGTGATCTTATTAACCTTCCTGTAGTCGATGCATACTCTGTTGCTCCCGTCCTTCTTCTTCACGACCACGACAGGGGACGCGTAGGGGGAACTGGACTCCCTGATGATGCCGATATTCAGCATCTCATCGATGTCTTTCTTCAATGATTCGCGGGCCTTGAAAGGGATCGGGAAGGGTTTTGATCGAACGGGAATATTTGAAGTGAGGTGGACTTCATGTTCGACCAAAGTTGTAGAGCCAGGGACATCGCTGAAGTTGTGGGGAAACTCGCCCATAAGGTCCTTGAGCTCCATCTTTTGACCTTCCGTCAAGCTTGGTCCTAGCTTAACATCATCGATGCCTTCTTTGCTATGGAAGTCTCCCAGTTCCAACAGTTCCTCGCTGTCAAAGCTGTTGTCGATCTCAGCTGCTGTTGCCACATGCACAGTCTCTGATGGCCTTTCCACGTACAGCTTAAGGAGGTTGGCGTGGTATATCTTGGAATGCTGGCCGACCTTCACCATGTAGTCGTTGATCCCCACCACGGTCTCCACTTCGTACGGGCCTTTCCACTGCATCAGCAACTTATTGTGATCAGTAGGTAGCAGCACCAGCACTTTGTTGCCAGGTTTGAACTTCCCGTTCACAGCCCTACGATCGTAGTAGTACTTTCCACAGTCCTGGGACTTCTTCAGGTTTTCTCTGGCTATCTCGAGAGTCTGCTCCAGCTTCTCCCGTAGCTCAAACACGTACTGGTAGCTGTTCTTCACCTCTGGGGTCCCTACTTCTTTCGTCCACAGTTCTTTCAGGATGTGCATCGGCCCTCTGATGGTTCTTCCGTATAGCAGCTCGAACGGAGAAAAGCCGGTGGACTCCTGCGGCACTTCTCTGTAGGCGAACAGTAAGGCGTTGATGTAGCGATGCCATTGTCTGGGCTGCTCGCTGCACAGTTTCTTCAAGGTGGACTTTAGCGTAGCATTGAACTTTTCGACAAGCCCGTTGCACATCGGATGGTAGGGTGTCGTAGTCAAATGCCGGATGCTCAGCAGTCTGTTGACCTCCTTCATGCAGTCAGAGACGAACTGCGTCCCGAGGTCTGTCAGGATTTCTTCAGGCACTCCAAGTCTACTGAACATGTCCACTAGTGCCTCTGCTACAGTTTCAGTGTCAATCTTCTTCAGTGGCACTGCTTCTGGGTACTGAGTTGCATAGTCCACTAAAGTCAGTACCCATCGATGACCTTCTTCACTCGGAGGTCTTATTTCGCCGATTAAGTCTAAGGCCACCCTCTTGAAAGGTCGGTCGATCAGAGGCATCCTCTGCATAGGCACTTTCGGGACCCTTCCTCGAGGTATGGTCTTCTGGCAAATGTCACATGATCGGCAGAAACGGCTGACGTCCGCATGAAGTCCTGGCCAGTAGAACACCGCCTGGATTCTATCCGACGTCTTCTTGATACCTAGGTGACCTCCCATGATTGAGTCATGTGCTACTTCCATCACTTGGCGCCTTAGGGGTAATGGTACCAAGACTTGACGTAGTGGTTTACCTCCGTTGACCCTCGGATGCTGGAAGATTCTGTACAGGATCTTGGCCTTCACCTCGAAATAGACCGTGCCACTGCCCTTGGTCACGTGGTCTTGGCGGTTCCTGTACTTGTTTAAAGTGCTGTCAGCTTCCTGGAGCTGGATCAGCTTATCTCTGTCCACGATGGCAGCTTTGGAGTTGTCGGCGACCTTCAGTGGCGTAGACGTTTTGTCTCTCTTGGCCTGGGCCCTGGTGGTGACAGCACCGACGATCTCTGGTCGGCAGGGCTGAGCCGGAGTAACCACATTGTCCCGTAGCAGCTCTGTAAGGTCTCCATCGGGAAATGGCAATGGATCCTCCTCCACAACTTCGACGTGTTGAGTTGAGGCAGGACTCCACTCTGGATCGGGGTCGTCGGGTCGTCTCGCGCCGTCGATATTCCCGATCATCAAATCGTACAGCGGCTTCTTCAGGCAAACCGCTTCGACTTCGCCTATGTAGAAAGGGGTGTTGACATGAATTTTTGCAACTGGCGCTTTCACACATTTGCTGTCGGCCATGAGTGTCCATTTAGAATCGCCGGTGAATTGTTCTTTAGCGATTAGGTCTTCTCTGACGATGACCCCACTGCAGCCAGAGTCTCTTAAGACAGTCACTTCATGATTTCCGACGCGTCCCTTTGAAACAGGCATGTTCTGGACGGTCACAGCTGCGCTGGCGACGACGGGGATGGATTTTCCGTTGGCAAGGAGAAGTTGGCCATCGGTCATGCACTCTTGCACGTCGGCAGGAGTAGCTGTGCGCTTGGTCTCACTCGGAAAAATGACGCTCCCGCCGCACACTTGATGGTCAGATCTACTGTTTTGCCGTTGATTGGAGAAACGTCTCTGTCGGTTGCCCACCGCTGCATTGTCCGTACTGCCCCGCTGTCCGCTACTTTTGTTTTGAGGACAGTTAGCCGCTCTGTGGTCTGTAGCGTTGCAGGTGAAACAGCCTCTTGAATGCCCTTCCCTGGGAGGTGGCGTGGAGTCCGTCTGTCTCTGGTTCGTCTGGCTCCCCTGGATCTGGTTCACATGGTTTCCAGTCTTCTGAAAATGTTTCGTCGCGCTGGGTGGCCCCAGGGTCTTCCCATGAGCGATGAGATATCTTTCAGCAGCCTCAGTCACATCTTTAAGCGTCTGCAGCTTTTGTTCTTCTAAGTGGGTCGCTAGGTCCTTGTGACAGGCATTGAGAAATTGTTCCTTCACGATCAGGTCATGGAGACTGTCGTAAGACTTCCTTTCGCCTGATAACTCCACCCACTTGTGTAGATATGACGACAGGCGCTCCACAAACTGCTTTGGCGTCTCGTCTGACTTAGGCCGGCATTCACGGAAGCGTTTACGGTAGCCCTTCTCTGTAAAGTTGTAGCACTGCAACAGGGCCTCTTTCAAGACGTCGTAGTTTTTGGCGTCATCGTTCGACAGTCTGGTGTAAACTTCGAGCGCTTGCCCTGTCAGAAGTGCACTTAGTCGAATCGCCCAGTCTCGAGGTTGCCAGTTGGAGCTTTCGGCGAACCTTTCGAATCTCGCCAGATAGCTGTCGATCTGGTCCTTCCCGTCGACGAAAGCTGGCAATTTTGGAGCCGTATGGTCGTTGGTGACTTGTGGCGCATGCTGATTGTTCTGGATACGCGCCAACTCTAGCTGGTACTGACGATCACCTTCAAGACGCTTCAGCTCGAACTCTCTTTCTTCTCGGCGTCGTTGCTCTTCTTTTTCTTGCCGCTTCTCTTCTAATTCTCTTTCTTCGCGCCGTCGCTGTTCCTCTAATTCTCTTTCTTCACGGCGACGCTGCTCTTCTAATTCTCGTTCTTCGCGCCGTCGCTGTTCTTCTCTTTCTTCTCGCAATATTCTCTCCTGGAATTTGACGTACTCCGTCAGCTGTTTGCCTTTTAGATTTAATTCAACCCCTTTCTGCCAGAGGTCAGCCATCTAGATGCTTCTGGAAAGTTCTTTTTCTAGAAAGTTCTTTTCTGGAAAGTTCTTGACTGTGCTGTACCTTTCTACACTGTTCTAGAACAGCACGCTTTCTGCAGTAGCGCTGATGCTTGTCACTAGTCGCCTTCGCTGACCTCGTCGTATGCGACGCTGCACCAAGCTGGTGTTGATGTACACGCTCCTGTGCTGAAGTAGACGCGACGTCCGCTCGCCGCTCTCTGTAACACTGGCGATGTAGCTCCAAGACTGTCCCTCGACGTAGTCTTGCGGCAGCTACGTAGTCCCGATCTGTTGTTCGCTCACGAAGCAACTCTCAGCGACTACACGCCCTTGCAGTCAACCCGAACCTATCGGTGATGTAGTCCCAGTATGTTGGCCCCTCTCGACGCAACTCGTTGGCGGCTATCCTCGATGACTGCCTCTCGTAACGTTGACTCGCTTGTTGTAGCAGTTGAACCCTTGGCTATGGCGTGAATCGCGGCTTGACCCCCAAAATGTTACACTCGGTTTGATGTTGGTGTTTTCTTTATCAGTATTTGATTCAGCCCCGATGCTGAAGTCCTGATAAGGTGTGTAACTCAGATTCGTTTATCCACGCAGCCCGCTCAAACAGCATACAAGTCACAAAGTCGACGTATGAAGTTTTCCACTTTTATTCAGCACACATCAACAACTGCATACAATCGCTCAATCGTCTTTCCACTCTCAAATTTACTTTCCAAATCACTATCAACAACAACTCTATCTCTCTACAACAGTGCGGCACACAATTTTATAATCTCTCTCTCTTCCGGAACTATTTCGAATACAGTAGAAATGACGCACTACCACCAATCGAATAAAAGATCGTCATCACTGACTTACGTCAATACATATTTTTTTCTCCTTCCGGAACGTCTTCTTGCTTCGACATGTATCGGGAAATTTCTATCAAGAGTAAACACGCAGATCCAGAAAATTCTACAACAACATCGACTAACGAAAATTATCAACGTTATATAAAGCCTCTCCTAACAACAATGCAAACTCAAATCAAAGGTAAATAAACTCCATTATTGAATACTTTGCAAAACGAAACGATTAGATCAATCGTGCGCGTTTCCGACGTACTACCATTCGCGTTTCAACGTAACACTTTGTAATTTTGGTAAAAGAGCGGCCGATAGAGGTAGCGTAACGCCCCATTTATCAACAAGTCTTACCCCCTAGTAAGATAAACGTATCTTCCCCAGAATATCATCACATTGGTGTTGTTGGTCATCATTTTGGACTTCTCTGCACTTATTTCCATTCCATAGGCTTTGGAGGTGGTGTCGAGCCTCTGTGCCATATTTTCAAGTTCTTGTTTCTCTCCAGCCAGTCCATCAATGTCATCCGCAAAACGGAGATTGGAGGTGTCTCTACCCCTATGCTGACTGTGCCTTCATGCTCTGCATGGGCATCTGACATGATGCGCTCTAGATATATGTTGAAGAGTGTTGGAGAAAGTAGGCATCCATGACGCACGCCGATTGTTTTTCTGAACCAGTTTCCGATGGCATTGTTGTGAGAACTGCATTGGTAGCCTTTTCATACAGGCTTTTGATGACTTTAATAATGTTAGGGCTGATGCTATACACTCTCATGTTTGCCCACAGAGCTGCATGCCAGACTCGGTCAAACGTTTTCTTGAAATCTACAAACACATGTTGGTGCTGTAGGTATTTCTCGCAGATTGTTCTGAGGTTAAAAATCTGTTCAGTGGTACTTTGCCCTGCCCTGAATCCTGCTTGTTCTTCAGCTATGATTTGTTCAGCTTGGGGTTTAAACCTGTTGAGTATTATTTTTAGGAAGACTTTGCTGGGTTGGCTGATGAGGCTGATGGTGCGGTAATTTTCATTCACCCTCCTGAATGTTACCCTTTTTGGGAAGAGTGATGACAAGCGACTGGGTCCGTGGGGTAGGCCACTCCCCATTCCGCCAGTTTATAGTGAGGGCGTCAATCTTCGCTTCTCCTTCTGCTTGAAGCAATTCTGTGGGTATGTTGCCCGCTCCCGCAGACTTCTCCTTCTTCAGCGATTGAAATGCTGCCTCAACCTCTTCTCGGAGAATTGGGAGTATTTCTTCTTATCTGTTCTGGGGACATGCTAGAACTGATGGGTCTCCGTTTGGTGTGTGGTTGTAAAGGTCAGAGCAGTACTCTGTCCATCTATCCAAGACTTCTTGTTCTTCTGTAAGGCATATGCCAGACTTGCTTTGGATCGTGTAGACCTTGGGCTGTTTAACACTTGTGAACCGCTTCACAGTCTGGTAGGCTTTCTTGCTGTTGTTCTTGTTCAGATATCTGTATTTCCTGGCATTTATCTTCTATCCAGTTCTCCTTTGCTGAGCGCATGCCTTTTCGGATGTCACTGTTGAGTTTTTCGATAAGCATCAGCCCCTGTGAGGTATTTTTTTTTATTTTTCATATCTTTTCGTTTGTGACACAGGTCCAAAAGTTCAAATGTGATCCACGGCATCTTTTTTGGGCGGTGCTTGCCAAGGATCTCAGTCGCGGCATCTGTCACGGTTGAGTTGAAGTTGGCAGTCATGATGTTGACATCTACTTCACATGCTCCCAAAATGAGCAGTGGTGCAAATTTCCCTCCAATTGTGAAGTGGGATATTTCTGCCACCTTCGGGTCTTGCAGTTTCTCCAGGTCAAACTTCAGTCTGGTGCATTTTGCTGTGTTTATTTTCTTCAAGTGAAGCCGGAAAGATATCATCACGAGATAGTGGTCACTTCCGAAGTCTGCTTCTGGAAAAGTGCGTGTCCTGGGAATGTTGACTCTTGATCTGAAGCGTTTCTTGACCATGGTGTAGTCAATCTGGTTTTGATGCTCCTAGCTGGGATTGTGCAACGTCCATCATCCGAATTTTTTTTAAAATGGAGACCAAGCGTGTTTGCCAGTATCAGATTGTTGTATCTGGCAAACTCCAACAGTCTTAGATCTCTGTCACTTGTCTCGTTGTTGCAGCGGGGTCCATTTGTGTCTCCCCAGTTGTAGTACGTATCTTGGCCAACCTTGGCATTCCAGTCGCCTTGCACTATGACTATGTCCTTCTTCAGTACTTGGTCAAGGACAACCTCTAGATGTTCATATAAATCCTCGACTTCGCTGTCGTCATAGTCTGATGCTGGGGCATAGGCCGTGATGATGATGATGTTGAAAGGGGCTGCTCCCAGAGGGATGGTAATGAGTCTACTGGAGACTGGGCTGCAATCCATGACAGTGTCTAGAATGTCTTTGTGGACCAAGGATCCAACGCCGTGTTCGTGCCTGTCATCTCTCCCGCTGAAATAAAGCTTGTGGTCTTTGTCGGTCGTTGTTTCACTTAGGCCTTTTCGGCGCAGTTCGCTGATACTTAAAATGTTCCATCGATAGTGGTCCAGGTCGTGGGCCAGTCCTTCTAATTTTCCCTCCGCAGTTAGGGTCCTGACATTCCAGGTTCCTATGACGATGTTGTCTCTCATTCGGATCTTGCAAAGTTGTCCATCAGTAACACACTATCACCTCCGTTCTAGTGGCCAACGGAAGACGCGGTCCTTGGTGACCCGGGCGACGACCGATCCAGTATGGAGTGAGTGGTTCCTTTCATCATACGGTGTTCTTGGGCAAGAAAGACTTGGCGGGGCCCAATCCTCTCCAGGCTGTTGGCCACAGCCAAAATCCACGAGTAGTGTGGCTCGCCTTGGCTCCGAGCACGTGGTCTTTGAACCTATAGTAACGTGAGGTCCCCCCGTCCTGGCCGGTGACTTCTGTGTAGAAGACTTTTGCCCAGGGATGCCGTGCTGACATATTGCCCCTCTTAAGCCACGCCGGAAAACTATGCAGTGCCAGAACCCATCAGAGAGATACGCCTATCCGTAGACTTTTCTTGATATGGTGTTAATTTAAATCTCCATCTCCCTTCCCCCCCCACTTAGACTTTATGACCCACCCCCACCCCAACACCACCATCCACTCCCCCCCACTCCATCCGTTGGTAGACTTTATAATAATTATGGTGTTAAATCTATATTCCCCTCCCCATCCTTCTGTCACGAAGAGAGGGGTTGGGGGGATGGGGTAAGCTCTTAATCTCTCGCGCTGTATTACCTCCTTTGTTAGGCTAATGATGCGATGACATTCAAGAGAATTAAGGCTAGGGCTACTAACTAAATGAGAGACAGTCAAAGGGTAGACGAGAAAGATGGTATACTACACTAGTTGAGAAATTCGAATTCAAAGGCCAGTCTGGTTAAGTGCAATTTCTAACTGTGAAGTTTATTTACATCGAACTGGGTCGTGGATATTAGGTAAGACTAATAGTGAGTCATGGGGGTAGCGTCTATATCAGTAGGGAGTAGCTGGGTGATATTCTGGGTAGTCGATATCTGGGTTACTAGAGCTACTGTGGACTGATATCGTCATGGAGCAAGAGTGTATCTGGCTGGTTTCTGGCCAGAGGGTCTTGGAGTGGTGATACTCGCGGGTCGATCACTTAGCTGGTTAGGAGGGCGGTGGTTGTTCCAAGATAGTCTGGTTGGACTGATGACCAGGGGTTAGCGTGGGTTCAGCAGCGATGCGGGTCAGTCGGTCACGCGGTGATGCAATGACCACGAGTGCTTGTGTTGGGGGAGGTACAGGTCTAGATCTCAGCTTTCGTTGCTAGCTGTCTAGGAAATGGCGAAGTTCAAAGTAACGCTTCTCATTGACTCCCTGGGTTGTCAGGGGCCTGCAGCGGGTCAGCGACTGGGAGATGATACAGGGCCGGGGTAATTCGCCCGGTACAGGAGCCGTCTGTAATGCAATACAGACTCTGTATCAGCGGGGGATAGGTATATTCAGGATTCAGGACCTGTGGCGCAATTGCCCGTCTCAGAATTCAAATTGGCTGACCGGTCAAGGTTGAGCCGGTGCCTATACCAACAGTCGAGCAATGCAACTAGGTTTACAGGGCCAAAGTGGAGTTTATTGGCAGCCGCTAATATGTGATACCTTCGGCGCATTGAGATGGGGTAGGCAACAGGGGCGAATATTTATACAGTGGGGCATGGAGGAAATGCAAATGGAATAGGTACAGGGTAACGGGGTTGTAGGCAAGGGCTGTACTGGGGACTTTAATCTATGTGGAGGGGAGCATGGCATGGGATATTTACACATGGGGCTAACGGGGAGCATACAAGTATAAATTCAAACATGTCATGGGGCATATACAAGGTAGAAAATATGTGCAAGGAATAAATACAAGTCACAGCAACACATCAAGGCAAAACTATAAACATGAACATACATATCGACAGGACGCATGAACATGTTGGGCGAACGACGGGTGATGGGTCTGCTACATGACAAAGAGTAAGTTTCCTCTCTTACCTTGAATATGACGGGTGGAAGCACACGAGTACTGCCGAAGCTCAGAGGTCGCTCGGTGATGGAGACGTGTCTTCGGACAGGTTGTTGTGGCTTCAAGGCTGGAGGATTTTCGACTGACACTGAGTTTAACTTTGTATCAAGCTTTAACAGGGTTTCCCCGAGGGGCGGGGCTTAGCGCGTGGGCCAGCGAGCCTGCTAGGGATGACTGGTTGAGTGGAGATTGTAGCTGGCTGTGCGGGTGATGAATGACTGGGGGCAGCTTAGCTCAGAGGTCGATTGCACGCCTCGTCACACCTTCTTCCCACCCATTCTGTAGCAAGGTTAATTAATTAGTTTATTATGATCTAAATGTGTAAATAGACAATACATTTTTTTACCTACATACAGTTTTGTGTGCTTTAAAACAGGGTAATTCCAAAGTAAGAAATAATTTCATATATAGATATTAAACATATGATAGATTGTATATTATCTAGAGGTATAGTTGTTGATTTCTGTTAGGTTCCAGCACATTATGGAATTCATTGGAATGAAGTTTGTGACAAGTTAGCCAAAGATGGGCACTAAGATCATAAGATTCTATTTTTGTCAAAAATTTATCCTCAAAAAAATTTTGTTATTAGAAAAAGCAGTATGTCAAGATACTAGCATTAAGAAGGTTACTGTACCGAACTATTCACGACAGTCGTGAAAATTAATATACAAGTTAAAATTGAACGCATGGAATATTAAATAATCCGCAGATATTCAGTGTATGTGTTGCAAAACCATATCAGTTTACCATATTTTATTTGAATATCCAGTTTTAAATTAAATGTATGAAAACCAAGGAGATCATTTTACTTAAAATGGGCACTCTTTGATTATGTATTACATCATTCACAGATAACAGCAGTGGTGAAAATTATTGCAATGACGCCTATTGGTAGACTTTTATAATTTGGTGTTAAATCCTTCTTCCCATTTCATTCCATTTTGTTATACGGTTTCTTAATTGTGGTTTGATTAATATTGTTATTATTAATTAATGACTAATATCATCTGAATGTGTGAATAGACAATAAATGAAATATTGATTGATTGACAATACGTACAATACTAGTTAGCATGTTAATGAAATCAAGGTAACTTATGGGTATATGATTTAGACTTTCTTCTTGTTCTTCTTCGTGTTGTTGTTGTTGTTGTTGTTGTTGTTGTTGTTGTTGTTGTTGTTTTTCTTCTTCTTCTTCTTCTTCTTCTTCTTCTTCTTCTTCTTCTTCTTCTTCTTCTTCTGCTTCTGCTTCTTCTTTCAGTATAATGTGTAAAACCCCGCACAGCGTCAACATTTAAGTTTAATACTGTGCGTGCATGTTACACTAAAGTTAGAAGGTAAACTTTAGGCTACTAGGAAGTAAATAACCTACCATAGAGCTATCAGTTCCGCCAAGGTAGGCGACGGTTTGGACTTAAGTGCTTTCATTTTTCTTTCAAAGCAACAGCTAGACCTTGGACTATATCATATGAGCTTTTTAAACGTAAAATTAATATTCACAACTAGTATTCGTCGCATGTTGGTTTATTGTTTCATAAGCGTCTGTTTTATAGCAATTCATTACAAGGCGTCATAACAATAACAATCAGTGTAGAAAGAAATACAGTATATACCTTATACTATAGGTCTACCAACTTAAACATAAATTGTTAATAGTGCTTAGAGCAGACGTACAGCCAGAGATGTCTTACTATAGATACAATGAACACACCAATAGATAAACACTGGTTATAATTATGTGTACAGTAGAGGAAGAGGAGGAGAGGTATAGACCTTTCTTTCAAAGCTGTGAGACCAAATAATGCAGGAGATGATGTTGTGATTATTGAGGTGAAGGGGAGAAGAATAAAGGGGATAAATGTAGGGAATGGGGGCCAATTAGCCTAACTTACAGTGCCCAAAATATGCAGTAGGTGATTCGGTGACTGAGCCAGTGTCAGTACACTAATAGTTTGTCAGTCGAACAAGATCATGATCACGGTCACCAAACTGAGCATCGTAGGCTTACAGAGTCATCCGAATAACTGAAGCGAAATTGTGCATGGTGTAGAACAAGGTTTAACGTCCTAAACTGCATGGGTGTTACGGACGAATTGAAGTATCCAACCCTGCATATGAAAATGCATGGACATGGTCAATTTCTACTTCGCTTGTTTGGTTCTGAAGAAATAAGCCTACTACTATATTGTCTTATCCTATCCTATCCTATCCTATCCCATAACTCGGAGGTTGTAGGGGCACCGCAGATGATCGTTTAACCAGCTTACTCTTTCCCTGTCCTCAGCAACCCTGATTGTTTCGCTCAGTGTCAAACCAGTCCATTCTCGAATGTAACAGTTGTCCCCCCACCTCTTTTTCGGTCTCCCTCTTCTTCTACCTCTTTGCACTGTGCCTTGCAGGATGGTCTTCGCAAGACCTGATGATCTGCTGACGTGGCCATACCATCAGAGTTTCCGTTTATAACCACTGTGAGCAGATCATCGTGTTGTCCAATGGCTTGTGTGATGGTCTGTCGGACTTCGTCGTTGGTGATGTGCTGGGTTTAGGCATGGACTAAATATAGATGTATATTTAGTCCATGGTTTAGGAAATGCCCAGAAGTCTTCTGTAGCACCTCATCTCCATGCTTCGTATTCGTCGTTGGAGATCTGCTGTGAGGGTCCATGTTTGGCAAGCATATACTATATTGACTTTATATGTATTCTTTAAAAGGTCCCAATTCGAAGGCTTTGCTTACTTTTCGCGAAAACGGGTTTACATTAACATTCGCATTGTTATTACATTAAACAATGATAAAGTTTTGTTCCTCAAAACAATCGCTGAAGTTTGAATTTTCTTTTTCTGTTCTGGCAGGGAGTGATTTCCCCTGTTTTAACGGTACATCTATATCATTGCCATGTTACCTTTGGCTCTATTTCTGAGTGAACCACGCGGCTCGAAGAGCGCGTCTTTGGTGTCTGGGGTAGCGTAGGGTCTATTTTATTAACCTAAAACGAAAAACCTTACAGAGCATTTTTTTTAACCGGTTCTTTCTCTTATCGGCTTTGGTATATGCTATTTTTAGCTCAAGAATGTTGGCTATCCGTAAGCACAAATCTTCGGAATTTATTCATTTAAAAAATAACTGTACTTTCGGAAGAGTTTTTTGTTTGTTTGTTGTAAGCTTTTTTTTCAATGGTACAATACTCACTGTGAATGTTAAAAAGATCTGTAGAGGATGCGGGAGTCATAGTGGGTCCTTTAAAATGTCCACTGCCAGAAGATGTATTTTTCCATTACTGTTTGGGAAATAAAAATTTTAAAGTCATATCTTACGTTGCTGTTATGTCTTAAATCACATAAAACCTTCACAGCAACAACAGTTTTTAGTCAACTTCCCCTTGTGAAAATAGTTGTAGCTCATTAGATCAAAGTACACGCAGCAGGAAGGGATCATAAAGGACCAGAACACGTATTCATACATAATTATAGTAGCACTAGGCCTACTGTGCGGCAGCCTGAGAGACTCTGTATAGCGATTTACAAGGGGAAAACATGTAGAGATTAAACTGAAGCGAACACATGAGGATGACTAACGGCGAAGAGTTTTATTCCGCCCCCTCGTCAGATCCTTTTATCATTCACAGTGAGTATTGTACTACTGGGAAAAAAAAAGCTTACAACAACATGAAAAAAGCTCTTGTGAAAAGAATTTTTTTTAAAAAAATGAATAAATCAAGATTGAGAGAGCGAGAGATTGAAGGGAAAGAGAGAGAGAAAGAGAGAGGGAGAGGGAGAGAGAGAGAGAGAGAGAGAGAGAGAGAGAGAGAGAGAGAGAGAGAGAGAGAGAGTTAATCTGGAATCCAAAAATAGACGGTCGGTTAGTCTGTCGGTTGTCCCGTTGCACGCCATAATCTGAAGAAACCTCCAAAACGATTTTTACCTCACTTCATGAGACCATCAGGGACCAGCTATCCGGGCCAAACCACTGAATAGTCAGTAGGTCGGTCGGTATTTCACTTTACTCTTTTAATTATTCAAAACACTTTTATTTTTATTATCCAAAAACAATTATTAGACCGATTTTGATTATTTTTACTATGCAGATAATATGCTTTCACTAATACTCTTTCTTTAGGGTCTGTTTTATTTGCACTTTCTTAAAGATCAAGGTCACTGAGGTCCATATCAATTTTTAAAATGTTTTGTCCTGTATCTCAAAATCGCTTAAACAGAATTTGATTCATTTTGGCTTGCAGATAGTTCAAAGAGTAACATATTGTTCCATGCTTTCATTGTGCTTCTTTATAAGATAACCCCCGAGCAAGATTATTAAAGTAAACCCCACCTCACCCCCACCACCAAACGAAATTAAACAAATACATAAATAAAATAATAAACCTTTTTAGAATAGTAGTTTTCAGTTATGCCTGTGGGTGTCTGGAAATACATTGGAATGTTCTGCCATCGTGGTACATCATTTTATTGCTGTCTCTGTGACATCTTCATCCAAAGCTCTGGCCATGGTATGTTGAAGTGTTGACACAGTAGCTACAAGCGACCGCGAAGGTGAGACTCTTTAATTGAAAGTCATCAACTGTCAATCTAGCCTAGTGTCACATCAGTAGGAGCCTTAAAGGGACCCATTTGGACCACAGATCCGTTTAACATTCACAGTGAATGTTGCCCCACAAAAAAATATGCTTGCAACAAAGAACAACTGTCCTAAAAGTATAGTTATGTTTTAAATCAGTAAATTCCGTATTTGTTGTGCCTTATAATAGCAACCGTTAGCTGTCTTTCTAGCGCTACAAATATCAGTTAGTTAGTTATTCATTGCTTACAGGGTCCAGCGGACTGCAAACAGCCGAATCAGGACCACAAAATCCAGGCCACAACTTCGCTGAAAGAGGACTCACCCCTGATCCGCATAGCAGATCTGATGAAACAACCCTAGTGGTAACACTGAAGGCACGCTACCAACGGGTCAATTTACAATAAAGACATCCCACGTAGGGGACGTTGAGGCTATACTCTAATTTATTGAACATCCGTTTACAAAAACAAAATAGAATACAAACATCATTATAAAATCTCAACAAAACACATACATATAAAATGCCTACATTGCCAAATAATAACATCATAGGAAGCCCCAGTGACCATTTGGCAGAAAGCATCCAATATTCCCAAAGCTGATCCAACAGACCCCACACACAAATGAGGAATTTTGTCCCGGAACAGTCTAGCGAAGAAGAAGAAGATAGTATAGTAGATTGATAGAACAGAGTAGGAATGAGAAAGAACAAAGGGGAAAGAAAGCGATAGTGGGAATTTAAAACACTACATTTCTAGAAAGTGGGGGTATTATTTATACTGAAACCCCCGGCACCCCCACGGGGGAGGGGGACAAATATCAGTTAGTAGATGGCAGAGCGTATTGGTACACCGTTAAACAAGGGAAATCACTCTCTGTCAGAACACGAATGAAATTTTTCATACTTTAGAGGTTGGTTTGAGCGACGGAAGCCCACTTTAACGATGCCAATTTGAGGCTAAACTCATTTTCGCCAAAAGTGAACAAAGCCTTCGAGTGGGCGCCCTTTACCTTAAGGCAACTGTTGTTCTACCCATGCTGCTTCAACGTGCCTTCCTATCGTTTAAAATACAGAGAAAATGTATCCATTCAATAATTATATTGGATGCAGCCAATCTAAAATAATATCTCCTTTCTTGCGGTCGCCCTGCCTTTTTCTATTTTTATTTTTTTAACATATGTTTCGAGAAAAAGGTGTGTGTTTGGTGTGTATGTGAAAGCGTGTGTAACGTGCGTGTATGTTGGTAGGCTACAGATCGGCGCGCTTTGAGCATTCAGTATGATTAATGTTTATTTATTAAATATATATTAATATTAGTCAATGCACCTTTAAAGTCAGAATACAGACTATACGTTATGAAACACTGGCGTAATATAGACCGTAATGTAGCTAATAATCAAACAAACAAATAAACAATTACCTCGGTACAGAGTTAAAGGCACCGTTTCAACTTTACTGGCTTTATTTATTTATTTATTTATTTATTTATTTATTTATTTATTTATTTATTTATTTATTTATTTATTTATTTATTTTAGCATGGATCTGCCATCTAAGAGTGAAACAGAAAGGCTAGCATTTGTATGTTTGTTTTGTAAAGAGTCTTAAAATTGAGTCTAGAATCCATGTAACAGCAAAAATCTCGTTACATGTTTTGAAACTCTACGCTGAAGGACACACCCAACGCTCATGGTTAGCCGTGTTCCCATCTTTGCATAGTGCAGTGTAGTGCTAAATGAGGTCTATAAGCTAATTAATATGTATCCATAATGCAGAGCAAGAGATCCATTAAGGATGGATTCTTAAAAAAAAAACAAGAAAAAAAACTTATCTCCGAACCAGACATAGATAAGGGAGGAAGCACCATCGATTTTCCATAACTAATTATCAAATAAACCCACCCGCAGTGCTCGATCGATGAAAAATAGATTATCTTTGTAATCGGAAGCGCAGCAACAGCGGCGTCGCCGTCATCATCATTATCATCATCATCATCATCATCATCATCATCATCATCATCATCATCATCATCATCATCATCATCATCATCATCATCTTCATCATCATCATCATTGTCGTCGTCGTTGTCATCATCGTCGTCACCGTCGTCATCATCATCATGCACAGAGGATTACAACTAATAATAGGGTGTCAATAAGATTTATATAAATGTAAATATTGTTTTATTTCTCTGGGCATGTCTCACTGGGCATGGACACAAACACCATAGTTTTCACCCTTCCCCATTCTTCATTCTCATATTTATCCCTCCCCCAACACCATCTCTCCCTTCATCTCTCTCTCTCTCTCTCCCCTCCCCCCTGCTCATATGCCTGTTTAGGAGACAAACCGAAACAGGAAGTAGGAGAGGGACGGAACCGGAAGGAAAAGAGGTAGATTAACCGGAAGGAGAAGAACCGAAAAAGGAAACAAGAGAGGGAGATGAACCGGAACCGGAAGGTGAATGAGGAACTGTAAGGGAGAGGAACCGATACCGGCAGAGAGGAGAGGGAGAATAACGAGAACCGGAAGGGACGAAAGTGAGAGTAACCGGAGGAACAGGAACCGGAAAATGAGGAGGGAGTTGAACCGGAACGAGAAAGAGGAACCGGAAGGGAATATAACCAGGAACAAACTGAGGGCAGAATATTTGAGAAGAGACTGACGCTGATCATTCGAGATATTAATTGAAAGAAACATTAAGTTGAGAAACCCCAAACAAGGGTAAACTGGCCCATTTCAAGCATCATTTAAATTGAGACTTTTTTTTTTTTAAAGATAGTATATATAAATTTAGAACGATAACATTTATCTCCGAGTAAGCTCCAGAGAGGGTAAACTCAGGGCAGGGTAATCTCAGCGCGTGTATAGACGTGCTGAGATTACTCTCCTTTATGGCGCATGCGCAGTGCGACCGGAGGGGGTAAACTGAGCGCAGGACAAACTCAGATCACCACACCGGAAGAAAAAGAGGGACAGGGAGGGAAGCAGGAGATTGCAATGACCAGAGTTAAAAATAGCAAATCTGCCATCACGCTCATTAAGAACCCTGAACATCCTTTGTCTTACATAATAACAATAATAAGATAATGAAAATAATAATAATAATCATCACCATTAACGCAACAAGATTTATTTAAAGGTTAAGGTACCTTGACCAGTGTTAGCATACTTAGAGTGCAGTGTGGTTAAATCAGTAATAATTTATGTCTTACTTTTAAAGTGGGGAAACGATGAGTTCGGACGTGACACTGATTTACTTGACCTTTGCAGATTAGTAAAGTGTTTTAAGGCTTTTTAATGACATTTTATTCTAGATGCACAAATCTTATGTCTAAAGTTAACGGCACTCAAAGTGCGAGTCCGATCATTAGACAGGGCTGGTAAAGTAGCAAAGAGATTAAGAATAATTTGTGGTTATAGATAGCGCGGTGCTCTCTGTTGTGTGTGCGTGTGTGTGTGTGTGCGTGTGTGTGTGTGTGTGCGTGTCTTTCACATGTAAATGTGTGTATGTAAGTATGCATGTAAGTATGTATGTATGTATCTATATATGTATGTATGTAGGCTTATGTATGTATGTATGTATGTATGTATGTATGTATGTATGTATGTATGTATGTATGTATAAGAAATAGAGGGAGACAGAAAAAGAGGAGGGAAGACAACATTCGAGAATGGACTGGCTTGACACTGAGTGAAGCCATGAGAGCTGCTGAGGACAGATAAAGATTGAGTACGCTGGTTAAACGATCATCTGTGGTGCTTCAAAGACTTTCGAGTTACGGGAATGGATAGGATGGGATAGGATAGGATAGGATAGGATAGGATAAGATGTATGTATGTATGTATGTATGTATGTATGTATGTATGTATGTATGTATGTATGTATGTATGAATGAATGTATGTATGTATGTATGTATGTATGTATGTATGTATGTATGTATGTATGTATGTATGTATGTAATCAATTCGGGAATAATTGACTTGTTTTGCTACTTAACAGAATTTCAAAAAAATGTTATTGGTCTTCCAATTGCGGTTGTGCGTGTGTGTGTGTGTGTGTGTGTGTGTGTGTGTGTGTTGGGGAGGGTTTGAACAATGGTATGTAATTAAAATCAAATAATACATTTCATTTGCATTTATATAATCCTGTTACCACACGTCGCTTGCCCCCACACATTTGTCCAGTTGGTTAGTGCACTACATGAGTATATTACATGTTTCATGCGGGACGGGAACTGTAAGGACTAAGGAGGGAACTGTTTCCTGTATGTCATGATTAGCGTACAAAATAACTACTTCCCTTGTTCCAGCGGAATACCTTGATTGTGATTGTTTTCGCTATTTTCTCTAAATCGGATATGTTTCATTGTATAATTTATAATGTGCATCAGAGAACCTGAATAAATTAGCAAAATATGTATGTATATATGTATGTATGTATGTATGTATGTATGTATGTATGTATGTGTAAGTGTAAATGTTTCATTAAATTTTGGTTTGTGTGTGCGCGTGCCTTTTTAAAATGTTATTTTATTTTATTTTATAGACTTCTTATTTAATTATACCCTATTGTACTTTATTGTAAATACAATTTGTCCTAGAGGTATGCAAATATACACACTATGCTTTACACTTTATTATAAAACTTTTCGCTGTTCTGTGTTACCGATATGTTATCTTAAGAACGTGATAGAAGAAGAAGAACAAGATTTTGAAGCCTAGATCTGACGACGAACGTTTTGATTAAAATTACGGTGAATGTTTGCGAGTCGTGATTTGAACCTTTGATTTTAGTACACAGTCATTGCGCATAAACAAAAGCACAAGAGTTGTTACCCTTGCTGCGCCGAAAAAAAAAATTTGAAAAGCAGCGACGAAGAATTTTTGCATTAACAGTAGCATTTCATTTGTTAAGTTCACATAAAAAGACGATATCCCATAACTATTCATGTGATTGTATCAACTCTATTACTTCACAGGTATTTTTCACATTCAACGTTCCTAGCGGACCGGTCTTAGAATTATTAGCCATTTCCACAAGATCACGTGATCAATGTGGCGCGTTTTATTGGTTTTCATGTTGAATGATTCGCAATCAAGCCGTCGAAAATTAGGGCATGTTCTAAACGTGGAAAATCATCGCAAATCACGCTGCGTACTGATTTGACTGAGATGACTCGGTTATAGTCTCACGACATCAGTTACTCAAGTCATGATTTTCCCTATGATTGCAATCTGAACGTTCGTCGTCAGGCCTCGGCTTAACTTAAAGGACCTTTGGAAGTATAGTCCTACGATTGGAAACTAGAATCCTTGACACTTATGGGTTAAACAGTTGTTATTGCCCCTTAGCCGCTGCGCGGAGTGCAGTGGCAAGGGTACACGCTAGCAATGTTTCATGTTACAGCAAGCAACGCAATGTCGAGAGGGGTTAGTACTTGGGGCGAGTGACCACGCTTGGAAGGCAACCAGAACACGACACATACAAGTCTGAAACAAGCACACGACACACCCTTGTCCATCCAGCTGTGAATGGGTACCTGAAAAGAAGAGAAGAGATAGGCACCGCTCTCACCAAGCTGGCCTAGAGAAATGGGAGGTCCCAAACGCTTCCTCCATATTATTATTATTATTATTATTATTATTATTATTATTATTATTATTATTATTATTATTATTATTATTATTATTATCATTATTATCATTATTATTATTATTATTATTATTATTATTATTATTATTATTATTATTATTATTATTATTAATTTGTTTATTCAATCAATCTTATTTTGCTTTTTCCAGCTCAAGAGCTGCTCAATGGGGTGGTCGATACAGGATCTATCTCAACATGCCCGAGACGCCCACCTGCAACCTTTGGGCGCATAGTCTGACGCCCAGACGACTGAGCACAATACTGGGCGACCGGAAATGGAAAGAAGGGACCTAGTGCGTGCTGCGTGTAGGCTGTTTGTGGAACCGGCACTCACCCTTATAGGACATTGTATATTTATCATAGTTACATAGCGCTTTTTCAGCTCAAGAGCTGCTCAAGGCGCAGGCCGAGCGCCATAATTTTTAAAGTCCATGAGATGGAATGCGTGCCTGCACAGACTAGACCTCGGTTTATACTCCCATCCGAAGGAGTAGGGCTTATTATTATACGTATTAATATTTTTATCATCTTCATCTGTCATGAGTATGATGATGATGATGATGATGGTGGTGGTGGTGATGATGATGATGATGATGATGATGATGATGATGATGATGATGATGATGATGATGATGATGATGATGATGATGATGATCGAATGCCTTCCTGCAACATACAGGGATCCTTTCAGCTAATTAGTCTGTATGCCGGCGATTTAAAAACCTCATGATGAAGTTAAAAAGCATCACGCTGCCCAAGAGCAGAAGTGTAAGTACTACTCTTAACTTCTAAGACTTCATAGGACAGAGGACCTCAGTGAGCTTCCTATATCGTTTGTTTGACTACTAAGGGTGATGGGTGGCTTTTGTTTCCCTGCAGAAATAAAAGTGTCGAACTATGGACTCCGACTCTTACGCGCTGCATTTGGACTATAAGGCGTCTCACTTTCTAACTAGAAACCGAAGAATGTACACGTATATATTATTTCATGGACACATATAGTCTGTAATCGACGACTGACCATCATAAATCACTTTCTGTGCGCATGTTGACATAATCGTTAGTTTACAATATAGGTATTATGAAAGTCTGGAAAGGATAAACGGCCTTACAAACCGGGCCACCTAAAACCCTTTTTCTGTGTATATTTACGTAACCGTTAGTTTATAATAGGCATAACTAAAGTCTGTATTGGACTTCACAAGCTTACCGTCTAAAGCCACTTTTTTGTGTGCGCACGTACATGCTATATCAATCAACGTTAGGTTTAAAGTTGGTTATTGCAATTACAAGGAATTCACATTTAGCACAAATTAATACTGCGATCGATGTCTTACGGATTTTCCTTAGGTCAGACAACATCAAGGAGTGTGGTTGTGTTGAGAGAGAGGGGTATGAAGGGCCATGCATTGGGGGGGAGGGGGAGGGAGAAGGGGAGAGAATGAGCGATTTTAAGCATGTATTTCAAATGGCTGAGGTGCTTGCTACATACATTTAAATTCTAATTTAATGTAATAGTTCTTTTATATAGCTAGCGCTTGTCCAGCTCAAGAGCTGACCAAGACGGTGGCCAATACAGGATCTAACTCAAGCCGCCCGAGGCACCCACCTGCCGCATTTAGGCGCACAGTCGAGCGCCCAGACAACTGAGCACAATCCTGGGAGACCGGGTATGGGATAGAAGGGACCGTGTGCTTGCTTGGTGTATTTGTGTAGCCGGCACTGACCCGTCTAGGTCAGGATCTTTAAAGACCGTGCGATGGAATGCGCGCGTGCACATACTATAGACCTCGGTTTATACTCTCATCCGAGGGAGTAGGGGCGCAGTAGTGTCTCAGGGTCATGTTATTTTTATTGGAGGCACGTCAGATCGTCAACCAGCTTCAGTGGAACCACTGACCGTGCGGGCTGTGATGTTGTCACTTGACATTCAGTGCGGCAATAATTATTGTTTTGGCTGCTGAGTATACCTGTTACGTTGAAACGCGAATGGTAGTACGTCGGAAGCGCGCACGATAGATCTAATCGTTTCGTTTTGCAAAGTATTCAATAATGGAGTTTATTTACCTTTGATTTGAGTTTGCATTGTTGTTAGGAGAGGCTTTGTATAACGTTGATAATTTGCGTTAGTCGATATTACTGGAGAAGTTTCTGGATCTGCGTGTTTACTTTCGATAGAAATTTCCCGATACATGTCGAAGCAAGAGAAGGTTCCGGGTATGTTTAGAACAATGTATGACGTAAGTCAGCGATGACGATCTTTAATTCTGATTGGTTGTAATGCGTCATTTTCTAGAACGAACTGAGGTCATCTCGAGTTGAGAGAAAAAATTATATATTCGATGCTCCGTGTGTTGTTGTGGATAGTTGTTGATAGTGACTTGGATAGTTGAAGTTGTTGTTAGTTGGAAAGTAAATTTGAGAGTGGAAAGACGATTGAGCGATTGTATGCAATTGTTGATGTGTGCTGAATAAAAGTGGAAAACTTCATACGTCGACTTTGTGACTTGTATGCTGCTTGAGCGGGCTGCGTGGATAAACGAATCTGAGTTACACCCTATCAGGAATTCAGCATTGGGGCTGAATCAGATACTGATAGAAAACACCAACATCAAACTGAGTGTAACAATACCACTGAGCCAATTGTGTCTCACGGTCATAATATTTTATTTTATTTTTGTTTCGGCACTCCAAGCCGTCAACGGGTTTGGAACCACTACCTATAAGGGCTGCAATGTTATGGCTTAACACTCTATGCTTCAATTGTTTTGCCGTAGCATTCAAAACTGAGCCAACTGCGCTCCTATTTATGCATTTAATATCTTCAGGAACATCAGAAATTCAATTAAATTTATTTCGAAATAAACTTTGCGAACTGTTCTTTCATAGACCTTGACATATAAATTAACGGTTGCCACTTGATAATATTATATATCTTCTAAAATTCGAACGAAATTATTTGGACATACACTTCGCAAGCCACTCTTCGTTCACTGTGACACTTTGAACATTTAAATAACATTCAATCACACTGTAAAATAAATCTCCTTAGTTTGCAATGATACTTCAGAATTTTTAATACTCCACAATCCACAGGCAGTCATGCTAAACAAAAGTGAATTTTTTTCCCAAAAAAAATGAAGAAGAAAAAGTAAATCGTTTCTGTCAACACTGAGAAAATTCACAAGATTTCCCTTCAATCCAGCACAATTAAATAACACTCATGAGCTCAGCATGCTAAGAACAAAGACATATTATTATTTACTGCCACCCATTGAAAACCGACCACCAGAAAACAACATAACGACATAGAGGTATACACCAAGTGCTCTCACAACTCACCCAGTTCAAACCACTTCAACATAATGTGGAATGTATAGACTGGAATCAATTCTTTTCAATTCACTGTCTAGGGGAGGAAAGGGAGGGGGTTAAATTGAGCTCTCATTTCCTCTTCCTTGTAGGCCTACAGTGTACTATTCAATGATAGTGATTGTCAGAGATATACCAGGAATAAGCTAGGAATTATTTCATGGAAATATGCCACTAGCTGCTGATACTCCGTGCGCTTTTTCAACTCCTATTACCATGTAAACCGCACAAAGCATTCCATTGTGTCGTAAATATTAACGGTATATAGGGTCTCGATCTTTCATCCTTACTTGTTTTCTGTTAAATTTCCATCTCTTTTGTTTTATAGGGGAAAGACCAAGCGGCTTTAGAAGTCTTGTGTGCTATTTCAATTTCTTTTTTTTCCCCTTTTATGTTATCAGGAACTGACACTTATCATTTGGCACTAAATTCCTAGATTTTGAATTGACGAAGTTTTCATGTACCTCTGTTATGCTCTCTGGAACTAGGTTGTGCTAAATTCCTATAACTTTTGAATTCTTGAATGCACAAACAGGTTCATTGATCAACTAGCGCCAAGTCTTGAATTACCTGTGGAACCGGATGATATTGCTTTTGATATGTCGATGTCTGCATGTGATGAAATGTGTGCTACTGGTCATGGCTTAATTATGTTTTTATTGTGTACATGCTGGGCCCCGTCTTGAATCTTGAATAGTGGATTCATTTCATTAGACACCGTCATACTTTGTACACAATATATTAAACATCGATTGATTCTGGAGACGTTATTTGAATGAACTTTGCAAATTGCTAGAGCTGGAAGAGCCACTCTTGAATAAATTCCAGCCCCCTAACTCCTCTCTCCCCCCTACCCCCCCCCCCCCCCCCCCGCCCCACCGTTTTCCTCTTTCTCTCCATCTCTCTCTGTCTTTCTGTCTCTTCACGTCTCTCACTCTCTCTCTCCACCTCACTCTCTCTCTCTCTCTCTCTCTCTCTCTCTCTTAACAAGTGCTAAACAGCCCAAGGTCTCCACGATCCAAAGCAAGTTTGGCATATGTCTCACGGCGGAACAAGATATTTTGGACAGATGGACAGAGTAAGCTTACTGCTCTGACCTTTATCACAAAACACCAAGCGGAGACCCATGAGTTCTAGCATGTCCCCAGAACAGAGAAGAAGAAATTCTCCCAGTTCTCCGAGAAGAGGTTGAGGCAGCAGTGCAATCGCTGAAGAAGGGGAAGTCAGTGGGAGTGAACAACATACACGCAGAATTGCTTCAAGCAGGAGGAGAAGCGATGATTGACGCCATCACTATTACCTTTTACAAGATCTAGCGGAGTGGGGAGTGGCCTACACCATGGACCCAGTCACTTGTCACTATTCTTCCCCAAAAAAGGGTAACTTCCAGGAGTGTGAAAATAATAATCAACAGGTTGAAACCCCAAGCTGAACAAATCATAGCTGAAGAACAAGAAGAATTCATGGCAGGGCGAAGTACCACTGAACAGATTTTCAACCTCAGAATAATCTGCGAGAAATACCTACAACACCAACAACATTTATATCATGTGTTTATAGGCTTCAAGAAAGCGTTTGACCGAGTCTGGCATGCAGCTCCGTGGGCAACCATGAGAGTGTACAGCATCAGCCCTAGGCCCTAACATTATTGAAGTCATCAAAAACCTTTATGCCAAGGAAACCAGTGCAGTCATCCGCAACAGCGCCATCGGGAACTGGTTCAGAACAACAATCGGCGTGCGTCAATGATGCCTACTCTCTCCAGCTCTCTTCAACATCTTCCTAGAGCGCATCATGTCAGATGCCCTTGCAGATCACGAAGGCACAGTCAGTATAGGGGTTAGAGCTATCCCCATCCTCCGTTTTGCAGATGACATTAATGGATTGGCTAGAGAGGAACAAGAACTTGAACAGCTGAGACATTGGCTTAACACCACCTCCAGAGCCTTTGGAATGGAATAATGTGCAGATAAGACCAACATGATGACCAAAAACACCAATGGCATCAACATGGACATCAAAGTCCAAGGCCAATCCCTCAACACAGTGCATAGCTTCAGATATTTAGAAGCAATTGTATCAGACAATGGGTCACGACAGGAAGTCCTCTCCAGGATCGCTCAAACAACTACTGCCCTGATAAGGTTGAAGCCCATTTGTAAAGACAGGACCATCAGTCTACACTTCAAAGTAAGACTGCTGCGCTCCTTTGTCATCTCCATCTTTTTATAGGCTAGTGAAACATGTACCCATTCGTTCACGGATCATTTATGAGGTCTCATGGATATACACCATCTTACCAAGTTTGGTTGTGATAGTTGAAATAGGTTCTGAGATATTAATCCACTTGCAAGTTTTTCACGTCCAGACGGCGGACGGCAAGCAGACAGACGGACGGACAATTGTATTTTAAATGTCATTTTTTTTACTATTTAGGGCTCATCTTGCAAAAATTCTGAATTTTTTTTTTAATTAATTTTTTTGGAGGGCAAGGGGAGAGGAGCCGTGGGTACATAGACTCACGTTACTATGCATGTTAGTCAAAAAGTCACAAGGCTGCACCGTAAAAACGGATGAAATCACTTTCTGTCAGAACCGAAATGAAAAATTCAAACTTTAGCGTTGTTTTGAGCAACGGAAGCCCACCTTATCATTGTTCGATGTATTAATAACAATGCGAATTTTAAGGTAAATCCCTTTCCGCCAAAACTAAACAAAACCTTCGAATGAAGGCCCTTTAACCAATAATAACCCACTATATTCTCTCCTAAGAAAAATCATTGCTCCCGGATCCCCCTTCTCGTCCCTCCTCTCCCCTACACACACACACACACACACACACACACACACACAAACAAACTAAACCGCCATCCTTTCTACTGTAACGCGGCTTGTGGGGGGGGGGGGAGGGGGGTGATCTTTCCATTATTTTTCACTGTGGCTCTTTAATCAATCATTAATTTTACAGACTGTTAAGGTTATAGGATTCAAAAGAGTTGGTGAGGTGTTATTGGTGGCGTGGATCATGGAGGTGAGTGGAGAGAACAGGAGGATGAGGGAGAGGGTGAGAGGAGGGAGCGGTAAGGGGTGCGTGAGAAAGGTCATGAGGGAGGGAGATGAGGGAACGGTGCGTGGGAAATTGGGGTGGTAGGGAGTAAGAGTGTGAGAAACACGATTTAGCGGGATCGATGGACTCGTATTATCAGCGGATGTCTGAGTAGGGGAGAGTGGGGATGGGAGAGACGAGGAGCAAAGAGGAAAAGGAGGAGAGAGAGAGGGAGAGAGAGTAGAGGAGAGGACTGGGGTAGCGATTAGCCAAGTCGATATAATATCAGCGTATCATATCTGCCACAACTGACATGCTATTGAAAGTGTTCGTAGTGCTCTATATGCTGGTATTGAACACTGGAGTTTAAGAGCAAACCGCCAATGTATAGATTTCGTTATTGAGCACAGTCGCTGATAGGTTCGATATTCCGATATTGAGGTGGCAAAGTGAATTTTCAGATTGTTTGGTTGAAAATATTCGTCACCCAAGCAGGCGAAATTCTGGTTGCCAGCTCCAGGACAGGACGAAGTACCAATGAGCAGATTTTCAACCTCAGAATAATCTGCAAGAAATACCTACAGCACCAACAACATCTATATCATGTGTTTGTAGACTTCAAGAAAGCGTTTGACCGAGTCTGGCATGCAGCTCTGTGGACAGCCATGAGAGTGTACAACATAAGCCCCAATATTATTGAAGTTATCGAAAGACTGTGTGACAAAACTACCAGTGCAGTCCTCCAAAACAGCGCCATCGGGAACTGGTTCAGAACAATAATCGGCGTGCGTCAAGAATGCCTACTCTATCCAATTACACTCTTCAACATCTTTCTGGAGCGCATCATGTTAGATGTCCTTGAATGTCATGAAGGCACAGTCAGCATAAGGGTTAGGCCAATCTCCAACCTCCATTTTGCGGATGACATTGATGGAATGGCTGGAGAGGAACAAGAACTTGAACAGCTGTTACAGAGGCTTGACACCACCTCCTGAACCTATGGAATGGAAATAAGTGCAGAGAAGACCAAAATGATGAACACCAATTGCATCAACACGGACATCACAGTACAAATCTAAGGCCAATCCATCAACACGGTGCGCAGCTTAAAATATTTAGGAGCAATTGTAACAGACAATGGGTCCCGACAAAAAGTCCTCTCCAGGATAGCACAAACAACTGCTGCCCTGACAAGGTTGAAGCCCATTTGGAAAGACAGTACCATTAGTCTACACTCCAAGGTAAAGTTGCTGCGCTCCCTTGTCATCTCCATCTTCCTATACGCTTTCGAAACGTGGACCATCACAGCAGACCTACAACCAATAATATAAATTAAAGCATGGAGATGAGGTACTTCAGAAGACTTCTAGGTTTTTCCTATACCCAGCACATCACAGACCATCACACAAGCCATTGGACAAGACGATGACATGTTCACAGTGGTGAAGAAACGGAAACTCCGATGGTATGCCACGTCACCAGAGCATCATGCCTTGCAAAGACCCTCTGCAAGGAACGGTTCAAGGAGCCAGAAGAAGAGGGAATAAATCACCGTATAAACAGTCATTATAAGGAGTCGACTCCTACAAGAAAATATTCCCCGTCACAGAAAGTCGAGTCCTGTGAAAATAATTTCATGTCGCCAGGACGAACTGAACCCAGTTTCTCTGGGTTCTCCTTAACTTCCAAGATTAGAATGACTGACTAATCACAGAGCCACACTGCCATCAAGACAGAATCTATAGATAAATGTTGTGGTATTGCTGAGAGTCTATATACTCTCTAGGCTAAGTTCTAGGTTTGAAAGTGTTCGGTGAGTGTTCAACATGGATACGAGGAGTGGCTAGGCATGTCACATGAGTTGGACCATTGCTGGTTGCTTGCTAACCGCACATTTCATCAGCGAAATGTCCTAAATTCAACTTGTCTCATTGGCAAGTGCATTGTGGGGTTTGTTGCAGTATACACGCAATGCACGCATTTGTGTGTGTGTGTGTTTGTGAGCATATGTGTGCATGTGTATATGTATGTGTGTGTACGCGTGTGTGTGTGTATATTTGTGTGTATGTTTGTGCGCGTGTGCGCGCGCGCCTTTGTGTTTGTGTGTGTTTGTGAGTTTATGTGTGTGCACGTGTGGGTGTTTATGTGCCTACCTTTCTGTATGCTGCGCGTGTGTCTCTGTGTATTAGGGATTGAACTAAATGAAGGACTGGGCGTTACGGGAGTAAGCCCTGAATACTTCTATCCTATCCTATCCCATAACTCGGAGGTCGTAGGGGCACCACAGATGATCGTTTAACCAGCGTACTCCATCTTGCCCTGTCCTCAGTAACCCTGAATACTTAGGCACTTTAAAGAAGTAGACGTTGCAGGATTAGACAAACAAGTAACTCCTCTGGCCCTGGGTATCGAAGGGGAATACGAGTGGTGGCAATTGTTTGCGAGTTAGCACCACAAAACTCTTCAGTCTGTGGTGATAAGTGTGTATCTACCAGACCTAACTGTTTGTGTTAGCTCTCTCTTTTAATCCTTGCAGTGCTGCTTGAGATAGCATCGAGACCAAGTCTAACGAGCTGAACGGTATTTAAAGCGTTTGTTTCAGTAGCCTATTAGAAGTGGTGTACAGAAGTGAGTACTACTATACGTTAAAAGTGTTTTTAAATGTGATAAAACAGCGATATATTACTACAGACGTAAAGTACAGGCTTAGAAATTGTTATCAATTATTGTTAAAGAACCACTTAAGATGTTAGTATTATTGTGATAAAACAAGTCTGCAGTTCGGCAGTGTTAAGCGGGTTCAGAGCTGAGATATAACAGTAATGTTGAGTAAGTGACAATGAGGTAAGGACTCGGCTTTTTCACTCTATAGCTTTCTTTCTTAACCATAATTACTTTTAAGGGTCCAAGTCTGACGAGATCAGCAGTACCTTACCGTGTTATTACCACTGAAATAGAACGATCGTTGTAGCTATAATCCGGTAGGCCTACAGACCAGGCTATTTCATTCATTTCTTAATTCTTGCTCTGCGGCACTTAAAAGGCACTAGACTTCAGGAATTCAACGTCCCAGATTTCTTTAACAATCACAACAAGTGATGTTCACTTAACTGAAACTCTAAAGGTGCAATGTATTGTATTGCATTACATTGTATTATATTAAATAATGGTACGGTTGTGTATGTATGCTATATGACTGAGCGGCAGAAGACTAGCTGGGGAGGTTTTAAAAAAACACACAAATGTATGCTGCAAAGAAGTGATATGTGGACGATAAACATTTTGATTGTAAGTGTTGTAGATTGCCGATAATACTTAAACCAAAAACAGTTGTCGTTCTTCCAACACTATTTTGTAAGCAAACAGTTTTTACCTACATTTCTGCTGTTTGAAGTTCTTTACTAGTGTCAAGTGTGAAGACACTGACTGATATAGCCGCACACTATATTTATAATAACATTATTTTTCCTGTGCATACATTATTAATTTGTAACAGGTAAACAAGTTTTACATCCCCTGCAACTGTTTGAGGTTGTGGCATTAATATGACATCACTACAAAACTACCGAACCGCGAAACTTAAAGAACAGGCATGAGAAATAAAATTTAATTTAAAAAAGAAGATTTTAGGCGCCTGTCACACGAGCGAACAATCAGGGTTGCTGAGGACAGGGAAAGATGGAGTACGCTGGTTAAACGATCATCTGTGGTGCCCCTACGACCTCCAAGTTATGGGATAGGATAGGAGAGGAATAAGATAGTAGTGTAGTGGATTGGGCCCACGCTAGCAATGTTTCCTGTTATGCAAAGTCGGGAAGGGTTGGTACTTGGATGGGTGACCAAGCTCCGAAGGCAACCACCAAACGAAACAAGACGATTAAAAGTAGCGCACCACAAACCCCAGTCTACCCAGCAGTCAATGCGTGGGTACCTGGATCTTTTGAGAACCGGTGTAACATCGTCAAAGTTTCGGGAATCTTATTTTGGACGGCCGCCTTTGCGCATGCGCCAGGTCAAGTCTGTCCGGCCTTTTTACGATGTTCTTAGGCGTCGTAACCCTAACCCCTAACCCTAATCCTTACTAAGACTACGATAGCACTGTGCGCATGCGTCGAATTTTGTAATGCGTCGACCAATCAGAATGCTCCCTGTCGCTCCCAGTCCAAATAAGATATTATGAACTTTGACGATGTTACTCCGGGAAAGGTAAAGCAGCTAGAGAGAGTAGATATACACCGCCCTCATTAAGCTGGCCTAGAGAAAAAGGAGGTCTCATGCGCTTCCCTACCCAACGACCGAAAGGTGACGGGTTTACCTTTACCTTTTACTTTGCTTTGTATCAATGTTTAATAAGGTGTGTGGATATCAATGAAGTGTCGTTCAATCAGTCATACAGGTAAGCCATAATTATAGTTAAATCATGTTAGACTTAAATCTATACTTGACTTGACACTGATCGAAGCCATGAGGGTTGCTGAGAGCAGAGGAAGATGGAGTATGCTGGTTGAACGATCATCTGTGGTGCCTCAACGATCTTTGAGTTACGGGATAGGATGGGATAGGATACTTAAATCATGTTAAACCTGGCAACTGTTACCCTTTTAAGATTGAGGTTTATACAGATACAGAGACAGATCTTTATAGTGTCCCCAAGCAATACCAGGAACATTGTATACAGCACATGTAACAGGAACACACGTTGATAAACACGAACACATCGGAACATATTATTAATGCAAGACCAACATAACATACAATAATAGAATTAGACCTGTATTACAAACACTGATACTTATGAGGTATGACGAAATTTTGTTGCGAAAATAGAAAGTTATTTTATACTTTTTGTTTTCAATTAGCATATGTTGCTGCCGGTGTGACATCGTCAAAGTTCCTAGTATCTTAGTTTGGAGCATTCTGATTGGTCGACGCATTACAAAATTCAACGCATGCGCACTGAGCTATCGTAGTTTTAGTAAGGATTAAAGTTAGGGTTAGAGTTAGCGTTAGGGTTAGGGGTTTGGGTTACGACGCCTAAAAACATCGTGAAAAAGCCGGCCCGACTTGACCTGGCGCATGCGCAAAGGCACCCGGCTAAAGTAAGACACCCGGAATTTTGAGGACGTACTGTGATACTGTTTCCGGGAGGCGATGCGCTGTATGAGCACAGAGGAAATAGATCCCGTTCAGTCTTATATAATATGCATAATTATGGATTGTTATTAACGGTGCAAAAGAACAGAGAAAGCACAGAGGCGGCCGAAAAGTTTAGCAAAAGGTTTTCGTCCTGTAGCTGATATTATAGTTCAATAATCATGTTGCTAATAATCATGAAATTAAGATTGGTTTCTGGTCGACTTGGTTGCAGTTTTTCCGCACTGTGGAACTCGCTACATTAGTGTGACATTTTTACCTGATTATTTAACTCTGTCCACATGTAGTTCATTATGCAAGAAAATGTTCTAGTGTTGACATGAATAATAAACCGGCAATTTTGAAATCTGTAAAAATAAGTCTGCTTACATTAGGCAAGACGCTTGTTAACATTAGGCAATTAACAATTAGGTAATGAATTTGAACACAAAAGCAATTCAGTGTTAATCTTAACTAAAGGACATTGGTTAACCTACATGAAATTACTCATATGTTTACCCCCGTTGGGGTGCCGGGGTTTTCTGTTTAAATATCAGTATAACCTACCTAAATTTGTTGAATAAAATTGATGACAACAACAATTGTATAAATAGTATCCCTTCTTTAAGGGAAATTTTGTGCTTTAAATTACCACGGTTTCTGTCATTCTTATTTGTTCTTTCTAGTTCCTAATCTGCTCTATCAATCTACTATCTTCTTCCCTTGGCCCTCTTACCTACCTGTTTTCTTGAGAACACTTACAGGACCCCTCTTTTGTTTATGGGTTTGTTGGGTCAGCTTGAGTGATATTGGAAGCTTTCTGGCAAATGATCACTAGGGCTTTCTATGGTGTTATTATTTAACTATTTAGGCATTATATATGTATGCGTTTGTTAATATTTTATAATGATGTTTATATTCTATTTTGTTTTTGTAAACGGGGTTTCGATAACTTAGAGTAACGCTTCATCGTCCCCTGCATGGGATCCCTTTATTGCAAAGTGATCGGCTGGTGGAGTGCTTTCAGTGTTACCATTAGAAAGAAAACTAAGCTTAACATAAATTTGCGTAAGCGTTAAGGACGAATCACCACGTGGCCACCTTGACAACAATGATCATCATCATCATATAGAATAACCAATTGCCTTGGGTTGTTTTAACAGATCTTTTATATGGATCGGGGGTGATTCCTCTTTTAGCAAAGTTGTGGTCCTGATTCGGCGCTCTTCAGTCCTCTGGGTCCTATAAGCAATGACCAACTAACTAACTGATTAACTAACTAATACGTTTAAAGGACTTATGCCGGTCTAGCAGTTTTGAAAAGTTAAAAGAAAATATGCGCATTTCTCATGTTTGTGTTCAATTTCGCGGCGTTTTTCAAAATGCGTTTATTGGAATTCATTTCAAGCTAAATAATACGTAGTCTACAGAAATTGCATGTAGACAACCCATTTCTGGACCTATGCTGGTAGAGAACGTGTGCTGGGTTTTAGCGTTTGTGTTGACTTTAGCCGTGTATGTGTGTGTGTGGGGAGGTATGTTTGGGTGTGTATGTATGTGTGTGTAGGTGTGTATGTACGTGCGTGTATGTATGTGGGTGTGGGTGTGTGTGGGTGTGTGTGTGTGGGTGTTTGTTTGTTATCTCCGCACTCCCTCCTCCTCGAACAGAGCAGAAGGTAAATGGGGATCTGGACGGCTGTGTATACATGCCGCTTACATTGTTCAGTAAGTCAGGGAAAAGATTTTGCTGCCAAGATTAGAACGACAGCGCCAGCCATTGAAAGATTGTGAACAGTCTTGTTGGGTTGTGAACAGTTTGTGAACAACAGGAATGCGCAAAAAAACAAAGGAAATAATTTTCAGAGTAACACTATTCATATTTCCAGGACGTGTATTTCGCTAAACACTGCGTCAGGAATTAAAACACAACTGAAGTAGGCTACAAAATCTAAGGTCACAGGTATAGTAAACCTCTAAGTATTTTAAGAATATATTGTGAATACGAGGAGAGACTGCAGTGCTAGTTACACGGTCTATGGTACTCGTAGCGCAAAATCCATGGGAATTGAAAGAGACGGAGCGATGTACTTACTGGAATATGGCAATGAATGATCATGTTGTGCTAATTAATATCCACGCAATATGTATCATACTCAGTGCGGAATACTGCCAGCCATTAAAAGATTGTGAACAAGTTGTCTGTGTAGATTAGTCCGTTATAGTGGACCGTAGGAATACACAAGAATGACAGGAAGGGGCGGTAAGTCACAGTAACGAGAATGCATGATCGCAATATAAGCATACTAATATCCACGCTATCGCACATGTTCCGCGCTTTTTTGGAATCTGGGCAATTCTAGAATTGGCCTGCGCAATTCTAGAATTGGCCTGCGCAATTCTAGAATTGGCCTGCCCATTTTTGGAATTCCAACATTGGTTAGGGTTCGGGTTCGGGTTAGGGTTAGGGTTTGGGTTAGGGTTACGGAAAGGTTAGGGGTTAGGTTCCTAACCCTTTCCCTAACCCTAACCTTAACCCTAACCCTGGCGGCCAATGTTTTCATTAAAACAATGGGCAGCCCTTTCTATAATACTACTAATTCCAAAAATGCCCAGATTCCGAAAAAGCGCGGAACACATATACTAGTGACACAAGACAGTAGCGCTTTGCAAAATTGTGAATAATTATTTGATTTACAAAATAAATTTTAGTCAACAAACCAGATGCAAACAATAATACAAGGCGAAACATCAGGGCACACAAAAGCATTCGGCTAGGCGAGTGCTACTCAAATAATATTTTTGAAAAATTGTCAAACACTGTAAGAAGTATTTGGTTATGGGAAATAGTTACAAGGGATAGAGTGTGAGGACCACCTTGTAAAGAATAATGGTTACAGCATAGCCGATTACATTGCAATGCTTGAGAATACAAATAGCGCGGGTGGCCTGTTAGGTGCGAGTTAGATCGCTAGTTTCCAATGCCGAAGTTTCCAGTGACATATGCACGGGCGTGAGTTCGATCCACACAAGGAGTGTGTGTGTGTGTGTGTGTGTGTGTGTGTGTGTGTGTGTGTTTGAGAGAGAGAGAGAGAGAGAGAGAGAGAGAGAGAGGGAGGGAAACGGGAGAGAGAAGGGAAGGGGCGAATAAACAACTACTTAGGTATTAGGCTTATCAGGACACCTACCTACTCCTTCGGAGTAGAGCATAAAAAGATGTCCAGACTGTGCACACAGGCAATCCACCCCACGGACTTCAAAGATCCTGACGCTCATGTCCTAGACGAGTGAGTGCCAGTTACACCAACACACTCTCAACAAGCACTAGGTCTTTCCCGCCAACCAAGATTGGGCTCAGTTGTTTAGGCGTTAGGCGATGCGCCGGAGGCAGCCTCAGGCGGCTTGAGTTAGATTCTGTGTCGGCAAGCGCCTTGAGCAGCTCTTGAGCTAGTAAAGTGCTTTACAAGAACAACAAATACATGGAAAAGCGGTAGGCAGGTAATAAATAGCCTACCTATAGTAGCGATGCGTTTGCTGATATGCCTGTTAGAATGAACGATTGGAAACTAAGATACTGTTAATACTTACGTTATAATAAAATGCTTAGTACGGAAAGCGTGTTTTCGCATTTGATCAACCATTTTGGGAAAAGTGCGATTGCGAAGTGAGAGTTACGACAGGAAGATAGGAAGAAAGGCATCAATGAGTTCTCCATTAAAAAAAAAGAGTGGTTAACTTTGCTGGTTGAATTTACGGTTGAATAGCATCAAACGAAGTAATTTGATCGATATAACGAGAACTGGATTTCGCAAAGCGTCTTAAATAGAACAAGCCTACTTCGAGTTTTTAAAATAAGCAACAAGTAAAAAAACATTATTTTTTGGGGTGGGAAAAGGGTGTGGAGGGCAATGTGTTTAAAGAAGATTCATTTATGTTGAATTTATGTTGTTATGCGGAGTCCTCCAAGGCTCTGTGCTCGGTCCTGTTTTGTTTTTGTTGTACTCCCAACCACTATCTAATGTAATCACAGCCTGCAACTGCGTGTTCCACAAATACGCAGATGATACAGAACTGTCAAAGAGTGGTCAGGCAGATGACTTCCCTTCTGTTGTGTCTGAAGTAGAAACATGTATTGACAGTGTCCAGGCTTGGATGAATAGCGACAGGTTGATGCTTAACCCTGACAAGACCGAGGTTATACCTGTAGGCTCATCTTCCCGTCTTAAACTGGTCGGCAGCGATTCTGCAAACATCGGCGGCAGCACCATCCCATTTAGTAATATTGTTCGTTATTTTGGTGTCAAGCTAAATAGTTCTTTGTCCATGCATGACCACATCTGTCGTGTGTCCTTTCTTGAGTTTCGGCGTATTGCGTCCTTGAGGCAGTTTCTTTCGAGGGATGCATGCACACAGTTGGTCAGCGCTTTTGTGACATCCAGACTTGATTATTGTAATTCAGTTCTAGCTGGTCTCCCCATTAATGAAGTTAGCCGACTGCAGCGTGTACAGAACTGTGCTGCTCGGCTTGTGCTTAAAAAACGGAAACGTGATCATGTCACGCCTCTCTTAATGCAGCTCCACTGGCTCCCTGTCAAGTTCCACATTGAATACAAAATTGCTGTCCTAGCTTTCCGTCACTTCGACCAGTCACTTCCACCATATCTGTCTGAGGTACTTACTACCTACACTACAACCCGTTCTTTGCGCTCATCAGATAAAAACTGTTGAAAACGCCCAAGCGTCTGCTTAAAACAGTTGGCGACCGGTCTTTTAGTTTTCAAGCACTCAAGGTTTGGAATGCGCTGCCTGCCTTTTTAAGACATTGTACAGACCTTGTTTCCTTTAAGAGCTGCTTAAAAACGCACTTGTTCCGCAAGGCGTTTTCTGTGTAAATAGTATGAACAGTAATAATACTTTCTCAATGATGCTGTACATGATGTAGTGCTAATGTTGTGATGATGCGTACGAATGATGTGTGTAAGAGCATTGAGTTGTCATTCTAATTAAAAATGCGTTGCATAAATGCAATTTATTATTATTATTATTATTATTATTATTATTATTATTATTATTATTATTATTATTATTATTATTATTATTATTATTTACATTTTCCTCACCTTTAAAACCCATTTTCCAAGGCATCACAGTATTTTTGTCAATGATTACAAGACCGCTTTTACGCCTTTTAGTGTTACTTATACCCTCCTTGTTTTGACAGGCCACATTATCCGAGGTGTTGTTTTGAAATATAACGATGCCTTCCAACAAGGATTATAAGCAGATTAGTTAGTTTTCAATGAATGCCTTTGTTTCTACCGACGGGTTTTGTTTTAATGTTTTGACTCTGACCTTTATAATGTATGTTGGACTGAATTACAGTGGTATCGCTTTGGACAATGATTAATTATCGATTCTAACGTATAAGAACGTTAAAGCTCGACGTTTGTGTCATTGGAACACATGACTAAAGTATAACGGCGCCTTGAAAAATAAAATTATTTGAAACTACAATTACCTACCAGTAAAACTGTCAGTTGATAGAAGCAAGACAGGTGTTAAACACGGTTAAACATCACACAGTACAAACGAAGAAATAATTTAGATGAAACAAATAGTGTGAGGAACACCTTGTAAAGAATAATAGTTAAAGCATAGTCGATTACTTAGCAATGCGTGAGAATACACACAGCACGGGTGGCCTGTTAGCGTCGAGGAAGATCGCTAGTATTCAATGCCGAAGTTTCCAGTGCCATACGCACGGGCGTGAGTTCGATTCACAAAGGAGTGAAGGAGTGTGTGTGTGTGTGTGTGTGTGTGTGTGTGTGTGTGTGTGTGTGTGTGTGTAGGTGTGTGTGTGTGGGTGTATGTGTGTATGTGTGAGGAGAGGGGAACGGGAGGGTGGGAAGGGGCGATAAAACAACTACTGAGGTATGAGTCTTATCAGAACACCTACCTACTCCTTCGGGTTAGAGCATAAAATGAGGTCTAGACTATGCACACAGGCATCCCATCGCACGGACTTCGAAGATCGTGACGCTCATCAAACCAAAAAAAAAGAGAGAGAATCGATGCTTGAAATTACATGGTCGGTCAGCGATGTTATAGCTTAAACAAAAGTATGACGGCCTACAAGCGCCAAAACCTAAAGTTACCAGTATCTCGAGATAATTGAAATTAACACGTGTTTTGTGTAATTTACAGAGTTACCGGTAATCCACAATATTAATTAATAATTATCAGTATTTGCCACGCCTTCCAAGCGCCAAAACCTGATAATTACAACTATCATGAGATAATTACAAATATCGTAGGATAATTACAATTATCAAGGGATAATTACAATTATCATAAAAAATTAGAAATATATTCGCGTGATCATGTTTAATTTTCAGTTTTGGTTCTAGCAATCCGCTTAGAAAGGCTCTAAAACCGAAAGTTGTAATTGTCACTTGATAATTACAAAGTTTACATGTTAATTGTAAATATTCATTGGTATTTGTAATTATCCCATGATATGTGTAATTTTTAGGTTTTGGCGCTAGTAGATCGTCATGTATGTGAATTACACAGAACACGTGTGTATGACCACTGATACCTATACATGCAAGTTTTGGCGCTAGTAAGCCCCCTTAGCCAGAATTAAGCATGATCACGTAAAAATTGTAATTATCAAGTTAAAATTGTAATTGATATGTGATAATTACAATTTTTAGTTTTGACGCATTTCCAGGCGAATTGCTACCTGAAAATTAACCAGGATCACGAGATAATTACGAATATCAAGGGATGATTATAATTATTATTAAAAAATTACAAGTATCAACTCGTGATCCTGGTTAATTTTCAGGTAGCAATCCTCCTGGAAATGCGTCAAAACTAAAAATTTTAATTTTTGTATGACGGCCTACTAGCATAATATGTGTAATTATCAGGTTTTGGCGCTAGTAGTAGGCCGTCTAACAAAAGTGTATTTTTATGAGCGAGAGAGCGACAGATACAGACAGACAGAGACAGAATGAAGCAGAGAGACGGAAAGGGCAACAAAGACAGGGCGATAAAAAAAGAGAAGGGACTGAGACAGAGACAGAGAGACAGACAAGGAAACAGACAGACATAAGAGAAGGAGTTCTGCATGCATTATATAATAATAAATTGGTCTATTGTACACTCCCGAGAACGAGTAGGGGCTAGAAGGCGATCATCGACTTTCGCAGGAATAAAAGCACAATCTCACCTCTTATGAACAGTGAATGCGTAGAACAGGTTGATTCATGTAAATTTCTTGGAACGGTCATTTCCAGCAACCTGTCTTGGGACAATAACAGCATGTCCATTATCAGGAAGTGTCAGCAGCGCCTCCACTTCTGGAGACAGCTCAAGAGGCTCGGACTTAACCAGACAATACTCACGCTTTTCTATCGCGCAGTGATTGAGAGTATCCTGTGCTTCAGTATCACAGTCTGATTTGGAGGCGCCACTTCGGGCGAGAAGTTTCAACTCGAAAGAATCGTGAAACGCGCTGCAAAACTCATAGGTTGCGATTTATTATCCCTCGCGTCCTCATACAGCACGCGTTTGGCAAGAAGGGCCAGCAACATTACTGGCGACCCATCCCATCCAGCCAACCATCTGTTCGAGCTCCTCCCGTCAGGCAAACGCTTCAGAGCACTAAAAGTTAGAACTAGCCGGTTTAGACGCAGCTTCTTCCCCGAGGCTGCCCTCTCGGTACCAGTGTCCTCTGTTATCCACATAGCATGAGGTGTTATACTTAAACGCCAATTTATTAGTTGCGATAATGTGTTAGTGGTGCAATTCTGTTTCCTTAATGTATTTTATCTCATTACGTTTTAATTTAGATACCCATGCGGGTATGCGTGAGTATGCGTGTGCGTGTGGAGGTTGCGAGTGGGCGTGCGCCTGTGCTTTACTCCTTAGAATAACTTTCTCTATTAGAGTATTTTAATGTTTTAATGTCCAGTGGAAGGTTGTTTGTTGTTGCAGAGGGACTGAATGTTTTACCGCATCACCAAAACGAAATCCTATGTATTTTGAATTCATTGGGTAATAAAGTTGACTTGACTTGACTTGACTTGACTTGACTTGAACAAATCTTGGAGCAAGCCAGTTACATGCCAAAAGAACAGTCGTAAATAATTTTATCTCCCACAGTTTTTTCACACCAATAGGTTACTGCAGGCGAATTATCTCGATTAAATTTAAGAAAAGAGCTGGCTGGTTGAAGGTAAAATGGAGGAGGGGATGTGGCTTGGTTGGGAAGAAAGCGGATAAGACGAGAAGGCGGAGATGAGGTCGGAGGGTGGGACTGGGGGGTGAGGGGGGGGGAGGGAAAGAGGGTACTAAGAAAAGAAGGCACTCAGGAGTGCAGGGGATGGAAGAGTGGAGATTGGGTAGAAAGGAATGGTGGGTATCTGACATCCTTCACATGCTATCTCCGAGTTTCAACTTGTCAGTTCGAAGTGTATTTGATAAGGCTTGCACCATGTTGAAATAGCGTGGAGAACGTGACAAGTAGTAACTTTGCAGTTAAGCTTATCACAAGCCCGTGGAAATAAATGTTAGCGGCTTGCAGCAAAATCGAACCCAGGGCCTTTCTAACGGATGTTTTGCGGAAATGTAAGGTAACGTGACATTACATGATTGTTGTTTTATGCCCAGTGGACTCCTTTAAGCCTAATGAGGACAAAATTTAAGGTTACAGCGGTTAAAAACCTTTAGTTTTTTTTTATTACTATCCTATCCTATCCTATCCCGTAACTCAAATGTCGTTGGGGCACCACGGATGATCGTTTACTCTATCTTTCTTTGTCCTCAGTAACATTCATGGCTTCGCTCAGTGTCAATCCAGTCCATTCTCGACTGATGTGTTCCAATATCTTTTTCTGTCTCCCTACTTCTGCTTCCCTGCACCGTTTTTTGCAGGGTGATCTTTGCAAGGCCTGAAGCTTTGATTTTTTTGTGGGGACCAAGTGTATTTTCGAGTATGAGATTGTTGTGTCTGGAAAACTCCAAGAGTATCAGACCCCTGTCATTTGTCTCGTCGTTGCAGTGGGGTCCACACGTGTCTTCCCAATTGTGATACCCATCGTGGCCAACCTTGGCATTCTAGTCGCCTTGCACTAAGACTATGTCTTTCCTCGGCACTTGGTCAAGGACAGCCTGTATATGTTAATAGAAATCCTCGACTTCGCTGTCGTCATAGCCTGATGTTGAGACATAGGCCTGTTTGATGGTGATGTTGAAAGGGACTGCTCTCAGACGGATGGTAATGAGTCTACTGGAAACTTGGCGGCAGCTTATGACAGTGGCTAGAATGTCTTCGTGGATGAAGAATCCAACGTCGTGTTTGTGCCTATCATCTCTCCCGCTGAAATAAAGCTTGTGGTCTTTGTCGGTTGTTGTTTCCCCTGGGACTTTCCAGCACAGTTCGCTGATAGATCTACCTAAAATGTTCCATCGATAGTGGTCCAGCTCGTGTGCCAGTTCCTCTAATATTCCCTCCGCAGTTAGGGTCCTGACATTCCAGGCTCCTATGAGGATGTTGTCTCTCGAGCGGATCGTGCTAAGTTGTCCGTCAGCAATCCACATATCAACTCCGTTCTGGTGGCCAACGGAAGGCGCGGTCCTTAGTGACTCTGGCGACGATCAATCCGGTATGGAGTAAGTGGTTCTTTTCATCATACGGTATCCCTTGGGCAAGAAAGACCTGCAGGCTGTTGGCCACATCCAAAATTCACGAGTACAGTGTGGCTCGCCTTGGCCTCGAGCACGTGGTCGTTGAACCTATAGTAACGTGAGGTTCCTCCACCCTGGCAGGTGACTTCTGTGTAAAAGACTTTCGCCCAGCGATGCCGTGTTAACATCGCCCATGTTAGTCGCCTGTTTTTCATGATTTGATTTATAATTAGAATATACCATAGCATTAACAATCTAATCGTGATCATTTTAAATGTTTTGCTAAAATTGTAAAGGGTTAACGTTTATTACAATGCTGTGGAAATAAATGTTAGCGGCTGCGACAGCAAAATCGGACCCAGGACATTTTTTAATGGACGTTTGAGAAAATTTGAAGTATCAGTACTAATAACATCTTCTTGTAAACTATTATATTATAATAAGAAATAGATAGACCATTAGTCCAATTAACAGATGTTTTGATGAAACCTTAAAGGTCAACCATGTGTTTTTTTCCTCATAAAGTTTGTTTTAACATTAATTCTTGAAGCAGAAGAAAAAAAAACCGCTGGAATAGATTGTATTGTGTTTCTTCCAGGGGCATAAAGTTCATGATTTCAGTCAAAGCGTGGCTTGGTCGTTTCAGTTGGACATGTAGTTTTAGTTCAGGTCAATCTAATGTTACATTTTATCACAAGTATGCATAATATAAAACAATTAAGAAGAAGAAGAAGAAGAAGAAGAAGAAGAAGAAGAAGAAGAAGAAGAAGAAGAAGAAGATGATAAAGGAGAAATCTGTACCATTCGCATAATCATTTTATCTGTGGTACAGATAAGTGAATGCTTGTTAACATTTTCCAGCAAGGTCCGCTCAAGTATAACATAACATATTTGTTTTAAAAAATAATTTAAAGGGTTCTTACTTTGCGTTTGCTTGTTTGTTTCCCAAGTTTGATTTGTTTCGTCTCCTTGTTTAAGCAGATTTATTTTTAAATCCAAAAGTAGTGCGCCAGTTGAAATGGTTCTAACAATTTATAACGGTCTACGAACTAACCTGACTCTGTGCTGGAAAAATGGTGTCTGTCATGCAGAATTAAGTTTGCAATTTTCTACTCCAAGAGTGCATCATTATTGCAGCTACTTTAGCAGCAAATCTCATAATTGCCGTTTATCGTAATGTCAAGATATTGTGATATGTTACTGATTGCAAAGGGGTTAAGTTATTGCAAAATGTATAGGGGTATGGAGGCACCGCAATAAATATTGAGACAGTGCTATAAATTTTGAGGCACTGCAAAAGGGTATTTAGGTAACGCAGAAGGTATTGCCTGTTGCAGCAAGTTGGGTAGAAAAATCAAATAATTGCAGCTTTGCATAGTCAAAAGGAATTTTGATAGGTTACTGATCGAAGGAGGTAGGCCTATTGAGGTACTATGGACTGGAGGTACCGCAGGAGGTATTAGGGTACTAAGGTATCTCAGGGAAAATTCATACTGGAAGGTCTTGGAATTGTAAAATATTTTCGTACTATGTTGGATTTAGCTGTTGTTGTTTTTGCAGTGGAGGTGGAAGTATTTTGGATAATATTTGTCACCCATGTGGGTTGCCATCTCAGCGAAAACGCGGCAGCCGCAGAACAGCGCCGCTTCTTACGATAAGGGAATAAGACATAGTAGCCTACTTCCAGTTACATGGGTGTTGTTGGTGTGTTTGTTTGTTTGTTTGTTTGTTTGTTTGGGGGAGAGAAGAGGAGGGGTATCTGACTCTAGGACATGAGAGCATCACGATCTATAAAGTCCGTGCTAAAGAATGCAAGGGGTGAACAGGCTAGGTTATAAGTTTCCTACTCTCGTCAGAAAAGATACGGGCACTACGCTGCTTGAGCATTACACATGCGGCACGAACCGCTGTCAGCATTGCTTAGCCGTCATTGCCGTCAGAGCTTTGCTTTGGTATTGGGGTACTGCGGACTATACTGAGGTGTGACAAAAAGATTATTACAAATCGATTTACGATAATGCCCAATAACCGTCATCCACAGGCGCCAACATCCGGATGCAGAGAAGCTGAAAGAATATATATAGAGAGAGCGACGCTTAAGTCATACCGTTTTAGCTCCTCTCACTACCAGATACCGCCTGTGACTGACTGCACTCTACATTCGTCGCAAGATAATGTTTCTTTAATAACTTGTTTGTGAGAGACATTAATTGCACCTTGGGTATGTGCAGTTCTTTCGAATGACTTCATTTGCGTGGGTCTATGATCAAAACACATGAATCCCTGGTGGTGCAAAAAGTTAGCTCAAAGATGAAGCACTGCACGAATCTCTGCTCGAAAAAGAAAAAGAAACATGTGCAGAAAGGTTAAATACATTGATGTTGATACCTAACATTTGTATAGCGCGGTTTCTCCTTGCTATAATATCGCACTCAGTGCACTCACGAAAATGATGACAGAAAAATAAGGAGAATGGAGAATGAAGTCAAACAGGAAAGTTTGCAGCTGCTTGTTGGATGCCTTCTTTGAGACAGACATGCAGTGCATGATTGTGGTAGTCTGCACAGCCGCGGTGCTGCAAATTAATGCTTTGGCACCCATAGTCTTTTTCTTTCTTATCTTAATTAGGAAACTGCTGTTTATATACAAACAGAAGGTGACGTTACAGTGAAGGGTGAAGTCAAAGATCCATTTCGTCGTGTAAAGTGAAACCGTTTGGTAAATTCATGCCGCTGACTTCTTTCATTTAAGCTTTTCTTCACGCTAAATTGAACATTGCGTGTATTGTTACTGAAAAGAAAAACTGTTATTATGTTACTGTGGTACAGTGTCTCAGTGGTAGAATGCCCGCTTGGCGTGCAGGAAAACTTGGGTTCGATTCTCGATGGCAGCATGAAATATTGTACACAGGTGTTAATTTTTTTTGTTGTTGGTAGCAATGACTCTATATTCGGTGGTTGACTTTCCCCGCGTCGCCGCAGCGGTACGTTTAGGAACCCAAAACATTCTCTCCAAAAGGACAGGTATCTCAGAAAGACACGCATACGTCTACGTCGATAGGGTGGGCATTGCCGTCTGGGCAGTCTGAAAGTACGCTTTACGCTGTAACTACAAGCTTTAATCCAATACTTATTTAGGCTAGAACCTTAGGCAGCTCTCTGACCTGAAACATGGACTAAATGAGAACAATGGCTTTACTTTTACTCAAAGTAAAAGCGAGTAAGTATATTGTTGCTGACAGAAAAAAAAAGGTAAACGTGAGCTAATGAAAATTGTTCTATTCAACTCAACCACAGGTGCATGCGTTATAATCCTACTTCCTATTGCTACATCAGACCTCGGTGGGTAAAGTTTTACATAGGAGCGTTCACGTTTCACAAAGAGCTACAAAGAATACACAAAAGTTATTCTTGATGGGTTTTGAGCTCCGCGACCTCTGGCGCATTGTTCGGGACCGGCGTTATTCAATTTGCTTCCAGCAAGTGGACATGAGGACAATGCTTCACGCGTTTCCTTTTAATACAGTCGGCTTTACGCTTTTCTTGTTATACAGTCCCTGGAGCAACACACAAAAGGCAATGTTGTAGAACCGCTATTGTCATAATATTGTCATAATAAACTAAAAATCGAGAGCTTTGCATTATTTTACTGTAGGTGTAATTACAAAAGAAAAGACAAGTAAACTAAGCGACGATAGTTTAGATAAAATCGACATTAATTTTATGTTTTATTTATGTATGTGTATTGATAAATAGTCTAGTTCGAGAAAGAGGCCATTATATTTGTAGTATTTGTAGAGTGTAGGGTGAACGATTTTTTTAACTCAATCACATCAGCATTACTAGAAATCAAAAGACAAAACCCGATCATGCAAACTCCACCACCTCCCACCCCACTTCCATCCCCTTGCGTAGACCTCTATATTACATTAAAGACAACGTGGTCTGAAGCATTGAGAATCCAAATTCTGTATTCTGAATTGACTCTGATATTCAATAAGTCTTTTGTGGTAGGGATAGAGTTGGGGGGGGGGGGATTAAATGGGTGTCTTAGTGTCACTTTCAGGTCGAGTGGAACAGAGCGTGTCGTGCACTCTACGATCTCAGTGCTAGTTTTACTGTCCCATCACAAACCTACATCACTGGATTCACTTCTTTGCTGTAGCAGAATGGCTCACTCAGTCTTTGGGGTGAAAGTATAAACCGAGGTCTAGCTTGTGCACGCATACATTCCATCGCACGGTTTTTAAAGGCCCTGACACTCATATTTTAGACGGATGAGTGCCACCACAAAAACACTCCATCAAAAAAACAAGGCTGGTTGTTGGTTGGTTGGTTTATTTACGTCTTTTCCACCAAAGATGATAAGACGGGTGAAAAAAAAAATTATTTACACAAATCTAGCCACAGGAGAATATATCAAGAGTTTTGCTAACAATACACTTTGATGAAAATTAATCTCATCTAATGTTCGTATGTCATGCAGATACACAGTTAGTATAGGCCGAAAAAGACGGCAGCCAAAAAGTAAATGATATAATGAAAAAGTCTCATTGCATACACAATGGGCATCTGGACAATACTTTGTTTTTATCACAAAACAACAGGTATGGATTAACGTCTTCCGCTCAGTCTTTCTGGTAAGAGTATAAACAAAGGTCCAGTATGTGCACCCATAAATGCCATCAACACGGACTTTAAACCACTTTAAAGACCATGACACCTGTCTCAGACAGGCGAGTGACAGCAACAAAACGAAAACAAATCTCGATAGTATAGTGATTCTCCAGAATTCTTGCTGGGGTACAAAACTATATTCAGATATGTGTTAGTAAATAAAATATTCCTTGACGCAGGTTCGAATCCTGTGATGGGCAAGATAAAAGTTGCCATTGTTCATTGTCCATTATAGCAGTATGATTGCTGTCAGTGTTTCAGTGTTGATTTAGGTCCCTACCCCTTGTTCCCTGGGATGGTTATTATCCCCGTCTGCCATATCGCCAGTGGTGGGTGTAGACGTTAAACCTCAATGTTCATTCTCATTCCTTGCGCAGAAAGGGAGTGGCGGATCCAGTACTCTTTGGTGTTCATGGACTATCGACTGTAGGTCTACCCCAATGAGGTTTATACTATAACCTATTAATGTCTGCTGTCTACCACTGTACTCGCTCCCTCCGTCATTATCTATACTGCAATCACAGGCACCGACTTTTCTAGCCAGTAATGGTTGTCACTGGCAACCGCGGATAATAACCTATCAAGCCTGGATCGGGGGCTTATTGGCTACAGCGAATAATAAGCGATCAGAGTAAATCATAGCACAGCTACCCCCCCAGCGTAGGTTGGCAACGGCGTGTGTTGTGCATCATCTGGTTGGAGGAGGCGGTTGTGATAGAACCTTTACACTTATTAAGCTGTTAACGCATCGAGTTTGATGACTAGTCTATCCTTAAGCAGACTGGCTGGCAAAGGTGTGTTTTGTTGTATGCATCATTTGGCTTGAGGTGATGTGTACTTAGCTAGGATACCCCATATGCAAGAGTGGCTGGCAATGGTGTACTTATTATTTTCTTTTTAAAAATTGGTATTATGTTTCTTTTTTTTTGGTGGCATCAGTTTAGTTGGAAGATGAAATGTACTTTTAGCAAGCGTTGTGGCCAAGTGGGCTAAGGCGGGACTAACTTGCCTTGTCCACAGGCCAGAAACCAATGGCGCCTGACAGGTGTGGGTTCGATCCAGCATCTGAGCGTTGTGTTTCTCCGAATATTATTTACTTTCGACTCGGGCAACGTCTCGGGGGTTTTCTCCGGGTACTCCGGTTTGCTCCCCCAGCAAATTTTGAAAATCACAACTAATGTTAGGTAGGTTGGGTTTGGGCGCGCCACAGGCTGCGACTACGCTTTCCCCAGGGGAGGCGGCCCAGAATTTCCCTATGGAAAAATGGACAATAAGGTAAATAATTAAAATAATTAATAAAATACTTATGGGTATAAAAATCAAGCGGTCTTTTTGAGACTATGCTTACACTTTTGATAAATAACTATAAAGGTTAATTAATACGTTTTGAGATTATATAAGTTCGCTCTATCAGTGTAATTGGTAAACTATTACAATGTTCCTATGCTTCTTCCATAATTCTTCTTTGTAACCCACCGCTCTTCCCGTTCGCCTCTACCCGAACAGACAATAATCAATTTTCCCCTTCATCACCAAGTTATCGGTGACTAGCCTACTGGGCGAATGGATGTAGTTGGCTACCACTAAAATCTCGTTTGAACCTTTTACTGACCTTCACCCAGAAACACTGGCTATCAGTGCTGTCTCTCCTCCAGAAGCGGAACGAACTTATAAGAGTCCTGTAAAAGCGAGACCTTCTTTCGCTTTTTACGAATGACTTGTTGTCTGGAACTATGTTGACATAATTTATTGGACTTGGCCGTCTTTTTACCGTGCCTTGGTCGTCTTTTTAGCGGAACATCGTCGTCATATAACTGTCTCGAGAGAATGCATTTTAGGGCAGAATAATAAAAGTTGGCTAGTGCCTTCCTAAAGGAATTTATTGATAAGATAAACATGGTAGCCTAACGGGAGAGAAGAATAAGCATACATTGGAAAAAAAAAGAGATTATATTCCAGTACTGTAGAGAGAAACTAAACAGTTGTTTCTTTAAAATTACATCAAACCGATTCACGATCATTATATAATTCTACATCGTGAGTCGGTTTCCCCGTGTACATTTATTTATTTATAACTGACTTGTGTGAAGTTACAGTGATCAAAAAATATAATAAATACGAGCATTACAAGCATCATAATACTAGAATACCGGTTACAAATATGTCGGCATTTGAACTATTCTTCATTCCTCTTTTTTTTCTTCTTTGTTTTCAGTTTTCAGTGAAGGAATATAAAACTTTGAATTATGCCTGGACGGACAAAGACACAGTGATAATGTGTTAATATTGTACAAAGGCAGTGTGGCATTGTACAAAGAGAGTTATCTAATATTGTACATAAGACAGACTGATACTGTACACAAATTGCGAATTTCTAAAAGACAGGTGTTATCTTATACAAAGTAACATTCTGATAATACGCCGACTTTGTGACATTTCCAAAGGGACTGTGATTTCAACAAAGGCCATTGTGGTATCAACAAGAGGACAGCTGTGATATTGTTACAACGACAGTGCAGTGTGATATTCTAGAAGACAAGCCGTGGACAAGTGACCAAGAGTGGACCATAAGGTCAAAGGAAAACAATAAGAATGAGTGACCCAAACGACTCGTGACCATGGCACGGCCCTAGTATAAAGACATCAATATATAGCCTGTATATTTCTTTAATCGTCTCAGTGTCTACATTCTTCTGTGTTCATTGCAAAGGATGGCCAAGTCAAGGGGCTCTAAAGGTAAGATTCGCGTTTCTTCATTTAATTTCTTGTTGTTGCTGTTGTTGTCGTTGTTGTTGTAGTTGTTGTTGTAGTTGTTGTTGTTGTTGTTGTTGTTGTTGTTGTTGTTGTTGTTGTTGTTGTTGTTCTTCTTCTTCTTCTTCTTCTTCTTCTTCTTCTTCTTCTTTTTCTCGTCTTCATCCTCTTCCTACTACTACAGCTATTTATTCATCCTCTTTCTTCGTCTTTCGTCTTCTTCCTCCTGCTACTTTTTTTCTTTTTCTTTCTATTCTTTCTCCTTTTTTCTCATTTCCATCCCCTTTTCTTGCTGTTGTTGTCGTTGTTGTTGCGGTGCTAGTGGTGTTTGGTGGTGGTCGTCGATGTTGTTGTTGTTGTTGTTGTTGTTGTTGTTGTTGTTCGTCTTCTTCTTTTTCTTCTTCTTCTTCTTCTTCTTCTTCTTCTTCTTCTTCTTCTTCTTCTTCTTCTTCTTCTTCTTCTCCTTCTTCTGCTCCTTCTCCTCCTCTTCCTCCTCCTCTTCCTTCTCATTTTGTTGTTTTTCTCTACTTTCTCCACCTCCTCCTCTTCTTAGCAATTAAATTATACTACCATAAGCATCACAATACGGTTTGTTTCGTGTAAATACAGTACTATTTAGGCTACAAACGATATCAGAAATGTTGAATGAACATTGAGGTTTAAGGTCTACACCCACCATTGGCGATATGGCAGACGGGGATAACCATCCCAGGGAAAGAGGGGTACCGGGTAGGGACCTGAATCAACACTCCGCCAAAGCAATCATACTGCTAAAATTGACAGTGAAAATGGCCACATTTTATATCGCCCACCCCGGTATTCGAACCTGGGTCATCGGTGTGCCAGGCGAACGCTCTACCAATTGAGCTACGGCGGTGGGCTCAGAAATGTTCAAAAGGGAGTTACGTTTTGACATCTACTTACCAGTAAGGAAAAAGTCATGATTGAACGACCAACGGATTGATCAATAAGTCAAGGCCAAGTGGACAAGACAAAGAAAGGAGTCGGCTCAGTGAATGTTAGAATTATAATTGTGGATGGTCCGATGTCCCAATACAGAAGCTGTCGCATGCGCTAACAAGAAATATTGATACCATATATGGCATAATAGCCTGCAAATGTTTTTCTTTACCACATAAGAAATGTTCTTTTGACTTTTCGATGGCCTGCTCACAGTGGTGAAAAAACGGAAACTCCGATGGTATGGCCACGTCACCAGCTCATCAGGCCTTGCAAAGACCATCCTGCAAGGCACAGTGCAAGGAGGTAGAAGAAGAGGGAGACCGAAAAAGAGGTGGGAGGACAAGATTCGAGAATGGATTGGTTTGACACTGAGCGAAACATTCAGGCTTGCTGAGGACAGGGAAAAATGGAGTACGCTGGTTAAACGAGCATCTGTGGTGCCCCTACGACCATCGAGTTACGGGATAGGATAGGATAGGATGAGTACCCTTCCCTACAATATCTCCACCTCCCCTCTGCCCACGCCCAAGACGGACAGGCGGACACAGACAGACAGACGATAGATACTGGCAGAAACACAGAAAAATGATCAAGACAAGCTGTCTTTTAGCCGAGTCATGAAGTATATTGCAGCGCTACTTCCCTCGTTGCTATCTATGAATATTTTAAAACGTTTAACACCTTGTGGTCCAAGATCCAACCACAGGGACCATTACTCCATTTGGGTGCCTGCTCTGAATCCTCGATAGTTATTTATCGGCTTGCGTATCTAAAGGTCCCGGGTTCGAGCCCAGGCCGGGCATTGTGTTGTGTCCTTGGGAAAGACACTTTACTCCCGTTTCCTACTCCTTCGGATGAGAGTATAAACCGAGGTCTAGTCTGTGTCGCATACATTCCATCATAACAGACTTTAAAGATCCTGACGCTCATGTCCTAGACGGGTGAGTGCCGGTGACAAGAACACCCAGCATGCACCTAGGTCCTTCTCCCCCATCCCTGGCTGCCCACGATTGTGCTCAGTTGTCTGGAGCGTTATTACGGTGCGCCCAAAGGCTGGAAGTTGGCGCCTCGGGCGGCTTGAGTTAAATCCTGTATTGGCCAGCGCCTTGAGCAGCTCTTGAGCTGAAAAAGCGCTATATAAAAACGATTAAATAAATAAATAAATAAATAAATAATACATCAGGCTGTGTGCTATCTACCGCTTCGCTAACGAAGATACGGTTTAGGCAGCCAACTTGAGTAGTGCCCCTTTGATCCAACTCAACCCTTCAAGATGTCAACTTGCAAGATGTAACGCACTGTAAATCGCCCCGGAAAACTTCAGCCACCTTGATTGACCTTAAATGTATGCGGGTTCATCTGAGCCTGTCTCCTGCTCTTTTGACAAGGACCGGGTTCTTTAACGTGACGGTGTGGCGCGGACGGGAGGAGAGGAGGAGGAAGTATGGAGGTTGGGTGGGTGGGGGATAGGTCTATTAGGTTTAATTTTACGAAGGGGAAAAACTGTGGGCCTTCCTGGGAAGGGTGAGATGAATATTTAATTGGAGCTCTTTATTGGTAGCTAGAAAGGTAATTACTGGCATCACACACACAGTAGCATATACGAAACTGCAATCTAACGCTAACACACAGATGTATCAAGCCTTCAAACATCACTGAAGACTTGAAACTCAGTATGGCCTGATATGAGCTTAATGCAACACGTTCACTGGTATGAGAGCCCCTTGAGCCAGGCATCCTCTGTATACAAGATACAAGATAGGCTTACAAGATATTTTATTACCGAGTCAAGGGAGTACGTTTGATCAATTTATGTATCAGTTCTATCACACGGGGCTTTAAACCAATTACAATATATATATGCGATAGCGAAAAAGAAAATGGATCCTCGATCGCGCAGCGGTAGATACAACACATCCATTTTCATTATGAATAAGGTTATATCAATGATATATTATGGTCTGTACGCTACTACTGCTACCGCTGTGCCATCAAAGATCCATTTTCTTTTCGCTATCCATTCTACTTGGTTCGAGGCCTATTCCCATTGAACAGTGCTGGACCGAGGGAGTAAGGTCAAGGCTCAATTACCCTGTACGTATCACTTCTGCTGGCGTCTGCCTTAGCAGCCTCCGAATAAGCAATGTGAGGCATCACAGTATCATAGCAACCAGTACATTGAGTAATCAGATGTGAAACTACGGACAGTTCTTACGTCTTTCCGTTAAAACCAAGAAGCCTCGTGCACTCTTATTTCAGTCAGACACGCCCAACAAAAAGACAAGTATGAAACTAAGGACAGCTCATACGCTCTGTCAGTTTTATAATCCGGAGGAGAGGAAACAGGTTGAAGAGCATTTCAGTTTCTGATTCAGCTTCAGCTTCAGTTTTAGATGAGACTCTTTATTTGTTTTTCATAGAAATTGGTAAATATATTATTAAATTTGTGTGACGATCGGAGTGAAATCATTGCAAGTCCCCTCTTTTAGGGTGGTTTTACATATTCTCAGTCAGTGGTTTTAGCATTCTTGAAGTTGAGGAGAAGAAACAGGCAATTTCTGAAGATGTAACCGTCCGAAAGAAACAAATTGAACGCTCCCCTTTAAAGGCGTTCCACGCACTGTCAATCTGTCATATTCAGTATTCTTGAAAAGATGAAACAGTTTATTAGGTTTAAATGTATTTTGTTACAGCCGAATTGAATCGTTTAAGGGTGTTTACACGTACTTTCAGTTAGAGTGTTTAATATTCTAACAGATGAGAAACAAAACGGAGACAACAAAAGTTGTAGGTTTAAATTAATTATCGACGACATTTTGATTTCGCACTTCTTTCAGTCATAGACAACCATCTCATGAGTTTTCAAGTGTATTTCGTCTGTTTAGTTTTTAACTCGATATTGTTCTTCACTGTACCTCTTGTATTACAGAACTTGGAAAAACGGCCTAAAATCCAAATGTATCTGAACAGTAGGGCTAAGTGAAAAATGTGAATTTTTAAAGTGACCAGTTAACGAAAATGAGTGCTAAATCTTCTCAGCGGAAATCTTCGGCTGGAACAGGTCAGTCAACAAAATAACCAAACTTTATTTTTGTAGATTAAAAAAAAAAGTTTTATTATTTTTTTAATAGAGTTATTCAAAGAAATAAAAATAGGTAAACGTACTTTTTCGCCCTAACGTTCGATCATTACATTACATGATTATTGCTTTAGGTCCAGCGGACTCTTCCGAGAACATTCGATCGCATGATATAGAGGTGGCCATACTAGAAAGGCCACCACCAAGCGACACACACAAAATCAAACAAGCGCACAATACATCACAGTCCACCAGCTGCGAATGGGTGCCTGGCTGTGTTTAGAACAAGGGAAGGTAAGGAAGGTAGCAAAGGTGAGGAGAGGGGCACCTCATTAAGCTGGCCCAGACAAAAATGGTGGGGGTGTTCCAAGCGCCTCTCTCCCTAACCAACGAAAGGTTACGGGAACACCTTTATCTTCTTTAATATCCCAGTCCACCAAGGGAACACCTTTATCTTCTTTAATATCCCAGTCCACCAAGGGAACACCTTTATCTTCTTTAATATCCCAGTCCACCAAGGGAACACCTTTATCTTCTTTAATATCCCAGTCCACCAAGGGAACACCTTTATCTTCTTTAATATCCCAGTCCACCAAGGGAACACCTTTATCTTCTTTAATATTACAGTCCACCAAGGGAACACCTTTATCTTCTTTAATATTACAGTCCATCAAGGGAACACCTTTATCTTCTTTAATATTACAGTCCACCAAGGGAACACCTTTATCTTCTTTAATATCCCAGTCCACCAAGGGAACACCTTTATCTTCTTTAATATCCCAGTCCACCAAGGGAACACCTTTATCTTCTTTAATATCCCAGTCCACCAAGGGAACACCTTTATCTTCTTTATTATCCCAGTCCACCAAGGGAACACCTTTATCTTCTTTAATATCCCAGTCCATCAAGGGAACACCTTTATCTTCTTTAATATCCCAGTCCACCAAGGGAACACCTTTATCTTCTTTAATATCCCAGTCCACCAAGGGAACACCTTTATCTTCTTTAATGTCCCAGTCCACCAAGGGAACACCTTTATCTTCTTTAGTATCCCAGTCCACCAAGGGAACACCTTTATCTTCTTTAATATCCCAGTCCACCAAGGGATCACCGTTAACTTCTTTAATATCCCAGTCCACCAAGGGAACACCTTTATCTTCTTTAATATCCCAGTCCACCAAGGGATCACCGTTATCTTCTTTAATATCCCAGTCCACCAAGGGAACACCTTTATCTTCTTTAATATCCCAGCCCACCAAGGGAACACCTTTATCTTCTTTAATATCCCAGTCCACCAACCTGTCTCTTATACCTTCTTTACCATCGTCTTATAGGCTTACCTCTCAGCTTTTCATATTGCGCTAATGGTTTGTTCTTTCTGTATCTGTTAACCACAGGTAGGGTTGGCAGTCATGGCGGTAACGACGGTCAGGAATGGCCGACTACAGTGGGTATAGTCAATCATGATCCCACCAGACACAGAGCACCCGGCTACTCCTTTGGAGTTCGATTCCACGGTGATTCCGTCTTCTCCCCCTCCTTTGTTTTCTTTCTTTCTTCTTTTTCTTTCCCTCTTCCTTTTTTTTCTTTTTTCTCATCCTTTTTCTACCTAATTTCCTTTTTTTTTATCATCGTTATTATTACACTATGTAACACAATTTTTGTTCCTGGCTTCTAAGTGTTATATTTCAATTGCTTATGTCTAAAGTACATGAAAAAATGACTTCATTAAGCACAAACTTTGCTTACACGACAACAGCACGAAGAAAACTCGTTTTTTGTGAAAATAGAACGACTTTTTTTTCATTTTCATCATTTTTATCAGGTAAAACCAAAAATTGCACAAGGAATAGACAAACACAGTCGGAAACCACTCAACAAGGTTCAGAAATGTGTAGATTTTCTAGATTTACGATTGTACTGTGAATCACTCTCTCAGTTCAGTTTATAAATTTATAGTCCCCAACACAGTATGCGTATAGGAGACTTTGGTATTATGATGTCCATTGATATAAGAGGTCGTGCTGCAGTAAGAGGTCATATGAAGAGGGAGCGCGGGACGCTGCTACGACGTCCAGAAGAAGACGGAGATGGGTCGATGGCAGGCATGAGGGGAAGGAGTACGAACGAACGGCGGCAGGGGTAGGACTGGGGTGCCAGGGAGGCCGCCAATGCCAAGGGAGGGCAAGCACAGAGGGAGAAGGGTGGAGGGCCTAGCAGTGACCAGGAGGGCGGGGGGAGGGGAACGTACCTAATTATATAAAAATCCTTCAGGACCACATTAAAAGTCGAGGAGGGCCGGGTAAAAGCTATAAACAATCAAGAATGGACCCATAAAACAAGGAAGGGAAAAAAAATGGTACAGTGAGGTAGGGAAAGTCATTCATGAAAACGGATACCCAGGACACAGGGGTCAACTGAAGGTATGAGTCATGTGGAGGGGATGGTCAGTCATGGAAACGGATACCCAGGCCCCGTGGGGTCGACTGAAGGTATGAGCCATGTGGTATGGGATGTCAATCATGAAAACGGATAGCCAGGCCCCGTGGGGTCGACTGAAGGTATGAGCCATGTGGTATGGGATGTCAATCATGAAAACGAATCCCCAGGATCCAAGGGATCAACTGAGGTATAAGTCATGTGGTGAGAAATGTCAGTAGTGGTATCTAATACCCAGGACACAAGGATCAACTGAAGGCATGAGTCATGTGAGGGGGGGGGGGTGGTCAGTCATGAAAACGGATACCCAGGACCCATGGGGTCGACTGGAGGTATGAGCCATGTGGTACCGTATGAGAGCAAGGTAGCTGAGCGGTATAAGTCAGTACGTGGTAGTAATACCCAGGACCCAATGGGTCAGCTGAGGGTACAATCCGTGTAGTAGTAGCTGAGTTCAGTTCAGTGGGTAGATTAACGTCCCCGGACACATTGCGTATAGGGGACATAGTAGCTGAGTGGGAACATGTCACTTAAGTAGAGCATACCCAGGACCTGAGAAGGTAGAGTCGAACCCATGAGCCAGGTGGGGGAATAGGTTACAAACAGGTCACTGAGTGGGGATAGTCATCATTAGTAGTTGTAAGACAAAGGAACCCAAGATGAGTACCAGGGAGAGAATCGGCCAGGCGGTTGGGTCTAAAGGTGTACAGACACTCGTGAGCGGTAGGTGCACACCGCGGTCATGAACAGCAGTCCAAAGTTAGTCGACAAGGAGTAGGCTACCAGGTCGGCCATGGAGTCCAGATGCACGTCGCGGCAGGCAATCCTAACCGCGGAGAAGTCAGGCTTCAGGGCCTGACACTCAAGGACACAGTGGTCGTGTGCTTTTATATTTGTACAGCTACTTTTGGAACGTTCAAGAACGTTCTAAAAAGTTCCGAGAATTTCTCGAAAGTTCTGGAAGTTTCTTGAACGTTCTAGAGTGTTCAGGAGAATTGTAGAAACATGTGGACAGCTCTAGCAGTTCAGGGAGGAAGCTCGGCATTGAAAGCAAATCGATAATTTTCTCGAACACACGCGATTTTCCAAATTTCATTGTCCCGGTCACAAAAGCAAAGTTTTTCTGGAATAACAGCGATTTCCTTTCTGTTCTAGACCTAACGGGTTAGGAAAACACACTTTGAACCCAGGAACAGAACAAAAGTGAAAATTTGTTACATAGTGTTATCATTGCCAATCGTTACCCGACAAGAAACAGCAAACAGCTACTCCTTTGGAGTTCGATTCCACGATCAGTCCTTCTTTTTCTCCCGTTCTTCTTCTCCGTCATTCTTCGTCGGCGTAGTCAACATAATAATAATAATGATGATGATGATGATGATGATGATGATGATGATGATGATCGATCATCATCATCATCATCATCATCTCATCATCATCATCATCATCATCATCATCATCATCATCATCATCATCATCATCATCATCATTATTTTTATCAATAATACCATCACCATCATCATCATGAATAACGCAATCATCATCATAGTGCATTATTCTGTATTTTTATTTGATCTTCAGATGAAGTTGTACTAACACCGGAACCATAGTATAACGTCCTCCTCCTTCTCCATCTTCTCCTCCTCCTCCTTCTTCTTTTTTGTGATGCTTGTTATATATTTCGGGATTTCCTCCTCTTCTTCTTCTTCTTCTTCTTCTTCTTCTTCTTCTTCTTCTTCTTCTTCTTCTTCTTCTTCTTCTTCTTCTTCTTCTTTTTCTTCTTCTTCTCCTTCTTCTTCTGCTTCTTCTTCTTCTTCTTCTCCTCCTCCTTCTTCATTGTGATATTTAGTCTCTGTTTCTGTACTTTTCAGACAAAGTTCGACCAACCCCAGGACCTCAGTACAACGTCAATGGTGGACAAACGCCAAGGGGGACGGAGGCCAGCCCTAGTTATTCCATCACTGGAAGACCTAAGCGATCAGTATGGGGTAGGTGTACTTTTCTGCATGTCTTTCTACCTGTGTGTCCGGTTTGTCTAAGTAAATGGCGGACAGATACTTGGACGCTAGGCCTGGTTATTCCTTTAGCTGCTGGCAGGTTCAAGCGATCAGTAAGGAGTAGGTTTACTTATCCGTCTGGCGGTCTCTCTGCACGTCTTACTCTCTGATCAGTACAACGACCATGAGGGACAGACCACGATGGGCAGACGCTAGGTCCAGTTGCTCCATCTGTGGTTCCGGTAGACCCAGGCGAACAGAATGGGGTAGTTTTTGTTTGTCTGTCTTCTGATGTCTGTCCGGCTATATTTCAGTGTTGCATATTATAATACTTCGTGAAAATGGATTTTACACCTGAGTTGACGTGTAACTCCTGACAAAGCGTTTTTATCGAAATACATGTATATAGAGAATCTTTCAATCTGGTGTGCTTTATCTCTATTTCAGTATTTTGTTCTTGTCTGCCTGTATGTCTACTTGCAGGTTTATATGTCAGTTCCTTGACAAGTACTTTGAGCTTGTGTATTGCATAAACGTGGGTTTAATCCTGGCCTTATCAAACCTATTGTATGCATGCTCGATCCAGGTTGCCAGCGGCTGGGGAAGTTTTTGCAGCTGGTAAACACGCACTGTAGGAGTGCAATGACAGTTTTGGTTATGCTGTAATCTTGAATGAAGACTACTTTCCATGTTGTAACAGGCAGCAAGCAGCTAGTATCTTGCACCCAACACCTGTTCGCAACAGGGTCAGTTCAGTTTAGTTCAAGATGGCACCTCAGCGCTTGGGAATGCGCATAGGCAACACGCTCCGCCCCATCCTTCGAGAGAGTTTTCCGAAACAGTTCCAATGTTGGTCTGGCTGAAGATGGCCTCTTAGTGTTGACCAGCGCAGCGCCAACTATCTTTTTTCCGTGAAGTAGTTCGATGCTGTGGTGTTGTGGCTCGTCATTCATGATGATGATGATGATGATGATGATGATGATGATGATGATGATGATGATGATGATGATGATGATGATGATAATGATTCAATTCAATTCAGTTCAATTCAACAAATCTTTATTACCTCTTACAAGGAATTATAACAGGCACTTGATCACTAAAATAAAACAAATAAAAATGAAAATAAAAATAAAAATGCAAGTAAAAAATTAAACATAGTATAAAGTAATATTTGTTTAAAATCTTTACAACATGTAGGATACGATTATATATGGACAAATACACACCCACACTATTAATTTATGTAGTAAATTATGTACTAAAATGTAAAACAAATTCTGATGATGATGATGATGATGATGATGATGATGATGATGATGATGATGATGATGATGATGATGATGATGATGATGATGATGATGATGATTTGTATATGTTGTAAACAGACAGCATGATCAGCAAGAACCCTGGACCTAATACCTATTCGTACCAGGACGGTCTACACAGCACCTGGGAGCGGAAGGCGCCGATGTACAGCTTCGGCTTTCCGTACAGGGACGGCAGGAGGAATCAAGCTCCCGCTCCGAACACCTACACCCAGCCCTCCACCATCGGGACACACGTTCCGCACATGCGAGGTGCCCCTGCCGTCACCATACACGGGAAAGGTGAGTGTCGAACTAGCTGGAGAGATCACGAGCTGACTGATCAGCGACATTTGGATAGGGAGATAAGCCTAATCCTGTCAAAGTTCCACTCTCGTGTAGCGGTTGCGTGAAGTCGACCATTATAGAATGATAGTTTTGGGGTCTTCGGCTTTACAGAAGTATAGGTCTACCACCAGAATTCTCATACTATTAACAAAGACCTATTATAATTTAGTTTTTGCGATTATTTAGCATGCTCAATGCGATGGTTCCAGCCGCCACCATGCTTGGCAATGATGATTGAGGATCTCTTTAAATATAAGGAGTCGTATATGTCACAGATTTTCTTTTGGCCGCAACTGATCTTTAACCATACATATTTTGATCTGGGATGGCTGATTAGTTCAAATTGTAGAATGTTCGAATGTCGTGCAGGAGGACCTATAGAGTCGATTGTGGGCGGTGACAGAGTGTTTTCACAACAATCGACTTCTTATGACTCTTTATAAGGTGGCCCCCGACAACCCCCTATAATATTCCTGCTGTTGCAGGGTCGCCCAACACAAGTTTTGCCTATGACCACAACAAGACTCCAGGCCCTGCAGGCTATGGGGCCGTGGATCTGAGGTACACTACCAAACAAGCTCCAGCTCCCACCATTAAGGGTCGAACCAAACTGCCTCCTATCAAGCTGGTCACCCCGGGCCCAGGGGCATACAGTCCAGGCAACTTGGAAACAGTGTCTAAAGCGAGTCCCAGATTCTCCATGGGCGTGAGGCATGGCGATCATGTCAATGTTATGTACGGCATGGCTGACGTCAATTAACCCCTTCGCTGTCGGTTGACACCAGCAAGTTAACGCCTTCTGTGCCTGCTGACATCAGCATTATTAACGTCATGTATTGTCGGCTGACGTTCTTTGCTGACTGTTAGCAGCATCCGTCCAACACTTCAACTTTTCTTTGCTGATTGTCGCCAGCCGTCTGCTATTTATGCACATTCTGTGTTGCAGTATCCTTCATCCATGACTTAACCCCTTCTGTGCTTTCTGTCTCAAGCGTCCGTCCAGTACTTCACCCCTTTTTTCGCTGACGATTCATTAGAGTGGGGTTAACTAACGATGCAACAGTCTCTGGTCAATATATTTGTATGTGGACTCAAGTCAAGACTTTCGATATGCAAGTTGACAGTACGATTTGCTAACTAAGCAAATTTAGCTGACAGAGTCCACTATCATAAGTACGCACATTTTACAATACAGTATATTTGCACCATGTTCATACTAGTGGAATAACCACTGCAACCAATTGAGGTGACCGAATTGATTACCCCTTCGGATGAGAGTATAAATTGAGATCTAGTCTGTGCGCGTACGCATTCCATCGTACGGACTTTAAAAATCCTGCCAGCTAAACAAATACACCCAGCACGCACTAGGTCCCAAAGGTTGCAAGTGGACGTCTAGGGCGCCTTGAGTTAGATCCTGAATCAACCAGCGCCTTAAGCAGCTCTTGAGTTGGAAAAGCGCTATATAAGAACTATTATATTACATTAAACATCCATAGTGTTACGTTCATGAATAACAACAGAACGTACGTTATCGCTTATAAAACTGTAGACTCTGTCAAGGCTTTCGATCTGTGTGATTTTTCGCTGACAGAGTCTGCTACATTAACTATGCAAATTTTTACGGAACATAGCCCGGTGTTTGTGTCAGCGGAAATACAATTGTCAAATGTCAGTATTCTTACCATCTTCCCCCCCCCCTCCCTCTCCACAAAAAAAGAAAAAAATATATATATATGGTGGTGATCTTAGGGGGAGGGAAACGATACAAAATAAATAAATATATACAATATATTAAATTATATATATTGATGTTATCAGATATGTCTATATTTATTTATTTTGTATCGTTTCTCAGCTTTGTGTAATCTAATTTTTTTCTGTCCTTACCCCTCCTCCTCCTACCCCTCCTCCCCCTCTCAAACTCACCACCCCCACAATCTACTCCTACAACCTTCCCCACCCTCCACCATAACACTCCTTCCCTTCTCCCTCCCCTCACCCCAAACCAGCCCCCTCCCCCTCTCCCATCCTTCACATCCACATTTCCTAAGTCTTTTCTACCACCTCCCCACCCATTCTCTTCCCTGTTTGTTTATAATTGTATTAATTTGAAAACTTAAAAATATATTTTAAATTTCATATTTTACTGTATATTGTTCAGCTAAAACAACACTGCGTTACAAGAGAATCGACCATGCTCTGAAACAACTTTGGCCGGCTTGCCCGCATATTCAATATGATATTGCGCTATTGAGCCAAAGTTGTCTAACATTGGGGCGGACATTCATTGCAAACGAACACAGTTTCTCGCCTACAATTTCTGCTCTGTCCTCCATCAAACCTTCCGGATCAACCGAAAGGTTTATTTCAGTTGCAATCCTAGCTAGCTCCGCTAGTTCGGCCTTGCACTGCCTGGCAACCACCACTCCCCCATTCCTGAAGAAAAGCTTGCAGCTGGAGGTAGCTTTCATAGTGTTCTGAGACGAGCTGTCCACCCGGATAACTCTAGGTAACTAAAAACAAAACAAGAAAAGTTACCTCCCATTTCCGAATAAGGCCTATTCTATTATCAATTTCTTTCATAATTATGTTATCCACCGTGTAAATTACTTTGTACAACTTACATCATCGTCTGTCACTTCTCTCACACGACCTCGCAAATTACGGGACTGATTTGAGGTGAGGTAAGGTGAGGTGAGATGATCCTCGCTCCCTCCCAATCCTTTCTTTCATCAGTCAACTATGGTGTGTATTTGTTGCTTCCCTTTGCACAACATTACCCTGAAAACTACTAGTGTTTACCCTACATATTTCATATAAATAAATTTAAGTTAATTTTCACAATATTATTTACCTAATAAAATGTAAGAAGAAATATCAGACACATCTATTTCGAATTTTTAAAAAAAATCTGATCTTCTAATATGCTTCATTAATTATACCCTAAAAACCTAGTCAATCTGTCAGGTGCAAAGCTAGGTGACAAAGGTGTAATGAGCACCAATACACAAGAAAACGTTGTACATTGTTTATATAACTGTGCCATTGTTTGTCAAGTATATTTTTATTTTATTCTCTCACTACCAGCTCCTTTCACTCCTATCCCACTCCTGAAATCGTAATGAAACATGAAAACCACAAATTCATTAGACAAGTATTGTAATGTCTTCAGTATTTCAGTTCCGTTCAGTATTTCAGCTCAATATTTCAGTTAAATATTTCAGTTAGGTATTTCAGTTCAGTATTTCAGTTCAGTATTTACATGATCCAACCCCCCCCCCCCCCCCCCCCCCTTCCTCACAACGCACTATGATAAATATCTCGATTTTGTAATATAGAAATTTTGTTATTGTGAGTCTAGGTACTCACCCTAAAATATTTTTTTCCGATTTTCGCAAATCCCACGCCGTAGCTCAAGTGGCAGAGCGTTCGCCTGGCACACCGATGACCCAGGTTCGAATCCCATGGTGGGCGATATAAAATGTGGCCATTTTTACTGTCCATTTTAGCAGTATGATTGCTTTGGTGGTTCAGTGTTGATTCAGGTTCTTACCCCTCTTTCCCTGGGATGGTTATCCCCGTCTGCCATATCGCCAATGGTGGGTGTAGACGTTAAACCTTAATGTTCATTCATGCCACAATTTTATTTTGTATTTTCTGAGCACTCATTTTCATGTTAAATATTGAGATTTCCATAAGGAGCATGTGAGTCATATGGGTTTTGCTCTTCTAGTTCTTTTTGTCACTATGTCAAAACCACAAAGTCACAAGATATATATTATAAAATGATGTCTCGTTATCAGTATTTATTTTGACTTGCTTTCAGTATTTTACCAAAACATTATTTTGCATTCACCGAGTATTCTTTTAAATATGCCTTCTTAACAGTGATAATTCCGTTCATGGGTCATGGTTCATATAAATAAATATATATATATATATATATATATATATATATATATATATATATATATATATATATATATATATATATATATATATATATATATATATATATATATATATATTATATATATATATATATATATATATATATATATATATGAATTATGACCCATGAACGGAATTATATATTTATTTATATTTATTTATTTATTTATTTATTTATTGTTGACTTGCTATTAATATCATTACTTTAAAAAAAATCCAATTGGCAAGTACATAAAAATGGCTTCTATTTAAAAAAAAAATTTCATTTATTGTTTGTATAAAATGACTTGAAACCGACCACCACTTTTATGACAATTTCATCAAGTACCTACTTATATTGGTCATTTAATTGGAATGTTAACTTGTTTGTTTTCCTACTTATATTTAAATGTTGTTAATTAATGTGTAACATTGAATTTATTTTTGTTGCTTGTTTGGTTTGGTATTATCGTCTTCTTACTCACAGTGGTGTTATTTTGTTCATCAATTATGTAAAATCATAATGGTGTGTTGGGTTTTGACTTGATAGCTGAACGTTAGGTTCGTGGTCCTGATTGGGTTCTGTGTATTCAGCTGAACCCTTACCATGATTTAGTGCTTTATGGTGTGACCACCCCTTGGGGTCATGAGCAATCTTGCCACTGTAGATTGTTCTAACCTATAAAGGGAAAAGTGAAAGCCCCAGTTGAAAACCTGTCTTTCCTTTATAGGCATGACCGATTCACTGCGGCAACAGTACCCCCGTTGGAGCGCCGGGGGTTTCAGTATAAATAGTATCCCCACTTTCTGGAAATTTAGTGCTTTAAATTCCCACTGTCGCTGTATTCCTCATTTGCTCTTTCCCATTCCTGCTCTGTCCTATCACTCTGCTATACCATCTTCTTCTTCGCTAGATCAATGACCTACCTTTTTTCTTGAAAACTCTTCCTGGACAAGACTCCTTGTTTGTGTATGGGGTCTGTTGGATCAGCTTGGGGGTATTGGACGCTTTCTGCCGGGTGGTCACTGGGGCTTCCTATGATGTTATTATTTAGCAATATAGGCATTTTATATGTATGTGTTTTGTTGATAATTTATAATGATGTTTGTATTCTAGTTTGTTTTTGTAACCGGGGGTTCGATTAGTTGGGGCCTCAGCTGTCCCCTGCGTGGGATGTCTTTATTGTAAAGTGACTGGCCGGTGGAGGGCATTCAGTTTTCCCACTAGGGTTGATTCAGCAGATCTTTTATGCGGATCGGGGGTTGTCCGGTCCTGATTTGGCTCGGGGGAGTCCGCTGGACCTAAAGCAACAATCAATCAATCAATCAATATGGTGTGACCTGATTTGTTTGTCTTCTTTCTCTTTTTTTCGCTTTTTATTATTAAAAAAAAGTATTTTACAGTCATTGAAGTAAATATAATTATGCAGCACATAAAACTGTGATAATTTTTATTCTGTTTTTTTTTAATTTTATTTTTAAAATCCTCTTTTACGTGTTTCATATCAACAGTATTAAACTTGGTGCACTAAATTGTAAATGAATTAAATTATAAAATGATGAAAAGGTGAAGAGAAAGTTTTACATTTGTAAAGAAATATATGCTGTAAAGGTAAAGCAACCCAAAAATCAACAACACATGATTTTTAAATATGTGGTAAGAAGAGACCATTTCACAGTACAATTGAAATGTTATTATTACTCTTCGTTTACACAAATATTGTTTGCATGATATTCCTGTCAGTAAGGGAAAATAGAAACTGTCATAATAAAAGATAGCATCACCAAAGTATTTTCTGTTAAAAAAAGGTAAGGTTTATGTTTATATTTAAATATACTGTTATATTTAGTTTTACTTCCTAAAATTCATGATACATTAAAACTCAGTTATTCAAAGTAGATGAAGAAATATTGTCATGATCTGTGGAATTCAAAAAAAAAACATATGTATTAGGGGTAATGGGAACTTTAGGAAATGGTTCACTGTTGTACAAAGTATATTCTTTCATAATACTTCTCTTATTATTCCTTATTTGGAATATTTATTGGCCCTTTCAGCGCTATAAATGATCAATATTTGAATACTGTCATTCAATTTGTTACTAGCATCAGTATGTCCAGTATTACTGGTTACAAATACAATATTGAAGAAATTATTTTAACATATTTTAAATAAATTATTGTTTGAACAACTGGGCCTGGGTTTAACTTTCATGTGTACATGCATGCATGATGAATATGTTTGTGAGTATGCGCATTTGGATGTGGTTGTCTTTGAAGGAAAATGTTAAATTCATTTATGTAATGCCTCTATATCTGTGTATGTTTTGTATGTAATGTTATACATGTGTAGTGTATAACATACACAGCATACATTACAAAAACTCGTTTCAATTTAAACTTCAGTAACTGACACAAAGAAATAATTAATATTTACTTTACTTATTCTAGAAATAAATTAATAATTACAAAGTGCAAATAATGTTCGTCATAATAATGTTCGTCATTTGTAAGGCGCCTTAGCCTAAGGATCAAGGCGCTGGCCGATACAGGATCTAACTCAAACCGCCCGAGACGCCCCCCCCCCCCCCCCGCAGCCTTTGGGTGCATAGTCTGACGCCCGGACAACTGAGCACAATCCTTGGCAGCCAGGGATGGGGGAGAAGGACCATGTGCATGCTGGGTGTGTTCTTGTTACCGGCACTCACCCGTCTAGGACATGAGCGTCAGGATCTTTAAAGTCCGTTATGATGGAATGTATGCGACACGCAGACTAGACCTCGGTTTATCCTCTCATCCGAAGGAGTAGGAAAACAGGAGTAAAGTGTCTTTCCCAGGGACACAACACAATGGCCCGGCCAGGGCTCGAACCCGGGACCTTCAGATCCGCAAGCCGAAGCACTACCATTAGATCACAGTGCCTAACACAAAGACTAACAGATCTATACGCTTTACAGTTTCGTACTGACCCATAAAATAGACCAAATGTATTGTACAGGTCTTGGACTGCAGATTCAACCTAAAGACATTCTGAATTTTTTTTAATCAAAAAAATCTTTCTTGTCTTTGATCGGTTCATATCTGAAAAGAGTCTACTGTCTGAAAAATTAAATCACCCGAATTCAATTTTTTTTTTCATTCCACGAACATCCCTTTCGGGCACCTAGACATATGAATAAATAATGAATTTTTAATAAAAGTGGATAAGGTACAAAATAGCATGCATGCATCTGCTTCAGTATAATCAGTGGATCAGCCCCTATGTAACAGAAGCTGTCACACCTTTCTGCGTTCTTCAGTTGACTCTCACTCTAAGCTTCTTCATCAGGGTAGATTTAAATGTTGTTTTTTCCACGAACCACAGCTCTGGAACTTTTTTTCTATTAATAAATCTCTAGAACTCTTTTATATTTTACATAAGGTGTTGTTAATCTCTAACATCTTTCAAGTTCCACCTCAAAAGTTACCTCCTTTAGCAGTACTATCAGTAGTCAGCACAAGTAGATAGTGTCAGTGTACATGTATATGTGAGTGCGTAAGATAACTTTTTTTGTTTGTGTGCATCTCATCCCCATTCCCACATATAAAGTGCACCTATATCTGAAGAATATTTGCCTTATAAATATTACTTTAAAAAAAACAACGAAAAAAAAACAACAACTCTTAAATAAGACAAATGTAGCTAATACATGTACCACATTTGGAAGATCGCAACTATGTTTTCTAGGAAATTTAGTAGCAAATACAAACTACCAGCAAGCTCTCTCTCTTATGCTTGTGATCTTGCACCAAAATAAGGGTGCGAGCAAAGCACAATAGATTTTAAAATGTGTTATTTTAAAACTATACTAGCGTATTGAAAATTCATTTTACGTAGTTGCAAAGGAGAATGTAACGAAAACTAGGGAGAAATATAGGCTTGATCACATAGCTGAACAAATATCATGTACATCGACTCGGTTGTGTAAAGAGAGAGTATGGAGGACTAATAGATTTGAAGGTATAGAATGACCTGCAGCCGTAAGTATTGCAGTGTTTTTCTAGCAAGCATTAATTTTAATGTGCATCGTAGCTTAAATGGGAGAGTTTTCCCGTAGGAGTAAAATTACCATACTGTAAGTGGGGTTTTCCCTTGCTGGAGTAGTATTGTGTCGCCAAAGAAGCATGTTAAAGATCCTGTATTGTGATGCACAGACTGAGATAACAACATGGCGTCTTGAACTGAACCTGGGATAAAAAAACATCGTACTGAACTGGAACAATATTGTCGATAGTCTAAGACCATTGCTCTGGACACATCCATTCACCACACCCCAGGTTATTCTGTCACAAGTACAGATGACGGGCTGGAAAACAAATACACACAAAACAACAACAACAATAACAACAACAAAAACCAACAACAGGCACCCACAAACACTGCCTCAGTGTTTTTTGCTATTTAACAGTGCGCTGGATACATAAAGCATTTTGAGCTGCTTGAGTTTGATCCTGAATTATGGCCAGTGCCTTGAGTTGCTCTTTGAGCTAAAGTACGCTAAATAAAAACTATTATTTGACTTTTTATTAGCAAAGTACAAAGACAACTGATGCAATACAACCTCATCATGCTTTCCAAACACTCAATCCATTCTCAATCTAGAATGAACCAAGGGCAGAAAAATCACATTCTCTCCCTTTAACTGAAATTTAAAATAAAATTAAAAAGTATGTTGTTTTTTTCTTCTATTTTTAACATTCTTTATTTTACAACCAAACAACAACACACAAAAAAAAACATTTTTGGGGTAAATAAATAAATAAATATTTTTTTTAATCTTTTTTTTTTCTTTTCAAAACTGCTCTTTGAACTGAGAGCGAAGGAACACGATGTTCAACAGGTCTGGTGAAAATCTCAGTCCTGTTGAAGGCTTGGAACACCTAGGGCAGGGCATTCCCTGATAACTGAAAAAACCTGGGTCAAAGAAGCATCTCCGACACAAAACACTGTGGCCACATTCTTCAATCGTGACCTGTGGTGGGTTTTGCCAGCATGCCAAGCAGCTTACACTTCTTCGTCTTACTGCAACAACAAACAAAAAATATTTTTGTTTAATCACAAAGGCCAGAGAAACAAGATGGCAAACCAATCAAATGTATTTTTAGACACTAACACATCTAGATGAAAAGTTTTAATTTTTTGTGACGGTGTGACTAGGTTTTATAATAAAACAAACACAAAATGAAAGCAAATCAATGGAACGATGGCATATGGCCCAATATTTAAACTAACAATCCATGGAGAGATGGCACATGGCCCACTATTTAAACTAACTGCTAAAAATTGGAAAATTTGTTATTAATTGGTGAATACAATGTTTACACATGCATGTGAGTCAAAAATCAGATTAATTTGTGAGGTAAAATCCAGGCTAAGTAACTTGCTAACTATAACAATTACAAGATTAAGAACAGCCAAGCCAAAAAGTAATTTTATGACACAAAAATGACTATAAAAAATTCCAATACTCACGTTCTCGAGCAAAGGCAAGGTCAACGTCACCATTCTCATCTCGGACTCTGAAGCCCAACTCGCGTTCAATATCTAGCCAACCAGGCTGCACTTGGGAGAGATGTGGCTGTCGCTGAGGACGTTGTCTCCTCTGCTCTGCCTCCAGATATTCAGCATTTGCTGGTTCCACCTGATCTCGGGGAAACAATTCCGCCCCATACAAATGATTGCTTGGGGAGACGTTCTCTTGTAGAGCACCATCTTTTGGCCAGGGAGGAGCAACTTTGGAAGCGGCAGGAGAAGCTTCTGAAAAATGTCAAGCACTTCCGGTTATCAAAACAAAACCCCAAAACTACTCAACAATTATAGTGTGCATACTAGTTCAAAGAGTCGCACAAGGAGTTGCCAGCAACCAGGATCAAACTTAAAGGGACCCATATTGACCACGCTCCCTTGACAGATCCTTTTAACATTCACAGTGAATGTTGCCCTACTGAACAAAAATAACTATTTTGAAAGTATAGTTATTGTTTATTATTTTTGGCAAGTCAGCCATCATTCTGGAACTAAAAATAGCAGCTATCAAAGCCGTTAAGAGACCTATCCTATCCTGTCCCGTAACCCGAAGGTCGTAGGGGCACCACAGATGATCGTTTAACCAGCATACTCCATCTTTCTCTGTCCTCAGCAGCCCTGATGGCTTCGCTCAGTGTCAAACCAGTCCATTCTCGAATGTTGTCCTCCCACCTCTTTTTCGGTCTCCCTCTTCTTCTACCTCCTTGCACTGTGCCTTGCAGAATAGTCTTTGCAAGGCCTGATGATCTGGTGACGTGGCCATACCACCGAAGTTTCCGTTTCTTCACCACTGTTAGCAGGTCATCGTGTTGTCCAATGGCTTGTGTGATGGTCTGTCGGACTTCGTCGTTGGTGATGTGTTGGGTGTAGGAAATGCCCAGAAGTCTTCTGTAGCACCTCATCTCCATGCTTTGTATTCTTCGTTGGAGATCTGCTGTGAGGGTCCATGCTTCGCAAGCATATAGGAAGATGGAGATGACAAGGGAGCGCAGCAGTCTTACTTTGGAATGTAGACTGATGGTCCTGTCTTTCCAAATGGGCTTCAACCTTGTCAGGGCAGCAGTTGTTTGTGCGATCCTGGAGAGGACTTCCTGTCGGGACCCATTGTCTGATACAATGGCTCCTAAATATTTGAAGCTATGCACTGTGTCGAGGGATTGGCCTTGGACTTTGATGTCTGTATTGATGCCATTGGTGTTGTTGGTCATCATTTTGGTCTTCACTGCACTTATTTCCATTCCATAGGCTTTGGAGGTGGTGTCAAGCCTCTGTACCAGCTGTTCAAGTTCTTGTTCCTCTCCAGCCAATCCATCAATGTCATCTGCAAAACGAAGATTGGAGATTGCTCTACCCCCTATGCTGACTGTGCCTTCATGGTCTGCAAGAGCATCCGACATGATGCGCTCTAGGAAGATGTTGAAGAGTGTTGGAGAGAGTAGGCATCCTTGACGCACACCGATTGTTGTTCTGAACCAATTCCCGATGGCTCTGTTGTGGAGGACTGCACTGGTAGCCTTGTCATACAGGCTTTTGATGACTTCAATAATTTTAGGGCTGATGTTGTACACTTTCATTGTTGCCCATAGAGCTGCATGCCAGACTCGGTCAAACGCCTTCTTGAAGTCTATGAACACATGATATAGATGTTGTTGGTGCTGTAGGTATTTTTCACAGATTATTCTGAGGTTGAAAATCTGCTCAGTGGTACTTCGCCCTGCCCTGAATCCTGCTTGTTCTTCAGCTATGATTTGTTCAGCTTGGGGTTTCAACCTGTTGAGTATTATTTTCAGGAGGACCTTGCTGGGATGGCTGATGAGGCTGATGGTCCGGTAATTTTCACACTCCTGAAGGTTACCTTTTTTGGGAAGAGTGATGACAAGCGACTGGGTCCATGGTATAGGCCACTCCCCACTCTGCCAGATCTTGTTACAGATAATGGTGAGGGCATCAATCATCGCTTCTCCTCCTGCTTGTAGCAGTTCCGCGGGTATGTTGTCCACTCCCGCTGACTTCCCTTTCTTTAGCGCTTGCACTGCTGCCTCAACTTCTTCCCGGAGAATTGGGAGGATTTCTTCTTCTTCTCTGTTCTCGGGACATGCTAGAACTGATGGGTCTCCATTTGGTGTATGGTTGTAAAGGTCAGAGCAGTACTCTGTCCATCTGTCCAAGACTTCTTGTTCTTCTGTAAGGCATATGCCAGACTTGCTTTGGATAGTGGAGACTTTGGGCTGTTTGACACTTGTCAGCCGCTTCACAGTCTGGTAGGCCTTCTTGCTGTTGTTCTTGTTCAGACTGTTCTCTATTTCCTGGCATTGATCTTCTATCCAGTTCTCCTTTGCTGTGAGCATGCCTTTTCGGATGTCATTGTTGATTTTTCGGTAGACATCAGCTCCCTGTGAGGTGTTCTTTTTCTTTTTCATCTCTCTTCGTTTATCACACAGATCCAAAAGTTCAGGTGTGATCCACAGCTTCTTCTTTGGTCGGTGCTTGCCAAGGATCTCAGTGGCGGCATCTGTCACAGCTGAGTTGAAGGTGGTGGTCATGGTGTTGACATCTACTTCACCAGCCCCCAAAATGAGCAGTGGTGCAAATTTCCCTCCAATTGTGGCCCGAAATAGTTCTGCCACCTCCGGGTCTTGCAGTTTGTCCAGGTCGAACTTCAGTCTAGTGCACTTTGCTGTATTTACTCTCTTCAAGTGGAGCCGGAAAGACATCATCACGAGATCGTGGTCACTTCCGATGTCTGCTCCTGGAAAAGTACGTGTCCTGCCAATGTTGATGCTTGATCTGAAGCGTTTCTTGACCATGATGTAGTCTATTTGGTTGTGATGCTCCCCGCCAGGACTGTGCCATGTCCATCGTCTGGAGTTTTTGTGGAGACCAAGCGTGTTTGCCAGTACCAGATTGTTGTATCTGGCAAACTCCAAGAGTCTCAGACCCCTGTCATTTGTCTCGTTGTTGCAGTGGGGTCCACATGTGTCTCCCCAGTTGTGGTGCGCATCTTGGCCAACCTTGGCATTCCAGTCGCCTTGCACTATGACTATGTCCTTCTTCGGCACTTGGTCAAGGACCGCCTGTAGATTTTCATAAAAATCCTCCACTTCGCTGTCGTCATAGTCTGATGTTGGGGCGTAGGCCTGGATGATGGTGATGTTGAAAGGGGCTGCTCTCAGGCGGATGGTAATGAGTCTACTGGAGACTGGGCGGCAACCCATGACAGTGGCTAGAATGTTCTTGTGGACCAAGAATCCAACGCCGTGTTCGTGCCTGTCATCCCTACCGCTGAAATAGAGCTTGTGGCCTTTGTCGGTCGTTGTTTCACCTAGGCCTTTCCAGCGCAGTTCGCTGATACCTAGAACATTCCATCGATAGTGGTCCAACTCGTGGGCCAGTTCTTCTAATTTTCCTTCCGCAGTTAGGGTCCTGACATTCCAGGTTCCTATGACGATGTTGTTTCTCGTGCGGATCTTGCTAAATTGTCCATCAGTAGCATACTTAACACCTCCGTCCTGGTGGCCAACGGAAGGCGCGGTCCTTGTGCCGTGTGACGACCCGGGGCGACGACCGATCCGGTATGGAATTAGTGGATTGTGTCATCATGTAGTGTGTCTTGGGCAAAAAAGACCTGGCGGTGCCCAATCCTCTCCAGGCTGTTGGCCACAGCCGAAATCCACGAATACAGTGTGGCTCGCCTTGGCCCTGAGCACATGGTCGTTGAACCTGTAGTAACGTGAGGTTCCTCCGCCCTGGCCGGTGACTTCTGTGTAGAAGACTTTCGCCCAGTGATGCCGTGCTAACATCACCCCTGTTAGTCGCCTCTTACGACACGCCGGGAAACGTTGGGTCTATTCTATTTAATGCCCGAACCCACAGAGCACAACCCAAAAAACACAGAGACACAACCCAAAAAACAAAATTGCTCGTAAGGTTTTTCACTTTGGGTTCCTAAAATAGACCCTAACCTACCCCCAGATACCAAAGACGCATTCTTCAAGCCTCATGGTTCATTCAGGGTCAAAGGTCACAGGGCTATGGTACTGATGTACCGTTAAAAACAGGGGAAATCACTCCCTTTCAGAATCCAAATGGAAAATTCACACTTTAGCGGTTGGTTTGAGCAACAAAGGCTCATTTTATCATTATGTATGTGAATTAAAGTGTAAACAAAGCCTTTGAATTGGGGCCGTTTAGTTTTAAGGCACTCAAAATGCCTAAGTACTGCATGCTGTCAAATGTTACGAATAACCAAGCCCTCATGATATATACATAATATATATCTATATGTTTTTATACAATTAAAGGTGTGTCTATTCTGAGCCTGTGTATCACAATTATTAGACAGGATAACAGGATTCTTAAACATGCCACAAAGGTGACACAGGTGGAAATAAAACATTGGCTTTGCTCTGGACTCCTCGTCAGCGTGAATACTGTATAGCATGTGTGTGTGTACGTGTGTGTGACAACGTATGAATTAAAAATGTTCTTAACATAGTCCTTACAGTTTTACATGTATTGTATGCTTTGTTTTATTCCACAATATGTGAAATAATATGGGTACTGAATTTTAAAGTGCAATGTACTGTTGATGCAGCATTTAGTACTAGGAGGAGTGACTGTTGATGGTTGTGGAACCTGTGCATCTGTAGAATGTAAGTGAGTTTTAGTTTTTATTCAATGAGTGTGTGAGTGTATGTGTGTGTGTACATGCGTGTGAGTTTTGAGAGGTAAGCGCAAAAAGATAATAATAATAATAATAATACTGGATTCTATATAAGTGCCTTTCCCCAAATCAATCAGGCTCAAAGTGCGGCGATCTGTACCAACATACACGCTCACCTGTCTCATCCACCCTCACACACAACAAATACACATATCCATCACTCAAACAGGTGGTGTAAAGGTACAGATGTCTCCTTTAGTCCTTAGTATATGCTGTATGTGCTTTTTTAATTAATTATTTAATTGCTTGTAATTTGTAAATGTAACTTTTACTTGTTTATTTGAGCGAGGATCTCTGCACCTGTCCAAATTCCTTGATTAGGTAAACAAGATTTGTTGAACTGAATTGAACTGAATTTAATTGTATAAACAGCCATCTCTAATAATTTGTGCACACCATCTCTTTTTTAACATGAAAAATGAAACATAATTCTCTTGTTTACCTTCCTCTGCTGTGGACATTGCATCATCTTCTTGCAGATCCTGCTGAACAGGGATAGCTGATGTAGCTCTACCCTGTTTCCCAGCGCCTGGGTAAATGGGTTCAAAAGAACTGCTAGCAGACTTGCCACTGCTGATATTGTTTTGAAGTGGTGGTTCACAAGACACTGAGGTGACAATAGTATCAGTAGATCCATTTTCTGCATCGCACAGGGGTGCTACGACAGATACATGCTGCTTTATTTTTGTTCCTTTCAACGTCTCTTGAGGCAGGGCATCTGTCTCAATACTACTTGTGAATTCTGTTTCTTCATCAAGAAAGTGTTCTTTTGATTGTTTTTTCCTTTTGTCATGAGTAGATCTTTCTTGCAAATCACAGCTTGCTTTCTCTGAAGAATCTCCATTTTGCAGCAGATATTTCGCCTGCTTCTGGGCATCCCTAAAAGTTTCAGGCTTCGTTATATCATGAGGGGTTTGACCTCCAACTGATTCAGCACGATCAAAATGTTCGCTTTCATTCATATCTGGTACACATGACTTGGTCAGTGCCATAGTGGTTGGTGTTGAGCAAGTGGCATACATGATACAATGTCCAGGAACCTGAAACAACACAAAAGTAACATAAAATAAAGACCAGAATCGGTAAACTATTCATGAAGTTTTTCATACGTCATCTATTCCTCTTTCAGCATGCAAAGGCAGAATTCTTAAATTAGCCTACAACACAAAGATAGTAAATCAAGACAAAATACACTAATGAATTAGTTTATTTGTATTTATTTACTAGAAGACAGTGAAGATCAGAAAATGTTAATCACTTTGGGTATGGGACCTAGGATTGAAATGAATGTTTATATACATCAAGAAAGGTAATTATCCTGCTCTCAAAGGTAGACAAAATGTGCGACCTACTGGCTTTCAATTTCATGTGCTTCTCCATGAGCTAAGGAGCTCAATACAGCAAAAATGAATGTTAAAAATCCTGGTTCTCTTGAGGCGGTTCTATCTCATTTAAAGAGAATTTAATATACATTTTTATATAAATCTCTGATCTTTGAACATAACTCTTTTTTTTTTTTTAAACAAATGTCAGGAACACCTATAAAGTTATACAACAGGACTTAAAATAAAGCAATATATTTAAATATTAACAGACTTCAATATTTGAACATATACAGACTTCAAACTGATATTATTTAATTTCATCTGACATTGGCAAGGGGTCATATTTCCTCAGGAGAGTTTAATCAATTTAAAACAAGAACAGCAAACAACACAGAAGTATAGTCTTTGAGTCTTTGAAGTGTTTGCCTGTCACATTTCAATCCTAGGTCCCATACCCAAAGTGATTAACATTTTCTGATCTTCACTGTCTTCTAATAAATAAATATGTGCAATTATACTAATTCATTATATAAGATAATTATATATTTTATGCAGTTAAAACAACTTGTTATAAGAAAGCTACTGATCGAAGGCCTTGATCAATATATTAACTACGCAAAAAGCCTCAAATGAACCCTTGGCTAATGTGAGTAATTTGGGGAATCACCATTCTATTAATAGTGCTTAACTAAAACTGAGTCACGCAGGTAAAGAACACAATGGACGCATTTTTTACGCAGTGAAAACATTTTGTTATAAGCAAGCTACTGAATATATATAATATTGCTTTTTTTTAAAAAATTGATTTTAATTAGTCAGTTGTTCTTTTAACTTGATAGTTTATTCATTAGGCTTTCTGGAAAAAAAATGCACAATATACTATACTATATGCCAAAGTATATTATAATATATACTACAATATGCACTGAATATAGAAACTGTCAATCTTTAATTAACTTAAAGTAATGGTCAAAAGTCTGGCAATTTGTATACCACCTGAATACAGAATGCATGGCGATTCACCAACTCTTTGTTTTTAAGGAATATATAGGCCTAACGTTTCTGATGCAATCAAGCTGCTAGGCATTGGGGTAGCAAAACACTTTCAGAATTGACTCAAAAACGGGTGTGTGTGTTTTTTTTTTTTTGTTTTTTTTTTAGTAAAATTTACGTCCCCGGACATAGGGGACGAATATATAAAACGGGTGTTGTTGTTGTTTGTAGATTATACTAGTCACACGACACTTTCGCATATATAGGTGACTACTGGACCGATTTATACTGACACCAGCGGGCCAGTTGTTGATAAAGGGGAAAATAATATGATCACACGTTGACCAATCCGGGATTCGAACCAGCGACCTTTCGGTTACTAGCAAGACGCTCTTACCAACTGAGCTACCCGGCCCCTCCCAAACGTGTGTAAATAAAACAATCTCTATCAATCTGTGATATTTACAAAATGATTGTAATGGTAATGCCAATGGACTAAAGTTAGGCCTACTTTTACTTTAGAAAGTGATATTAGAACTAACTAATTATCTGAATTCATTAGTTTTAATATAAAACAACTATTTTTAATTATTAAGTAATTTACAAAACTAAGCTAGAAACACAAGACAGGGTACTCTTACCTGAACCATAAGTCAACTGTTCAATCAAGCAAAACCTTCCAAGAACTCGTAAGCCAATAGGGGAAGTCCCGTGTCTACATAGCCGTCTTGAGAATTATCTCCCTTTCTATACAACACTACCTTTAAGCTAACGAGAACCCCATATGTTTTGTTTTTCTCTCATAACATTTTGTGTTCTTCTTTAATGTTTTGTATTTTATGTTCTTGGTAAAATATATTATAATACATAGTTTAAAGATGTCTGATTACTTTAGAAGAAGAAGAAGAAGAAGAAGAAGAAGAAGAAGAAGAAGAAGAAGAAGAAGAAGAAGAAGAAGAAGAAGAAGATATCAAAACAAAAGAGGTGATAATTCAAAGGAAAACTTCAGGTTTTTTTAAAATTAATTTTATTTCTCTTTAAAAAAAAAATTGAAGCATCAATCACATGCTTATAGTGTCGGGGACATTAATCTACATGCCATGCCATGCCAATCACTTCATTCAAAAACAAAGAATACAGAAAAAGAAAATGCAAGTCAGCTTTTCAAAATCTTACATTTTAACAACATTCCCATATTTAACAAAAACCAAAAAACTAAGCGATGTAATAAAAATCAGCAAAAACATATGTAATAACAAATTAATTAATAAATGTAAAAAAAATTACTTTCTGCAAAATAAACTTTTATTTGTGAAAACTTAATGATACTTTTATTGTTAAAAGCATTCAGATGAGTAATTCACCTTACTTTAAAAGTCAAGGCATTCAGGTGAATAATATAAATACAAAAGATCAACAACCACACAAATAAAGATTTTGAAAAATAATTCAAATGGAGAATTTGTTCCTAATGGTTTTTAGGAATAATTGTTGATATAAAACAATCATAAAGTCCAAAACGGTTTATGTTCTCACATTTTCCAAAAGCAGTATACCAAGATATGAAGTTTTACTCATTACTCCACATACAGTTCCAAAACAATAAACCAATTTAGGTTATCACAGATACAAAACAGCATACAAATTTAAGTTATAACTGTCTCAAAAAAACAGTATTTTAAGATCTTAATTTGTGTACATGTAACAAACATACTCAAGATATATACCAATGTTTAAAAAATCTTTTTCAAAATACCGTACCAATATAAAACTCAAATACCAATCTAAAATTCAACTAAAGATCTTTTAAAATTTACAGTCAGATTGCATGATTAACCCCGGTTAATAAAAATCAAAAAGTGTCATAAACAGTTGAGATTTTTTTTTAACATGAAAAAAGGAGTACAGCGCTTAATGATGTAAATTTTAAATCTAAAATTCACCTACATTTCTTTCATATTTTCGATTTATAACATAAAAAGTCAAATATCAACCCAAACTGAACAAGAGTTAAGATGTTTTGGTTTGGATTGGATTGAATATTGCAACAATTAAAATATATTACCCAATGTGCATATAATTACCCTGTCAAAACTAATTCTTTAAACAATCTGCAAAAAATTTTTTTTAAATAAAAAAGAAATCTTTTAAAGTTCATATAGTGCAAAATGAAACAGTGCTAACTTCTCAAACAACTGTTTTTGTGTACAGTTCTCTGAAATTTAAATGTACTACATTTTCTTTTAAACGATGCAAAAATAATTACATTGCCCACAACTCTTTTGACTAAATAATTTCATACTAATAACTAAATTATATTTTGTAGTAAACGAATTTTGAAAATCTTAAAAAAATAATTGTCACAAATGCACATTTAATTCGAAGAAACAAAAAATTAAGTAACCAAATTGTGATCAATTATTTTATTATTGTTTGATCAAACAATCTTGTAAAACATGTTATACACACTCTTACATAATCCATACTATGAGGTAAACAAAACAAAAAGCAATACCCAAGTTGAGGTCCGAGGTAATATTTAGATTTTTATTCAAATCTTTATCAAGCCATAATATGAGTAAACTAGTTTCCATAAAACTAATAACTTAAGTTAAAATTAATTAATTATTTAAAAAATCTCTGTAGTTGGCACTTTTGAAACCAACCCCATGAGACAAGCCAGGCACAGAAGCTTTGTAAAAATGTAACACTTTAAAGATACAGGAGTTGCATGTTTGCTGTTGTGCAAAGAATGAATGTTTTCAATTTCATATAAATATAATTGTTGAAAACCAAGATCAAAAGTAAATAAAGATATCTACATTCCATGGTAAAAAGCAACCACGAAAAAACATTTTGTCATTCTTGTACTCAGTCAAGAATACACGGAGGGATAAAAACACATAATTACACATTCATACGGACACACACTAGGCTTACCAACATGCAGGTGGTTTATATAATAGACATATCTAACAACAGTTTTTGATCCACCTGTGCATGCACCTTACATTACATTACATGATTATTGCTTTAGGTCCAGCGGACTCTTCCGAGACAAATCAGGACCAGACAACCCCTGATCCGCATAAAAGATATACTGAAACAACCCTAGTATAGTGGTAACACTGAAGGCTCTCCACCAGCCAGTCACTTTACAATAAAGACATCCCACGCAGGGGACCCTGAGGCTGTACTCTTATTTATTGAACCCCCGTTTACAAAAACAAAATAGAATACAAACATCATTATAAATTATCAACAAAACACATACATATAAAATGCCTACATTGCTAAATAATAACATCATAGTGACCACCTGGCAGAAAGCGTCCAATATTCCCAAGCTGATCCAACAGACCTCATACACAAATAAGGAGTCTTGTCCCGGAAGAGTTTTCAAGAAAAAAGGTAGGTGACTGGTCTAGCGAAGAAGAAGATAGTATAGCAGATTGATAGAACAGAGCAGGAATGAGAAAGAACTAATGAGAAAGCCAGCGACAGTGGGAATTTAAAGCACTAAATTTCCAGAAAGTGGAGATACTATTTATACTGAAACCCCCGGCACCCCAACGGGGGAAACAATTTACATAATGCACCTAACAATTTACACCACAAACCTAACAATTTACATCTTAATAATTTACACCATAAACCTAACAATTTACACCTTAAGAATTTACACCATAAACCTAAAAATGTACACACTAACAATTAACACCACAAACCTAACAATTTATGCATAAACCTAAAACTGTACACAAAATATCTTTGTCATACGCACTTCCTCACATTAGAATTTGAGATCCAAATGTCATTAGGAGAATGAAGCGCAGAGAGAGTGAGAGAGAGAGAGAGAGAGAGAGAGAGAGAGAGAGAGAGAGAGAGAGAGAGAGAGTGTGTATTAGTCATTGTTTATAGGGTCCTTCAGACTGCAAAGAGCTGAATCATGACCACAGTTGATTGAAAGAGGGCTCACCCTTGATCCGCATAAAAAATCTACTGAAACAACCCTAATGGCAACACTGAAGGAACTCCACATGCCGGCCACTTTACAATTTTGGGTTAGAAAAAAGGTAAGTGACTGGTCTACCAAAGAGAATAGTAGATTGATAGAACAGATTAGGAATGAGGAAGAACAAATGAAAATGACAGAAACATTGGTAATTTAAAGCACTAAATTTCCACAAAGTGGGGACTATTTATACAGAAAACAACCCGGCACCCCAAGGGGTAGAGAGAGAGAGAGTGAGAGAGAGAGAGCGAGAGAGAGAGAGCGAGAGAGAAACAGAATAATGAGAATTGGTTTACGTTCAACAAAACTGCAGCTATTAGTTATTCATTGCTTACAGGGTCCAGCGGACTGCAAAGAGCCGAATCAGGACCACAAAATCAGGACCACAAAATCAAGACCACAACTTGGCACCCTGATCTGCTGAAACAACCCCAGTGGTAACACTGAAGGCACTCCACCAGCCGGTCACTATACTGTACAATAAAGGCATCCCACGCAGGGGACGCTAAGGCTATATTCTAATTTTTTACTGCCCAAAAGTTATTTTATGCTAACAAATTTAAATAAATAAGTGAATAGAAACAGGACTAGGAAATAAATTTCAAAAACAAACAATAAACAAACAAACACCACAAGAACGATGAACATTTATAATAATAATAATAATAATAACGGATTTTTATATAGCGGATACTCCGGCCTATGACCAGACTCACCACGCTTTACATAGTCATTACATATAAGTACATGCACTCGATAAAACGTCGCTTTCGCTACAATACACCAAAAGACAGAACAGTAAGGGTACAAATTATTTACACTTATGTACACAAATTACAATTTACAACTATGTACACAAATGACAGAAAGGCAAATAGAATAGCGAAAACATATTCACAGCTATTTATATGCCCGGTTCGGCCCGGGAGGAAAAACAAAATAAATATGTACAGCCGTGTATACACTTACGGATCAGACAGAGACAAAGAGGAGAGAATGGCAGCGGGATACAGATCATTCTGAATAGTGAAGTTTGAAGAGGTGGGTTTTGAGGGCCTTTTTGAATGCTTGTGTTGATTGTATGTTGCGGATATGGGAGGGAAGGGAGTTCCACTGCTTAGGTGCGGAGTGAGCGAATGCACGTTGGCCGTGTGTCTTAGTGCGGGTGACGGGAACCTTGAGTGTGCGAGTGTCAGCAGAAGATCTTAAAGTGCGTGAAGGGGAGTAGACAGACAGTAGATCAGCAAGGTAGGAGGGACAAGAATCTGTGAAGAAGTTGTGACAGAGAACAGAGAGTTTGTACTCTATGCGTGCTTGCACAGGAAGCCAGTGAAGGGAATGTAGTAGAGGTGTGATGTGATCGCGTTTCTTAGCTCGGAATACTAGTCTAGCTGCTGAGTTCTGAACCTTTTGTAGCTTGTCAATGATGTGTTTTGGGGAGCCAGCGAGGAGAGAGTTGCAATAGTCAAGACGAGAAAGGACGAGAGCGCATACTAGGGTTTTGGTGGCAGTGAGCGTAAGATAGTGGCGAAAGGAGCTGATTTGGCGTATGGCCGTGTATGCAGAGCGACAGATGTTGGAGATGTGGTTGTTGAGGGACAGGTCGTCGGATAGAATGTAGCCGAGATTTCTTGCTGAGGATGAGAACTGAATGTTTGTTGTCCCTACCGTAAGCGATGTTGGGAGAGGCGGGAGTGAGGAGGAGGTGTTGTGCTTGTGAATGAGGAGGGCTTCGGTTTTATCGTCATTAAGCTTAAGCTTGTTGCGTGTCATCCATGACTTAATGTCTGTGATGCAGTTCTCCAAAGTCTGAACAGTGGAATTAATGAGAGAGGGGGCTGTGGATTTATAAAGTTGTGTGTCGTCTGCAAATGACTGACTCTCAACAGCATGCTTTCTAAGCAGGAGAAGCAGTGGCTTGGTGTACAGAGTGAATAACACCGGCCCTAAAACGGAACCCTGAGGCACGCCGCACACCAAGTCTGCTGTGCTGGAGAAACAGCCATCGACAGTGACTGCTTGTGATCTGTCGGAAAGATATGAGTGGAACCAAGCCAGGACCGAGCCGGAGATTCCAAAGTAGTGTTGAATAGTGTTAAAGAGAATGTGGTGGTCGACTGTGTCAAAAGCGGCTGAGAGGTCTAGTAAGGTGAGAACGGAGACGTTACCATTATCTAAGGCCAGCAACAGATCGTTGGTTACCTTTAGGAGGGCTGTCTCAGTGCTGTGGAAGGGTCGGTAGGCAGACTGGTTGGGGCAAAGTAAAGCGTTATCATATAGGTAGGTAAACAGTTGTTTGAAAACAATTTTTTCTATGACTTTGGACAGGAAGGAGAGGTTTGAAACAGGTCTATAGTTCTTTAGATTATTTTTGTCTAAACTTGGCTTTTTAAGGAGGGGTTTGATGACAGCCGTTTTGAGCACAGACGGAACAACACCAGAGGACAGACTCTCGTTGATAATGTGGGTAATGGTCGGGAGTAGAGGGTCAAGATTCTCTATCAACATGGGGGTAGGAATGGGGTCAAGAGAGCAAGATGTTGGTTTTGAGCTTAAGATGACTTTCTTGACTTCCTGCTCTGTTACTGGTTGAAAAACTTCCATTTTTGCGGTATTGAGGGAAGGTGAGAATGGGTTAATGAGTGGGATCTCATGGCTGTCCAGAGCGTCCCTTATGTCAGCCACCTTCTGTGTGAAATAATTACAAAATACATCTGGTAGCTGACATGGTGGATGCGTGGATGGGAGTGATGTTGCATTGCTCTTACCCCTTAGCTGATTGCAAATGTTGAACAACTGTTTACAAGTTTCGCTGCTGCTAATTCTGTCGCTAAAGTACCGGGTTTTGGCAGTCTGGACTATTTTAGTGACCCGTTTTTTGCAGCGGTGAAAATCTGCTTGCTGACTTCTAAACCCGATTTAAGCCACTTTTTCTCTGCTTTGCGTCGGTGTTTCTTCGCCTCGGAGAGCTCATCCTTGATAGACTCGTACCAGGGTGCTGAGCGTGTTGCCTTGACCTTTTTCTGGGCCACGGGGGCGTGCCGATCAAGCACCGCATGAAGTGTACTATTCAGCTGATCCACAGCTGATCCACATTTATATGTGTGCTTCATATCTGCACCTAGATAATGTATTGCTACTGCATTTTCTGGACTGTAAGTCATTACACTTCTGTTTTACTTTGAGCCCTGTGGCTTAAAGAGTCAAGGCACTGGCGTTTTATACAGGCAAAGTTCTATATTATTTATTGTGCATCAAAAAATGCAAAATTATATTTAAAAATTCAAAAAATCAAACACTGTCCGGCTTGTCTGAAACTCAGTGGGAAAATCTAGCTATCAAAGCAGAGTATAAAAATAAAAAAACTAATAAAAGCAATGGGACTATTGACATTTCTACGTTATCATGCACTATAAAGACTAAATCTCTGTGAGAGATTGAAGCTTTCCAGACCCCCCAAAAAGTATTCATCGGGAAAAGAAAAAGAATGGACAAAAAAAACACAACAACAATTTTGGCACTTATGATATTCAACTTGCTAAAGGAAGCTTCTATATATACACCATTTTGCAATAAAAATAAGTTTCTGTCCCAATTTCAATTAGTCTTCAACTCGGCCTCATTCAAGTTGCAAGTAAACGGAAAGATTTGGCAGGCATGATTCCTGTAAGTTTGTAAACGTTCTGCTGGTGTTTTTCTCGCCTTTTGTCAGATTGGTTACGGTTCCCACCGAGCCAAAAGTTCACAAGGTCACAGGAAGCAAATACTTTGGTTACAATGTTGTTGTCTTTTAACGTAGGCAAATAATTTTGCTGCAAAACAAATTTCAAACATACACGTTTTTACTAATTTTTTTTCCAATACTTAGCTACAGAAAATTTTGCTGAAGCATTTCCAAACCTTGACAATTTTTTTTTCTTTTTCTTCTCAGGAGTTTAGTTAATTTCAATATTTTGAAGAAGATAGTATAGTAGATTGATAGAATAGAGTAGGAATGAGAAAGAACAAAGGAGAAAGACAGCGACAGTGGGGAATTTAAAGCACTAAATTTGCAGAAAGTGGGGATACTATTTATACTGAAACCCCCAGCACCCCAACGGGGGTCCTAAAAGCATTAGCGTAAGTACTGTTTCAATAAAACAAAATAGTTTTTAAAAACAGTTCCATGCATTCAAATATATATAAAAAAAACACATACTAAGTAAAAACATCTAGATTAAAAAAACCATTATATATATATATATATATATATATATATATATATATATATATATATATATATATATATATATATATATATATATATATATATATATATATATATATATATATATATATATATTTCTTTTTTTTTAACTTTTTTTTCTAGATGTTTTTACTTAGTATATGTTTTTTTAAGCAGAAATAAGATGTAAATAATAAAGTACTTACATTTTCTGATAAAAACATTTGACTGTATCTGAACCTTTTTTTTTTGGTCTTCTAATGTACTGTGCTTTTTCTTTTTTTTGTTTACATTTCTATACATTTTGAGCACACAAGCCCCTGTAATATAGAGGTATTGTGCATACATATTATGCATGATGCAGTCCTGAAAGCAATGACGCTCAACAGCCGGCATCACCTCACCAACAACAGAAACATACAGGATAACTTACTTTCATTCCATCACACATCTAACATGAACAATGGCTTCAAACAAAAATCAACCCAGGGGGTTGGGAAAGAGGATCAGGTGGTGGGGAAGAAAGGAAAGAAAGGGGGGAGGGGCAGAAAAATAACTGACTTGACAGTGAAGATGTACATAGTGTAAATAATGATGTAAAATGCTAAGATGTATATAACTTACAGGATGATATTACGGTAATATACTCAAATGTAGACAGTTTATTAAATAAAAAGAGCAAGTTACTACAGTTGATAGATAAGAAAGATGCTACTGAGATTGCACTTACTGAAATTATTGCAAAAAATCAAAGTGATGTGACAGAGGCAGAATATATTATTCCAGGATATGAATGCTTTATGAACAGGAAACATAAACTTGGTGTTGCCATTTATGTCCAAGAAAGTCTGCATGCCCAGCAGAGTATGGAACTAAACAACTCAGATTTTGAAGAAAGTGTTTGGTGTCACTTTAAGTGTCCTGGTGGCCTTAGCGTTCTACTAGGCTGCATTTACAGAAGCCCCAGCACTTCAGAAGAAAACACTCAAAAATTATTTGAATTACTGAGATCTGATACCATTCAGAAATTTGATAAAGTATGTTTTATGGGAGACTTAAATTTCCCATCAGTAAATTGGATACTGGGAACAGACAGTGCGAAAGACTGAACAGATTGAATGTGTCAGGGATGCTTTCCTGACTCAGATGGTGAGAAATCGTACTCTACGAAGAGAAGGGCAGAAACAGAGTTTAGTGGATCTGATTTTGGTGAACAGTGAAGATCTTATTTCATGAATAAAGCACCATCCTGGACTGGGTAAGAGTGATCATGATGTGTTGTTGTTTAAACTGCAAGGTTTGGATACTGTACCAGAGGAAGGTAAAAGGGAGAATTTTAATTTTAAAAAAGGTAACTATGATAAGCACAGGCAGACGTTGGCTGAGATAGACTGTAGCAGTATAAATGGTATAACTAGTGTTGAAGAAAGCTGGTTGTTAATTAAAACAAATATTATTGCAGCTATGGAGCAGCATACCCCCAGGACAAAAGGTAAAGTACAGGTAAAACTGAAACCTGTATGGTTCAGTAAATTCTGCCTAAAGAAAATAAAGAAAAAGTATGACCTTTATAAGCAATACTTAGTGACCCGTGATGGGTTAGGCTACCAGCGGTATATTAAGGTGCGAAATGAACGCACGAGAGTTGAAGAAAGCAAAACAGAATTTTGAGAAAAATATTGCAATAAATTGTAAAAATAATCCGAAAGTGTTTTGGAAATATGTACGCTCTAAAACAAAAGCCCACTGGTGAAGGAGGATGGAGGCATAGCAGTAAATGATGCTGATAAAGCAGAGGTATTAAATAAGTTTTTCTCTAGCGTGTTTACGCAGGAGGATCTAAAGAATTTACCATTTTTAGACCTTGCATTTAGATCACACAATGTTACTTTAACTGAAGTTCTTATAACCCCAAAAGCAGTTCAGGCGAAGTTGAGTATGTCAGACTCAAATAAAGCTTTTGGCCCAGATGGTATACCATCCAGTCTTAATTAAAAGAAGCAAGTAAAGAGTTATCAGTACCACTTTGCCAACTTTTTAATAAGTCCTTAGAGGAGGGAGTTGTACCATCGACACTATCTCATTCCCTTTCCCCCCCTTTCCCAGTCCCCTATTCGCTATATGTGACGTGGAACTTTAATCTATCTACCTACCGACCTACATGTACCATCGGACTGAAGAATAGCCAATGTCACAGCCTTATTTTTAAAAAGGTAGTAGAAGTGATTCAGGAAACTATAGACTTGTCAGTTTAACTTGTATCCTATGTAAAGTACTTGAATCATTTGTCAGAGATGCTATCGTTATCATATGACTCTTTGCTTTCTGTACACGGAATGCCAGCATGATTTTCGTAAAGGTAGGTCATGTGTGACACAACTCTTGCAGGTAATGGAAGACTTTATGAAAATGGTTGACAGTGGGGAGAGTTTTGGTGTGCTTTACTTGGACTTTCACAAGGCATTTGACTCAGTACGTCATGCAAGACTTTTAGATTTAAACTAAAATCTTATGGGATCACTGGACACGTACTACCATGGATAAAGTGCTTTCTGGAAGGAAGAACCAAGCATGTTAGAGTTGGAAATGATTTCTCAGGTGATGAGCAAGTTCTGAGTGGCATACCGCAAAGCAGTATTTAGGGTCCTATTCTTTTTACAATTTTTATAAATGACTTACCTGATAAAGTATCTAGTAATTGTAGCATTTTTGCAGATGACACTAAGCTATATAATGTGACATCAAAGTGTGATAAATTACAAAAAGATATAGTTTGGTCAGATACCTGGCAATTGCATTTTAATGCATCAATATGGGTAAGAAAAATCCTGGATATGACTATTTGATGACGACAGATGACAACAAAGTGATGATTGACCATAATAGTGAGGAAAAACGTTTGGGGGTTACTTTTGATATGAACCTAAACTTTGATAAACACATAAACAATGCGATTTCCAAGGCTAATAAAATGTCGGTATTATACGCTGATCTTTTACTTACTTGGATAGTGATACCTTAACCTGCCTGTACAAATCGCATGTAAGGCCACATCTTGAGTATGCGAATGCAATTTGGTTTCCGTATCTTAAGAAGCAGTCATCTGCCTTGGAGAGAGTACAAAGAAGAGCGACTCAGATTATTAAATCTCTGAGACATTTACCATACTCAAAGAGATTGAGAATTTTGGATTTGCCCTCTTTGAAATTTAGAAGATTGAGAGGCGACCTGATCCAAACTTACAAGATTTTTGATGGGATTGACAACATCTATGTTAACACTTTGTTTCAGTTGAATACTAACTCTAGAACAAGAAATTCACAGGACAATATTCTTATAAGACTGCCGCACACACAAAAAAAATACTCTTTCTCCTACAGAGTTGCGCCTGTGTGGAATAAATTGCCAGTTTATACTAAAAGAACTAACAACTTGAACACATTTAAAAATCTTCAAAAAAAATGTAATTTCCATACCGGAATCCAAATTTGAGTATGACAACTAATTAGCATACTATCTTTAGTATTCCCCGAACAGCCGCAAATGGAACCAGACGAGTAAAAATGCCCAAAACAAAAGGGACATTCAAAAAGCTGCGAGGCCTATACAAGTCCCTCTCAATTAAACTAAACTAAACTAAACTAACATAAACACTGAATGACTTCAAACACAAACCAAACAAAAAAAACTGATTTAAGAGAAAACTGACTGATGTTTTCAAAAAACTCCACAAGAAAACTGAGGTTATCAAACACAAACCGAACTAGAAAACTGACTGACCACAATTAAAAAATAACAACAACAAGAAAACTGCTTCCAATCACAAACCTAACACAAATCCTAAATAATAAAACAAGCTAACAAGAATACTGGCAAAAATCAGGAAAAATGCCATGAACAGGTGGAGTAGATACAGAGTGACCATGATTAACAGAAAATTCCAGAAAAAGTGCTGGATGCTGGCGCGACACATGTGCATTGCCCTGCCGTAAGTCGTTGCTAGTTGTCCCTGCTGCCAACCCATGGACATGAGTACCAGAGCTGCGTATGATGCATTATTCGATACAGGGCCGGTCTGCAATCCTGGAAAAAAAAGAAACAAAAATCACCCATCTCATCCCACTCACATATAACAAACAACATATTTTCTGGACTAGTTTATTTTAAAGCACGGGCATAATGTAGAATATATAGTCTGGGTGCAGCAGTTCTGACTCAATAATGAGGACCAATAAAGTCTTCTATTAAGTGTACAAGTTTGAAGATAGCCCCAGACTGACTTTAAGATTGTATGCTGTGAAATAAGATGACTTTAAGATTGTACGCTGTGAAATAATTCGAAGTTTAAAACAAGGCTAGAAGCCAAATGTGTTTACCTGTTCCTACACAGGCTTGGTCTGGGCTGATTGACACGTCAGTCTCGTCCTCCCGTCCTATCTGGGGCTGCTCATTACACTGTCGTGGAGTACGCCTCCACACGTCTGAATCTGTGAAAGGATGTTAAAAAATAGTCATGATAGGAGTACATAAATAAATTAATAAATAACATCAAACACTGGAGTACAAGGTGGTGGTGCTTCAGTAACCTGTCAGTCTTTGGGAAAAGAGGCACTTGGGACCTCCCTTTCCTTCAGCAGCTTAATGAGGGCGGTGCTCATCTTCTCTCCCTCACTGTCGTACCCTCCCTGGTTCGAAATATTCAGGTATCCATTCACAGCTGAAAGGGACTGGGCTATGTTGTGTACCAAAGTCATCAGTATAAAAATAGAAGTCTAGGCAACGCTCTTTAATTTTAGCAATATCTGCAGGAATTTGCACAAGAGTGCATGACACAGTTTGAAGTACTATAGGCAGACAGATGGACAGGCATTTTGTAAGAACATCATTTTTGGACCATTAAGGTCACTCAGCTTGCTCACATTGGCAAAAATCTGCAAAAAAGAAAGGATTAAAATGAAGGAAGTTGAGTACGTGCGTTGATTCGCGCTTCTTTTCGCGCATTCATAATTGTTATCCAAGTGTTTATCACGTCACAGTTATTATTCTCCAAAAGATTTTTTCATAGTGTCTAAGTCTAAAAAAATTACAGTAAAAGCACAAAATTTTAAAAGCACAAAAATTTTTTCTACAAATATTTATCTGTATTTGTGTAAATGTTAACATGAAAACTCGCGATCACGACATGCCAAAATCGGAGTTCATGATTGTGAATAGGCCTATGTGAAGCAGTCATGAATGATCGCTGACTTTCAAATCTAAATTATCCGCACAGACAAATGCAATGGATTAAATCTTTTATGACGTTAATAAGCAAAGCATGCCTATTTTCTGACGCCATGTTAATAACAAAAATATTTCTGCTTCTCCAAAAAGAATTGTGATGGTAGGCAATTCTATTTTCTCTGATTTCAACATACCCAACTACCTTAACAACATGCAAACGTAAACGTACTATGGAAACCTCTCGCTCCAGCCAATGCATTTGGTCCAATTTCGTCAACAGGTTGATTGTTCCATGTTCGCTGTGTCGCACATGCAGCTGAAGTTAAAAACAACAAATATTAATAATAATAATAATGATAATAATAATAATAATAATGGATTGATATATGGACAAAAAGATAAGTTGTTTTGCATAAAATATCACAGAGTTAGATCCTGTTTTGGGCCAGTGCTCTGAGCAGCTCTTTGAGCTGGTAAAGCACTTGTAAGAACAATTCAATCGGGGCTTTATCTACTGCCTGCAACCATGCTTCCACATCAGGCTCAATGGGGTTAATTGTGCACAGTAAAGTTTTATACACTTTGAACATGTCCAATTTTTAGGAAAAGGCACTATAAAACATCACTATCATCATTATTATTATTATATGCATCTGTATATCAGTTAAGTCTTTGAGACTGGAGTTTAAACCAAATTGTAATAACCTCCCACCTCCATCTCTTCGGACATATGATACCTCACCACTCCCATTCCCTCTTGCTCTCCTCCTCTTTGCTCCCTGCTCCTACATCAGCAACTTCCCTCAAGCAGTTAATACCGAAAACCCCGAAGAGCAGCATATTCTACATTACATGGTTATTGCTTTAGGTCCAGCGGACGCAGCATATTCTTCAATCTGTACAAGTTTGCAGCCTACATCAAAGAAGGAGAAGAGATCTGCAAGGCATGAATTCCCCATGAATTCAAAACAAGAACAACAAACTCATTTCTTTACCTTCTCTTGTCCGTCTTCGTCTTTCCGCAGCAAGATCTATGTCGTGGTCCAAAACGTACTGTTCATAATTCGGAGCAGGGCAGACTGAAATCCCAGATCTTGTCACTATCATCAAATCTGGGTTGAACTGCAGGCGATGGTCAGATCCGTGAAGTTCACAGTCAATCCGAGATTCATCATCATTGTTCGAGTAGCTGTCATCATGATCGGTTGGTTCTGTTAGTCCCCAATACACCTCTGGATCAGCACCTCCTGTAGCAGTGTCTAGCAGACCTGCCTCGAGGTCTTCAACCCTAGCAGTGAACGCGCCAGAGCTTGCTGGTAGATCTGGCATCTCTAGATCACAACCTCCTGTTGCAATGTCCAGGAGTTCTGCTTCTGGGTCTTCAGTCTCCTCAGTTGCTGTGTCAGTTCTAGTTGGTAGAACTGGCCTCTCAACATCCGACACCTGTTCCACAAAGAGGTAATGCTTCATTGACAACAACAGATGATGAAAAATTTGTTTAAAAAAATAATAGTATTTCTTTTTTAAATTTCATTTTGAATTTGTATAATATTCATTCTTACAGATATTTGGACCAAAGAAAGTGAAAGATCTTGAACTAGCTGACATACCTCCTCATATTCACTGATGCCGCCTTGCTCATGGACATTCTGTGCAGCGTTTTCAAAATTAGATGGGGGAACCATCACCTCAGAACCTGATACCGTTCCCATTGGTGGAGCTCCATGGTGATCAATCACTCCAAGCCCATGAGGTCCCGCCAACACCCCCTAGGAGTAAAAATATATAGAAATTTATATAATAAAAGAACTGTGAGCGCGTAACTGGTTGTCACATTTTTTATGCACTTTATAAGTTGACATTCATTAATTCTATCAAGACTGACAAACACAGGGTCATGCAGTTGGCATCCATGTACACAAACATACTAGATACAATTTTGCGTAACTACCATGAAATTTTGCCAGAGGTACAACATTCCAAAAAAAATGTTGAAGGGAGCATGCAGCTGACTGCACTTTCTTTGTAGTATACACTACAATTAGCTGCCGGTTTCTAGATTCTGCGTCAGGCCTGTATTTTTTTCTGTTACAATGTGTCCAGGAACGGCTGGTCCTTTTAATGAAAAGTTAAAACGGGATTTCTGGAAAAAGGTGTCATGCATTTCTGTTGTACACTCAGTTGTTAAAAGTTGTTAAATTCCATTAAAAAAACAAAAACAACTTAGGTTACTGACCCACTTTAATGTCATCAAACATCTATTCTAACGTCATTTTTTCCATATGCCAAGGCTATGAGAAACAGGGGACAAGTCCTAGAAATGGACCACCAGCCAAAAGGGGTTCCATGTGGTAAAATATTATTTAAATTTCATGCAAATTAACAGACTTCCCTTGGCGTATTCGACCGTTCATCGGTTACAATCCTTTGCACCATTTTTCACGTTAAACGATTTATTTAGGCGAGTTTGCACAAGCCATACGAGGTTTTAAAAACTCTAGCAAAGTCCCTGGGGTTTGTTTTTTTAGCTAACTTTTTGTGTGTCAAATACTGCACAGGGCCAATTTTATATATAAGCACTGCTGAAAAATCTTTTTGTCTATTACAGTTTACACTCAATATGGTGCAATAAGAACTGTACCCTCTAATGAACACTTTGGGTGTAATGACTATGAAGATTTTAGAAATGATATGATGATATAATTTATTAATTGATGTCCTTGAATCCATAAGCTTTCAGGACTTAAACATGACAACTAGTTAAACTAAACATTGTCATTGGGTATGATTATCCCTTGCAATTTCGAATTGTGGACATTAACAGTGTTATTTTTTTTTATGTATAATTATGAATATGGATACAAATTCATGTACTGTCCTCATCATGATTCACAAGGATATTTTTCTGGGATGTACAAACATCAGAGAGATCAACAGAAAATAATGTATCAAATAAACTTCAAATTTAGTCATTTCATTTTGTTTTTATGCTAAGACACCCATATCTCTCCATCCTTTAATCACAGTCAACCTCTTTTTCACTACACAGGTTGGGCTTAAGCACAACACACAGCCATAGGCACCCACTATCATAACACTAACATATAGCATGTTAAAAACATTATCAAGCGCTCTAAATAAACCAGATCATCTTCATCACCATCACTAATATCACCATCATAACTATCATTACCATTCCTTTTTTTCTATGTTAATTTTTGCAATTTCATTATTAAAATTAAATGTGCATGTGTGTGTGTGTATGTATGTGCGCGCGCACATATGTGCGCCTGAGTGTGCATGTGCACGCATGGATTATTCTTTTATTAATAAGCGCCTTTATTAATTTAATTAATAGTATTATTATCACCAGCATCAGCATAAGCACCATCATGGTAATCATAATCATCATCATCAATACTTACGTCATTTCCTGAAACTGCAGCCAATCCTGCTTGAGATCCCATTGAGGGGTTTGCAAAAAATTCTAGTAGAACATGTTTTCTCTCCTGCGATCCACTTCTAGTTCTATTAGAAACACTGTCCGTGGCAGCACTATTAGATGGTGGGTCAGGCCTACCCCCATTGCCCACAGATGTAGACTTTGGTTCCTCATCTGATCCACCTGAGGCCTGCAGAGGGGCATCTGGACCAGGAGAGGGCGGCACTGGGTTTGTTGACTGTCCATCTGGTGGTGAAGCAGATACATGGCCAAGCTGAACAAAAATAGAGAAACAAATTTAATGGACTTCCATCTGACTAACTGTCCCAATACATTTGGCAGCAAACATCAAGTAAAATGATCCCAGGTTAAATTGGAAAAAGAACAAACCAGAACTTCTGCAGTAGTTGTGGACCTTATCATTGTAACTTGTAAGACACAAAAAATGGGTAATTCAGCAATTCTACTCCAAAATAATTGTTGCCCTCACTATGACAACCCAGGTTAGAATTAATATTTGGATTAGGGTTTGGGTTAGGATATAGGTTAAGGTTGAGACTAGCTTTGGTCAGGGGTGAAAAAGTAAACTCTTAGCACCCCTCCCCCACACCGCCACCCCAACCCTAAAAAAAAAAGAAGTCTTTTTACGGTATCCTGACCGACCCTAATTTTTTGGCCCCACCCTAAACCTTTTTTTGGGATTGTCTGGAAAAAAAAGAAAGAAAAAAAAATTGCAACCGAGGTGGAAAAGGTTTAGAAGAAAAAAATATAGAAGCCTACCTACCGACCTTCCCCCCCCCACCCACCCCCCCCCCCCCACCATGTTACCATAAACATTTTTGTTTTGGGCCTTAACTACTTTTTTGGGCCACAAGTAATCAATTTGCCATTGAAATTGTTTTGAATGCAGGAAGTAAAATATGACAAGAAATTGTACTGATAAAATTGATATTCAGCATACTCAATAACAAGTAACATTGGAAAATGCATTTTCACAGTTTCTGGAACAGAGTTGCACTCTAACTAATGGAATACACTGCCAGAATTTCTTAAAGGAGCAACCACCATGAACCTTTTTATTTATTTATATTTTTAAAGGCAGGAGTGCATGAAATCGGCCTATTTTAGTTAAGAAACTATGGCATAGTTTGAAATTCTGTAGTTTGGTACTATTTATTTTCATAGTCGGGTATGCTTCTCGGTCTCAAACTAAATATTGGTAGCACCGAACTATCCAGAAAAATCCTCAAATGGAGGCTACTCCGCCACATCAAGTCTACCTATTACGCACATGGTGACATAACATACTTGGACCCTTCCCTCCTTTTTCCGTTCAGGGCAGGGTCACACTGCGTAACAGAGATGGCCGAGGTTCAAGTCGCCACGGTGGAGAGGTGACGTAAGCATCATCCATCTCTGCAATTTTAAGAATGGTGCCTTTGTGGCAGATGATGCCTTTTCATAACTTGGTCATCATTAAAAATTTCCAGTGGAAGCTGTTCTGTCATGAAAAATCCAATTTCAATGCAGTGCAGTCATATGTTTCCGGATTTAGTCCGCAACTCAGGCCTGTAGTCCCGATCGGAGGACTAAATTCTGGGCTGTTTAGTCAGTACTTTAGGACTGAACGTTTTGTTGGCCACTTTCCTGCATACCTGACTACGGCCAATAGAACTAAACTAAGCTATAGTACGGAACTAAGCATTTGATTTAGTCCTTTTTCATGCTTAGATCCCCAGGGGCTTTAGTTTACCAGTGTCTTCTGCAGGAGCAGACATCGAAGTGACCATGTTCTCTACGATGCCTACCGAAAAATCAACAGTGACATCCGAAAATACATGTGCACAGCAAAGGAGAACTGGTTAGAAGATCAGTGCGAGGAAATAGAGAAAAGTCTGAACAAGAACAACAGCAAGAAGGCCTACCAGACTGTGAAGCGGCTGACAAGTGTTAAACAGCCCAAGGTCTCCACGATCCAAAGCAAATCTGGTATGTGGCTTACAGAAGAACACGAAGTCTTGGATAGATGGACAGAGTATTGCCCTGACCTTTACACACCAAACGGAGACTTATCAGTTCTAGCATGTCGCAGCATATCACCAACGGTGAAGTCCCACAGACCATAACACTAGCCATTGGACAACACGGTGACATGTTCACAGTGGTGAAGAAACAGAAACTCCGCTGGTATGGAAACGTCACCAGAGCATCAGGCCTTGCAAAGACCATCCTGCAAGGCATGGTGCCTCTGAAGAAGAGGGGGACAGAAGAAGAGGTGGGAGGACAACATTAGAGAATGGACTGGCTTGACATTGAGCTAAGCCATGAGGGTTGCTGAAGACAGAAAAAGATGAAGTACGCTGGTTAAACAATAATCTGTGGTGCCCAACGACCTTCGAATTACGGGATAGTATAGACCTTCTGCAGTTCCACCTACAGTGGTTGCCTATTTTATTTGTTATTTATTTATGTTCTTTTTTCTGTTTCCAGTGAAGAAACCACAGCGTTGTATTACACAAGACCCTACATGTTAGAATGAATGAATGAACCTATGCTATCCTATCCTGTAACTCGCTTGAGCACCACAAATGATCGTTTGGCAATATCCTGATATACTCGGAGTATATGCCCATAGCATTTCTATACACCGTTTCCCGTCTTGGAGGAAAGGTTTCCGTTCATTCAGCTTATTGAAAATGGCGAAACCACCAGCGAAAAAAGCGCATATTCATTTCAGCCGATATCTGCCAGAGTGGGAAACAGACAAAGACTTCAAAAATCTGATTACTTCTTCAGAAGATGGAAATGAATACGCCTATTGTAAAGCCTGCAAGCGACCCGTGAAAGTTTCAGCCTCAGGCCGGTTTGATGTGGTCAGAATCTCTCAAACACTTGAAAAATGTGGCAAAATCAAAGCAACATTTTTGAGGGCGGAGGGGGGAGGGGAGGGGAGATATGTTTTTTTATTTTCTGCAGTGGATAAAGCACAGTTATGAAAAAAAAAAGTAAATCTTATTAAGTTGCTTGTTTGTATGATACAGTGTTTGTTATTTTAAAAAAAATGCAGGTGAATTTGCATGTGTTTGCTAAAATTATTATTATTGTTTTATTTTTTTATTTATTTGTATGTGTGTGTTTACCATTTTACGAATTTCTTAATATATGGTTTTCGATAGAAAATTATGTTCTTTCGGGCCAAAAATTATGGTCAGAAGCTCCAAGAGCTTGACATGTATATGTACGCCCCGGTACCTATGTTCTGCGCTTTTTGGGAATCTGGGCAATTCTAGAATTGGCCTGCGCAATTCTAGAATTAGCCTGCACATTTTTGGAATTCCAACATTGGTTAGGGTTCGGGTTAGGGTTACGGAAAGATTTGGGTTAGGGTCCTAACCCTAACCCTAGCGGGCCAATGTTGGAATTCAAAAAATGGGCAGCCCCTTCTATAATAGTTAATACTACTAATTCCAAAAAAGCGCAGATTCCCAAAAGAGCGCAGAACACCTATACTCCCCTCATCCTTCTAACAGCTCCAAAACCTTGTGTCTTTTTCCCAGGTCTTTACATTCTATTAACGCCATAACGGAAAAAAAGCCATAATATAGATGTAGAACACCCACATTGCAGACAATATAAATACCTTCTTTCCGTCGGAAATATGTAACTAATGATATCGTGACAAGACTGACAAGTTGAAGTTGAAGTTTTTTCATTTTGGGCCGCCGTCTTCAGCATCTTGAAGATTCTGCAGCAAAGTTTAAGAAATCTAGAAACTTTAACTAACCTGCTGATGAAGGACGACACAGCCAACCAAAATATAACACACAATAAAACAGCTCATCTTCGTCATATTCTCAAAGATAGTTTCTTAATTAACACGATTTTAGGAATTTACCTACGTTTCTGAGTTTTTGTTTCTCGGAAACTGGGGATTTTTTTTCGATCTAAATATAAACCTAACTGCAAGACAAAAAGCTTTGTTTTAAACAGTTATAAAAACTTCTCTGGTGATAAATTATTGCCTAAAATATACAAATGCAAAAAATATAGAGTACAATTTGATTAAAAAGTAATTTTTTATTGCAAAAAGCAATATGGAGTATTATAGTAAGTGAGTAGGGTCTGCGCTTAGAGGATAAGTTTTAGTTTGTTTCCACTTTCCTGCACTGACCTATATTATAATGTAGTATCCATGGTTTCCTGTTTTAAGACTCCAATGTAAAGGGAAGAAAGCAATAACAATCATAATTATGTAGATTAAGGGTAAAGTAATATATTTCTCTATTTTAATCAATTACTGTATACGTGCGTGTATAACAAGTAGACTTTTCGGTACACATGTATATATGTTTGAGGAAGAGGTGAATTAATTATAAATATATGTGTAACCAACTGGAAGGGATAGGAAGCAAGACAAGACTATAAAACAAAGTTTGTTGTTGTTGTTTGTAGATTATAGTCATACGACACTTTCGCATATGATATAGGTGACTACTGGACCGATTTATACTGACACCAGCGGGCCAGTTGTTGGTAAAGGGGAAAATAATATGATCACACGTTGACTAATCCGGGATTCGAACCAGCGACCTTTCGGTTACTAGCAAGACGCTCTTACCAACTGAGCTACCCGGCCCCAGCAACAAAGTTTAAAAACGGAGTGGCTAGTATACTCGCCATCTCATTACGGAAGTGACGTTACGTATGTAAGACTAAATTTTCGCGGAAAACCCCTTCTTGGAAAACCCCTTGGATACACAACAATCAAAGGTTAGGGTTACAAGCGAGAAACAATTATAAGGCGGAAAAGCAAAGTTCACGTAGAGGTGAAAACTTATTTTTAGATACCGAACGTCACTTCCGTAATAGGGTGGCGAGTACCCATCCCCGTTTAAAAACACGAAGTCAAATTTTATGATTAAAAAAAAAACAACAACAACAAAACTTTATTTTGATGACTACCCAAATGAAAATAGATCCCTCCAAAATAAACAAATGACAAGAGACAAATTCCAATAAACAAAGAAACAAAATAATGTCAAGAAATAAAAGACAAGAGACACGAAACAACAGACAAATAAACAGTGACGATGACCGTGAGCACTGGCAATAACCAGTGACAACGACAAGCGGCAAATGACAATGACCAGTGACAATGACCCGCAACGCCACTGCACACCCACAAGGTCCGCGATTTTAAAACACAAAAAAATTGTGTCCTTTAGAACTCTAGTCTTAGATTTCGCTTTTTGTTGTTGTTTTTAAAACTCATGACAAAAAATGAACCAAAACATTTCTTTGGTAAAAAAAATAAGTAAATAAAATTGATAATTACCTACCACAAAATCTATTGAAAGCGGGAGACTGACCAACAGAGCGGCCATCATTGTAGATTGCATTCTGCCGTTTTTCTCGTCCTATTTTAGGTAAAACCATTTGCTCAAACTCAGTGTCACGAATAAAGGGGGTTGGGGGGATGAGGGTTAGCAATTATTCCCCCGCGCTGTGTTGCCTCCCTTGTCTAGGCCAACTCGCGGCGACATTCAGGGAAATAATGCTGGGAATGCTAAGGAATGATAGACAGTCAAAAGGCCAGACGAGAAGAATACAAACTAAACTAGTAGAGAATTGGAAACAAGGGGAAGTCAGATGTTACAATATAATACTAGTCAATTTTATTAAATAGAAGTGGGTCAGGCGTATTAGGTAAGCTTAAGGCTGAGTCACTGGTAATTGTCTATAAGCGTCCAGAGTATCTTGGAGCTATTCTGGGTTGGCGGTCTGGGGGGTACTAGGGCGATTGAGGACTGATGTCATCACTAGGCAGGGGAGTATCTGGATTCTGCGCGTGGCTAGCCAGATTGTCTCAGAATTGTGGTGTGCGCTTGGCGCGCACTTAGCTGCAATAGTGTAGGGGCGGAGGTTGTCTCTCGGTTCTGGATGGCGATTGTGCAATGTTCCAGGCGTCCAGCGTCAGATGGCCAATGCAGGTCACTGGGTCGCCTTCTTGAGTAACAGGGGTGTTGGTGCTTGCGGCCTACGTGGCTGACCGTTAGCAGGGTTTCGTTTCCTACGCTTCTCAGTGACGACCAGGTTGTCTGGGTCGCACGCAGCGGGTCTTGAGTCTCGTAGCAGCCGGTATAGGAGCCCGTTCTGTAACGAAGGATCGACTCAAGATCAGCGGTGTACACACACTCTGGATGCTGCGCCGGTTAGCGCGCATGCCATCAGATTATCAAATTTGGACGCACCGGCCAAGACTTGACCGGTTCGCTCCAACAGTCCAACAATTGCAACAATGGCTATGGGGCCTTGGTGGAGTTTACTGGCGGCCGCTAATAAATAATAACTTCGGCGCCTTAAGATGGGGTGACGGACAACAGGGGCAGATATCTACACAATAGGAACATGGGAGAAGCAAAGGGGATAACTACAGGACAATGGGGATCATGGGCAAGGGTGCTCTACTGGGGGACTTTAATCTAGGTGGTGGGACAACATGGCATGGGAGATTTATACAAGGGTCTAGCAGGGAACATACAGGTATAAATACAAACATGGCATAAACAGTAATCAAAATGCAGATACTAGATATAAGGAATAAAATGCATGTCACAAGCAACACATCAAGACAAACCACAAACACGAACGTACATATCTACAGGACATACGAACATGTTGGGAAATCGACGGGTGATGGAATCGCTAAATGATATAGAGTAAGGTTCCACTCTTACCTTGACCAAGAACGGGTAGAACGCAAGAATATTGCCGAGGCTCAGGGGTCACAACGTGGTGCGGCGTGTCCTCGGCAGGCAGTTGTTCTTACCGGGGCGGACGGTGAAGACTGACAGTGTGGTTTGGCTAGGCTGTGGCTTCATGGGCGATTCCCGAGGGGCGGGGCTTAGTTGGCTTGGCCGGCGGGCGAGGTAGTGGAGACGGGACGCAGGCAGCGCCAGAGATGGATCGTCCGCTCGTGACACTCAGTAACAAACAAGATTTAAAGAGGTGGGAATATTAGATCTAAAATAAACTGAAAATGTTTTACAACCAATTCAAACCTTAATTATTAATTCTAACATACATTTTAAAAATATATACAATTAAACTTTGATCACCCACGAATCCAAAAATTGTTTTGTTTTATTAATTTTAATGAAACTGAAATAAATAATTTTTTTTTCAACCACCACTATTTCCACAATCAAGAATCATTTTCGGGAAGCTGCATGCGGATGTACATTCCCCTGTCTCGGCTTTATCCTATAGAATCAAAATTAAAATACGGAACGATTGCATAATCACTATCTGAACTATATCTGGCTAATTATATTCTATTAATTAATGAATTCATCATCATCATCATCATCATCATCATCATCATCATCATCATCATCATCATCATCATCATCATCATCATCATCAACATCATCACTCTCATCATCATAATCATTATAATCATCATCTTCATAATCAATCAACATCATCATCGATCACTTCATTATTATCACAAAAACCGTAAATTCGTTGTCCTTGGTAACACAACCATAAGTCGATAATTATTATTAAAATACATGTAGTTAAATTGAATTAAAACATCAAGTGGAATAAAAGAAAAGAAAAGAAAATACAAAATTAAAAGTAAATACAAATTAAAAACAAAAATAGAAGTAAAATACCTAATGAAATAGAATTAAACAATAAATATATAAATAAACAGATCATGCAGAATACAAAATAAGTTTAGTTTCAAAAAGTAAATTAAATGCAATTAAACTAAGCTAAAATAAAGAGTGAACATACTCATTCACACGCAAAATCTCAACCAATGAAACCAAATAACGTGTCTGTAATTCAGAGATAACCAGAGCTCGGTCAATCGATCAAATGCTGATATGCACAAATCACCCGTGGAGACCCGCGTTGAAGCTCCTACATTCTAAATATAACCTTTACGAAAACCCGTTTCTCGCAATATCCAGTGAACATTATACTGTCCTGTCATTCGAATCAGAATATTCGACTAGAGAGTACCTTTAGAACAGACTAGAGCAGCTGAGTAAAACTACAAGTAAGAAAAGTTTGTTTGTTTGTTTGTTTGTTTGTTGAGTGAACATATAAGTTTCCTTGGGTAAGCTTAAATGCAGTTAAAATAAGAATCTAATTTGTTCTCTCATGCAGCAGTTGTGTAAATTGTGTTGGTGCATGTGTGGCTACATACGTAGTTATTCCATTGTTTACAGGGTCCAGCGGACTGCATACGTAGTAGTAGTAGTAGTAGTAGTAGTAGTAGTAGTAGTAGTAGTAGTAGTGTGTATCAGCAGCAGCAGCAGCAGCAGTAGTAGTAGTAGTAGTAGTAGTAGTAGTAGTAGTAGTAGTAGTAGTAGTAGTAGTAGTAGTAGTAGTAGTAGTAGTAGTATTGTGAATGACATCGATCAATCCCTCCCTCAAGTACGGACATTTTCTTTAATTCCCCCAGTAGGCTGGCAATTCATAGTAGGACCTATCGTTGTCATATTATTTCGTGAGCGTTGTACCAAGAGAAAATACCGATAGAACGTCGGTTCTCATTAATATACCGGTACATTCTTTACCTATCCTATCCTATCCTATCCAGTCCCGTAACTCGGAAGTCGTTGGGGCACCACAGATGATCGTTTAACCAGCATACTCCATCTTTCTCTGTCCTCAGCAGTCTTCGTGGCTTCACTCAGTGTAAAACCAGTCCATTCTCGAATGTTGTCTTCCCACCTCTTTTCTGTCTCCCTCTTTTTCTGCTTCCTTGCACCGTGCCTTGCAGATGGTCTTGCACGACCTGATGCTCTGGTGATGTGGACATACCATCGGAGTTTCCGTTTCTTCATCACCGTGAGCAAGTCATCGTGCTGTCCAATGGCTTGTGTTATGGTATGTCGAACTTCGTGGTGGGCAATGAGCTGGGTATAGGAAATGCCCAGAAGTCTTCTGCAGCACCTCATTTCCATGCTTCGTTGTAGGTCTGCTGTGAGGGTCCATGTTTCACAAGAGTATAGGAAGATGGAAATGACAAGGGAGCGCAGCAGCCTACCTTGGAGTGTAGACTGGTGGTCCTGTTTTTCCAATGGGCTTTCAACCTTGTCAGGGCAGCAGTCGTTTGTGCGATCCTGGAGAAGACATCCTGTCGGGACCCATTGTCTGATACAATGGCTCCTAAATATTTGAAGCTGTGCACCTGTGTGGAGGGATTGGCCTTGGACTTCGATGTCCAATGGATTGGCCTTGGACTTTGATGTCCATGTTGATGCCATTGGTGTTGTTGATCGTCATTTTGGTCTTCTATGCACTTATTTCCATTACAAAGGGTCTGGAGGTAGAGTCAAGCCTCTGTACCGGTTCTTGTTCCTCTCCATCCAATCCATCAATGTCATCCGCAAAACGGAGGTTGGAGATTGCTCTACCTCCTCTGTTGATTGTGCCTTCATGATCTGCAAGGGCATCTGACATGGACATCTAGGAAGATGATGAAGAGTGTTGGAGAGAGTAGGCATATCTTTGACGCACGCCGATTGTTGTTCTGAACCAGTTCCGGATGGCGCTGTTGTGGAGGACTGCACTGGTAGCATTGTCATACAGGCTTTTGATGACTTTAATAATATTTGGGCTGATGTTCATGGTTGCCCACAGAGCTGCATACCAGACTCGGTCAATCGCTTTCTTGAAGTCTACAAACAGATGTTGTTGGTACTGTAGATATTTCTCACAGATTATTCTGGGGTTGAAAATCTACTCAGTGGTACTTCGCCCTGCCCTGAATCCTGCTTGCTCTTCAGCTATTATTTGTTCAGCTTGAGGTTTCAACTTGTTGAGTATAATTTTCGGGAGGAATTTGCTGGGATGGCTGATGGTGCGATAGTTTTAACACTCCTGAAGGTTACCCTTTTTGGCAAGAGGGATGACGAGCGACTGGATCCATGGTGTAGGCCACTCCCCACTCTGCCAGATCATGTTACAGACAATGGTGAAGGTGTCATCGCTTCTCCCCCTGCTTGAAGCATTTCTGCGGGTATCGTGTCCACTCGCGCTAATTTCCCCTTCTTCAGCGATTGCACTGCTGCCTCAAGAACTGATGTCGATGGGTCTCCGTTCGGTGTGTGCTTGTTAAGTCCAGAGCAGTACTCTGTCTATCTATCCAAGACTTACTGTTCTTTGTAAGGCACAAGTCAGACTTGTTTGGGATCGTGGAGACCTTGGGTTGTTTAACACTTGTCAGCCGCTTCACAGTCTGATAGGCTTTCTTACTGTTATTCTTGTTCAGACTGTTCTCTATTTCCTGGCATTAATCATTGAACTTCTGTCCAGTTCTGCACATGCCTTTTTGGATGTCATTATTGAGTTTTCGGTAGGCATCAGCTCCCTGTGATGTGTTCTTTTTTTTACTTTTCATCTCTCTTTATTTGTCACACAGGTTCAAAGGTTGTGAACTTGAAGAATGTGATGTCTCTACCCTTACTGACTGTGTTCTTCCAGTTAAAAAAGCTCGAAATCCGCTGATGTATTTTTTCAGTTATACCATATGATTTTATTTTGATAAGAAGTCTTTAATGTGGTGCTGTGTTGAAAGCCTTTATAAAATCAAGACAAATGACGTCGACTGCCTCACCTTCATCACAAAATGCTGTAAAATCATCCCAATGGCGCACGTATGCGAAACTAAACTTGACCTTTAAAGATACTAAGTTTTACACTTTTAGCGTCGCAAATTCTTTACAAATTCACATTGAGTATGCCCCCCTCCCCCCCTCCCCGGGAAAATATCAGATAAAACAAACAAAACAACGCTTTCAAAAGTATGTTTTTCATATAAATCAATAAATTTATAAATGTTTATGCGTCTGTTATTAGCAAGAAGGTGGATGTACTTGGGCCGTTCACATAAGAGCTAAATAGAGCAACGTAGCGGTCGAGTGTGTCACTGTGACAGATCTAGCACAGTATCAGCACACTAGCATAGCCACTAGGCCTATATTAATAATCTTGTAATGTGTCAACAGTGCAAATTCACAGGTAAATTCAGTGTAACGAAAAATAGACAAAAATAAACTAATCTTGAAACTTTGTAGTAACTTTAAAATTTTTTATTTCTTTTCAGGAATGTCTAACGCCTACTACAGAAAAATGGATCTAAAATTGATTACAGGACTTGGTACGCCCGTCTTCTGTTTTCAAAGTTTTGACAAAATATTGTCCAACGTATTAGGAAATCTGCCATTTCTCTACAGTAAAGCAATAACATACCAGGTTATCAGCCACACACCTTTTATTGTCTCAACTCTATTTCTTGTGGCAACTGGCATCAACATGGTTCAAGGCTTGACGACTGTCTTGGCAGTGACTACACCGCTGATGTTCATGGGGGGTTTGTTTATTGTGGAGTGTGAAGATGATGTAGCAGTCTTTGGAGAATTAGACGCACGCTCAGCTAGTGCGAAAGAACGTCCACATTGCTTTGACAAGTCTGAATCTAGAAATCTTGCTGGGAACAAGGTTGAAGAAGAAGAATCAAAACAGATGTCTTCAGCGTCTGTTCAAACTACAGTTAAAAACTTGTCAGTTCAGGTTCAAACAGAGGAATTTGTCCTCAGTCTCTCTTCCCAAACAATGGAACAACAGTCCATTTGCACTCAGACGGACAATTATGCCTGTCCAATCCCAGAAGAAGACAATGCTAGCACAGTTCACAATGACTCAGATAAAACGACAATGTCACCAATCAACTTGGAAAACTCCCCCCATGAATTCCAGCATGAAAACCGCGCTCAACTATTTGATGATCCGAAGATTGCTCAAAATCCTGACGCCACCTATGACGATCAGAAGATGGCTCAGAATCCTGAAGCCATCTATGAAAATTCCAAAACAAACAGTTTTACTTCCAAAAATGGTTCTACTGATTCTACCAGCTCCAATGAAAATAAAAACAAGTTTACTTTAAGAACTGCTTCTACTGCTAACTGTTGCCAAGCTAATTTGAACCTCAAAGAATTGAGCCTTAAATCATCAAACCATGACGACGAGCTGACATCACTGAAATCATTACCAGAGAAGAAGCAGCTGAACTACAAAGAAGACGAGCTGCAATTGTTGATAGAGCTTTGCAATGAATACAGTAGCACGCTTTGCAATGTTAAACACCATGTGTTTGTCTTGGAGCCATCAGCCCCTCACTCAGACAAGTTTGCACAAAAAGACAAAGATGAAGAAGACAAAGGGAAAGAAAAAGATGAAGAGGACAAAGACAAGGACAAAAAAAGAAAGGACGGAGGCGACAAAGAAAGGCGAAACGAAGATTCAAACAAGAAAGGCAAAGAGAAGAGGGACAAAGACTGCCAAGAGAAGTTAGGCGTGGGAGGCAAAATGCCAGTCATGGAACAATCTCTGGCAGAGGAGAAAGCACGACTCGCCACATTCGTCAACCACCAGACGTTTCCTCACAGGTTGTGGGTTACCAAGATCGCTGCTGCTGGATTCTACTGTGTGGAGCCGAATGGTATCGTTGTCAGGTAAGTCTTTTATGACTATGGTAGGTCCGGTGGCCTATTTTAAACATCCTGGAAATCTCCCAAAAAGAACGTTTTCAATTATCAATTTTGGTCTATGAAGTCACTTTTTCAGCTTAAAATTTATTATTCTGTGGCTGACAGAAACTCTTAAAAGATATTAAAAATGAATTTTGATTGTTATTTTAAATAATTATGTAGAGTTGTTACAGTAATGGTCAAGGTTACAGGCCATATAAAATGTACTAATTGTGACTGTACTGTTTTTCATGGGCTGCATAGTGTTGACATTTTTTACAGATGTGCTTTCTGTGACATTGAAGTGAACATCAGAAAATTTATGGAGGACGATCCAATTAGTATCCACAAAATTCTTTCTCCGGCCTGTCCACTACTGCTGAATAAGGCTAACAATGTGACCATGGAACAACTTAACAGCACAACAGGTGCCCAGTTTCAGGAGCAGTTCCACAGATTCTATGGAGAAATTAAAGACAGATCCCGAGAAGGAATGGTTCCAGAGAATAGAAGTTCAAGCACGATTACCAACAGAGCAAGAGAAATGTCTCAAGCGGGTGTTCCATCAACGAATCTAGGACCAGCTTCAAATACTGGCACATCTGCAGCTGCATTTTTCCAGTCCTTTCCTACTTCTCATAATCCAAGTAGTTCTTCTGCCTCTCATGGTGCTTACACTACCACACCAACAGCTGCTAACAATACACCATCTCACACATCGCCTGCAAATAACACAGCATCATCTGAATCCGCTGAAGTCTCAATCAGCAACAGCATGACTGAGGCTCGATCAGTACAGTCCGGCTTGCCTAACAATACAATGTCTGCAAACTCAGCTAGGGTAGAGGCAACAGCAGGGAGTTCCAGAGCAGAAGCTTCAACATCGGTACCAAACTCCTCCGGCCTTTCAGGCACATCTCAAACAGTTGCTTCACCATCTCAGCAAGCTGGTCCAAGTGCTTCTGATGTTTCTCCAGCATCAGAACATCTGCGAGCACCAACATTAACTCCAAGTTCTTCACAAGCATCCCGTACCCCTGCCCTCTCATCTTTAGCTGACCCTCCTCGTCAGACCGTGACCTATGGCCAGCTAGGGATCTATACTGAGGAACCCAAGAGGCCTGACTTTGCCATTGTTGACAGCAGAGTGGGGACTTACACTGGATGGCCACACAGCCAGACGCACACCCCTGAGGAGATGGCAGAAGCAGGTTTCTATTATGTTGGTAAGTTAGGCACACATTTCCATTTTCATTCCCAAAGTAGAAGGCTTCTTGCTTATTTGTAATTACTAGGCATAGCAAACCACTGTTGGACTCTGCAGGCACAATGTCCAAATGGACAAGCCCCAACATTATCGTGAGCTCAGAGAGGGTTCTACAATCATTTAAAAAGATATCTGTTGGAGGTGGGTATCGGTGTATGTTCACATGTTGCTATTGTTTTGGGATAAGCGGAATAATTTATTCTACTCTTTGAAAATAGCTATTTTTCCACAAATAACAAACTGAGGTACACATGCAGCAGGGCTTCATTGTGAGCGGTGCTTCAATATAAGCGGTCTTAAATTATCCTATGATATCTAAACTGTTTCGTTCATGTGTCCATAATATATCGTTGTTTGATTTGTGTGGTGTGTGTGTGTGTGTGTGTGTGTGTGTGTTTATGTCACAGGTCAGGAAGATCTAGTGAGGTGTTTCTACTGTAAAGGAGGTCTGAAATCGTGGGCCAATCATCTGCGTCCATGGGTGGAGCACGCTCGATTTTACCCAAAATGCCCTTTTGTGGGTCAAGTTAAAGGTCAAGACTACATTGATGTCGTCCAAGAGCTCAAGGCACAGCAGGAGATGGTAAGAGAAAGACAGAGAGAAAGATATACACAGAGAGAGGGAGAGAGAGAGAGAAGAAGAAGGTATGGGAGAGAGAGAGAGAGAGAGAGAGAGAGAGAGAGAGAGAGAGAGAGAGAGAGAGAGAGGAGAGAGAGAGAGAACGCTTAATATATGTACAATATTTCTGCATTATTTAAGCATGATCCATTTGTAAATTAGATTTCTGCTGAAGAGGTGGACGAGAGGCTAAGGAGACGTTTGAGTGAGAGGGAGAGTTGTACAGTGATGTCAGCTGAAGTTGCACATGATGATGAGGTTACCAGAAGTGCTGAAGGTATGAAGAAAATAATAATTTTTCTCTCAATGTTCAAATTCTGTAGAGATAAATCATACAATAATTAATTTTGTGTGCATGCATTTGCAATATTAGAATAATATTATTGTCGACACAAGTATGCCTGCTGCATTGTTCACGTTATTTTGCGTTCATTTTTGCAGAGTTGGAATCGGAAAACCAGAGCCTGGTTTATTCAAGAATCTGCAAGATCTGCCAGGAAAATGAAGTCAGCATCCTCTTCCTTCCCTGCGGCCATCTTGTTTCCTGTGCCCAGTGCGCACCCGCTTTGCGCACATGTGCAGTATGCAGGCAGAGGGTCAAGGGAAGGGTCAAGGTCATTGCTAAAACTGACTGAGATAACAGATCTTGACCTTTCTAGCTATGTGCCTGATAGTAACCTTGAGATTAGACCTCAAGTGATATGATGTAGGCTACTAGTAGTTAAATCCAGTATAAAGAAAAAAACAAAACAAAAAAACTTGTGACGTGCAAGGTCAAGATAATTTTTTTTTTTTAAATGCAGACTGAGAGAGCTTGATCTTTCTAGTAGATTAAAAAGAAAAAAAGTAATCATTATGGTTCATTTTGATTGTAATTACTTAGAATATAATTAGTGTGGACTTTGCTATTTAGAGATAATTATTTTATCTTTTTTTTCTTCGGTTGTGGTTGAAATTGGATAGTGCAGTGGTTGGAGCACTCGCTACTGTGTCGAAAGTGAAGCACCGTCCGGTGCGGTTAGCACTTGGATGGGTGACCGCTAAGGTGTGAAGCGACAAACAACAACGCCCCCAGTTGACTCAACTGTGATTGAGTACCTACTCTCTTGAGGGTGGGGAAGGTAAAGCAGCGAGGGAGAGAGTTGGGCATCACCCTCATTACGCTGGCCCAAGATAAGTGTGATCTCCAACATCACGCTCCCCTACGGCCACAAGGCTATGGGACTACCTTTACCTTTACCTTTTTTACCATTAGCAAAAATCGATATGTTTTTTTGTGTGTATTTGTAGCAAAATAAATGTGTGTTTTAAGTAAACATAAAATCTCAGTATTATTGTTTGCATTGCATAGTTATTAAATGCGTTATTTCTAGTAATTGCCTGTATGGTCATTGTAATAAATATTGGTGCATTTGTGTGATAATTTTTGTTCTTTTGTAATAGTACATACAATTAGTGGTTGAAGAATAATAATACAGAAACTACTACTACTACTACTACTACTACTACTACTACTACTACTACTACTACTACTACTACTACTACTACAAATAATACTAATAATAATTCATTGTGTTACTGTCAGTATTAATTGCTATGTTAGAAAACACCAGTGTTTTAATTCATATTTGGGTTTTGTTAGTTATTCCAGGATTTTACATTATTCAGTTCTGTTGCTATTAACTATATTTTAAAAATAAAAATTAAAGAAATTGTGTGAGTGTTTTTCTTTTCCTCGCTTATTTGCTCTTATCTTTGTTACAGTTCCTCTTTTACCCTCCAATTTAACACCAGATTTCTTTATATATATATATATATATATATATATATATATATATATATATATATATATATATATATATATATATATATACTATATATATATATATATATATATATATATATTTTTTTTTTTTTTTAAATTATTTTTTTTTTTTACAGAAGGCGTTTGGTTGACTCGAACAATAACGCTTATTAACGTAGGCCTTTCATTTTCGGCAACTCTGCCATTCTCAGGCATAATTAAGACTATCTTTAGATTTTATGTCTTTTATTTCCCCCGTCTCTATCACATCCCCGTGAATTTAGTTTCTAAAGTCCGAAACAATTGGTCAAATCTGATATAATTACTGTTATTTTAGACAAATCACACTCGTTCCCACGCACATAGACTTGCATGTAATATCGTTATAATAATTCATGATGTCTTAACTGCGAATTTGTTTATGAATGTGTCCACTACATAATAAATCCATGAAAAAATGCTTGTCAAATTTGATGTGTAATTAATGCTGTTGTTATATATCGGTCAAATTTTACTCATTCTCACACACAAAGAAAACAAACTGTCGTAGTTTTAAAAAATTGATATAGATCTGGACTTGCAGTTGTTCTTTGTGAAGTTAACTTCAAAATTCAACAATACTGATTGCAATTGTTTTGGGTGGAATTATTTTCTATATTTTATCAATATTGTTTGTCAGTGTTATTGTTTACCACTAGACATATTTTGAGAGCGGCAGTTTTCGATGCTGTTCTTATTTTTAAATTTAGCGAAAGCCGATTTGGGGGGAACCCAACATAAGGGTTTATTTCATGGACATTACGTTAGATCGGGAATCCCCGTTCTGACTTAAATAATCGGCATTATCCACTAGATTACATGGAGTGAGAGAGAGAGGGGACCCACAAAATAATAACTACCAAAGAACTATAATTAAGCTCTTTGTAACTACTACTACGACGACGATGATGATGACGACGACGATTACGATGTCGGCCGCTTTGGCTTTAATTAAGGGGAAGTACGGCCGAACCGAATTAGGCATCACATTACATGGTTATTGCTTTAGGTCCAGCAGACTCTTCCGAGCCAAATCAGGACCAGAGGCATATCCTTTCAGGAAAGAGTTCGATATTATTATGTTCTGCGCTTTTTTGGAATCTGCGCTTTTTTGGAATCAGTAGTAATATAGAAGGGGCTGCCCATTTTTTTAATTCCAACATTGGCCCTCTAGGGTTAGGGTTAGGACCTAACCCTAAACCTTTCTGTAACCCTAACCCAAACCCTAACCCGAACCCTAACCAATGTTGGAATTCCAAAAATGGGCAGGCCAATTCTAGAAGTGCCCAGATTCCAAAAAAAAGCGCAGAAAATATATAGTTTTTAAAATAATTTTCATTTTTTAAGATTGGCGACATGGAGTGATGAAATACATAAAACATAAACTGTAAACATAATAATAATAATAATAATAATAATAATAATAATAATAATAATAATAATAATAATAATAATAATAATAATACATTAAGCTGAATTCTATGAGCCTACTACAAACTCGCACCAACATCAAGCGCATCGTGCATGATAGCCAGCAATGCATAATTAGACCAACATCAAAAAGGCGTTTGACCGAGTCTAGCATGCAGCTCTGTGGGCAACCATGAGAGTGTACAACATCAGCCCTAAAATTATTGAAGTCATCAAAAGCCTGTATGACAAGGCTACCAGTGCAGTCCTCCACAACAGCGCCATCGGAAACTGGTTCAGAACAACAATCGGTGTGCGTCAGGGATGCCTACTCTCTCCAACACTCTTCAACATCTTCCTAGAGCGCATCATGTATGATGCCCTTGCAGATCACGACGGCACAGTCAGTATAGGGGGAAGAGCAATCTCCAACCTTCGTTTTGCGGATGACATTGGTAGATTGGCTGGAGATAAACAAGAACTTGAACAGCTGGTACAGAGGCTTGACACCACCTCCAGAGCCTATCCCTATCCTATCCCGTCCCGTAACCCGGAGGTCGTAGGGGCACCACAGATGATCGTTTAACCAGCATACTCCACCTTTCTCTGTCCTCAGCAGCCCTGATGGCTTCGCTCAGTGTCAAACCAGTCCATTCTCGAATGTTATCATCCCACCTCTTTTTTGGTCTCCCTCTTCTTCTACCTCCTTGCACTGTGCCTTGCAGAATGGTCTTTGCAAGGCCTGATGATCTGGTGACGTGGCCATACCATCGGTGTTTCCGTTTCTTCACCACTGTGAGCAGGTCATCGTGTTGTCCAATGGCTTGTGTGATGGTCTGTCGGACTTCGTCGTTGGTGATGTGTTGGGTATAGGAAATGCCCAGAAGTCTTCTGTAGCACCTCATCTCCATGCTTTGTATTCTTCGTTGTAGATCTGCTGTGAGGGTCCATACTTCGCAAGCATATAGGAAGATGGAGATGACAAGGGAGCGCAGCAGTCTTACTTTGGAATGTAGACTGATGGTCCTGTCTTTCCAAATGGGCTTCAACCTTGTCAGGGCAGCAGTTGTTTGTGCGATCCTGGAGAGGACTTCCTGTCGGGACCCATTGTCTGATACAATGGCTCCTAAATATTTGAAGCTATGCACTGTGTTGAGGGATTGGCCTTGGACTTTGATGTCCGTGTTGATGCCATTGGTGTTGTTGGTCATCATTTTGGTCTTCTCTGCACTTATTTCCATTCCATAAGCTCTGGAGGTGGTGTCAAGCCTCTGTACCAGCTGTTCAAGTTCTTGTTCTTCTCCAGCCAATCCATCAATGTCATCCGCAAAACGAAGATTGGAGATTGCTCTATCCCTTATGCTGACTGTGCCTTCATGATCTGCAAGAGCATCTGACATCCAGAGCCTATGGAATGGAAATAAGTGCTTACCAACAAAACCAATGGCATCAACACGGACATCAAAGTCCAAGGCCAATCCCTCAACACAGTGCATAGCTTCAAATATTTAGGAGCCATTGTATCAGACCACGGGTCCCGACAGGAAGTCGTCTCCAGGGCGAGGTTGAAGCCAATTTGGAAAGACAAGACCATCAGCCTACATGCCAAGGTAAGACTGCTGCGCTCCCTTGTCATCTCCATCTTCCTATGTGCTTGCGAAACATGGACCCTACCCGAGAAGAGAAAACACCAGATCATTGTTACACTGTGTTTCCTAATGCTTATTATGCTGTCGCTAGACCCAATCTTGGCGAATCTGATCATAAGTCAATTCTGCTGATTCCGACATACAAACAAGAACTTAAACGTACTAAACCAGTAGTGAGGTCGCCTGCATCCCAACCACAAACTGAACCTCCACTGCAGTCTCCGTTATCTGATAAACTGTTTATTACTGATCAAAACCTAACTGTTCGTTCAATGCACATTCTGTTCTACAAGATACTCGTGCTGATGAAATTTGTGATTTTGTTGTTGAAAGAAATGTTGATATTATCTTTCTTACTGAGACCTGGCTTAGACCTATTGGCGACGAGCCCATCATCCATTCCATCACCTCTCCTGGTTTTTCCCTCTGTTCATTCCCTCGGTCCTCCAGGGGCGGGGGTATTTGCAATCATGTACAGAAACTCTCTTCATGTCACTTTCTCACAATAGCTGCCTTTCGCCCACGACTCCTTCGAGTTTGCTGAGGCCACCCTAGCTCAGCCTCCATAGTTAAACCATCACCTTTGTCTATATCTATCGTCCCCCTCCCAGCTCAAAAAACAAACTCAAGCCGGTCATGTTTCACGAAGAATTTGAATCATTTCTGGACCTGTTCTTTTCCAAACCCGGCAAACTTATCATTCTTGGTGACATCAATATCCACTTTGACCAAGCTGATCGCTGGGAAACAAAGCGCATTTGTCAGAACTTGCATATCCATAGCCTCTCACAATTTGTTACAGACCCCACTTTCCCTCGCTCCGATCACATCATCGACTGGGTAATCGCTAGACAGTCCGACAACATTCTTTCTGAAGTCATTGTTTCACAAGATCTTGAGTCTGACCACTACGCTGTCCTCTGTTCTCCCTGCCTGTCTCCTCCTCAAAAGAAAAAACGCTCAGTCACACTCCGTAACCTAAAAGCCATTGAAAAGAAAAATTTATCCGAGATGAAGTTGATACAGCAGTTCAATTGCTGAAGAAGGGAAGGTCAGCGGGAGTGGACAACATACCTGCAGAATCCCTTCAAGCAGGGGAGAAGCGATGATTGACGCCCTCACCATTATCTGTAACAAGATCTGGCAGAGAGGGCAGTGACCCAAACCATGGACCCAGTCGCTTGGCATCACTCTTGCCAAAAAGGGTAACCTTCAGGAATGAACAAATTACCGCACCATCAGCCTCCTCAGCCATCCTAGCAAAGTCCTCCTGAAGTTGAAACCCCAAGCTGAGCAAATCATAACTGAAGAACAAGCAGGATTAATGGCAGGGCGAAGTACCACTGAACAGATTTTCAACCTCTGAATGATCTGTGAGAAATACCTACAGCACCAACAACATCTATATCATATGTTTGTGGACTTCAAGAAAGCGTTTGACCGAATCTGGCATGCAACTCTGTGGGCAACCATGAAAGTGTACAACATCAGGCCTAACATTATTGAAGTCATCAAAGGCCTGTATGACAAGTTTACCAGTGTCATCGGAAACTGGTTCAGAACAACAATCGGCGTGAGTCAAGGATGCCTACTCTCTCCAACCATCTTCAACATCTTCCTGGAGTGCATCATGTCAGACGCCCTTGCAGATCACGAAGGCACAGTCAGCACAGGAGGTAGAGCGATCTCCAACCTCCGTTTCGCGAATGACATTGATGGATTGACTGGAGAGGAACAAGAACTTGAACAGCTGGTACAGAGGCTTGACACTACCTCCAAAGCCCTGGAATGGAAATAAGAGAAGACCAAAATGATAATTAACAACACCAATGGCATCAACACGAACATCAAAGTCCAAGACCAATCCATCAACACAGTGCACAGCTTCAAATACTTAGGAGCCGTTGTATCAGACAATGGGTCTCGACAGGAAAATCCTCTCCAGGATCGCACAAACAACTGCTGCCCTGACAAGGTTGAGGCCCATTTGAAAAGACAGAACCATCAGTCTACGTTCCAAGGTAAGGCGATCCCTTGTCATCTCCATCTTCCTATATGCTTGCGAAACATGGACCCTCACAGCAGATCTACAACGAAGAATACAAGTATGGAGATGAGATGCTACAGAAGACTTCCGGGCATTTCCTATACCCAGCATACCACCAACGACGAAGTCCGACAGACCATCACACAAGCTATTGGACAACACAATGACATGCTCACAGTGGTGAAGAAACGGAAACTCCGATGGTATGGCCACGTCACCAGAACATCAGGCCTTGCAAAGACCATCCTGCAAGGCACGGTGCAAGGAGGCAGAAGTAAGAGCGAGACAGAAAAAGAGATGGGAGGGCAACATTCGAGAATGGACTGGTTTGACATTGAGCGAAGCAATGAAGGTTTCCGAGGACAGAGAGAGATGGAATATGCTGGTTAAACGATCATCTGCAGTGCCCCAACGACTTTCGAGTTACTGGATATGATAGGATAGGCCATAGATGCAGATGCAATTTCCCTGTGTTCTCAGCTCGTCAGTGTATCGGCTGAGTTTGGTGAAAATCAAGTGACTGATATTCCAAAGCATGAGAAGACACCTGCATGAAGTCTTCAGAAAAAGCATAGCTTCATCTGTGGTGCCCCAACTACCTCAGAGTTACGGGATAGGATAGGATAGGGTAGACATGCGAAAAAAATGTATCCACAATTTGGCTAGTTGGCAACAGAAATAAAAAGAGAAAGAGATTTCTCTTATATAGCGCACTTACAAGCTCAGAGAGCTTCTCAAAGCGCTGGCCCGTAATATCCAGCAATCACACAAGTTTGCTGAAGTCAGGATTCGAACCCACGTCGCCCAAGACGCACTCACACAAGTCGTGCGCTCTGACCACTGAGCTAGAATAGAAAGGAATCTGACCTTTTCAAAAGATAATTAATTGTCAAAAGTAATTCTAAAATATAAGGTTGTAGCCTTGTTAGTTTTGAACAAGGTTAATGTTCTAAACATAAAATATACTAGCGAAATTTCTAAGGCCTGATGGCAAGGAATTTCAGACATTAGAGACTGCTGACGATCTTTAAGCGATTCTGATTTAACTTGCTGACATGACAGCTGACAACGTGACATTCAAGATTGCAAGAAAGTTAAATATAGCTCTAAAGGCTTAGGTAGGTCTACCGTCTTTGTGTATCATATATCCAGTAAGCGAATTATACTCACAAGAGCATTAATGTTTCTTATCAAGAAAATCCTACATATAGGAGTGTCGTCTTGTCAACATATGATAATAAAGATAATGATATTTTGTAATAACCGTCAGTCCTTAACCGGTAGACCTACTTGCGATTTTATCTTGTACGAGCGACCCATTCTTAATATTGCTTTTCTAAATAAGCTTACGCTGCGTGTCTATTTACATTGAAGAGATGAGTAAGACGGCATACATTTAGTGTGAAAATTAATCACAAATCCTGTATGATGACTACATGTAGGACTACTTACATTGGAAAACGAAATAAGACGCCAAACTTTTATTGTGAAATTTTATCACAAATCCGGTACGACTACGTGTAATAATAATAATAATAATAATAATAATAATAATAATAATAATAATAATAATAATAATAATAATAATAATAATAATAATAATAACTTCCCCAGTCCAAGCCCTGGCAGCCCGACTACAGGCTTCAGCTGATCGACCTCGTTCCCAACGTCACCGTCATCATTCGCCCGCAGACTCCGGCCACCTGACGAAAGTCAATTTTAGATTGTTAGTCACACGACACCGGAGCGTATAGGCGACTACTGGT